>JBBBDQ010001661.1:3252500-3927500 GCA_037127315.1 Ascarosepion bandense | reverse complement strand
TTTTAGTCTTTTTGTTGTTTTTTAAAAAGCAGAGTTTTTTAAAGCCGTCACATGATGTATGCAGCAGGCAATGTGTGAGCATCTATTTTTTTTAAAAACTCACAAAACTCCATTTCCACTGTTAAATAGTGTAAGGTTGATGGTAGGAGACAATTGTTTGATATATAGTGCCTCTCTTATAGAGAGGTGCTTCTGATATGGTGATTTAAATAGTATTTTTGCATTTTCAACCAAAATTATTCATAAAAATTCTTGTAAGTTATGGGTTAATAAATGTTTTTTATTGCACTATTATTACCAGATAGGTTGCATGTAAAGCGTATACTCACGGAAGTGGTAGTATGGCCAATACAGGTAATTGATTTATTACAAGAGACACAATATTTTACAGGACACTGAAATTCATACACTATATTAGTTATTGCTAGTTTAAATTTTATCCCTATTGTAGTTGCTTGCTCAAGCACATTTGTGCTTATTCAACACCCACAGATAACACCTGTGGTTTATACTGCAACTATGCTGAGTGAACCTAGCATGATCAACAGTCTGAACAATGCCAGGACACTCGGTTATGATGACTTGTGCCTTCATGCTAGCACAGCCATTGACGGCCCCTCAAAGGAAGCTGTCTACCCAATTTCTCTTACAAGGCTTTGGTCAACCCATGGTATGATTTTCAGGCACTTTCCAATTGTGCCGAAACACTGGGATTGCCTCCTCCAGCCCAATAACCTCTAAAAGGCACTTTCCTGACCCTGGTGAGATTCGAACGTGGACGTGAACATTTGCTTCCTGGCCATGAGGCCAGGAAGCAAATGTTCTAATGACTTTGTCACACACCTAATATATATATATATATATATACACACTTATTGAACTTGCCATTAATATGAATGATAAAAAAATGTGCTATAGAGCATTGAGCACATTTTTATCTTCTCAAAGACCATTTTTACTCTTTAATTGGCATTTTTGATTAATGAATATATATAAATATATAATTTGAAAATGAGTTATGAAGAATATTCAAAAGAGCTACAATATAATTGTATTGAATGCTTTTTAATACAACTGTGTAATTGCCTAATTTAATTATAACCAAAAACTAAGTAATTATATTTATATATTTTCAAACTGTTGGTTGGTTGTTTTGTTTTTATGGCAAATCAACCTCAGCGGGTCATTTATTGCCAACTAAATTTTATTTATTTATTGCTGGTAATACCTTTTTTTTCTTTCAACAATTGTTGTTTTTTTTTATATAAGTTTTGTGTCTAGTAATACTTTTTTCTTTTCCAGTACCAAGATTCATTGGGATTTGTTTTTAAGGGCAGGGTCCTCAAGTCCTACCCTGTTATTTAACCCATAACTGGAGGCAAGGGATGGATTAATACCTTTCTCAAGGGTACCAGTGCTTAAGTGAATGTAGGGTATTCAACTGGAATTCAAACTCAGCTCACCAATTTCTCTTTCCAAGCCGATATTCACTGCACCACAATGCACATCCATCACTAAACACTTACAGCACCTGGTATTCCCAAGCAGTCACCCATCTTAGTACTGACCAGGCTCAATGTTGCTTAACTTTGGTGATTGAGCAAGAACCAGTATATTCAGTGTGATAGGCCGTAAGCCTTTCAAATTGTACTTTCTTATTCAAAGAAGTCAGTGTTAAAGACATAATTACTAGCCAGACTTTGTTGATGGACAGTTTGCCAACAGACAATTCACAGACAGGCAATTGGTCAATGCTTCAAGACTTTTCAAGTTCAAACTCTCATCATTCTTTTTTTTAATTTAGAAACTCTCGGCAAACTGCCCAGGTTTTGGTGGATGTGACTGTTTCAAAGGTGTTCTGCTAATTAAATCATTGATTGTTCTCAGTCTTGAATTGCACAGTTTTCATTGTTCGCACCTCCAGTAACTTTTAGATTCTGTCATTTTGTCAACAATATAGGTGTGTCCATCAAATAAAAGCTTTCTGAACACTTGTTCTGTCTTGACAAACTCCATGATGACAACTGAAAGGCTTAGAAAGAATGTTCATCAGCAAATTGTCTGTCAGTGAACTGTTCATCAGCAAATCGTCTGTCAGTGAACTGTTCATCAGAAAATCGTCTGTCAGTGAACTGTTCATCAGAAAATCGTCTTTCAGCAAACTGTCCATACACATGCAAATTTGTCTCATTGCTTGCCAATTGTAAACTCTGACATATTGTAGAATGTTTTAAAACAATCACTTTCATCAACAAGAGAGTTTGTTTTGTGAGAGAATGTTAGCTGGATGAAGATTCATTGATTCTACGACCTTCTCTTCCTAAACCTAGCCTGCCTATTTCATTTTGGAACACTAATGTGCATTGTGGTACAGTGGATATTGGCTCGGAATGACAAATCAGAGAGCTGAGTACGAATTTCATTTGAAGTCCTTGCATTCACTTACGCACAAATACCCTTAAGAAAGGTACTAATCTGTTTCTTCCCTCCAGTTATGGGTTAAATAACAGGACAGATTGGGTTCTATAGCCTTGGCTGGCAACCAGTCTACCACAGAAAGCAATGGCAACCTACTGCAGGATAATCTTCTGCCCAGTCAGTCCTGTCTCTTTCAAGACATGATCGCCCAAGCGTGTAACATGTATGGCACTTAACTGACTGACTGAATAACTATTATGCTACCAACTCAACACCATTTATAAATTCCCTCTGATTACCACTCACCGATGAAGAATAAAAAAATTTTATATATAAAATTTATAGTTTTATATATACATGTTCTGTGTTCATCATTTGTCAGCCAAAATGGTTTTTGTTTTCAGCAGAAGTGTATATAACACATAAACTTATGCTAACTCCAGAGGAAGGTTATCTATCCCAGACGGTAAACTGAATTCTTTTATGTTATGTAAACTTTCAAAACTTATTCGAGGAAAAAATTTGCAACTTAATACCAGCCAACATGGCAATTCAAATCCAACAAACACTCGAACACTGACATCCTGTTTGAGTTTGAGTTTTGTTTAGTGGCATATCACACCTATGTGGGTTATTTAATGCCAAAAAAGGTAGGGTTTTAAGCTATTAGTTTTAATATTCGGTTATAGTGAGAAAGTTGATCTAGTTAGATTTTAATGAAAGTTTTTGTTTTTAATCTTTTTTGTTTTAGAAAATTTAAAATGTCTTTTAGTTTTGTATTAAAAATGTTTTGCTGAGAATATTTTTTTTTCCTTCAAAAATGTGTTATGATAATCATTTTTTCTTCAAAAATGTATATTTTTCTATAAAAGTCTATTTTTATGTATATATTCCTATAAAAGTGTATTTTCATACTTTCATAGTGTTTTGACCCCAGTTTGGAGGTTAACTATTTGCCCATAGCTGGGACCCTAACAGGTGCTACCACTCCAGGTTAGGGTGGACCTGAGAACAACAGTAATTAAGTGGTGGTTCCATGCTCCTCACAACCTCCCAATCAGAGGCCTTGCTGCCGGATGCAGTTTACCATCATGCCCAGGACTTCTGACATCCTGTTGAATGCTTTAGAACAGTCATATGTTAGGCAACAGGAGAATTTGTTTTGTAAGGGTATGTTAGCTGGGTGAAGATTTATTGATTCTACGACCTTCTCTTGCTGAACTCAGCCTGCATTTTTGAACACTAATAACTATTATGCTACCAGCTCACCACCATTTAAAAATGGCAGAAAAATATTTAAAGAGTTTTTAACTCTGAATATATTGGTAATGTCTGAAGAAGATAATTTGAATCGCACTGCTTCTATTTCTGCTAGCCGAACAATTAAAATAAAAATGAATTATCCAGTTTACTTGGTGCTTTAAAACAAATCAGTAACAATCAATTAAGGCAAAGTGTATTTTATACTCACTCCTTTAAGCTTGTATACCTTCAGACATGCTTGTTCTAGTCATGTATCTGACGATAACAAGGTTATCCAGCCAGAAGGGAGATTTTTTTTTCTTTTTATCACTTTTTAGTGGTTGAGACAATCCACAGTTATTCACAGATTGGCCCTATTCTTTATCTTTTTATTTTCATTTGAAATTTATAATGCACAGTACTTTAAATTGTATTAAATTTCTTCACATTACAAAGATCAAAGAAACAGTAAACACAACAAAAACAGGCCTCCAAAGTTTAATTACAATATTTGCCAGTGTCAAGTACCCAGATTTTTTTCCTGAAATAAGTCTAAAAATATTGTTGTGCGAAGGTTACTGTTTTTTTAGACCAATACTAACCTCAGAGGAAGGTTATCTATCTCAGATGGTAAACTGAATTTCTGTATGTTATGTAAGCTTTCAAAACTTATTTCAGGAAAAAAAAAACTATGAATTAATACCAACCAGCAAGGTAATTCAGGTCCAACAGACTTTCAACATGAATGAACACTCATTATATACTATTAGCCAGTTAAGTCAAGGATTTATCAATTATTTTTTGTTTAATTTCTAAATGCCAAAGTGGAACTTTTGAAATTCAGTAGATTATTCATGTTACATTAGTTTATCAGGTGAACATCCTCATCTTTGTTGTTTCTATCTCAATGTTTCAGTCATTGCACTCCCTAGCCTTCATCTAGAGTTTGTCAATCCAGGTAACAATCTTGTCTAGGGATAACTCACCTAGTCCTTATTTACTACTGGGTAGTCATTGATCATCCTGTTTGTACTGTCCATGAGACAATATCATAGTGGATAAAATGTTGGTTCATGTAGTAAAAAAGTGAAACCTCATTTGTTGAAATTAAGTGTAAAAAGTAAAGTGAAGCCTCATTTGTTGAAATTAAGTGTAAAAAGTAAAGTGAAGCCTCATTTGTTGTAAAATTAAGGTGAGATAAAAACAAAAGTAAAGTGAAGCCTCATTTTGTTGAAAATTAAGTGTAAAAAGTAAAGTGAAGCCTCATTTGTTGAAATTAAGTGTAAAAAGTAAAGTGAAGCCTCATTTGTTGAAATTAAGTGTAAAAAGTAAAGTGAAGCCTCATTTGTTGAAATTAAGTGTAAAAAGTAAAAGTGAAGCCTCATTTGTTGAAATTAAGTGTAAAAAGTAAAGTGAAGCCTCATTTGTTGAAATTAAGTGTAAAAGTAAAGTGAAGCCTCATTTGCAGACTTGGAAATTAAGTGCTAAAAAGGAAGTAAAGTGAAGCCTCATTTGTTGAAATTAAGTGTAAAAAGTAAAGTGAAGCCTCATTTGTTGAAATTAAGTGTAAAAAGTAAAGTGAAGCCTCATTTGTTGAAATTAAGTGTAAAAGTAAAGTGAAGCCCTCTAATTTGTTGAAATTAAGTGTAAAAAGTAAAGTGAAGCCTCATTTGTTGAAATTAAAGTGTAGTAAAGTGAAGCCTCAAAAATTTGTTGAAATTAAGTGTAAAAGAAATAAGAGTGAAGCCTCATTTGTTGAAATTAAGTGTAAAAAAGTAAAGTGAAGGCCTCATTTGTTGAAATTAAGTGTAAAAAAGTAAAGTGAAGCCTCATTTGTTGAAATTAAGAATAGTAAAAAGTAAAGTGAAGCCTCATTTTGTTGAAATTAAGTGCAAAGAAATAAAAGTGAAAGCCTCATTTGTTGAAATTAAGTGCCAAAAAGTAAAGTGATGCCTCATTTGTTGAAATTAAGTGTAAAAAGTAAAAGTGAAGCCTCATTTGTTGAAATTAAGTGTAAAAAGTAAAGTGAAGCCTCATTTATTTGAAATTAAGTGTAAAAAGTAAAGTGAAGCCTCATTTGTTGAAATTAAGTGCAAAAAGTAAAGTGAAGCCTCCTTTTGTTGAAATTAAGTGTAAAAGTAAGTGAAGCATCATTGTGGAAATTAAATTAGCAAAAGTAAAGTGAAGCCTCATTTGTTGAAATTAAGTGTAAAAAGTAAAGTGAAGCCTCATTTGTTGAAATTAAGTGTAAAAAGTAAAAGTGAAGGCTCATTTGTTGAAATTAAGTGTAAAAAATTAAAGTGAAGCCTCATTTTATTGCAAATTAAGTGTAAAAATAAAAGTGAAGCCTCATTTGTTGAAATTAAGTGTAAAAAAATGATGAAGCCTCATTTGTTGAAATTAAGTGTAAAGTAAAGTAGGCCTCATTTGTTGAAATTAAGTGTAAAAAGTAAAGTGAAGCATCATTTATTGAAATTAAGTGTAAAAAGTAAGAGTGAAACTCATTTGTTGAAATTAAGTGTAAAGTAAGTGAAGCCTCATTTGTTGAAATTAAGTGTAAAGTAAGTGAAGCCTCATTTGTTGAAATTAAGTGTAAAAAGTAAAGTGAAGCCTCATTTTGTTGAAATTAAGTGTAAAAAGTAAAGTGAAGCATCATTTATTGAAATTAAGTGTAAAAAGTAAAGTGAAATATCATTTGTTGAAATTAAGTGTAAAAAGTAAAGTGAAGCCTCATTTGTTAGAATTAAGTGTAAAAAGTAAAGTGAAGCCTCATTTGTTGAAATTAAGTGTAAAAGTGAAGTGAAGCATCATTTATTGAAATTAAGTGTAAAAAGTAAAGTGAAGCCTCATTTGTTGAAATTAAGTGTAAAGTAAAATTGAAGCCTCATTTGTTGAAATTAAGTGTAAAGTAAAGTAGAGAGCTCATTTGTTGAAATTAAGTGTAAAAAGTAAAGTGAAGCATCATTTATTGAAATTAAGTGTAAAAAGTAAAGTGAAGCCTCATTTGTTGAAATTAAGTGTAAAAGTAAAGTTGAGAAGCCTCATTTGTTGAAATTAAGTGTAAAGAAAAGTAAAGTGAAGCCTCATTTTGTTGAGAATTAAGTGTAAAAAGTAAAGTGAAGCCTCATTTGTTGAAAATTAAGTGCAAAAAGTAAAGTGAAGCCTCATTTGTTGAAATTAAGTGTAAAAAGTAAAGTGAAGCCTCATTTGTTGAAATTAAGTGTAAAAAGTAAAGTGAAGCCTCATTTGTTGAAATTAAGTGCAAAAAGTAGCAGCACTCATAAGCTGGCAGGTTAGGCTTAAGTATCTCCACTCTCCACTCAGGATTGTCCCATGATACAATATTAGCCTAATGGATAAAAGCAATGATTTGTGAAATTGGTGATATAGTAATTGTGAGTTTGGGCATTGATATCCGCATAAATGTGGCAAGCAATAACTGAACAGTTTTGAATAAAAACTGGATAAAATATCCCCAGACAGAATTTCCTACCTTTGTAGATTGAATTAATTTTTCTTTTTATGATCTCTCCTAGTCCCTGTTATGCAAGCTACTTACACAAGCTCATTATGTAGGTTTCCCTCTGCCTCTCCTGCATCCAATACGTTCTCTGTATCAAATTCTCCAAGTCTTCTTTCCTTTGTGTCCAAGAAATTTTAACTCAGATTACATATCTAATCTAATCTAATCTAAATCTAAACTTATTTATAAATGGAACTTTGTATATGTGTGTGTGTGTGTGTATCTCTGTGTTCGTTACTTCGAAACAGCTGAACAGATTTTCTTGAAATTTTACACAGTTTTACTATAAGAGTCTGCAAGTTTCTTAGCTAGGTTTTGTGTCGAGGTACCCCAAATAAATATTGAAAATCGATAATCGAAAAAATCGGGTTATAGAAGGAGTGGTCGGATTTTAATCAAATTTGATACACTTATAGACAAAGACATAAGAAATGATATTCATAAGATTCAAGGTTGCAGTTCTTACAGTAGTGTAGAAAATCGATAATATATATATATATATATATAAAAGGCAAGATGTTTGTGTGTGCCTGTTTATCTGTCTATATGTCCTTTATAAAAATACACAATTTTTATCCAATTCTCACCAAACTTCACACAAATCTTCTTTAGGCTGAGTCTGAGCTCCAGAACCATGGATTAGTTTTAAAGCTTTTATAACACAAGAGCAACGCCGAGCTATACTACTAATTAATCATATAAAAATGTATATTCTGTAAATTTTTGTTAATATCAGTTTTATTGGGCTAACACTGACTTGTATAATAAAATCTTATATATACATACATATATAATATAAGTGGTTAATACTAACTGAAGTATAATCTACAGTTAGATATTAACTTTAAGAAAGTGCTCAATATGAAAGTAGAGGTCAGAAAAACTCATTCTGATTGTTTTGTTAAAAAAGAACTCTCAAATTTGTTGGCGAGAACCTCAAGCTTAAAAAAGAGGCTTACATCAAGTGCCTTGAAGAGATACTGCCACTCTGGGTCAAGAGAGTGGCTGTTGAAGCAAATGGTGATTTTATTGAATAGATTTAATCTTTGGTATTTCAAGATATTTTTGTATATCTTTGGTAAAAATAAGATGTCAGTTTATCCATTGCACCCTGTATATGTATATCCGCAAAATTCCTATCATGTCTTGAACAATCTCTTTCATGTTTTCAATTTATTTCTAATCTTCAAAGCTACTGTTTTCTCCAGCCAACAGTAATTTAAGTGATGTTATGATGTGAATGGCATATGAAACTAAAACCAAACAAAATACATGATTTTACTGTGTCTCATCACCACCCACCCAATAATTAACCTCAAAGATAAGGAAGAATGAAATGATTCAAACTTGAAAGGCAAAAGAAAAAAAAGAAAAGAAAATTCAGCTCAAAAACAAATTGGTATGTGTAGCTGTGGTATTGTAGGTAGTGGGGTACAAACTGAAATCTGGGTAAGTGGCGATAGAGATTTTTCACTAAGAATTACAAGTGTTCAAAATAAAAATCAATTGAAAAATCATCTTTCTTTATTTTTTATTTTATTTTATTTTTTTTTTTTACCTAACTTCACATAGGGAAGATCTTTTATTTCCATTTTCTACGCTATCATAGATAAATAAATCATTGTTTTTTGTTTGTTTTTTTTTTCATACTAAAAAAGAATCAGCAATGTTATTGGTCCTGATCTGACAGCTTGGCTTCAGTAACTTTCCACTGCTGTAAAGTTGCCTCCCTGTAATTACATTCATGGTAATTGTTTGGATGAGCTCTTTGCAATAGTATCTAGAATTTTTTAATTCAAGCATTGCACTAGATTGGCGTCAAGATCTCATAAATTTACAGCCATGGTTCACTGTTGGTTGACTTTTAGAAAGTAAGTTGGCAACAAAAGCTTTGTCATGAGAAGAAAATATATAAAAAGGTTAAAGACCCTGATCTGTTCTACTGTTTAACACATAGCTGCAGGAAGAAGCAATGGATTAATACCTTTCTCAAGGGTATTTTCGCTTATGTGAATGCAATGAACTCAACAGGAATTTGAACTCAGCTCTTCGATTTCTCATTCCAAGCTGATATCCACTGCACCACAGTGCAAATCTTGATTGAGGTACTGAAGAGGAAAGCTCATCAGGATAATTGCCATGAAAACATTTGTTTAAAAGACAAAGGGAAGCCATGCCATGATCGAGAGAAAGTGAGTGAAGCTGAGAGGCCAGGACAGGACTGATTATAGAACAGACACTTCTTTGAACTTTGGTGAGAATCTCGAGATATATAGTACCAGAAGTGCCAGACACTGAGGCATGAACAGATGGTATATTTATAAAGATGCCAGGGTTCTGTATTTCATTTAAGAAGTTTCTCACACCAAAAACAATTTTTTTATATAAAATATTAAATCTATTAAAAATGAAAACCATTTTTCTTGTTCTTATTTTATTCCGTCTCAAAACAAAACATGCCCTTAAAAAGTTGTTATTTACATTTTGTCATTCACTAATGCACTATTAGTGTGACAGATATATTTTAATATTTCACATATGTGAATATATATATATATATATATATATATATTTTTTTTTTTTTTTTTTTAAATCATATCACCCCAAGCAAGGTGGTAATGCCACTGATGTGCAGGAGGCTATTTAAGAGTAAAAAGATTGGAAAAGAGAAAGCCGGAAACCACATCCTAAACAGGGAACAAGGGATGAGCCTCTTCACCTGTTCAATAGACATGGGTGGAGTGTGAACCGGGCAATATTTTAGTCTATCTACTCCAATTGAGAAAAAAAAAAGAAAAGAGTAAAAAGATTGGAAAAGAGAAAGCCGGAAACCACATCCTAAACAGGAAACAAGAGATGAGCCTCTTCACCTGTTCAATACGAAAATTAACGAAGATTAATGAAATGGTTATAAACAAACTCACAATTTATAAATTATTTGTTTGAACATTATTTTTGACCGATACTCGTGTTTAAGTAGATATTCTGTTTTATAATCAAACAGTATTATATATTTATTTCTACCAGCCTGATTATTTACGATAAATTTTTGTTACAAAAATGTGTGTCATTCAGAAGGATTCGAATCTGCGACCCTTATCCGCATAGGGGAAGCCACGAATTGATCTGGCGCATCTTAGACCTCTCGACCACGAATGACCAACAGTCTAAATAAAGTCAAATCAAGCCTATATAAGACAATTTTTGATTCATCGTAATAACCATATCTGCTCTGAAAGTAGGTTTTGTTATTATGATGAATCGAAAATTGTGTTATATAGGCTTCATTTGACATTGTTTAGACTGTTAGTCATTTGTGGTCGAGAAGTCTAAGACTCACCAGGTCAATTGGTGGCTTCTCCTATGTACATAGGGGTCACAGGTTTGAATCCTGCTGAATGACACATTTTTGTAACAAAAATTTATCATAAATAATCAGGCTGGTAGAAATAAATATATAATACTGTTTGATCATAAAACAGAATAACTACTTAAATACGAGTATCGATCAAAAATAATGTTCAAACAAATAATTTCATAAATATATATATATATATATATATATATATATATACACACATGGATATATTTATTTATATACACACACGTATATATATATATATATATATATATATATATAATTAAATTTGTTTTTTAATTAAAATTACATTGCAACACAAAAATTTGTATGCTTTGAGATTTCTAATTCATCATCAGGAAATGTTGTGAAAATGATTTGCATTTCAATATAAGAAACAATACATTTGTTATTTATAGATATGGGAAGACATAAAAAAATTATGTGTGTGTTAATTTAACTAATCAGAATAGCGATTCACTTTAAATTTGAAAAATAATTTATATTTTTGGGGAATACATGATTTTTTCTTTCAATCTTAACCGCCAAAGTGTCAACTTATTTTAAAACCCCTGTCTAGACCCTATTTTCGTTGATGTATACATTATTGTTAAAAACACTTTTCTTTTAGTTTTCTCTATATCTCAACATTTTCTAAAACAAAAATTAAAAAAGAAAAGAGATGAAGAAAGAAAGAAAACATTTTACATTTTTATTATATTATGCTCTACAATATTTACTGTATTGAGCAAAAATATGTAAATGACAGAACTCTGAATTGTAAAACTTGGTTTTCTTTACCTGGAGTTATATATATATATATATATATATATTAGTTAGCTAATAGAAAAGCTCTTAGGCATTTGCCTGACTGCTCTATGACACTGTCAGTCGTGGTTCCACCAAAGGGTAGATCCACGACTGGGAAAAAATAGACAGAGATTTTTTGGCCCGGTTATATGGCCAAGAATACCCACTATAAAATGACCATGTGTCACATCTGGCCTTGCGTGGGAAGGCTAGTAAATACAATTAGTTAGCTCAATCAGCAAAACTTATGTGCTCAAAACTTTCATTAAATTATTAAATTAAAACTATTTTGTGAAATATATTTCAAAGGAGGAAAATGTAAACAAAAAATAATTTTAAAGAAATGTAAATAATTAATCAAATTAAATATCCTCAGTTCTATCAAAGACTGAGTCATCAGTTGACAATTTTATTCATTTGTGCTCTCCCCACCACACACACACACAAATTTCTGGTTGGAAGACAACAGAATGTGTGCTTTGTTGTGTTAGAAAGCATTCAAATTTTAATTAAATATAGTGTGAAAATAAGTTGGTAAATATTTATGGACATTTTTTTTTTTACTAAATGTTAATTCAATGCAAGGCCCAAGAGCTGTTTAATGTAGAGGGTTACACAATTTGGTTGTTTCATGGACATAAAAAGAGGAAGTGGGGTTTCAATATTTAATATCACATTTAATTTTGTTTACAAATTGTAATGTTCCAGTGAGTTATAGGAAATGGACGCAAGAGTTATTTCTCCTAAGTGTGAAAGACAACATCTTTTAAATAGATTCCATTTTTCAAATCACATAAATGTCCTCTTACTAAAGGGTGTTCCATAACAGAACTTGCTTGTGGATCCAGTGATATAATTTCTGTTCTAATGTTATTTTTAAGATCTGAAATTGTTTGGTACTTGTTGACAAAAATGCTTTTCTTAAGATAGCCCCATAGAAAAAATCTGAAGCAGTCAAATTTGAATAACAAGATGTCCAATTTATCTATGAAAATTGAGAAATTAATTTTCTTTCAAACATTTCATCATATTTGTTCGCTGTTCAGTAGTGTATTTTTCTATGTCTACATTTCAGGGTCTTCTTTATATAAACCGGAAATAAAAAATAAAAAAACTAAATAATGACTAAAAAGGTTATTAAATATTGAAACCGCTTTGTGATTTTTGGGCCACTGTGTACTTATTATGGGGCTTACGGCCATATCACGTTGAATACACCGGTTCTTGCTCAATCATTGAAGTTAAGCAATGTTAAGCCTGGTCAATACTTAGATGGGTGACCGCTTGGGAATACCAGGTGCTGTAAGCGTTTAGTGATGGATGTGCGTTGTGTTGCAGTGGATATCGGCTCAGAAAGAGAAATCGGTGAGCTGAGTTCGAATTCCAGTTGAATACCCTACATTCACTTAAGCACTGGTACCCTTGAGAAAGGTATTAATCCATCCCTTCCCTCCAGTTATGGGTTAAATAACAGGGTAGGACTTGAGGACCCTGCCCTTAAAAACAAATCCCAATGAATCTTGGTACTCGAAAAGAAAAAAGTATTACTAGACACAAAACTCATATAAAAACAACAATAAATTGTCAAAGGAAAAAGGTATTACCAGCAATAAATAAATAAAAATTTAGTTAGTAATAAATGACCTGCCAAGGTTGATATGCCACAAAACAAAACAACCACCCAACATAATATGGGGATAGGCAGAAAAGATAACTTTTTAACCCTAGACTTGAAGAGGTTAAGATAGTATCATTTGGGGAAACATTCTCTTGGAAATTTGCTCCCCAAAGCATCAGTTCAGGCAGAAGCTGTGTGAGTGGAACTTTTTTCTTACCAATAGAATATGAAGGGAATGCAGATGATTCAATTCTTTGTATGTAGCATGGTGGGTCTTAGCTATAAATATCTGAACTGGTGGAACTCAGAAATGTTGTACCATGGAACTATGATAAGACCCTATTAAAAGACACACAGATAACTGCCAACCTCCAACTGCAAGTTGTGGAAAAGACAAACAAGATAGGACACATCCACATGCAAAAAACAAGCATTAACAATAAAAATGAAACTAACTCAATAATAGCTGTAAATGCTGCTGTGATTACTGGATGCTCCAAGGCCTCCTTCCTCATGTTATATCCCAGAAACTTCAGTTTCATTTTCATTTCCATCCTTTCTAAAACTTTGTCGTTGTTCAGTCCATGGTATCCTCAGCATCCTTCTGTAGAACCATATTTTTGTTGCTTTAAGCTTTTCTTTCATCTTTGATGAAATTGTCCAGCATTTACAGCTATATTGAGGGACAGACATCATATAGCCACAATATACTGACAGTGTTTGGAAACAGTCCCATCCCTATGTATATTTTTTTTTTTTTAATCATTTCACCCCGAGCAAGGCGGAAATGCCACTGATGTGCAGGGGGCTACATAAATGTAAAAAGATTAATTAGAAAAGAGTGAGGAGTACAAACTAGTTAGAAAGGAACAATAGAAAGCTGAGAAGGCAGGTGCGATGACAGATACATAGGTGGAGAGAAAGGGAAGATTATACAGGGGAGGGGAGAGAGCTAGAGTCCAGTGGTTAGTAGATGAGTATTGACTTTGCATTTAAATTTCTGGAGGTTGTAGCCGTCAGGAAAGCAAGAATACGGGAGTGAGTTCCACAGGCGAGAAGTGCGAGAGAAGAAGCTGCAGGAGTAGAATTGTCGTCTGCATTTGGCTAACCTAACTGTGAATGGGTGGGACCCAGTTGCCAGTCTGGTTGCACGAGTAAACACCTGTTGAGGAGGCATCAGTGACTTAAGTTCGTCTGAGCAGAAGCCATGAAAGTATTTATAGAACAGACAAAGAAAGGGAGGCCACATTTCGACGATGGGGAAGTGGCTGCAGTCGAGCCGCCAGATCAGTACCTATCACATTACAGACTTTCCTTTAGAGCCTGTCAAGAACACTGAAGAGAACGGCAGGGGCACCTGACCATAAATGGCAGCAGTACTCCATGCACGGATGGATGGTTGACTTGTATATATGCAGGATGGATTCAGGTGGAAAAAACATCCTGGATCGACATAGTGACCCAACCTTCTTAGCAGTAGATTTTGCTATGGATTCAATATAGTGGTTCCTTTTGAGGTCTGAGGACAGGGTAAGTCCGAGGAGGCATAGTGTATTACTCCCCGGGAGAATCGCTTGGTCCATGCTTTTGGGAGGCAGGAGAGGTTGCCTGTAATGGTTGACAGACAACAGCTTGGTCTTAGATGAATTGAAGTTGACAAGCCACTTCTTGCCCCAGTTCACAACAGAGTGTAGATCCCACTCAAGGTCAGCAGCGAGATTATGTCTGTCCGCCACGACAGGTTTCTTACGGGTGCGGGAGTATATTGTAGTGTCATCTACGTAGATACCTACTTGGGACTTGATCTCATCTGGGAGGTCGTTGATGAAAATAAGGAAGAGCGTTGGGCCCAGGATAGAGCCCTGTGGGACACCAGCATTCGTGCTGTAGGACGAAGAGGCACGCCCATTCAGAACGACCTTCATTTTGCAGTTATTTAAGAAAGATTGGATTAGGTCAAGCAGGCGACCCGTAATACCATAACCGCGTAGTTTGCATAGAATGCCAGAGTGCCAAACCCTGTCAAAAGCCTTGGAGATGTCCAGAGCAACCGCACGAGCCTCGTCAGACACATCAAAGGCCTGTAGCATGTACTCCGTTACGGTTGTTAGCAGGTCGGCCGTGAACCTGGTAAAGCGGAATCCATATTGCCTGTCAGAGAAGAGTTTGTGGGCAGTGAGATGATGAACTATTTCAGCATTGATTATAGCTTTGAATACTTTCCCGAATATCGGTAAAAGACTGATATGGCGATAGTTGGATGGGTTCCGAGGGTTCACCACAATTTTTAAATACGGGAACGACTGAAGAGAACTTCCAGCATGCAGGAAAGCAGGAAGTAGAAAGCCAGTAGTTAAATAGTTTAGAGAGGACAGGGGAAAGTTCAGGAGCACACCTCTTAAGGACTATCACCAGGATTCCATCGTCTCCACACGCCTTACGAGGGTCGAGTTTTGAAATTATTCTGGATACTCCTGTCGGGGTAATATATACGTCATGCAGTTTGGCCTCAGTTCTAATAGGGAAGTCGGGTGGGTGTACTCTGGAAGAGTCGAATGTGGAGCTGGATGAGAATCTGTGGGCAAAGAGCTCAGCTTTGTCTGCAGATGACGTGAAAACCTCAAATCCATGGATTAAAGGAGGTATTGAGGATTTCCTATTGTTGAGCACTCATTTACAAATCCTCCAATAGTCCTTGGAGCCGAACTTGCGGTCAGCTATGTGCTGTCGCATTCTCTCAGCAAACAACCGTTTGGCATCATTTAGGGTTCTCTTGCACTCATTGCGAGCAGATATGAACAGGCGCCTATTGTGATCAGTTGACTGTCTCTGGAATAGATGGAAGTAATGGTTCCTGTGGGCAATGGCGGCTGAGCAGACCAGCGAAAACCATGGAGAGGAATGAGGTTTTAAGCAATATTTCCTGGTGGGTATGAAGGCATCAATGCCAGCTTTCACCCATGATGAGACCTCAGAGGCACAGTCATCAACTGATGGGTCGAACACTTTTCCCCAAGGGACGTCGCAGAGGAAATCGCGAAAGGCATTCCAGTCAGCTTTTTGGTAGAAGTAGGAGGTCCTATAGGTAGGCGGCTCCTGGGGGGAGTGAGATTGGAAAGAAATACTGAAAGAGACTACAGCGTGGTCGGAGTTGCCAAGAGGGCAAAGCTGCGAGACTTGACAGGCATGAAACATGTATCTAGTAGTGAGGAATGACCCAAGGGAGTGCTTGGGAAGCGAATGGGGAAGTCCACCACTTGCATAGGGGATTGGGAAATAGCAAAGTTCATGGTGTGCATGCCCGCTGGATCAGTAACGGCGTTTTAATGCATATACATATGTATGTATATATATATATATATATATATATATCATTAATTTAGAATGTATATATGTATATATATATATATATATATATATATACATACATTAATATATAATGTATATATTAATATATAATGTATATATATATGTATATATATATATTAATGTATATATATATATATATATGTGTGTATATATACACATTAATATAAAATGTATATATATATATATATATATTAATATATAATGTATATATATATGTATATATATATATTGATGTATATATATGTATGTATATATATACATTAATATATAATGTATATATATGTATATATATATTTACATTAATATATAATGTATATATATGTATATATATATTTACATTAATATATAATGTATATATATGTATATATATATATATTAATAATAATAATAATAATAATTATTAAACCGACTCTGCGTGTATTCTAATCTCAAAAATTTATAGAAGGGACTTTTTAAGACCATGAATGACCAGCAGAATCTAAATCCGTTATTGTCCTTGGCTATAAAGCTTTGGGCAAAGAGGGGGAAAAAAAAGAAAACTGCGTGGGACCGACAATACATACGGTTCCTCCCAGTAAAAAGAAAAAAAACCCTCTAACGGAACAAACAACCAGAAAAGAAAAGTGCTCGATACACACAACCGAAAAGTATTTAACTAGAAGGCAGTAACGCAGAGCAAACACACTAACAAAATAGCAAGATCGCCAAGACCTACCGCGGTTTCGCACAACGGCTTGTCAGGGCTTTTCTTTTCGTCAGGGCCCTGACGAGCCGTTGTGCGAAACCGCGGTAGGTCTTGGCGATCTTGCTATTTTGTTAGTATATATATATATATGTATTTATGTATATATATATATATGTATTAATGTATATATATGTATATATATACATTAATATATAAATATGTATGTATATATATACATTAATATATAATGTATATATATGTATATATATATATGTATTAATGTATATATGTATATATTATACATTAATAAATATAAATATGTATGTATATATACATTAATATATAATGTATATATATATATACATTAATATATAATGTATATATATATATACATTAATATATAATGTATATATATGTATATATATATATATGTATTAATGTATATATATGTATATATATATTAATGTATATATATATATAAATATATTAATATATATATATATATATATATATATATATATATATATATATATATATATATATATATATATATATATATATATATATATATATATATATATATATATATATATATATATATATATATATATATATATATATACCATATATATGCATTAATATATATATATATAAATATATTAATATATATATATATATATATATATATATTTCCATATATATGCATTAATATATATATATTTACATATATATACATTAATATATATATATTTACATATATATATACATTAATATATATATATTTACATATATATACATTAATATATATATATTTACATATATATACATTAATATATATATATACACACATATATATACATTTATATATATAAATACATTCAATACATATCTATATATATCTATATGTACACATTGATACATATATGTATACATATATATACATTAATATATATATATAGATATATATATACAGTAATGTATATATCTGTATATATATATATATTAATGTATATATATATATGCATATATATATTAATGTATATATATGCATATATATATATTAATGTATATATATATATGCATATATATATTAATGTATATATATGCATATATATATATATATTAATGTATATATATGCATATATATATATTAATGTATATATATATATGCATATATATATTAATGTATATATATGCATATATATATATATATTAATGTATATATATGCATATATATATATATTAATGTATATATATGCATATATATATATATTAATGTATATATATGCATATATATTTATTAATGTATATATATGCATATATATTTATTAATGTATATATATATATGTATATATATATATATAATAATTGTATATATATGTGTATATCTATATATGAATATATATATATGTATATATATATATATATATATTAATGTATATATATATGCATCTATATATATATTAATGTACAATATATGCATATATATATTAATGTAAATATATATATTAATATATATATATTAATGTATATATATATATATATATATATATATATATACATAGGATTAATGTGGAGATATTTATCACTTGGTCATACTGTCTTTGAAGTTTCATGAAGGCCCTATTATAATGTTTTCACTTGTGAATAGTTGTCCAGAGTTAAGTTTTTATGTTCCTTCATTTATATGTGCTAGATTATAAATATAAATATATAAACATTCAGTCACAACAAAAACAAAATAATATAACAACCACCAGACAAAAAAAAATCACACATGAAGCCCAAAAACCCAAATACACAAAACAATAAAACACTTTAATCTGAGCTAAAACTCCTTTAAACAGTCACATCTTCTAACATTGTAAGAAAAAGTTCAATCCAACACAATAAAAAGAGGTCAACCAAAATGACAGGAAGATACCAACTCATTATAAAACAATTAACCCATTTTAACCCAGTGTTCTCACTTGAGGATAACATAAAAAACTGTAAAAAATAATGGGTATAAATCATTATATAAAACCATTATTATATGTAGGTAATGAGGACATATAGATTCAACAATAAAATTAGCTTCCAAATATTGCCTGGTTGGAAGAAAAATTCTTGTGATTTGTAAATGAATTTAAAGTTCTAAAACCTGAGGACACTAGGTTAAAATGGGTTAATAGAGCACCCACTCACACATACTAAAAAGAAACCCACTCAATAATAAGCAATAAAAAGAAATCAAAGTGCTGAGTAAAAAGCATTAAGAAGAAAATCAATCATCTGTAAATCATACAACATTAAAAAGAAGTCAAAACAACAAACACAATCAAAAGCAATTAACCACCTGTGGAACCACTCACATACCAAAATATTAAATTCCACCAAGCTCTGTATCAATAAGATAAAAAATGGGGGGACACAAAAACATACTGAAATTAAACATCAGTGAATGAGGACATATTAATGATGTCTTTACTAAACTTCAAAGCAGCATGATTCTGCTCAGTTAAGTGATAAACCTCTCATTAATGCTATTAACACTATCTCTTGCTAGATAGTGAGCACCTTATGATAAAAACTTGCTTGCTAAAATTTTTTTTTATCAGTAAACCACTGCAAAGTAACAATTTTGGTACTATGCATCGTCATAACTCAACACTATACAAAGACACACACACACACACATATATATATATATATATATATATATATATTAAGACCTTGAATAAGTTCTAGCTGTTTTCTAATAGATGGTATTCTCAGAACTGCATGCATGTAGTTTCAGATGGTAACACATCTATAAGGAAGTACTATAAGCAAGCTTGAAATTCAGTGTATGTCATTTGGCCAAAGTGTAAACAACTTTTCATAGCATTAAACATGTCATATTTCATGCCAAAGAAAGTGTATTTGCAAGGAATTTTACTGCACTACTTTATTCAAAAGAAATCTGCTGCTGAAGAACACAATTCTTGTTGGAACTTACAGTGATCATGCTCGGTAAGAAACAACATGCAGAGATTGGTTTAGACACTTCAAAAATAATTATTTTGATGTTGATGATAAAGAATGCTCTGGCACAGTGAAAAGAAATGGTAAAAAACCAAGGAGTGAAATTGAGAGACACTGAATGAGAGACACTGAATGGCATTTTGTCAGGTGTGAACAGTTGTGTCAACAGAAGTAAAAGGAAAGGTATTTTATATTGTATTGTGACCAATGATGAAAAGTGTATACACTATGATAACACTAAGCATAGAAGATTGTGGTAAGCCAGGCGATGCATCAATATTGGCAGCAAAGCTGTATATCCATGGTTTGAAGTTTCTGCTTTGCATTTGATGGGATCAGCTAATTTATTATGAGCTGCTCAAACTGACCAAAACCATCACTTTCAACTACAATAAATGTGTTTGAGCAAAGCATTCAAGAAAAAATGGCCGCTATAGAAGCAAGAAAACAACAAAATGATTTTGCAACATGACAACATTAAGCCACATGTTGCAAAATATAGGTGAAAGTCTACTTAGAATCTTATCCCACCGCAGTATTCACCAGACATTTTCCCCGTTTAATTATCACTTGTTTAAATCAATAGCACATGGCCTGGCTGAGTAGCACTTTCATTCCTATGAAGATGCCAAAAAATGGATCAACTCATGGTTAGTCTCAAAAGACGTCATTTTTCTGACGTGGAATTCAAATGCTGCCAGAAAGATGGGAAAAAGTAGTGGTTAGAAAGAGACATGACTGACTGGGCAGAAGATTATCCCGCAGTAGGTTGCCATTGCTTTCTGCGGTAGACTGGTTGCCGACCAAGGCTATAGAACCCAATCTGTCCTGTTATTTAACCCATAACTGGAAGGAAGAGACGGATTAATACCTTTCCCAAGGGTATTTGTGCGTAAGTGAATGCAATGAATTCGGCTGGAATTTGAAAAAATATTAGCAAGAACTTATTCAAAGTCCTAATACTTCCATTGATTTCACAGCCTCTTACATTTTGCAATGTCTTGTCTTTCACTTTACCTATCTTAGTATATTTGATGATAAACAGTAAATGCTATGTCAATAACATTAAAGAAAGGTCATGAAAATGGAAAAAAAATGATGTATTGTGATTGGTCAGAACAGATAAAAAAAAACAGATATATAATAAAAACAGACCTTACCAAAATGTTGACAAATGAAATTTCACAATGAATGCGCAGTAACATACAGATGCAAAGTGTAGCAGCTGACAAAAGATCTTCAAAACAAATGTACATGAAAAGAGCATGCTCGAGATACTACAAAGCAATAAAAAGTGGGCATCACAGACCATCAAATCATGATAAAAGAAATAAATGACAATTAAGAGGTTTTGCAGGTCAAATAGCAAGAAGAAAGGATAACAGACAGAGCATAAGGTTGTTTTTTTTAAGGTTCTTTACAGATTCAAACACCCACACACACATGTTATATATATGTCTAGAAAAGTGGGTAATAGTCTTTAGCTTTGGATAGCAACTTGTCTATGAGAAAGAAATCTCTGAAATAAAAACCTTTACACCTACTCTATGTAAAATAGGGTAGGCTGAACTCTCTAACCTAGGTAGGTAATCTTCCTAAAAATGATACATTGATAAAACACTGAGTTTCCAGTCCCCTAAACTGGTTGGTGTTAGTAAAGGCATAGAGCTGTAAAACGCTCTCCAATATTTTGATGGTTCAGTTAGGGAACCATCAAGTAAACCCCATCCAACCAATGCTAGCATGGAAATGGACGTTAAATGATGGTGATGATGAAAATGGCTACAACTGAAAGTAAAGAGGAAAAAGAGGGTAGAGTTAAGCAGTGAAAATAATGATGAAAAGCACAAATAATCGCAACATTCTACACGTACGCACATATGTGATGACAGGTGGATGGATGCACACATACACTATGAAAAAAAGAAAACTAAAACCAATAAAAAGTGTATGTTAAAAAGAAAAATCAAGCAGTCATTGTATTTTAGCTTATATTTATAGTGAAAATAAAGACAAAACTTAACCAACATCTAGATATTTTTGTTTTTATTACACTAGTTCTTGATCTAAGCTTTTGGCTCACATGAGCAATCTTCAGAGTGGTTGTATGGACATTAACATTAAGCTATTCACCATCAAAGATGATATTCTGTTAAGTTGACATAGAAGATTGCTATGCAATGAGAACAGTCACGGAATAGCAGATGCAGGTCGTAAATTAGTAATGTGGTTCTATGATGTCATACCACGTGAGAGACCAAAATATTAACAAAAGAACCATATGCCTAGATGCAATGTAATGTGTTGTGATGAGTTTGAAATGTGATTTTATTGAGTGTAGGTTGCTTTGCTTTAATGTAGATGGCCTCCAATATCTGAAGGTTCTTTTTATTGTGGGTATGTGTGAGTATTGTTATGTTATTGACTAATACCTGTCTAATATTACGTACATGGCTATGTTTTTCTAAGAAATGTTGTTTAATAGAACTAAGATTGAAAAGGTGGCAGGTAAGTCTACGGAAGAGTGTAGTTGAAGTAAAACCAATATATATTATGGGTTTATCAATCTCTGAACAGGTATGTAAATTGATGCACTATGTTGGTTTCCTGTAGAGGATTTAGCTGTGTTGCTGTAGGGTTTTTAGAGACTAAAAGGTCAGTTGCTTTAAATTTTTTATAATATATGATGAGCTTAATTTATTTATTATTATTAATGGGATTAACATTTCTACCTATCATGTTTTTGAGTGTTGCTTCATCATGCTTGTAATTATTATGCATTTGGTTGCAATAGTATAAGTTAATAGTGTCATGTTTATTTTGATGCACACTATTATTATTAATATTAGCAATTTTGTTGGAGCTATTATTAAATTTATTGAGGTACATTTTAATTTGTAGATCAATGACAAATTTCAGAAATCTATTGTTATCAAGTGTTTGTTTAATGTTATATAATTCTTTAGTGTTAACAATGGATTTCATTCATTGTTTCTTATATATATATATATATATATATATATATAGCTCAGAGGTAGAATCGCCGACTGATGTCAATTCGGTCAGGTTTCAATCCTGGCTAGAAGCAATTGGATGTCTAACCATACTGATGAGCTGTGATACTGATGACTATATATATATATATATATATATATATATATATTATATTAATAAATTCTAAAATTTACATTTTGTTGAATAGCTATTTCAGTGAGAAAATTCTCGCTTCATCAGCAAACGATCAAAAACAAAAATTTATTAATTCAAATATGGTACAAAAATTCATATATTGGAATATATATATATATATATATATATATATATATATATACAAAACTGAAACTCAACACCCACTGATGACATCTTAGTTCCTGCTTAAACATTGAACACAATCAGCCCTTTACCATTAAAGTATTCAAAGAAAAGGCAAAGGGAAGCAACCTTACGGTGGTGGAAAACAGGCTGAAGCTTAACTACCAGATCATGACCGATAATATTACCAATTTTTCTGTACTATAAAAAAAATTGAGAAAAATTTTATAAACCTAACCTCAAATTATCAGAGTATTATTTAAATTTCTTTTCAAAATTTTTTTATATATTTTCTTCTCATGACAAGGCTTTTGTTGCCAACTTACTTTCTAAAGGTCAACCAACAGTCAACCATAACTGTAAATTTATAAGATTTTGATGCCAATCTAGTACAGTACTTAAATTACAAAATTCTAAATACTATTGCAAAGAGCTCATCCAAACAATTATCATGAATGTATTTGCAGAAAAGACACAGGGAAGCAAAGATGCCAGATCAGGACCAATAACATTGCTGATTCTATTTTACTATGAAAAAAAAATTTATAACCCTAACACTGTCTATATTTCTGAGATGAGGTAGTATTTGCAGTATTTACATTATCTGGACTATTGTCCTCATCTTTGTTGCCATTTGTACAACGTTTTGGCAATTGTACGCTCTGGCCTTCTTCAGGTGCTAGGAATTTTGAACTGGACCCTTTATTACAATCACAGGGGTATATCATCCTCATTCCTTGTGTAAAGTCTCGATAGGAAGTTATGAGTTATCTCCCTCTAACCCTGCAAGTTACTTGTTCATCACTGTTGTAGCCTGGTACTGAACTCAGAACTCTAAGAGTCAAGTCAGGGACTAACCAGCATCTAGATCCACTAGGCCATGCGACCTTAAGGATAGACATTGGTTAGTTGGCAATAAAGATAAGGACAAGTCTGAATAATGTAAATACTGTAACTCTAACACTAATTATCAGAACATTATCTAAATTTCTTTTCAAAATATGTTTTAGTATATTTTTTGTCATGACAAAGCTTTTGTTACCAATTTACTTTCTAAAAGTCAGCTGAGAGTTATGGCAGTTTATAAACCCTTTGCAGGTTATTTAAAGACAAAAAATATAATTACATTATTACAATTTTTTTAAAGATAATAATCATTTTACTGATATAAATCTTACTAATTAATTCATAGTTTGGAGAGAAAAGGTAGATTCATACCTTTCCTAAGGTTATTTGCAGGTAAGTAAATATAATAAACCCATTAAGAATCAAAAGTTGGCTCTCCAATTTCTAATTCCAAGACATTATTCCTTACATTACCAGCACACCCAAGCTTTCAGTGATACCTGGTATTTCTAAGCAGTTACCTATCTAGATAATGACCCAGCTTGACATTGCTTAACTTCAGTGATTGTAAAAGAATTGTTGTTTCAAAGTGATAATGCCATAAGCCTTCTTTCTAATTCATTTGTAAACATTAATTACATAGATCAAATATTATACAGTGTACATTTTAAGTCAAAGTTATTTTACAGTGTCCATTTTAGATCCAAATGTAGTTAAGAACTGAATCTGGCTACAGACTTATTGATTTAATCTTGTAAACATAAAGAGAAAATAGGCAAAAATCAATAGATTGAGATAAATTCCAACTAATAATATCTGGAAGGAAGAAAAGAAGCATTAAAAGACTTAAAATAGTGAAATAGAGAGAACCAGTGTCAAAAACTGAGAAATAGTGATATACAGTCAAGCTAAGATAGGTAGGTTATGTTTGTGATAGATAGATAGATAGATAGATGTATGTATTAAGTGTGGAATATATAGATCTATATTAAAAAACTGAAACAGATAGATAGATAGATAGATAGATAGATAGATAGATAGATAGATAGATGTATGTATTAAGTGTGGAATATATAGATCTATATTAAAAAACTGAAACAGATAGATAGATAGATAGATAGATGATAGATAGATAGATAGATAGATAGATAGATAGACCTGAAAAGGATCGAATTAGATAGATAAATAGATAGACCTGAAAAGGATCAAATTAGATAGATAGATAGATCTGAAAAGGATCGAATTAGATAGATAAATAGATAGACCCGAAAAGGATCAAATTAGATAGATAGATAGATAGATAGATAGATAGACCTGAAAAGGATCAAATTAGATAGATAGATAGATAGATAGATAGATAGATAGATAGACCTGAAAAGGATCAAATTAGATAGATAGATAGATCGGAAAAGGATCAAATTAGATAGATAGATAGATAGATAGATAGATAGATAGATAGATAGATAGATAGATGTATGTATTAAGTGTGGAATATATAGATCTATATTAAAAAACTGAAACAGACAGATAGATAGATAGATAGATAGATAGATAGATAGATAGATAATGAACAGACTTAGGTTAAGGGTTACAAATAATATTTGAAATCAACAAAAGAAGGAAGCATAGTTAAACATATAGAGTTAGATAAATAGGGAAACAGTAAAATACATTGAGCCACACCATGGTAAATAGATAAGGTCAAGTGAGTTGCTTGGTTAAAGGCTATGAATGATATTTACAGTAAAAGAAGGAAGAAAATTTACAAGCATACAGAAAGAAAACTCAGAAGAAGCAAGTTAAAAAGGAAATGGCAGAATTGAAGCCCAGAAATTATAATCCATGAAATAAAATTATGCACGCAATAAAAAAAAAATAATAATGCTCTGTCCAGGCCTGTCAGTAACACACACCACTAGCAAACAATCCATCCAAAAGCTACCTCAAGGGTTTATTTGTTTGCTCACATCCCAGACTTCCAGCTACAGAGATTACTGCTCAACGAAAATCCATACACCCACTGAATTATCCAGACCTTGTTTTCATCTTGTTTTCGCCAGTCTGCCTGTCACTGAATTTTTTTTTTAAATTGGGGGAGTGTTACTCACTGGATGCTGCGTTCAGCAAGATAGTGATGTTCTAACCAAGTAATAAGCTGATCCTCACCCTCACAGCTCCTGACTCTAAAATCCCACCCCATCCCAAGTGTCTTGCAAATCAATGGAGTAGACTTTAATACAGTTTGTCCATAAACAAAGACTTGGACACGATGTGCTGGTAGCTATCTTGCCATGATCAATGAAGCTTGCTAAGTCCACTAAACAGAGTAGAATAGCAAAACATAGTGTTAGGCTCTTTAACAAGTGATTGGCTGAGAAAGGCAAAGTAAACAAAAAGTGAAAAAAAAGAGAAATTATAAAGGCAAGAAAGAGATAAATGAAAAAATAAAATAAAATAGAAAGAAAGAGACAGAGAGAGAGAGAGAGAGAGCTAAAGAGTAAAGAAATGACAAGGTAACAAAAGGGAATGAAAGAGAAAGAAAGAAAGAAATAAAGAAAGAAGGAAAGAAAGAAAAAGAAACAAAAAAAAATAAGAAAATAGAAAAAGCAAGAAAAAAACCCACTGGTATAGAAGTTATTTAATTTAATCTAAATCTAATCTATCTAAACTTATTTATAAATGGAACTTTGTGTGTGTGTGTGTGTGTGTGTGTGTGTGTGTGTGTGTGTGTGTGTGTGTGTGTCCATTACCTATAGACTCCGAAATGGCTGAACCGATTTTCTTGAAAATTTACACAGTTGTACTATAAGCATCTGCGAGTGTTCTTAGCTAGGTTTTGTGTCGAGGTACCCCCGATAAATATTGAAAATCGATAATCGAAAAAAATCAGGTTATAGAAGGAGTGGTCCAATTTTAATCAAATTTGATACACTCATAAACAAAGACATAATAAAATGATATTCAGAAGTTTCAAGGTTGCAGTTCTTACAATAGTGCAGAAAATCAATAATATATATATATAAAAGGCAAAATGTTTGTGTATGTGTCTGTTTATCTGCCTGTATGTCTGTATTTTTTTCAGCCCTTTTATTTTAGTTTTTGCTTCGTGTTTGGCTCTAAGTAGGTATAATTGTAGTTCTTAGTCTCAGCCATGATACCATTTACTCAGAGGGCTTATTTATCCTTCAAAATTCAGTTTATGATTAAAAAAAATTTATTTGATATCGATACCATGAAATCAAAATTTGACTTACATCCATTCATTTTTTTTCAGTCTACGGTTTCATTTTAATTGGAAACAACTATTGCTTTTTAGTCTTTTGTGCTAACGTCCAAAGAGTCTGAGCTCCAGGACCATGGATTAGTTTTAAAGCTTTCATTACACCCAAGCAATGCCGGGCTATACTGTTAGTAAGCACATAAAGGTGACTCAAGTTTAAATTCCAGCCAAGCCTATTGCAGGAATCAATCTTTTCTCTCCCACAAGTATAGGTTAAATAGTAGTCTTGGCTTAGATCTCTATCCTTACTTAACAGCCAGCCCAGGAAGGTTTGTATTCAAAAACCTTAGAGACAGCAAGCACTCTATTATTTTGATGTACCAAATTTTTTTTTCTTTTAATCGTATCACCCCGAGTAAGGCGGTAATGCCACTGATGTGCAGGGGGCTACATAAGAGTAAAAAAATCAGATAGGAAGAGAGTAAAGAGAAAGACAAACCAGTTAAGGATGGGAATACAGGTGTGATGACAGTTGCAAAGGTGAAAAGAAAGGAAAAGATATACAGGGTGGTGTAGAAAGAACTAGAGTCAAGTGGTTAAGAGATGGGTATTGACATGGCATTTAAATTCCTGCAGGTTGTAACCGTCAGGAAAGCAAGAATATGGAAGTGAGATCCACAGGTGAGAAGTGCAAGAAAAGAAGCTACAGGAGTAGAATTGTCATCTGCATTTGGTTGATCTAACTGTGAATGGGTGAGACCCAGTTGCCAGTCTAGTTGCACGAGTAAACACCTGTTGCAGAGACACCAGTGACTTAAGTTCATTGGAGCAGAAGCCATGAAAATATTTATAGAACAGACAGAGGGAAGCCACATCCTGTCGGTGGGAAAGTGGCTGGAATCGAGCCGCCAAGTCGGTACCTATCACATTACTGATTTTTCTTTTTTATGTAGCAGCTTGATTAAATTATCGTTTCTTTTTTTTTTATCTCAAGAAAGTCAATAAAGCCACTAAGACACAAGGGAGTGGTTACCAACTGTAAAAGAATAAGAGAAAAAGAAAAACATAATTAAGTTAGAAGAACAGTAAAGGAACAGGAATTAAGAAAACAGAAGATAACAATTAACACTGCACTTAAATTTTTGAAGATCAAAGATGAATTGAAAGCATGAGGTGTGAAGAGAGTTCCATAAGTGACAAGAAACTGCTCGTATTTTCCAGTGTAACACACTCTTTTTTGATATGACACTTAGATAATTTTAGATAATTTTAAATAATTTAAATAATTTTGTCTATTGCATAAACATTTTGGCAATAGAATAAAAAAATGCCCCACATATTTTGTAAGCTGAAAAATTTCCACTAGGACTTTCAAGACAGTATGTGTTTTTGTATTTTTTTTCCTTTCCAAAGTTATAGGAATTCATCTATATATATAAAAGGAAAGATGTTTGTGTGTGTGTGTGTCTGTTTATCTGTTTGTCTGTATGTCTGTCTGTATGTCCTTTATACAAATCCACAATTTTTATCAGATTCTCAACAAACTTCACACAAATATTCTTTAGGTTTCTGGTCAGGTCATGAGCTACTTATTTTTTCCTATTTCCCCTCAATATTGAAAACTGATACCCTGATATCCAATCAGGTCTGATCAAGATCTGGATTTCAGCCCTTTTATCATGGTTCTTGCTGCAGACTTTGTTCTGACTTGGTAAAATTATAGTTTTTAGTCTCAAACATTAGTAGATCTTAGACCACACATTTTCCCCAATATCAGAAATCGATACCCCCGATATTCTATCGAATCTGATCCAAAATCAATATTCAGCCATCAATATGGCTCATTTTCTCCAAATTTATTCCTGACAGGTATGATAAGTTTTCGTGGACTTACTTAGTTTTCAACCCTTTTATTTTAGTTTTTGCTTTGGGTTTGCCTCTAAGTAGATATAATTGTAGTTCTTAGTCTCAGCCATGATACCATTTACTCAGAGAATTTATTTAGCCTTCAAAATTCAGTTTACGACGAAAAAAACTTATTTGATATCGATACCAGGAAATCAAAATTTGACTTACATCCATTCATTTTTCTTTCAATCTACGGTTTTGCTTTAACTAGAAACAACTATTGCTTTTTAGTCTTTTGTGCGAATGTCCAAAGAGTCTGAGCTCCAGGACCATGGATTAGTTTTAAAGCTTTCATTACACCCGGGCAATGCCGGGCTATACTGCTAGTCGCTAATAAAGAAAATGAAGCTGTGGTGAATTATAATTGCCTGCATACTGAAGAGAAATCGCATTCAGGGACAACTTTTTATAGGTCATTTTATGCTGAAATGTAATTTTCTTGGAAGCTTGTAAGTTATAAAAATATGTTATTCTGCTTTCACAGATGAATACATGGTACATGATACTCAGCTTTTGTGCATATAGATGTTTGTGTGAATATGATTACTAGAGGATATGTGATATGTGTGTTTTAGGAATAGTTTTACTGAAGTTATATTTTGAAATACAGTCTGATTTCTTTATAAATTATATAAGAAATGTCCAAAATTTTTGTATTTTTGAGCACTTTCGGTTATAATTTTAGCCATTATCAAGAATGAATTTTGTTTTACTTCTAAATAAATATGTGTAAAGTTTATCTATATAGAGTCATGTGTATGTTATGTTCCGAACGTAGTAAGCACATTGTTACCATGTTCATAATTGATATTAACAACAAGCTTACTGTGTTCAAACCATAAAATACACATCACTATAAAAGTATAGCGGAAAGTGCTCAAGAATACAAAACATTTAGACAGTTCTTTTATAATCTGAGTTCTGAAAAGAAAAATCATAAGAACACATGAGAAATTATATAAAAAAAACTTAACAATAATAACTTGTCTGTCATTTTAAATGAAACCTGCATAAAAGAGAGATTGTTGCCCAAATACACAATAAATATATGTGTGTGTGTGTGTGTGAGTGTGTTTATAGAAGGTGAAAATAAATGAATACTAATTTTAAAGCCATTGTAATGCAAAAAGTAAACAACTGTGAAAACAACAACACATATTTAAAAAAAAAGGCTTTGAAAAAGTTTTTTTTAAATTACTAGACATTTTCAATTGTTCCTCCATTTTGTTGCACCAAAGTTGTACAATTGATTAAATTATTGAAAGACTATCCATAACTTGAGGTTTGCACTTAGCTTGTAAGAAATGTCTCCCACTTGAATGAATATCATGCAATGTCTTTGTGGTTTCAAACTTTTCTATTAGACGAGTAATTGTTGACAGAGCAAAAGGATTCTGTTTTAAATTGTTCCTTGTTTTATAAGCTCTCATTGTTGCTTCTGTATTCCTATTATTATCATAATATAGTTTTACAAATTTCAGTCAACTGTCTAAACTAAGTTTTGCCATATTTTCCAGAGTATGATTTTTCAAAACAAACAAGAGCTGATATACATTTAATGTGTTACAAATAAATAACATGTCACTGACTGATTGATGAATTTTAAAAAAACTTTAAAATGTGAGCATATTTATTTTTACCATATATATATATAAACGCTTTTTTTTATTCTGTTATCCTATGCATTTTACTCAATCAGTTTCACAGTCAAGCTATAATTTATCCACTATTGTGATTGATATATGAACTATCAATGATTGGGTACCTCAATAGTACGTTTTTCTTTTTAAACTATTTTGTTTCATACTTTTCCACCATTAGACATTGCGTTCTTGCTTTGTCTTCACCCTACCATGGCAGCATAGTTCTTTCCTCACAGTCTCACGGTGCCATGCAAATCTTCTCTGATTTATCTTCTTGAAAATCTCAGTGGGATGTGCGAAGATAAAAAAACAAAAGATGGGGAAAAAGATGAAGAGAAAGCAAAAAGCATAGAAATAATAAAATGAAACACACACAAACACACCACACATACAAGTAAGAAAATCTTTTTCTCCTACTGATAAATAATTGCTGTTGGAGACTCATCAATCAGGTTTATTGATTATGTTGACCAAATTTGCCTTCTCCATCTGTCTGACCATTCATCTTTTTTTCTTTTCTTTTTTTTTTAAGCCAACTGTCCGTCCAAATAGATGGACAGTCAGCTAGCTACACCCACATCACTGTCACAAACATTACCTCCAAATTCATACTCTTCTTTCGTGAGCGTTTGAAGTGTTTTGGTGAGCATTTTGGGCAGTTTTTACTTTTCTTCTTCAATTCTGGATGTACTTTGAGTTCTATGCGAAAAAATAAATGAAGTACTTTTGCATATATATGGATCGATAAGTTTGTAATCTAACACATAATTATTGCTTGAAATTTTATCTGAAATCTTTACTCTATAATACAGTGTAACCCTGATATAAGAGAGTTCTCTGGACATGGATAAAAGTTCTCTTATATTATAAGAGCGTTCTCTGGACTCGGATATAAGAGAACTTTGGTCTATTTTATATAAATTACCACAGGCTCTAATTTGGGACCAGAGAAACACTCTCTTATATCAGGATTTGGTCTATTTTATATACATTACTACAGGCTCTAATCTGTGGCCCGATGGAATCTCTCTTATATCAGGGTTTATCTTATATCCGGGTTATACTGTATTCAGTCATTTCCATTTGGACATGCATGTTCATCTTGGTAGTTATACAGGTATACCTCGGGTTACTTTGTTTCAATTTAAGTCATTCTCGGTTATAAGTCATTTGTCAAAATTACATGGAAAAATAAAAATCAAGTTCAAGTCATTTTATTCAACTTTACACCTGTCTGCTACAATTCATGCATTGATATTACAACTTCAATATTTGTAGCAGGCAGGTGTAAAGTCATTTTATTCAACTTTACACCTATCTGCTACAAATATTGAAGTCGTAATATCAAAGCACATGAAATCATGTTACTGTACAATAAGTAAGAATAAAACTATATAAGATCATATTAAAGTATGTATGTAAAATTGAATGTAAATATTGGTAAGTTTAACATAAATTAGTTTATTTTCTACTATCATAAAATAATTTTAATAAATATATTTGTTATTTAACCTTACAAAATCATTTTATTTTATAATGTCTTAGAGCAAACCATATTCACAAATAAAGAGTCCGCAATGTACTGTAAAGATTGCCAAATTTTAAACATCTATATATATTTACAAGTATGTATGCACATGTATTAGTAAATTTAGATTACTTTTTAACTGTACTATATTAAAAACTAAAATTTATTTGTTTGTAAGCTTAAAATAGATTTTTACTGACCACATATAAGTAAAAAGTATATAAAATACAGAACTGCCAATGGCTATTTGTCGTTGACCGTAGTTTTTTTTAAATTTTAATCATATCACCCCAAGCAAGGCGTTAACACCACTGATGTGCAGGGGGCTACATAAGAGTGAAAAGATTGGAAAAGAGAAAGCCGGAAACCACATCCTAAACAGGGAACAAGGGATGAGCCTCTTCACCTGTTACCTGTTCAAGAGACGTAGGTGGAGTGTGAACCAGGCGATAGTTTAGTCTATCTACTCCAATAAAAAAAAAAGCTTAGGTTGGTGACTTGCTAAGTTTTAACTTAGTTAAAAGTCCAGTCAAAGAAATTTCTGCTAAAAACAAAACCAATCCTTCAATTAGGCATGAAAGTTTAAAATTAAGCAAAAATTAAGCAAAAACAAAAATGGTTTACTTTTACTTCAAGACAGTTGATTCCATCCCAAAACACACTGTTTCTGCCAATGAGTTGAAAAAAAAAAATTTTTTTTAACTTTTTAGCCAGAAAGCAATGTGGACATGGGAGGGTCAATTAAATAGCCAGTGTGACCTATACACCAAGGTAACTAAAATACAGCCGGCAAAGAAAAAAAAAGAAAGAAAGTGACTGACAGAACTAGGGAAAAAAATTAAGTAAAGACAAAGAATCCACCAGTCAGACAAGTAAATTCGACTTAAGTCGTTTTTTTTCATTTAAATTGCTACTTTGGGAACAAATTACCGATGTAAGAGGAGGCTTACCGTTACTCACATTTCAGCCATAATCCCCTTCAACATTTCAGCCATAATCCCCTTCAACATTTCATTATTTATGCTGGAATTTTGAATTATTATTATACACTTTTGAATTATTATTATTATACACTTTTGAATTATTATTATACACTTTTGAATTATTATTATACACTTTACAATTAAGACCACCATTTTCTTACGCCTACCAGCCTTATTTCTTTTGGTAATGATAGAAATCAAAATCATTTACACTAATTTCCACACTGTATTTTCTTCCCCAAAACCTCTCGCTGCTCTGTTATATTTTCATGGCATCTTTTCTGCAAATATTTTCATGGCTTCTGCTATGACGAGCTTTATTCCCTGGTACCCTACCCTCACAAATTTACTCATGAAACTAGATTGGCAACTAGGTCCCACTCTTGTACTATCAAAATAGACAAATATAACCACCACTTTTCTCTAGTAGCGTCTTTTCTTGTACCTCCTACCTGTAGAACTCCCTTCCCCATGCTTGCTTCCCTGATAGCTACGATCTTCATAGATTTAAGTGCAACGTCAATTGCCATCTTCTATCTCCTTGACACCCACATCTCCCTTAACCTTTCTTTGTCATCCCTACCATCTCGTTTTTTTTTCTTTTCTCACTTTCCTTGCCTTTCTCTGTAATCTCCCGCACACCAGTGACAGTAGTGCCTTGCTTGGGGTGAAATGATTATAAAAAATATCTTTAGATGAACTCTATTCTTTAGTTCTACTAGTTCAGGCCTTTACAGCTAAGAGGAGCCCTGCTACATCCACAGGATCAAATCACCCTGATTTCTTCTTATATTCCATTTTCTAAGGATGACACACTATTCAGACAGATTTTTCACAAGAACTGCTATTTTGTGGAACATACTTCTGCAGAGATGCTTCCCTACAATCTTAACCTCTTCAAATCAATAGTTAATCATGACCTATACCTCTTATTTTCATAATCATCACTTTCTATTCCTTTTTTTAACATTCATATCAGACTCCTCCTTCAATAAGCCTCTATTTTGAGTGGCTTTTGAGCCTTGTATAGAGTCTAATGAGGATGTGCATTGTGGTATAATGGATATGGGCTCAGAATGAGTAATCAGAGAGCAGAGTTCAAATTCTATTTGAACTCATGACATTCAATTACGCACAAATACATTTACAAAAGAAAAGAATCCATCTCCTCTGCCACCATCTATGGGTTGAATAGCAGCATAGATTGGGTTCTTTTTTTTTTTTTTATAAGCGTTTCACCCCGAGCAAGGCATGTCACTGCCACTACTGTGCAGGGGGCTACATAGAGTGGAGAAAGGCTGATTAAATATAGGAAATGACAGAGGGTGGGTGATAGGCGGGTAAGGATTTGGGTAGATGAGAGTGTTGTGAGAATAGTTGGGAGTTAGTGTGATAGGAGGTATCTATTGACCCTACATTTAAACACCTGGAGATTGTAACTGTCGGGAAAGCAGACTTGTGGAAGGGAGTTCCACAGGCGGGAAGCGCGAGTAATGGCAACCTACTGTGAGAAAATCTTCTGCCTAGTCAGTCATGGATCAAAAGAGACATGATTGCCAAAGCTGTATCACGTATAGCAATTAACTCACTAACTGATAGACTCTGAGAAGATTCAGTCAGTTAAGTGCAATATGTGATACACACTTGGGAAATCATGTCGTGAAAGAGACATGACTGATTGCGGAGAATATTTTCCAACAGTAGGTTACGATTACTTTCTGTGGTAAACTGATTGCCAACAAAGACTATAGAACCTAGTCTTTCCTGATATTTAACCCATAGCTGGAGTAAGAAGAGATGGATTCATATCTTTCCCAATAATATTTGCACATAAGTGAATGCAACAAACTCAACTGGAATTCAAACTCGGTTCTCCGATTTCTCATTTCGAGCTGATATTCACTGAACCACAATGCACATCCAAAAAATATGTAATGCTTCATGAATTTGCGTGTCATCCTTGTGCAGGGGCCATGCTAATCTTCTCCGTAACAGTCCAATTTTAGTATATGTACTGCCGAAGCAGATTAAGAGACAGAAAAATATTGTTGGAAAAAAGAAAAGAGTACTGAACTGTTATGTGATATTTGTCCTCCTATATGCCAGTGAATGAGGGACAATCTACTCACAGATAAGGAAAAGATTTGAAGCAAATATAAACCAAGGAAAGGGTACTGAACTGTTCTGTGATATCTGTCCTCCTATATGCCAGTGAATGAGGGACAATCTACTCACAGATGAGGAAGAGATTCAAAGCAACATAAACAAAGAAAAGAGTACTGAACTGCTATGTGATATCTGTCCTCCTATATGCCAGTGAATGCTGGTCAATCTCCTCACAGATGAAGAAGAGACTTGAAGCAAAAGAAATGTGGTTCTACAGAAAAATGCTGAGGATACCATGGACTAAACATGTGAGCAATAACAGGGTTTTAAAGAAAATGGAAACAAAAATAAAACTAATGCTTAACATCAGGAAGTTGAATTTCCTGGGGTACATAATGAGAAAGGAGGGTTTAGAAAATCTGATACTCACTAGACAGATTAAAGAAAAGAGTGACAGAAGAAAGCAACATGTAACATACTTGATGGGTTTGAGTAAATGTATAGTAATATAAGGTCTGGAAAAATAATAAAAAAACAAAACTTATTAAGAGCTACAAGGGACAGGAAAATATGTAGAGCCATGAATACCTATATCCTGATAGAACAGAGCATATAAAAGAAGACAGGATGAAGTTTAACAAGTGTTGTGAATCTGTGTAGCCAATTTGTTGTAGAGTTGTGGTGAAACTTCATTGCAAATTTGTGGTGACCGGATTTGTGTCAGAAATAAGACACAAAACAAGAAGGTCAGTTCAAAACAGTGTATTAGTATAACAAGAAACTTCTTCTTCTATGTACCGTGTCCTTTCAGGACGTAGGCGATCATAACCGTCCACGTCTTCCTATCCCTGGTCGCTCTTAGCACACTTTCTCCTGTAACGTGTCTCAGCCCCCGTTGTCATCCACCTGCTCAAATATGTTATCCGCTGCTTTTCTCTGTCTCTTTTTCCCTCTATCTGGCCTGTTAGTATCAGGTTCTCCAAGCCTTCCTTCCTCATTGCATATCCCAAGAACTTCAGTTGTTTCTTCCTGATGCTCAATATTAATTTTCTTTTCATTTCTATTCTCTCCAACACCTCATAATTGCTCACATGCTCAGTCCACGATATCCGCAGAATATATCTAAAGGAATTGTTAATAATAAGTAATATAGAAATAAGTAAGTCTGACTAGTAGCTGTCGTTAACTGCCTTCTGTTAACTGTTGCCCTTGACTGCTTGTAATTGCTCTCTACAAGTCACACAGGTAATTTATATGTAGCACAGAGGAAGAGTTCATTCCTTGTAGAAGGGTACCATAACGACAAGAAAAAAAACTTCACCAATATAAGTAATAAAGATTCCCATTACACTGTACAAGATAATGCTAAAAAGTTCTTAGCCCAACTATAAAGACTTTTTCCCCCAAATATTTTCATGTTTGATAACATTTTGGAGAGCAACTTGAACCAAGAACATTTTGGCACCAATTTAAACTAGGAAATCCAAGTGTTGAAAAATAGTGATCAAAGCAAGAAATATGGGGCTACCCTTATGAATAATTCATAGAATAACAGCAACAAGGCTGAAAGACACACTGTTGTTTGAAATACAATATTGACACCAAAGATGAGAATGCTAGACTGAATAATTCATCAAATAATAACACTGCATCTGAGAACTCCAGATATGACGAGTGGTAAAAGCTGATGTTGAAAACAAATGAAGTAATGTTTATTTGTTCTTGAAAGGAATCTTCATGCAAATCCAATTCCGTTAGCAGACGGCAAATTAAAATGTTATGAAGACAAAAAAAAATTGACAAGAATACATCACATAAAATCAACATATATTGCGAAAAAGCATTTGTTTTAAATGTTTGATTTCCTTTTCAGTGCAATGAAGAGACACAGAAAAATGTTTCAACTTGGGAAATATGAGATGGTTAACTGTCAGCAGATATATATTATTGACTGAAAAAGGTTGTATTTTTATGAGCATTTAAAATAGAGCTAACTTTCTTCAAAAAAGTAAGATTAAAGAACTATTTTGATATGGTTCTAAAAGTTTGCACGGCCTAGAAAGATACTGAAAATATCATGGGTCTAACATATAAACAACTACAAAGTTTTAGAGAAAATGAAAAAGACACATACTTAACATCACAAAGAGAGAGTAGAAATTTCCATGGCATTTAATGAGGTTTGGAAAATTTAATACTCACAGGACAGATTGAAAGCAAGATGAATATAGGAAAAAGATGCACAACCTATGTTGACTAAATGTATGGCTAAATAGGCTTCAGGAAAGATTTTAAAAAAAAGACAAAGTTTATGACGAGCAAAAAAGAACAGGACATTGTGATCACCAATGTTCTAAAGGGACATGACACAAAAGAAGTTCAACCTATTTTTTCCTGTTTTATGTAGTGTGCCCCTTAGGGGTATAGGTAATTATAGCTCTTTGCAACTTCCAGTCATTTGTAGCTCAAAGTAGTTTCTAACCTTCCGCCATAATTCTTTGTCCTTGTTCGTTTATCTGTTTACTATGAAAATGAATTAGAAAGTGATTTTACTATGAAAATTCATTGAAAACTGATTTTACTATGAAAATGCATTGGAAAGGAATTTTAATATGAAAATGCATTGGAAAGGGATTTTACTATGAAAATGCATTGGAAAGGAATTTTAATATGAAAATGCATTGGAAAGGGATTTTACTATGAAAATGCATTGGAAAGGGATTTTAATATGAAAATGCATTGGAAAGTGGTTTTACTATGAAAATGCATTGGAAAGGAATTTTAATATGAAAATGCATTGGAAAGGAATTTTAATATGAAAATGCATTGGAAAGGGATTTTTACTATGAAAATGCATTGGAAAGGAATTTTAATATGAAAATGCATTATGGAAAGGAATTTTACTATGAAATGCATTGGAAAGGAATTTAATATGAAAATGCATTGGAAAGGGATTTTACTATGAAAATGCATTGGAAAGGGATTTTTAATATGAAAATGCATTGGAAAGGAATTTTAATATGAAAATGCATTGGAAAGGAATTTTAATATGAAAATGCATTGGAAAGGTTTACTATGAAAATGCATTGGAAAGGAATTTTTAATATGAAAATGCATTGGAAAGGGATTTTACTATGAAAATGCATTGGAGAGGATTTTAATATGAGAAAATACATTGGAAAGGAATTTTAATATGAAAATGCATTGGAAAGGGATTACACTATGAAAATGCATTGGAAAGGGGATTTTAATATGAAAATGCATTGGAAAGGAATTTTAATATGAAAATGCATTGGAAAGGAATTTTAATATGAAAATGCATTGGGAAAGGGATTTTACTATGAAAATGCATTGGAAATTTTAATATGAAAATGCATTGGAAAGGGATTTTACTATGAAAATGCATTGGAAAGGGATTTTAATATGAAAATGCATTGGAAAGGAATTTTAATATGAAAATGCATTGGAAAGAGATTTTAATATGAAAATGCATTGGAAAGGAATTTTAATATGAAAATGCATTGGAAAGGGATTTTACTATGAAAATGCATTGGAAAAGGTACAATATGAAATGCATTGAAGGAATTTTAATATGAAAATGCATTGGAAAGGGATTTTTACTATGAAAATGCATTGGAAAGGGATTTTACTATGAAAATCGTGGAAAGGAATTTAATATGAAAATGCATTGGAAAGGGATTTTACTATGAAAATGCATTGGAAGGGATTTTAATATGAAAATGCATTGGAAAGGAATTTTAATATGAAAATGCATTGGAAAGGAATTTTAATATGAGAAATGCATTGGAAAGGGATTTTACTATGAAAATGCATTGGAAAGTGGTTTTACTATGAAAATGCATTGGAAAGGAATTTTAATATGAAAATGCATTGGGAAAGGGATTTTTTTACTATGAAAATGCATTGGAAAAGGGATTTTAATATGAAAATGCATTGGAAAGGAATTTTAATATGAAAATGCATTGGAAAGGAATTTTAATATGAAAATGCATTGGAAAGGGATTTTACTATGAAAATGCATTGGAAAGTGGTTTTACTATGAAAATGCATTGGAAAGAAATTTTAATATGAAAATGCATTGAAGGATTTTACTATGAAAATGCATTGGAAAGGAGATTCCTGTATAATGCATTGGAAGGAATTTTAATATGAAAATGCATTGGAAAGGAATTTTAATATGAAAATGCATTGGAAAGGGATTTTACTATGAAAATGCATTGGAAAGCGGTTTTATATGAAATGCATTGGAAAAGGTACAATATGAAAATGCATTGGAAAGGGATTTTACTATGAAAATGCATTGGAAAGGATTTTAATATGAAAATGCATTGGAAAGGAATTTTAATATGAAATGCATTGGAAAGGAATTTTAATATGAAAATGCATTGGAAAGGGATTTTACTATGAAAATGCATTGGAAAATTAGTTTTACTATGAAAATGCATTGGAAGGAATTAATATGAAAATGCATTGGAAGGAATTTTAATATGAAAATGCATTGAAGGATTTTACTATGAAAATGCATTGGGAAAGAATTTTAATATGAAAATGCATTGGAAAGGAATTTTAATATGAAAATGCATTGGAAAATTTTAATATGAAAAATGCATTGGAAAGGGATTTTACTATGAAAATGCATTGAAGGAATTTTAATATGAAAATGCATTTGGAAAGGGATTTTACTATGCATTGGAAAGGAATTTTAATATGAAAATGCATTGGAAAGGATTTTACTATGAAAATGCATTGGAAAGGGATTTTAATATGAAAATGCGTGGAAAGGTACCAATATGAAAATGCATTGGAAAGGAATTTTTAATATGAAAATGCATTGGAAGAGGATTTTACTATGAAAATGCATTGGAAAGTGGTTTTACTATGAAAATGCATTGGAAAGGAATTTTAATATGAAAATGCATTGGAAAAGATTTTAATATGAAAATGCATTGGAAAGGATTTACTATGAAAATGCATTGGAAAGTGGTTTTACTATGAAAATGCATGGGAAAGGAATTTTAATATGAAAATGCATTGGAAAGGAATTTTAATATGAAAATGCATTGGAAAGGGATTTTACTATGAAAATGCATTGGAAAGTGGTTTTTACTATGAAAATGCATTGGAAAGGGCTTTAATATGAAAATGCATTGGAAAGGGATTTTACTATGAAAATGCATTGGAAAGGAGATTTTACTATGAAAATGCATTGGAAAGGAATTTTAATATGAAAATGCATTGGAAAGGAATTTTAATGAAAATGCATTGGAAAGGAATTTTAATATGAAAATGCATTGGAAAGGGATTTTACTATGAAAATGCATTGGAAAGGAATTTTAATGTGAAAATGCATTGGAAAGGGATTTTATGAAAATGCATTGGAAAGGAATTTTAATATGAAAATGCATTGGAAGAGGATTTTACTATGAAAATGCATTGGAAAGGTTTTAATATGAAAATGCATTGGAAAGGAATTTTAATATGAAAATGCATTGGAAAAAGGAATTTTAATATGAAAATGCATTGGAAAGGGATTTTTGCTATGAAAATGCATTGGAAAGGAATTTTAATATGAAAATGCATTGGAAAGGGATTTTACTATGAAAATGCATTGGAAAGGGATTTTAATATGAAAACATTTGAAGGAATTTAATATGAAAATGCATTGGAAAGGAATTTTAATGTAATGCATTGAAGGGATTTACTATGAAAATGCATTGGAAAAGTGGTTTACTATGAAAATGCATTGGAAAGGAAGACTAATATGAAAATGCATTGGAAAGGGTGCTGTATGAAAATCATTGGAAAGGGATTTTTCTATGAAAATGCATTGGAAAGGAATTTTAATATGAAAATGCATTGGAAAGGAATTTTAATATGAAAATGCATTGGAAAGGGATTTTACTATGAAAATGCATTGGAAAGGAATTTTAATATGAAAATGCATTGGAAAGGAATTTTAATATGAAAATGCATTGGAAAGGGATTTTACTATGAAAATGCATTGGAAAGGGATTTTAATATGAAAATGTATTGGAATTTGATTTTACTATGAAAATGCATTGGAAAGTGATTTTACTATGAAAATGCATTGGAATTTGATTTTACTATGAAAATGCATTGGAAAGGAATTTTAATATGAAAATGCATTGGAATTTGATTTTACTATGAAAATGCACTGGAAAGTGATTTTACTATGAAAATGTATTGGAAAAGGATTTCACTATGAAAATGCATTAAAATTTGTTTTTACTATTAAAATGTATTGGAAAGTGATTTAATATGGAAATACATTGAATAAGTGATTTTAATATGAAAATGCATTGGAAAGTGATTTTACAAGAAAATTAAATTGTATATGATCTTAGGTTAGGCTGATTGATTTTACATGTCAAACCTAGTTTGGTAGTTCATGTTGAATTTTGTATGGGACACCCAGGGAGGCTACAGGTTGGTAGCCATTACAAAACTGGCCATGTTAACTTGCCCAATACCATAAAAGTATTGTTGATTATGATGCTTTTAAATACAAATAAATTTAGCTATCAACCCTCAAAACTCTAAAAAGATTTCAGATGATTCAAAATCATTTTGAAGTTAGAATTACATAATATAGAGGAGATCACAGGGGATTAAACAAGAAAAAATAAAATAGTGATGCACCTTAATAAATATGTTCATCGTTATTTGATATTCTGTTGGCATCTTATTCCTACATTTTTAAATCAGTAGCTGGTGTGCTGAAATCCTTTCCTGTTCCTGAAATTTTTTTTTTTTTTTAATCATCTCACCCCAAGCAAGGCATTCCACTGCCACTATTGCGCATGGGGCTACATAGGGGAAGGTAAAGAGAAGGAGTGGATAGACATAGGGAATGTCAGGAGAAAGGTGACAGATGAGTAAGGATAGCGAGGATGAGGGTCGGGCAGATGGGAAGAGTGCTTGATAGAATGGGAGCAGGTTAGTGTGTTAGGAGGTGTGTATTGACCTTATATTTAAACTCCTGGAGATTGTAGCCGTCGGGGAAGCAATCGTTTGGAAGAGAATTCCACAGTCGGGAAGTGCGAGGAAAGAAACTGTTGGAGTAGAAGTTACGGCTGCATTTTATCGGTTTTACTGTAAAAGGGTGGGATCTAGTTGCTAATCTAGTATCTCATGCAAATTCGTATTTAGGGGGCACCAGTGATCTAAGTTCATCGGAGCAGAAGCCGTGAAAGTATTTATAGAAGAGACACAGGAAGCCACGTCTCACCGGTGGGAGAGAGACTGCAGGCGGTCTGCCAAGTCGGTATCTATCACATTACAGACCCTCCTCTGAACCTTATCGAGAAGCCCGAGGAGAACAGCAGGGGCACCCGACCAGATATGGCAGCAGTATTCAATTACTAGCACTTTAAGTTAAATGGAACTACTTTAAATACATTTTTTTTGGAGTGGGGTCGGGGAAGTGACTAAACAATGTTGTGTTTATAATAACTGGATTTTCAGTTGGTTATAGGAAAACAGATTCTCTTCATCCCAAAATAGAATGAGATCAATGTCTGAGTTTATAGCCTCACTGTAAAAATCTACTAATGTGTGATACAGAGTTTATGGTTTGATGGTCAGGGGCAAAAATGGCATTGCTGATAAATGAGAGGACATTTATTTAGGATAGATACTGGAGTCAAGACTTCATTGAGTACAAGATATGAGATTTTGACAAAATATCTAAATCATGAGTTCCTGAATTTAACGCATTCCTTATAAAATACTGTAATATGTGTGTGTGTATATATATATATATATATATATACATATATATATTTGAAATGATTTGTTTGAACATTATTTTTTTTTTATTATTGATACTCATATTTAAGTAAATATTCTGTTTTTAATTAAACAGTATTTTATATTTATATCTACTAGCCTGATTATTTACAATAAAATTTTATTACAAAAATGTGTGTCATTCCGCAGGATTTGAACCTGTGGCCCCTATCCACATAGGAGAAGCTACCATGTGATCTGGCATGTCTTAGACCTCTTGACCACAAATGACCATTAGTCTGAACGAGGTTTAAATCAAGCCTATAAAACACAGTTTTCGATCTATCGCAATAACCATATCTGCTCTGAAATATTATATTTTATAAACACATACTGTTAAATATAAGAGACAATGAATGTCTATTATGTTTAATCATGAGCTGTTCTAAACATCATATTTTGGCTTTAGGTTCAGGCAAAAATAAAGACAAAAATTCTCCAACATTTGGATAATTTTTATTAATTTGGTTCTGAGCTTTCGGCTCACATGAGCCATCTTCAGAGAGGTTACAGGGACATTAACATAAAAACATACACCATCAAAGACGATTTTATATTGTGTTGACATAAAACTTTGCGAAGCAATGACAACAGTTACCAAATAGCAAGCACAGCTCGTAAATTTGTAATGTGGTTCTATGATGTCACGCCGGGTGAGAGCCCGAAATGTTAACAGAACCATTTTTTTCAATGCAATGTAATGAGTTATGACCAGATTTAAACCTGATTTTATTAAGTATGGGTTGTTTTAGTTTAATGTAAATGGCCTCCAATATCTGAAGGTTCCTTTTACTGTGTGTATGAGTGAGTATTATTGTATTGTTGACTAAAATGTGTCTGATATTACATACATGACTGTATTTCTAAGAAATGTTGTTTAATTGATCTGATCAGAAAGGTGACTGGTAAGTCTAAGAGGGAGCGTAGTTGTAGTAAAACCAATATAAGTAGTGGGTTTATTATTAGTACCAGAGATACAATCTCTGAATGGGCATGTAAATTGATACACTACATTGGTTTTCTGTAGAGGATTTAGTTGTGTGGTTGTAGGGTTCTTAGAGACTATGAGGTCAATTTTTTAAAAATTGTTTATAACATATTTATTGGTTTAACATTTCTACGTATTATGTTTTTGAAAGCTTTTTCATCTTGTTTGTAATTTATTATGCATTTGGTTACAATAGTATAAGTTAATAGTGTGATGTTTATTTTGACGTACACTATTATTATTAATATTATGAATATTGTTAGAGTTTTTGTTAAGTTTGTTGAGATACATTTGAATTCATTGATCAATGATGAAGTTAGAAATACAATGTTTAGAATGGCTCATGATTAAACAGAACAGACATTCATTGTCTCTTATATTTAACAGTACATGTTTAGAAAATTATCTGCTGCCTCGATACACTAAATATATATATATATGTGTGTGTGTAAATATAGACATAAATGTATATATATATATATATATATATATATATATAGTTATGTGAATTAATATATATGCATATGAGGGTACCCATATGTATAATATTATTATTCAAGTGTTAACAAAAGTGCTCAATATAGTATAAGCAAAGCTAATTTATATATATCATTTATTCAGTAAGAAATTCGAACACTCTCGGCTACTGGCATGTGTTTACATTGTATATAACATGCTAAAGTCCACCTTCCTTTATCAAGCACCCATAGCTCAGTGGTAGAATTGCTGATGGATATCAATTTGGTCAGGCTTCAATCCTGGCTAGAATCAACTGGATGTTTAACCATACTGATGAGCTGTGATACAGCGAAACAGATCTGTCTGCTGCTGACTATATATATATATATTGTCCTATATCAATGATATGCCTCATAGGTGCATATTACAAATTGACTGCTTAATAGATTTGAATTTAAGTTCACTTGATGTTCATGGGAGTTAAATCTTATCATGGGGATTATAAAGCACACACACACACACACACACACACACACACACACATATATATATATATATATATATACACTACCGGCCATAATTATTAGGACACCCCAGTTTTTAAAAAGAAATGATGTATTTCATACTATTTTTACTATTTATTGCCAAGTGGATAATTATAAATGAAAATAGAATGGTTCTTTTTTTTAATACTGAACAATAACAAGTGCATCAAATCAACACTTCAGGTGTCCAGTTTTTGTGATCTCTTCCCCATGCTAGTCTCTTCTTCTTATTGACTGGCCAAAGCAAAGGCTTCCTGGTTGCCTTGTAAAATTTTGCAAAGTAATAATAACAAAAGAACTATTCTATTTTCATTTAGAATTATCCACTTGGCAATAAATATTAAAAATAGTATAAAATACATCATTTTTTTTTACAACTGGCATGGCCTAATAATTATACCCAGTAGTGTGTATATATATATATATATATATATATATATATATATATATATTCACACTTGATGGTGTTTAATTTTGATGATCGTATAAGAACCAGTGTTTCAATATGATATGGCCATAAGCTCTCTTTACTTTAAAGTGACCTATTTTTGCTTTATATCATCACTTTTTTTTTTTTTAATCATATCACCCCAAACAAGGCGGTAACGCCACTGATGTGCAGGGGACTACATAAGACCGAAGAGATTAGAAAAGAGAAAACCGGAAACCGCATCATAAACAGGAAACAAGGGATGAGCCTCTTCACCTGTTCAATAGACGTGGGTGGAGTGTGAACTGGGCAATAGTTTAGTCTATCTACTCCAATTAATTAGTCTATCTACTCCAATTTTTAGTCTATCTACTCCAATTAGGGGGATAGATGGATATTCATTGACAACAGGGCACTGAGTTTTCCAAAATGTTGACTGAAATACTTCTGTATCCAAAAAATATCCTGGTTGACTAAAGGAATCCTCCATTATTTGCCGCCATTATTAATTTATGCAAGTAAAGTAAATCAATTACAATCAACTCCTACTGCAAGGAAATTGACTGTAAGCATGAAAAATTAGAACAGTTACAGACTCGTTGAGTCAAAGCACATGACTTTTGAATGGTGGACTTGATAGATGAGTGTTTAAAATGTTTACTGCTCTGGTTAAAAGTGTTTTGAGTAACCATCTGTGATTTGAAAGATTAAAAAACCAAAAGAGGAGAGTTACTCAATGAAACATGTTTGAATGAAAATATATGCGAAAGATATATACATATACATATATGATCAATAGAATATATAAAGAACAAATAGGAAAAAAGTGTCTTTAATCTAACATGTTTCACTTATAACAAGCTTTTTCAGAGATTTAATAAGGACACATCTAAAGATAGACTTGAAAACAGCTTATGCAGATGATACAGTGCTGATAGCAGACACAGAAAGGAAACTACAAGACCTCCTACAGAAGGTAGCTGAAGAGAGTGACAAGAAAGGACTACAAATAAACTAGAAAAAAACCAAATGCATGGTCATCAGCAAAAAGGGCATCCCAAAATGCCAATTACAGGTGAGGGACTCTAAAATCAAGCTGGTACAGAAATTTAGATACCTAGGAAGTGTTTTAACAGAAAACAGACAGTGCGACACTGAGATCTGAAGGCAAATTGACATGGCAAAAGAAGCATTCAAGAAGTTGAGTAAAGTATTAAGAAACAGGACAATTTCACTAGAAACAAAGAAGAGAGTATTGGATTGCTGTGTGATGTCGGTTCTTCAATATCACAGTGAATGTAGGACAATATCTTCAAAGATGAAGCAAAATGTGGTTCTACAGAAGGTGAATTGGCATGATGAAGGAAGTATTCGAGAAGTTGAGTAAAGTATTAAGAAACAGGACAATTTCGCTAGAAACAAAGAAGAGATTACTGGATTGCTGTGTGATGTCTGTTCTTTAATATGGCAGTGAATGTAGGACAATATCTTCGAAGATGAGGGAAAAACTTGAAGCAGCTGAAATGTGGTTCTACAGAAGGATACTGCGGATATCATGGATCGAGCATGTGAGCAATGATGAGGTTTTGGAAAGGATGGAGATGAAAAGGAAATTAATACTGAGTATCAGGAAGAGACAACTAAAGTTCCTGGGGCATGCAATGAGGAAGAAGGGCTTGGAGAACCTGTTACAAACAGACCAGATAAAGGGAAAAAGAGACAGAGAAAAGCAGCTGATAACATATTTGAAGGACCTGATCAGGTGGATGACGGAACGAGGGTAACATGGCGCAACAGGAGAAAGTGTGCTAAGAGCCACCAGGGACAGGGAGATGTGGAAAGCTATGATTGCCTATGTCCTGAAAGGACATGGCACATAAAAGAAGAAGATTTAAAAATCTGGGAGAGATTATTTTTAAATGAGGTATCGTTTCAAAGGTCAGATTTGTGTCACATGTGATAAAGCACGGTTATCTTGCTATTGTCTCTCTCTCCATTAGCATGACAGGAGGGGTATATATATATATATATATAGATATATATCTATATCTATATATATATTCACACACACAAATAAATACACAATAGTTTTTATTATAATAGGAAGGATAATGATTAAAAAAAAATGTGTGTGATAATATATATGTATGTGTGTATATACAAGGTGCAATTCATAATTTGTCAACATTTCATGTTTTTCAATTTATGTGTGTGTGTTTTTTGTTTTTTATTTTGTCAAATGCACAGTATAGTAGAGTCAGTTGGGCACCATCAGTAAGAAAAAAGCACCATGACACAATTTACTCAGAGCACACTCTACTGCTTGGCATTCACACTGGAAGTTCCAATACAAACATTTCAGCAAGTTTGCGTATCAATCTGAGGACTTTACAGAGGATTTGGAAAGAGTTGGATGAGATATTAAGTCAACATTTAGTGTTTAGAATGATTACTAGAGATGTTGACGTTCTACCTCCATTCATCTTTCCACAGGGCCTCAGACTCAATTCAGAGACCTTCAAGGAGTGACAGACCTAAAGAACTGAATGCAAGGATTATGGCAGCATTCACCAACTTAAATAGTAACACTGTCCAGAAGAGTTGCAAGAGATTTCAAATTTGTCTGGAAAATTATGGCTAAAACCAATGGTGATTTTATTGAATAAATTTACTCTTAAGTATTTCATATATTTTTGTGTAATTTTGGTAAATATCTGTGAAAATGAGATGTCAGTGCTATTTTCATTTTTGCATAATTAAGACAGCAATTTATCAATTGTGTGTGTGTATGTGTGTGTGGGAAGCTGAATGGAGGTATAACATTGCCATCACAAAGTGATCTCTCCAAACACCTTCGTAATCACTCTAAGACTCATCCAATTCTTTTCAAATCGTCTGCAATGCCCTCAGACTTACAACCAAACACTCTGAAATATTCATATTGGAGCTTCCAACAACAATTCTAAGCAATACAGCATGCCATTTCCAAATTTTTGGCAGAGTGGATTGCAGTATGGTGATTTTTTTCTCACAGACCATGCCCAACTGACCCTAATACACAGTGCAGTTCACAAAATCAAAAACAAAGAACATGCACAAAATTAAAGATATAAAATAGCAACAATTAACTCCTCGAGCACTATATATATACAAACATTTATACACACACGATATATATATATATACACACACATGCATAATACATATATATATATATATATATATATATATATACACACACATTATATATACATGGACACACATATTATCTATCTATATATATATATATATATATATATATATATATACACAAATGCATACATATATGCAAACACATTAAACCATTGCAATAACAAAATTACAATATATATATATATATTATAATTTTGTTATTACAATGATTTCATATGTGTGTGTGTATATTAAATTATAGTATATATATATATATATATATATATATACGCACACACACACAGACATTGTGTGTGTGTGTAATTTCCTTTTCACAGCCATAATAACGAGTTGTAATGGATTCTGCAATTACTTTTCTTTTTAGTAAACAAGAGTGACAGTTGCTCCAGGGTTGCCTAGTCATACAATGTCAAGTATAATGAAACTTACTTTTTTTTTCTCCCCATCAACATGACTAAGCAAGTCAGCTATTACAAAATACAATAGCACCTGATTATCTTTCCGAAACAGTCTTAACGTAATCATTGCATCTGGGATTTTCTTTTTCATTTTTTTTTATTTGATTCTGCATAAAAATTTACACAAATGGAATAAGTTTATGATATATATATATTTTTGAAAAATATCTTTTTACACAGAATTTTTTTAAAATTCTACAGTTATTCAGATTAAATCAAATTTGAAAAAAAAATAAAATAGAATATTTTACATTTTATAAATTTCTTGATATTCTGATATCTTAAAAGAAACAATGATAAACTTTCAATGTAAATGAAAAAGAAAATTAAATTGTTGTAAAGAAAAAAGCTAAAAAATTGATTGACAAAGATATATTTTATTTATTATTAAATTCAACAAAATATTAACACATTTCACCTTCTCATATGATTCATTTCATTTTAAACTACATAATTTATTAAAATGTACAAAATTAATGATTGGCATTATTTGTGTGATTATATATATATATACACAAAACTATATATATATATATATATATATATTGTGTGTGGGTGTGGGTGTGAATTAATAAATATACATATGGAAATACACACATACAAAATATTGTTCAGGTGTTAATAAAACAACGCTCAATGTAATATAAATAGAGCTATTAATTATATATCAATAAATAAAACTATTAACCTACTGAGCATTTAAGAGATTTGAATTTAAGTTAGCCATTGTGTGAACTTAAATTCAAATCTCTCAAACGGTCTGTTTGAAATATGCCCCTGATGATTGCATAAGGCATGAGTTGTGCCACCTACGTAGGATTTTATATATATATATATATATATATATATATATTTTATGTGTGTGTGTATATATATATATACATATATATATATATATATATATATATATAAATATTGAGAGAGGTAAAATTAAAAAATATACTTTGTCAGTAATATTTAATAAAAGATACACAAGAAACAGTGTTGCCATATATATATATATATATATATATATATATATTTAGTGTATCGAGGCAGCAAATAATTTTCTAAACATATGCTGTTAAATATTAGAGACAATGAATGTCTATTATGTTTAATCATGAGCCGTTCTAAACATCGTATTTTGGCTTTAATTTCAGTTGAAAATATTTGACGTTTAATGAGATTCCATTGAAATTTCTTGGTGTTAGGAGGTCAAAATATGACGTTTAGAACAGCTCATGATTAAATATATATATATATATATATATATATATATATATAGAGAGAGAGAGAGAGAGAGAGAGAGAGAGAAATAGGAGTAGATAGGTTTGCCTATCACCCAGTTCACACTTTTCCGAGTTTTTTTAAAATGTAGAGCTTTATACCTTGTTTCATGATTGCAAGTGGGTTTCTGGTTCTTTGTAAAATCTACTTTGACAGGAGAGGTGTGCTCCTGAACTTTCCCCTGTTCTCTCTAAACTATTTAACTATTGCCTTTCTGCTTCCTGCTTTCCTGCATGCTGGAAATTCTCTTCAGTCGTTCCTGTCTTTAAGAATTGTGGTGAACCCTCGGACCCATCCAACTATCGCCCTATCAGTCTTTTACCGATATTTGGGAAAGTATTCGAGGCTATAATCAATGCTGAAATAGTTCATCATCTCACCGCCCACAAACTGTTCTCCAACAGGCAATATGGATTCCGCTTTGACAGGTCCATGGCCGACCTGTTAACATCCGTAACGGAGTACATGCTACAGGCCCTTGATGAGTCTGACGAGGCTCGCGCGGTTGCTCTGGACATCTCCAAGGCTTTCGACAGGGTTTGGCACTCTGGCCTCCTATGCAAACTACGCGGTTATGGTATTACCGGCCGCCTGCTTGACCTAATCCAATCTTTCCTAAATAACCGCAAAATGAAGGTCGTTCTGAATGGGCGTGCCTCTTCGTCCTACAGCACGAATGCTGGTGTCCCACAGGGCTCTATCCTGGACCCAACGCTCTTCCTTATTTTCATCAACGACCTCCCAGATGAAATCAAGTCCCAAGTAGGCATCTACGCAGATGACACTACAATATACTCCTGCTCCAGTAAGAAACCTGTCATGGCGGACAGACATAATCTCGCTGCTGACCTTGAGCGGGATCTACACTCTGTGGTGAACTGGGGCAAGAAGTGGCTTGTCAACTTCAATTCATCTAAGACCAAGCTGTTGTCTGTCAACCATTACAGGCAACCTCTTCTGCCTCCCATAAGCATGGACCAAGTGATTCTCCCTGAGAGTAATACACTACGCCTCCTCGGACTTACCCTGTCCTCAGACCTCAAATGGAACCACTATATTGAATCCATAGCAAAATCTACTGCTAAGAAGATTGGGTCACTATGTCGATCCAGGATGTTTTTTCCACCTGAATCCATCCTGCATATATACAAATCAACCATCCGTCCGTGCATGGAGTACTGCTGCCATTTATGGTCAGGTGCCCCTGCTGTTCTCCTCAGTGTTCTCGACAAGCTCCAAAGGAGAGTCTGTAATGTGATAGGTACTGATCTGGCGACTCGACTGCAGCCACTTCACCATCGTCGAAATGTGGCCTCCCTTTGTCTCTTCTACAAATACTTTCATGGCTTCTGCTCGGATGAGCTTAAGTCACTGATGCCTCCTCAACAGGTGTTTACTTGTGCAACCAGACTGGCAACTGGGTCCCACCCATTCACAGTCAAGTTAGCCAAATGCAGACGACAATTCTACTCCTGCAGCTTCCTCTCTCGTACTTCCCGCCTGTGGAACTCACTCCCGTATTCTTGCTTTCCTGACGGCTACAACCTCCAGAAATTTAAATGCAAAGTCAATACTCATCTATTAACCACTGGACTCTAGCTCTCTCCCCTCCCCTGTATAACCTTCCCTTTCTCCACCTATGTATCTGTCATCGCACCTGCTTTCTCAGCTTTCTATTGTTCCTTTCTAACTAGTTTGTACTCCTCATTCTTTTCTAATTAATCTTTTTACATTTATGTAGACCCTGCACATCAGTGGCGTTTCCGCCTTGCTCAGGGTGAAATGATTAAAAAAAAAAAATACTTCTAAAATCTGAACACTTATTTACTATTGAATTACTTTCTTTTTTTGGTGGGGAAGGGCACCTCGGTATGGTGTAATGGTTAGTAAGCTTGTCTTGCTAGAATCTTTACAACTGAGTAGCGAGTTCAATCCTCACTGGGTGTCCCATACTTTCAGCCTTGTACCACATCTAAGCAGCGCTTAGTAAATCAACTATTAAATTACTTTTTCTTTTCTCAGTAGGAGTAGATAGGTTTGGCTATCATTCGATTCATATGTTGTTCCTTTTTTTAAAATACGAATGCAAGTTTTTTTCTGTTTTGACTCTAGTCTTGTATTTCTGTTTCCTCTCACAGTTTTTACCTTCTGTAACCCTCTCATACAAGTCGAATATTGACTTTTTGCTAGGTGAATATCATTTTAATATATATTGATTGTTTAATACTTAGTTTTTGGTCATAATAGGGTTAGACCAGTAAATTGCGCGTTCATAAATTCCCTGTCACATGAACGTTCAAATACAAAAAAAAACGTTACAAGAGTGTTCTTAAAAAGAAAAACAGTAAACGATAAAATCAGTTATTAAAAAATGCCTGAAGACACTACTCATGGTAGAAACCTGGGTAGTGAAAATATACATATATATATATATATATATATATATATATATATATTCATCACAGATATGGTTGTTGCAATGAATCAAAAATGGTGTTATATAGGCTTGATTAAAACCTTGTTTAGACTGGAGGTCATTCGTGGTCAAGAGGTCTAAAACATTGCCAGATCAAATGGTAGCTTCTCCTATGTGGATAAGGGTCGCAAGTTCGAATCCTGCTGAATGACACACATTTTCGTAATAAAAATTTATCGTAATTAATCAGTAGATATAAATATATAATACTGTTTAATTAAAAACAGAATATCTACTTAAATATGAGTATCGATCAAAAATAATGTTCAAACAAATCATTTCAAATTGTTGGTTGTTTATAACCAAATTTCATCAATCTTTGTTAATTTCCATAATATATATATATATATATATATATATATATATATTAAGGAAATTGCAGAAACTGTATGAAAAAGAGGAAAAAGTTTACTTGTGATTTGTTTTGTTCTTCATCAGACTAAATATGTTATGTTGGTATAACAATATATACAAATGAATGAGATAAGTTCAAGATTTTAAAATAATTTTTTATCTAAATGAATTCAATCAGAGTTTTTTTTTCTTTTCATCCTTTTTATTATTAAGTACCCGACACCATGATAATAGAAGATCTGCCAGGAATGGTGAAATGTTGTAAGAGTAAGGGTGCAAATTAACTGTTGATAGTGTTGGCATCACAGTACTCTTTAGACAATTACATCATAAGTGAATTATTTCCCCTTTGATCAGAGAAGCGTATTTTTATGTCAAAATAGTGGCCAGTCTCATTAAAGTGGGCAACCAATACATTTGATGTATTATTTTTTTAAATCTTCATTTTGTGTTCATATAATTTTTACTTAGATTCTTTGGCTTTTCTCCTATGTATTTTTTGGGGACAATTATTACACTTAACTTCTTCAGGTTTTCATTTTCTTCAGTATTAAATCTTTTACTGTTTTGAATGTAGTAGTAACAAATTATTTTGAGTTAAGATAGATTCTTTTTTATTATATATATGATTGAGTTAGTTGGTAGAATAATATACTTTTTTTATCCATTGACATAAAAAAAACTTTCCCAATACTGTTCTTGATATATAAAAATATAAATTGTTATCTCATATATAAGTAATGGTTACTAATGGAAATACATTCCACACTTAGATATTTACTTTTAAAAAGTACTCAATACAAAAGTAGAGCACAGATATATATATATATATATATATATATATATATATATATATATATTAAAAACAGAAATAGGGGTTGTACCAACGAGGGAAATTGGTATAGAAGAAAAAGTGCGAGAAGCCGTGAACATTTTGTTTAAAATGTAGATTTATTGTTGCTATTATTATAATTATTACTTATGATATATTATGATATATTAAGTGTATATAATGGTATTTCTGTCGCTACACATGTTTCGAGTCTAAAGTCAACTCTCTTCAGGTGAATAAACTTGTGATGTCACATATCGAGATCCATTCGCTTTTCTGATGGTAAGGGTATCATGTATAAATAGATAAGTCAAGTCGTAAGTAGGTCAGAAAGTTCATATGCATGCGTGTTGGGTTTTTTGCAGACTTGCATGTTAAATTTTTCCTGTCACTTTCATTGGCTGTAAAACTTTTTCACTGACTTGCGAATCTTTATACCTCAAAATTATTTTCAGTGATTTTGATTCAATTCTACTCTATGGGTCATCAAGTTCTTTTTATTGTTTTTGGGATACTATGATGGATGTTACTTCAAGAAAGCATCCGAAAATTGTAACACGAGACGAACACACTGGCAAGACTTACAGAGAGATCACGGGTATCGTTAGTGTCAACCTTTCAACTGTCAGTTGTGTCATCGAGGTGAAGAAACAAACTGGGTCCATCAAGATAAGACATAAAGAAAAATGCAGTTGGAAGAAAAAAACAACTCCAAGAGACAACATATATGTGATCAGAGAAAGTGTGAAAGATTCTCGGAAGACAATATTCATTTTGTTTCAATTAATTTGCACAAAGGCATAAGTTTGATCTATACTCGTATCAAACAAGTAGACATAGGTCTGATTTATACTAGTGTCAAAAAAGTAGGCATAGGTTCATATTATACTTGAGTATAAAAGGTAGATATGTGTCCAGTTTATGCGATGACCAAAAAAATAGTCATATATCCAGTTTACATTATAGTAAAGATGGTAAATACTGGTTAGGTCTACATTTGAGTAGGCAAGTATTCACCCAGATGGTGACCTCTTTTATGGGGTGGGGTGGGGGTTTGCCACTCTACAGGAAATGCAGTTTGTATATTCTAAAACCTAACAACATGATGAAATAATATTGTGAATAAAGAGTGTTTAAGAGTATGGATGTGAGTTAGTGTTTTAGGAGGAGTCTATTGAGCTTACATTTAAACTCCTGGAGATTGTAGCTGTCGGGGAAGCAAGTATGTGGAAGGGAATTCCACAGGCGGGAAGTGCGAGAAAAGAAGCTGTTGGAGTAGAAATTGCGGTTACATTTTATCGGTTTCACTGTAAAAGGGTGGGACCTAGTTGCTAATCTAGTACCTCATGCAAATTCGTACCTAGGGGCACCAGTGATCTAAGTTTATCGGAGCAGAAGCCATGAAAGTATTTATAGAAGAGGAACAGGGAAGCCACGTCACGCTGGTGAGAGAGTGACTGCAGCCAATCTGCCAATTGGTATCGATCACATTACAAATTCTCCGTTGTATTTTGTCAAGAAGCCCAAGGTGAATAGCAGGGGCACCCGACCAGATGTGGCAGCAGTGTTCAATACACGGGCGGATGGTAGATTTATAGATGTGCAGGATAGATTCAGACAACAACTTTCTATCTTTTGTAGCTCTTAGTAATGATCATCTTTTAAACATTTTCCCTTAGTCCTTATTTTGACATTCATTTACAATATATTTGTCTATATTTCTAAGATGAAGTAGTATTTACACTATTTACATTATTCAGACTATTGTCCTCATCTTTGTTGCCATTTGTATGATGCTTTGGTCGTTGCATGCTCCAGCCTTCTTCAGGTGCTAGGAATTTAGAGAGAGATAACTCATGACTACCAAAAGTAGCTTCAAACAAGGAATGAGAATGATATACCCCAGTGATCATAATAGAGGTTTGGTTTGAAATTCCTAGCACCTGAAGAAGGCCAGAATATACAAAGGTAGAAACGTCATACAAACAGCAACAATGATGAGAACAATAGTCTGAATAATATAAATAGTGCCATTTACACAACTTTATAAGGTAGATAACTCACTGTTTACTTCTTCCTTTGAGTGTCGAATTCTCCAAACACTGTTTCTTCATTTTATGTCCCAGAAATTTCATTTTCCTCTTTCTGATTCTACATATAATTATTCTTTTTATTTCCATTTTCCTTATTTTTTTTCCTTGTTGCTCACATGCTTTGCTCATGATATTCTCAGCATCTTTCTATGGAACCATACCACTGAGGCTTCAAGTTTCCTCTTTATTCACTTCTATATCAGAGGTTAGATATTACAGAACAAATTAAACTTTTTATTTTTTTTATTTTGATTCTAATGTAATTTTCCTGGTTAAATACCAATTAATTATTCTGTAGTTGTTTGTTAAATTATTCATTGTTTATTTATGTCCAGTAAAGATTGTATTGAAAATTAGAAAAAAAAAAAAAAGAAACAAATAAACGTAAATAAATAAATAAATAATAGATAAAGGAAAATCCAAAGACACTCTGTAAAAGACATTTTAAGACTAAGCCATTATGGAAGCAAGATTTCTTAACCTGAATGCAACATGCATCAGCAACACTTACTGACATTCTTTCCAGGACATATTCAATTCTTAAGGTCATTAAGTGCAATGCTCTGGGTGCCATGTAGTACTTAAAATCATAGGAGGTGGAGACACTTTGGTAACGCCTTATAATCAGACTTGCAAGTACTATCTTCAGGCTTGGCTTGTGCATTTAGAATCAAATGAAAGTTGTCGATTCTAAACAATGTCAGAACGCTAATGAAATTAAATGACAAAAAGAAGTGGTCGAGGATTAAAATATTTCTCAGTTTAATAATTGCAACAAAAAGGGAATTCACTCATGCTATTAGATTGGCAACTAGGTCCCCATCTTTTTTACAATCGAAATAGTCAAATGTAATCATCACTTCTACTCTAACAGTTTCTTTTCTCACACTTCTCACCTGCAGATTTCCCTCTCATATACTTGCTTCTCTGAGAGCTACAATCTCCAAAATTTTAAGTGCAATATCAATTGCCATCTTCTATCTCCTTGATTCTGATCATTCTCTTATCTTTTCTTCAATAACCCTTGTACTTTTTTTTCCTTTTTCTTTTCTCTCGCTGAACTCCCTATGCACCAGTGCTGATACTGCTTTGTTTGGGTTAAAATGATTATGAAAGGAAAAAAAAACATTTTTTTGGAACATTTGGGAACAAATAGACTTTAAAAGAAGCTAGAAACCTAGTTCTAAACAGAAAACAAGAGATAAACATCTACTTCTGTTGAAAAGACTGGGGAGAAGTGTGAACCGGACGACAGGCAAAAAAAACAAAAGTAAAAAAACAAAAAAAAAAACTGATAATTAGTAAATAAAATTTCAGGGTTCAGACCGTGACAATAGAATCGGATTGAAGTAGACTTCAGAAGAACCTGGAAAACCAATCTAAAACAAGAAACAAGGGATAATGTTTAAAAGACAAAGCCAGAATGTGAACCAGACAGTCGGTGAACCAATTCATTTAGACATTGCAAATGCAAGATTCTTGCAATTTTACTCAATGGGTCTTTGATTTTGTTATGTGCTGTGTACCCTCCAGGACATGACTGATCATGTCTCTACAACTTCCCTCCCCTTCAGAGCACTTAACAATGTTTTTGTTTTCTTTACTTATTTACCTTCACCATTTACGCAAGTTCATTAGGTGGGCTGTTTCATGTTTTCCCTTTGCATCTCTTACTTCCAATGTCATGTAAGCACGAAATTCTTCAAACCCCTTTTGATTCATTATGCATCGCAGAAATTCCAACTCTGACTGATTTTACAAGTACAAGTGTTTTAGTATTTGTCTATATTTCTGAGATGAGGTAGTATTTACATTATTTAGACTTTTCTCCTCATTTTCTTGTCATTTGGACAATGTTTCGGCCGTTGTATGCTCTGGTCTTCTTCAGGTGCTTGGAACCCTTTATTACAATTACTGGGTTATATGATCTTCATTCCTTGTGTAGTAGTGCCTTTTTTGGTAGTCACGAGTTATCTTATAAGTGGATATAGACGTTGGTTAGTTCCTGTAACTTGGCCCAAAGAGTTGTGAGTTCAATACCAGGCTACAGCAGTGGTGAACAAGTAACTTACAGGGTTAGAGGGAAATAACTCATGACTACCAGAAGAGGCAGTACTTGAATAAATGGATGGTGGAACAGGATTTGAGAAAAACAGCAAAAAAAAAAAAAAACATTAAAAGCTAAAAAATGTGGATAGCCATGAGTGCATAAGTCTTGAGTGGACACAGCTCATAAAAGAAGACAGGACAAAATTCTTCTTTGCTTCAATATTGCTTTCTATTCCCACTTTCAACTGTTGTGTCCTGCCTTCTTCAGATATCTGTTGATCCGGATATCTTTTGGAGAATTTCAAAGTGAACCTTCTATTTTGTTATATCTGTTACTGATATATTGTTGTTAGATTAAGTTGATGCCTTTCTTTGCCATTCTTTGCATAAGGATTGACAAACTGGTCTATGGTATCTGACTCCTTCTTCAAAAGATTTTTATATGAACACCATGGATTATCTTTCTTAAACAATTTATCTCTAATAGTAAAAATCTGTTCAACAGCATTCTCTTCTTCAATCATGATTCTTCATTTTGCATAAACAATCTCAGTTTTGACACCATTTTCAATTGGTAATAAAGCTTGGAGAATTTAATACTCACAGGGTGGATAGAGGGAAAGAAAAACTGAGGAAAACAGCACATGACATACTTGATGAGCTTAAGCAAAAGGTTGACAGAGCAGGGTTTTGGAGAAATAAGAAGATAAAATATAAATAGAACTACAAGGGATGAGAAGATGTGGGGGACCTTGATCGTCTATGTCTTGAAGGGACACAGCACTTTAAAAAAGAAGAATATGTTACAGATTGTAAATTTCTGTTGTTTTTTTTTTTTTTTTGGTTTTTTGATGAATTGAGGCCATAATTTGACATCAGTCATCATAAGATGTTTTAGTCTTCCATGTTGGGGGAGTCAAATATTTGTTTTTCTTCCTTCCATCAGTCATTTTTTTTAATGACACACTGCTACAATATTTACATTATTTGGACTACTGTTCTCATCTTTGTTGATATAGACGTTGGTAAGTTGTGAGTTCAATACCAGGCTACAGCAGTGGTGAACAAGTAACTTGCAGGGTTAGAGGGAGGTAACTTATGACTTCCAATCAAGGCTTTATGCAATGAATGAGAATTATATACCCCAGTGATTGTAATAAAGGGTTCGGTTCAAAATTCCTAGCATCTGAAGAAAGCCGGAGCGTACGGCAACCAAAATGTCGTACAAATATCAACAAAGATGAGGACAATAGTTCGAATAATGTAAATACTGTAAATACTACCTCATCTCAGAAATATAGACAAATACACTGCTACCATGTTTAATCAGCCATGGTTCAGACTGACAAGAGTTCTTTAGGCATGTGGTAATTTCCACCTCAAGGAGAAATGGGCACAGTTTATATGGTGCTGAGAGGTTGAGTCCATTAACAACTATGGGGAGATAAATATGCTGCTGCTGCTAGCAAGAACCTACCAAGTTGAGGGAAAACTTAATCTAACAGCAACAGAACAATAACAGGTATAACATATTTAATCCAAGAGACACCTAAGAAAAGTCATAATGTTGTGATAAAAACAAAGATGCAGATATTAGTCAGAATGTCAATTAGCTAAACAATTATAACTCCTCCTCCTTAAAATTTAGACAGAAGCTAACGTGAATATTAGGTTGGATAGAAAATCTTGACTGACTTAGGAAGCGGAAAGAAAATAACAAAATTTTATGGAGCAACACAATCATTTATTCTTCAAAGAAAATTCAATCATTCTCGGCGATCTTCTGCCAGTGTTGGAATCTATCCTAGATACCAGTCTTCTGGCTTTTTTTTTTAATCATTTCACCCCAAGCAAGGCATTTCCCTGCCACTGTTGCGCAAGGGGTTACATAGGGAAAAGTGATGAGAAAGAGTGGTTAGGGGGTTACAGAGGGGAAAGTGATGTGAAAGAGTGGTTAGGGGGTTACATAGGGGAAGTGATAGGAAATGTCAGAAGGAGGGTGATAGACGGGTAAGGATACCGAGGATGAAGATTGCATGGATGGGAAGAGTGTTTGAGAGAATGGGTGCAAGTTAGTGTGTTAGGAGGTGTCTACTGACCTTACATTTAAACTCCTGGAGATTGTAGCTGTTGGGGAAGCAAGTATACGGAAGGGAATTTCACAAGCAGGAAGTGCGAGAAAAGAAGTTGTTGGGGTCGAATCAAAAAACTGTAAGAAGCTTCCTTCAAAAGTGTTAAATCACTGATCACAGAAGAAGTGTACCATTGTGCAGAATAGGACATCATCACTTAGAGCAGCATCGGAACTGAAAAGTGAATGTGGAAGGATCTCACCACCATTTATCTGTTTGAATTTCATCCTTTGTCAACCTGGCTGTGTGTAGCTTTGCAATGTCTTGCAAAACAAAACCCAAACTCAATTGACAAAAATAGGACACTCTTTCTTTAGTTTGTCATACATACAGTCTAGCTGTTGGCAATCGAGTTTAGCACTGATGGTGCAACTGTGTGAAATTCCGCCAGAAATCAAGATTTGTTGTTTTCTTTCCACTTCCTAAAAAAGTCGGGTCTTTCTGACCAACTTTGTATTTCTTCTTCTTCATAAATATTAGGTTGGCCAGACTCACTTAAAAAGCAGAAAAAAAACAACCACAGAATTTTATAGAGCAACACCAAATTTTATTTTTCAAAATAAAGTCCATCATTCTCTACGATTTTTTGCCAGCATCCGAATCTGATCCAGATATCAGTCCGCCGGCTTTGAATCAAAAACTGGACTGAATGATGGATGTGAAAGAATATCAACACTGTCCATCTGTTGAATCTTTTCCTTAGTCAACCTAGCAGTGTGTGGGCTTGCATTGTCTTGCAGAAACAAAGCCTTGACTTGATTAACCAAAGCAGAATACACTTTCTTTTATTTGCCATACACACAGTCTAATTGCTGGCAATAGAGTTTAATTTTGATGGCTCAACCAGGTAGAACAAGCTCGAAATGCTGTACTCCTTGGAAATTCCTCAAGACAGAACAAGATTTGTTATCTTCTTTCCGCATTCTATATGAGTCAGGACGTTTTCACAAACCTAGTATTTTAAAACCTAAAATTTATTTTGAAGCCTGTTTATTCCAACTGAATAAAAAAAGGAAATAATTTGCAAAAAGATCTTAAATGGTAATGAGGTTCTGCTGTACAATGAGTTAACCTTGTAAAACAAGAAACAGTCTGAGAAAAGTTCCTTGAGGCCAAAAGGGAGGCTGGTTCTTTGGAATGGCTGAATAAAAATCTAAAGACTGCATAAAACATTGGCCCTTTCACAGAAAAAAAGAAACAAAAATCAGAAGTTCCAAATTGAAGGGAAAAGATTTTTCTTTTAAGCTGTCAGAACAAGGTATAATGGTACTGAAGCTAGCACTCCACAAGAAGTAGCCATTCTTGACGTAAATGTGATCTTTAGAGAAGTTGCAGGACTGGAATTTACTAGAAGAGTGCCATGTATGGAAATGCCCAAGAAATATATTTTGCTATGTCTGTTTTTTTTCTTTCTTTTTTTTTCTCATTTTTCTTTTTTATGTAGATATGGGTGTGGGGTGTAAGTGTGTCTAAGTCTATTTATCAAAGAAACAAATAGCATTCTTAAAATGAGGTTAATGTGAATATATAAAAAATAATAAAAAAGCTGAAAGATTGAATCAAGAAGTAAAAAAAAGAAATAACAAAACAAATTAATAAGATAAATAAAAGGAACAAAAAAAAAACAAAATCAGATGATAAAAAAATGACTGGATGATTTGATGGAAGGAAACAGGCAAAAAATAAAGTATGAAAAAAAAGTTAAAATATGAAAGAATAGGGAAATTAATGAAATTTTTTTGCAAAACAAATGAAGAAAAAAAAACGGAAATGAAGAAATAAGAGGGAGAAAGAAGAATGTTATGAATGTGTTTATTCTGACACACTGATACTATATGGGTCATTTAACATGGCATTATATTTGGCATTTGCAGTCACAGCATAAAGATGTTTGATTTTCTGATGTCTTTTACAAAGCTATGAATAATACAAAAGATTATGCTTTTATCTCTATTAAGGCAGATAAAGAACGAAAGAAGAATAAAATGGAAAAAAGAAGAAATAAACTGAAAGGACAGATTAAGAAAAATGAAAGAACATAGAAGTGAATTGGAAGAATAAAAATGGCTCAATGCAAAAACAAGAGAAAAAGTAAATAAAGTAATCAGTCAAGTGCCATACGTGATACATGCTTTGGACGATCATGTCTCGAAAGGGACATGACTGACTGGGCAGAAGATAATTCCGCAGTAGGTTGCCATTGCTTTCTGTGGTAGACGGGTTGCTGACCAAAGCTATAGAACACAATCTGTCCTATTATTTAACCGATAACTGGGGGGATGAGATGGATTAATACCTTTCCCAAGAGTATTTGTGCGCATGTGAATGCAAGGAATTCAACTGGAATTTGAACTCAGCTCCCTGATTTGTCGTTCCGAGTCAATATCTACTGCACCACAATGCACAAATAAAGAAAAGACATGCTAAAAAACAAAACAATTATAAAGAAGATAAGAAAAGAAAATGACAAAAGAGATTTTTTGTTTTGTTTTGTTTTTTTATGGCAAATCAACCTCGGTGGGTCATTTATTGCCAACTAAACTTTATTTATTTATTGTTGGTAATACCTTTTCCTTTCAACAATTTATTGTTGTTTTGTTATATAAGTTTTGTGTCTAGTTATACATTTTTCTTTTTGAGTATCAAGATTCATTGGGATTTGTTTTTAAGGGCAGGGTTCTCAAGTCCTACCCTGTTATTTAACCCATAACTGGAGGAAAGGGACAAATTAATACCTTTCCCAAGAATACCAGTATTTAAGTGAATGCAGGGTATTCAACTGGAATTCGAACTTGGCTCACCGAAAATAAAAAGAACAGAAAAAGAATGGAAAAGTACAATTAAAAGTTAAACAAAGAAAGAAAAAAATAAGATTAAAAGAAATTAACAATAAAAAGAAAAAAAGAAAAGAAAGAAAAAAGAAAAAGCAGAATTATGAGAAATTAAAAAAAAGTAATAAACAAAAGAAAAAGAGAAAAAGAAAAGATTTAAAGACAGTAACAGAGAAAATGAAAAAGATGTAAAGACAGCAAGATAGAAAACAAAAAAGATATTAAGACAGTCAGACAGAAAACAAAAAAGATGTAAAAACAGTAAGACAGAAAACAAAAAAGATGTAAAAACAGTAAGACAGAAAACAAAAAAGATGTAAAAACAGTAAGACAGAAAACAAAAAAGATGTAAAAACAGTAAGACAGAAAACAAAATGATGTAAAAACATTAAGACAGAAAACAAAATGATGTAAAAACATTAAGACAGAAAACAAAAAAGATGTAAAGACAGTAAGACAGAAAACAAAAAGATGTAAAAACATTATGACAGAAAACAAAAAAGATGTAAAAACAGTATGACAGAAAACAAAAAAGATAAAAAACAATGAGACAAAAATGAAAAAGATGTAAAGAAAATAACAACCCTGCCAAAAAAAGAAAAAAAAAAGCTGAGACAAATGAAAAAGAAAATATCAGCCATAAGAAATGAAAAAGGTGCAAGTGATGAGGTTTTATGCCATTTTCTCCAGAATAGAATCAACTCATCTGAGTGGCAGGCTGGAACTGCTCACGGTTGATTATGGGGAAGGCTTTATAAATAACCTGACATTTCCCAAAACTTGTGTTATTTCAAGACAATCTTAAACAAACACCAAGATTTAAAATTTCCCAGGTTTCATGAAAAAGTGAAAAGAAAACCTTTGAAACTCATGCCTTTATTGTTCTACTCAATACAATGGGGGAAAAATCAATCAAAAACAGTTAAATATACAAAATCAAAGAATTAATAACTAACCTTATAAGATACAACCTTCAAGACTGCTATTTGTATTCTCACGAAAATCATGAACTTTAATTTCCCTTGGCCCTATCTAGCCTCGTCATTCAATTTCATTTAGCTCTATCTGTTCACCAGCAAAGAGTAATGATTCACTGACATACACAATACACGCTTGGGCAATCATGTCTCAAAAGAGACATGACTGACTCGGCAGAAATTTTCTCGCAGTAGTATGCCATTACTTTCTGCGAAAGACTGGTTTCCAACCAAGGCTACAGAACCCAATCTGTCCTACTATTAAACCCATAGCTGGAAGAAAGAGATGGATTAATACCTTTCCAAAGTGTATTTACTTGTAAGTGAATGCAACAAAATCAACTGGAATTTTAACTGATTTCTCATTTCCGAGCCAATATCTACTACACCACAATGCATATCCAGAATACACCGGCTTCAAAATAAATTTTAAAAATGATAAAATGATTACCTGTTAATTTATTTCTTTTAGTCATTCCACTACAAGCAAGGCAGTAATGCTACTAAGTATGTTGGGGTTTACAGAGTGGGGGGTAATCATTTCACCCCCAAGCAAGGTGGTATCACCACTGGTGTGCAAGGGGCTACACAAGAGAAGAGTGAAAGTTTAAGCAGAATGAAAGCGGAGAGAAAGATGAACCAGTTACAGGGGGTGTAAGAGAAAGGGCAAGAGATGGATGGAAATAACAGTGTGAAGACAGTTGCGAAAATAGAGTGAGAAAGGAAAAGAAGAAGATACATGAGGTGACGGGAAAAGGACGAGGGAAGGACAAAAGTCAAGTGGACAAGAGATGAGAATTGACATTGCATTTACATTCTTGGAAAGTGAGAGAGAAGAAAAAGTATAGGGAAGACTGAGGAAAAGATGAAAGACGGAAGGGATTCAAGCAGATAGAAGATGGTGATTGACCTTGCAATTAAATTTTGGAAAATTTTAATTATCAGGGAAGCAAGTAAATGAAAAAGAGTTCCACAGGTGGGAAGTGCGAAAAAAGAAACTGTTGGAATAGAAGTGTCAGTTGAATTTAGCTATTTTAACAGTAAACAGGTGGGACACAGATACAAATTTAGTAGCATGCTTAAATTCATACAGTCAAGGCACCAAGGAAAAAAATCTTGTTAGAGCAGTTGCCATGAAAATATTTGTAAAAGAGTTAGAGCAAAGCTATGTCACGCTGGTGAGACAGTGATTAAAGTCAGGACACCAAGTTAGAGGTGATTCCATTGCAGATCTTTGGATATTGTCAAGAACCTTGAGATGAATAGCAGGAGTACCGGACCAGATATGGCAGCAGTATTTAATGCACAGACGAATGGTAGATTTGTAAAAGTGCGAAAGGGATTCTGACAATAAAAACATTTCTGGCATGATATAGTGACCCAAATTTTTCACGAAAATATATATTTGCATATTTGGGCAGCAATCCCTCTGATACAAATTTTGTTAAAAAAACAATTGACAAAGCACTACAGTTAAGTTTTTTCATTTAATTTTATTTTGAGTTCTCATAATTTTCTTCTTTTCTAGACTTAAGTAGAAATTGTTTGAATGTTCTGTATGTCCAAGTGCTTTTCGGATATTTTTTAGCCATTGTCAAGGATGATTTGATTTTTAAGTTAAAAGTAAAAGCATTGCTTTTTAAACACTACAATCTTAACATCTTTAAGTCCAACATCAATCATTATCCATTCTACATATCCTCATAACCTCCTATTGTTACCTTCATCAAAAAACCTCATTCAGTAAATCTCTATCTTGAATGACATTTAAGTCTTGTCTTGGGTAAACAATGGTAAAAAAAAAAAGTTACTAATATATAAAACAATAACTAAAACCAAATTACCCAAGTTATAAATTCATTACTAGAAGAAGAGACAAAATTCCAGACAAGACATAGCAAGAGTAACAAGAATAACGCATTCACAATCAATTGTCAATATTCTTGGTCAATTTTAAATTCATATGGCCTCACAAACCAGACCTTCGGCAAGAATACTTTTATAACTCCCTCAAGTCGTTCACAATTTAGATGGAACAAAACTGAATTAGATGAACACTTTAGCTTCATCCTATTTACACTTATATGATTGGATGCGTGCTAGAACACTTGGAGCCAAATTTCAAGTCTTCAGAATGTTGACTAATTTGGCTTGATATTGTCGACAGCTTATCACAACCAGCAGATTTGAGAGTGCATTGCTCATGGTTGCCTCGAGTTGTCAGCAAATAGGCTGACCAATCAGTCAGCTGCCCACTATACCAGAAACCTGGATTAAAATGGCCTCAGACGCTATAGTCAACCAATCTTTAACATGGTAAAATAATAAAAGCTAAACAATTGGTGTTTACAGTGTTGCAATGTTTTAATGATTTCATTTCTGAAACAATCATCAAAGTTGGAAAATATTGCAACCACTTTTTAGAGGGCTTATTTGAGAATACAAAGATATATAAGCAAGAATTTGAAGAACATCACATAATGTTAAACTGTCATTTTTTTTTTCTTTTGTCATCAATACAATTTCATTGTAACAATCTGGCCATAATTTTGACTTAAAGAAAGCCATCTTAAGGTATAAGTTCATAGAAAGTGCTCTAATTTCTGAGGTTTCCATGATAAATTTACACCCATGTTCATATATCATCATATATTTTTCTTCTTTTATATGCCATGACCTTTCAATCAGTGTGTAGGTGATCATGGCCTTCTTTATCTTCCTATTCCTACAGGCTCTTATCACAATTTTTCTTGTTACCTCACCCAAGCCCCACTCTGTCATCTACTTGCTCAAGCCCGTCAAGTATGTTACATGCAACTTTCCCCTGTCTCTCTTTCTCTCTATCTGACCTGTGAGTATTAGATTCTCTAAACCCTGCTTCCTCATTAAATGTCCCAGCTCTTTTTTCCTGTTATTAAGTATTAGTTTCCTTTTCATTTCCATCCTATCCAAAACTTTATCATGCTCGGTCCATGGTATCCACAGCATTTTTCTGTAGAACCACATTTCTGTTGCTTCAAGTTTCTCCGCCATCCTTGATGAGATAGTTCAGCATTCACTGCGATATTGAAGAACGAACATCACATAACAATTCAATATTCCCTTTGTTTCTAGCAAAATTTTCCTGTCTCTCAATACTCTCCTCAGCTTCTGGAACACGTCCTTGGTCATACCAATTTGCTTTCAGATCTCTGTGTCACACTTTCCATCTTCTGTTAGAACACTTCCCAGGTATTCAAATTTCTGTACCTGCTTGATTTTAATATCCCCCAATGAGCAGTACTAAAAATATGAACTAGACAAGATATGACTAGACCTAAACAGTAGAATAAGGATAGTATATCCCATAGATTAAATAAAGTGTTCAGTTGAGAAATACCTGTAGGTTACCCAGACTGATACACACCTTATGAAGGCTTGAGTGTACAACATCTGAAACAGTGTAATAACAACAACAAAGATGAAGACAATAGTCCAAATTAAAATTACATAACCCTTCATAGGCAAGATACTGCAATGTCAATGCAGGAATACTTAAAAAATAGAAATAAAAACCAAAATAAAAGGGATCAAAAACTGAATGAACCAAACGAGGTTATGCATCTCAAAATATCAGAAATTGGAAATTAAAAATTTAAGGTTAAGTATTCCTGTACCATCAACAATTTACACAATGTAAAACTTTAATCAAGCTTTGCTGAATTTTGACCACCTTTATTTATATATAGGCGGTGGACAAAATAAAGCAAACACCTTGAAATTTCAAACAAGTTTATTTCAATATGGATTAGGACCACCTTTGGCAGTAATTACAGCTGGAATTCTCCATTGGATTGATGCACACAAAGTTTGAATTGTTTCCAGAGCAATTTTTATCTATTCTTCAGCTAAAACAATATCCGATTCTTTTAATGATGATGATGGAGGATATCAACAACTCACTAATTTTTCTAAAATGAACCATAAATGTTCAATGATGTTGAAATCTGTGGACTGTGGTGACCAGATAAGATGTTCTACTTCACTAGAACGTTCTTTGTGCAATTCAGCTACAACTTTAGCAGTATGAATGGGTGCATTATCATCCTGAAAGATGGCATTTCTCTCCAGAAACACTTCCTGAACCACAGGATGAAACTAATCACTTAAAATTCTTAAAAAGTCCTAACTGTTGATTTTAATAAACTTATTTAAATAATATCTGTGAAAAAAGCAACAATTTTAGCAAAAACAAAAAATTTAAAAAAAATGAAGTACTACTAAAATTAAATCAACAAACATGAAAATAGACAATCTTTTGATAGTTTAATCAAAATTTTTAAATTATGCTATTGCAGTATTATGTGTTTCTATTAACCTGTCAACCCTTTGTATATTTATGATTCTATCAAGAAAAATATTGCAAAAGTCCTTTCGAAGTAAAAAAAGGACATCCCATTTTGTCATTCAACTATCCACTGTTAATATAAATCTAAACTAACTTACTTGGTATAAATGGTATAGGTATTATACAAAATGAATGTATAGCTGCAGCTAGCACTAGGAAGATTGGGTCATTGTGTCCGACCAGAAAGTTTTTCTCAAATGAATCCATCTTGCACATTTAGAAATCTACCATTCAAATACTGCTTCCATATCTAGACAGGTGCTATTGCTATTCATCTTGAAGATCTTGACAAAATCCAAAATCTGCAATGTAATCGATCCTGTCTTAGCATCTCAATTTCAGTCACTTTCTCACCAACATGACCAACTGTTACAAATATTTTACTGTCCTGACAAGGATTTTTTTTTCCTGGTATTCGACCACATGAATTTAAACGTGCTACTAGATAGGCATCAAGGTTCCACCCTTTTACCATTGCAATAATTAAATGTAACTGCCACTTCTGTTATATATCGCCGTACGACGACAAAACAACAAACACGCATATATAAAAATATAAGGTTATATTTTTATTATTAACGACGGACCGTGTGGAATAGAGAACGGAAGAGTGAGAGGCACATAGTTGGGTTGACAGGAATGTAGTTTTTGCCTGTGGTGTCCCTCTGCTTCCACTGGTCGTTCTCTGCTGGCGAATCCGTGTGTCGAGGTCTTTATATAGTCTTCTAGAACCGGGACTTTCCTTCCGGTTTTGCCTCGCCCACGCAACGCCCACGTAATTCTAAGAGACACCTGATCTGTTTGCCTCTGTAGCCATTTCCGCCGCTGTCGGAAATAAGGTCAAAACGACATTCGCTCCCTTCACCGACAGGAAAACACCATCGCTTGCATCACTTCCTCGGGTGGGGCCAGATTGTTATATTACACTTCTACTCCAAGAGTTTCTTTCCTTGCACTTCCAGACTGAGGAATTCCTTTCCACTTACTCGCTTCTCTGATAGCTACAGTCTCTAAAACTTTAATTGCAACATCAATCGCCATCTTCTATATTCTTGAATCCCATTCATTTTCTGTTCTTTCTTCAATAACCCCTTTACATAGTCTTGTCTCTCACTGTAACAACCTGTGCACTAGTGGCAATCCCGCCTTGCTTGGGGTTAAATGATTAAAAAAAATTGATTATTTTTATGATTTATCAACCTTTTGCAGGTTATTTAAGTCCAAAAAAAGCTTACAGCTACATCATGTTGAAACACTGGTTCCAGTACAATTACCTACGATAAGCAATGTTGATGGGTGGCCACTTGCAGATACAGGGTGCTTTTAGCTCGGATGTGTATGTGAAAATACTCCAAAGTGTTAATCGAAGAGATGAGTTCCAATTTCTGTTGGGTTCATTAAATTCACTTGCACACAAAACACTTGGAAAAGGGTATGAATCCACCTCTTCCTCCCCAGCTATGGGTTAATTAGGAAAACTTATCTTCAAAAATATTCTTACAATATAGAAATACTTTCTGGTTTTAAATAACCTGCAAAGGGTTGATAAGCCATAAAAAACTATCATAAAATCATAAAGTAAAAAAATATTTTTAGATTGTAATGTTCTTTTGTAGATGAATACAAGGTAGATTTTCTTATCATCCAGTTCATACTCCTTCCCAGTCTTCTGAACAGGAGTAGAAGTTTATCCCTTTTTTAATGTTTAGGATTGGGTTTCAGATTTTTTCTAAAGTCTTCATATTCTCTTTTGTTCTCAGTAAACATTTGTGTCTTAGTGGTATTAACACCTTGCTTGGGGCGAATTGATTAAACAAAAGAAAAGATGATAATGATTTAGTAATACAAGTCCTACTAATTAACCCAGAGCTGGGGGGGAGAAAAGATGGATTCTTACCTTTCCCAATTTTATTTGTTCATAAGTGAATTAACTGAAATTGAAACTCAGCTTTCTGATTTAAAATTCTATTACATTATCTGCATATTTAAGTTATGACACCTTGAATTCCCAAGCAGTAAAATGATATACTGAAATGGAAGAGTGATTATATAAAAAATGTATATCACAATAGCAGAGTTGTAAATTGGTCCAGTTAAAGCAAGCGGGTTTTGAAAACTGCACCGAAAGGATTTTCAATTACTTCAAGACCAACATCTGAAATTCTAAAGGTTTAATCGAATAAATACACACACACGTGTGTGAGCGTAAAAATATATCTATGAACACAAAACAGATCTGACACACACAATTTTTCAAATGCATTAGCCAGACATAGAAATATATTCAACCACAACATCGATCTAAACGATTCCAATCCTATTTAAAGAGAAAGTAACTTACTTAGATGGAAAATTCTCGAATTATTGAATCTTATCAAAATATAATCTATGCCCCAGATTTTTTCAATTAGCTCTTTTCCTGAAAGAATTACTCTTTTCTCAAGACAACACACATGACTATGAAATTGTTTAAAAATATGTGCATTTTGGTGCACTGGATATCGGCTCGGAATGAGAAATCGGGGAGCCGAGTTCGAATTCCAGCTGAATTCATTGCATTCACTTACGCGCAAATACCTTGGGAAAGGTATTAATCCGTCTCTTCCTTCCAGTTATGGGTTAAATAACAGGACGGATTGGGTTCTATAGCCTTGGTCAGCAACCAGTCTACCACAGAAAGCAATGGCAACCTACTGTGGGATAATATTCTGCCCAGTCAGTCATGTCTCTTTCGAGACATGATCGCCCAAGTGTGTATCACATATGGCACTTAACTGACTGACTGAGTGATTCATTTTCTATAGCTTAACACTATGCAGGTTATTTAAAGCTAGAAAATATACATTTATAGCAATTTTTCTTCTTTCTGGAGATAATGATTTAGTGATACAGGTCTTACTAATTAATCCATAGCTGTGTGTAGAAGAGATGAACTTATATCTTCTTCAAGGATAGTTGCACACATGTGAATATAATGAACTCTGAGCCATTATCCATTATAGCACCTACACATCCAAGATTACAGTGCCTGGTATTCTCAAGCAGTCACCTATCTAGGTAGTGACCATGCTCAATATTGCTTAAATTTGGTGATTGGTGATTGTATGGAAACCAACGTTTTAACATTATGTGACTGAAAGCCCTTAAAATATTAAAAAAAAACAGTTAAATTCAAAACCTTATATTACTTAAAATATATATAATACATAAATTAATCCAAAAAAGAAAACAACATAAAAATTAATTAGATTATTTATTAAAAAAAACAAACAAAAAACATTTACTCAGTTTTGTTTATTAGACATTAAATTATATCACTTAGCATCCTCCATAATTTGCGTAGACTTTTCAGTTATCTTAATGTATATTTACTAGTGCTCTTAAATCTAAACATTTTAAAAACTACCAGTAATTATACTTTTGTTTATAAAAACTTATTGCAAAATAAAATCCCTATAATCACTTTGATAAAGTCAATCAGAGGAAAAACATGTTGACTAAGATGAGTTTACCTTTTGTCTTTTATATATATATATATATATATATATAATTATACAGTTATGAATTAATTGTACATTGCGACACGGAAATTTCTATGTTTCGAGATAGATTCTCATCATCAGGCAATGTTGCTGTTGGTTGTGCAGATGATTTACAGGAATGTAAATCATCTGCACAACCAACACTAACATTGCTTGATGATGAGAATCTATCTCGAAACATAGAAATTTCCGTGTCGCAATGTACAATTAATTCATAACTGTATAATTATATTAAACTCTATAATACTCATTATATTGAGCACTCTTTATAATAAAATAAATGCCAGAGCACTCAAAATAAAATAAAAAACTTGAGTCCTCTTCACCTGGAATTATATATATACCTCTTCCCCCCACTAGGAAGTGGATGTGACACAAGGTTGATGTGGGGAGCCCTGACACATACATATATATATAAATACAGTTGTGACTGTTTAAGCACTCAAACATGAAACAAACTATCACTGCTGGGTGTTGACCTCAATGTCCACTTTTATATTTATTTATGCACTATCCCTATAGTTAAGAACTTTAACCCATAAATATAGCATGCCTTAAAACTATATATATATATATATATATATATATATATATATATATAGCTAGGTGTGGACCTCAAGGTCCACTTTGATATTTATTTATGCGCTATCTCTATAGTTAAGCACTTTAACCCAGAAATATAGCATACCTTAAAACTGTATATATATATATATATATATATATTTTAATTTTGGAAGTAAGCTGATTATGTTACCTTGGTTTCAACCTTTCAGTATCTTCAGGCGTTTTACATTAGCTGATTATCGAAAGTTTTTTCAAAATCATAGCAGGAACTTTCAGAATGCATAAATGGAAGTTTAAAATAAGGGAGAAGCTGATCACGAATTGTTGGTTGGTTGGTTGGTTGGTTGTTTTTATGGCATATCAACCTCGGTGGGTCATTTATTGCCAACTAAATTTTATTTATTTATTGCTGGTAATACTTTTTCTTTCAACAATTTATTGTTGTTTTTATGTGTCTTGTAATACTTTTTTCCTTTTGAGTATCAAGATTCATTGGGATTTGTTTTTAAGGGCAGGGTCCCCAATCCCTACCCTTGTTATTTAACCCATAACTGGAAGGAAGGGACGGATTAACATTTTTCCCAAGGGTACCAGTGCTTAACTGAATGCAGGATATTCAACTGGAATTCGAACTCGGCTCACCGATTTCTCTTTCCGAGCCGATATCCACTGCACCACAACGCACATCTGTCACTAAACACTTACAGCACCTGGCATTCCCAAGCAGTCACTCATCTAAGTACTGACCAGGCTCAATGTTGCTTAACTTCAGTGCTCGAGCAAGAACCAGTGTATTCAATGTGATATGGCCATAAGCCAATCATGAATTGTAAACATTTTCATCCAGGTTTGTATGATCCTAAAATATAGGAACTTTTCTCATTTTGGAAATGATACTATAGCTAACTTTTCTTCATGGCAAAATCTGCAGACATCACTAACATTGCAAGGTCTGGCCTTTTTTTAAAAAGTAATGTGCAGCAAAATATCAACAATGAAAAATGTAACTACAGAGACAAAAGTAAATGCCCACTTGATGGAGTTTTTAAAACAAATGGAGTTATTTACAAAACAGAAGTACAAGAAACAAATGGACAGAGAAAAATAAATGTAGGATGTACTGAAGGGAATTTTAAAAAACACTGGTACAATCATAAATCAACTTTCAAGCTAAAAAGCCTTAAAAATTGTATCAAACTAGCTGACCACGTGTGGAAATTAAAAGAAAAAATAGCAAAGATTTTTACGTAGCTTATAGTTTTTTTTTTTTTTTTTTTTATAAGCGTTTCACCCCGAGCAAGGCATGTCACTGCCACTACTGTGCAGGGGGCTACGTAGAGAGGAGAAAGGCTGGTTAAATATAGGACATAACAGAGGGTGGGTGATAGGCGGGTGAGGATACCGAGAATGAGGGTTGGGTAGATGAGAGTGTTGTGAGAATAGTTGGGAGTTAGTGTGCTAGGAGGTGTCTATTGACCCTACATTTAAACACCTGGAGATTGTAACTGTCGGGAAAGCAGACTTGTGGAAGGGAGTTCCACAGGCGGGAAGCGCGAGAAAAGAAGCTGTTGGAGTAGAATTTACGGTTACATCTTATTTGTTTAACTGTAAAAGGGTGGGACCTAGTTGCTAATCTAGTATCTCGTGTAAATTCGTGCTTGGGCGGCACCAGTGATCTAAGCTCATCGGAGCAGAAGCCATGAAAGTACTTGTAGAAGAGGCACAGGGAAGCTACATCACGCCGGTGTGAGAGCGGCTGCAGCCGGTCTGCCAAGTCAGTATCAACCACGTTACAGATCCTCCTTTGTATTTTGTCAAGAAGCCCAAGGAGAGCAGCAGGGGCACCCGACCAGATATGGCAGCAATATTCAATACACGGGCGGATGGTAGATTTGTATATGTGCAGAATAGTTTCAGGTGGGAAAAATTTCCGGGCCCTGCACAGAGAGCCGACTTTCATAGCAGCAGATTTGGCAATGGATTCAATATTTAAAAAATTCCAGATCTTGCAACAGTGCTGATGTCTGCAGACTGTGCCAATAAGAGAAGCTGGCAAAAGTATCATTTCAAGAACAAGACAGGTTACTAAACAAAAAGTGTGAAGTAATGCATGCATCTTAGAAAAGTAATGCATGCATCTTGAAAAAGTAATGCATGCATCTTAGAAAAGTAATGCATGCATCTTAGAAAAGTAATGCATGCATCTTAGAAAAGTAATGCATGCATCTTAGAAAAGTAATGCATGCATCTTAGAAAAGTAATGCATGCATCTTAGAAAATATATTTTGGGCTCGTACAAACCCGGATTATAATTTGTATTTATTTCTGAGATGAGTAATTTTCAATAATCTTGGAATTATTTCAAACTTTTGTTCTCATCTTGGTTGATATAGGTGTTATAATCTATGGACACCTGATGACAACCAGAGGGTACTTGGTCGAAATGTTGTGTCTATTATAACACCTATATCAACCAAGATGAGAACAAAAGCTTGAAATAATTCCAAGACTATCATTTTATTAATATTATCTAACTCCTCCCTTATATTGAACTTCCTGTTATGCATTCTAAAATTCTTGTGATGCATTCAAAAAAGCATTGGATAACACTGGTTGACATTTTTTCTTCAAACTAAATGTTTTTGGGCAATGGGCACCTTTTCCTGGGTTATTTTTTCATGATGAATATGAATTATTTACAAGGCAGAAATTAAAAATACTAATGTACAGAGAAAATAAATTTAAGATGTACTGAAGGCAATTTAAAAAAATGTGGTAAAATTATGTTAACATTCAAGCTAAAAAGCCTTAAAAATTGTACCAAACTAGCCAACCATGTATGAAAATTAAAAGAAAAAAATGGCAAATCTCTTATATAACTTGGAGCATATTACAAAAGATCAGACCTCGAAACAGTGGTGATGTCTGCAGATTGTGCCAAGAAGAGAATTAAACCATAGTATTATTTCCAGAATGAGAAAGGTTGTGGTGAGGTGGATATCAGCTCAGAACAAGAAATCGGGGAGCCGAGTTCAAATTCCAGTTGAATTCATTGCATTCACTTACATGCAAATACCCTTGGGAAAGTTATTAATCCGTCTCTTCCTTCCAGTTATGGGTTAAATAACAGGACAGATTGGGTTCTATAGCCTTGGCAGGCAACCAGTCTACTGCAGAAAGCAATGGCAACCTACTGCGGGATAATCTTCTGCCCAGTCAGTGATGTCTCTTTCGAGACATGATCACCCAAGCGTGTTTCACGTATGGCACTTAACTGACTGATCATTTCCAGAATGAGAAAGGTTGTGAAATAAAAAGCTCAAAGCCATGTCCAAATGTAAACATCTCAGAAAATATATTTCGGGATTATACAGGCCCAGATGAAAATGTTTACAATTATTGACCAGCGCTTTCCTTTATTTTAAACTTCCAGTTATGTATTCTGAAAGTTCCTGTTATGCATTTGAAAAAGGATTGTATGATCAGTTAATATAAAACACCTGAAGATACCGAAAGGTTGAAATCAAGGTAGCATAATCAGTTGCTTTCTGAAATTAAAATATTTAAAAGCTCTACATTATATATGTATTGAGTGCTTTCAATACAACTGTGTACTGGTCTAATATGATTCTTACCAGTAAATGGTTAATAATTATATATATAATTTATTTGTCTAAGCATTATTTTTAATGGTTACTTGTATTTGAGTAGATACTTTGTTTTTTATAATTAAACAGTATATTTAGTTACAGCTACCAGCCTGAATAATCTGCACCCCTAGGGGAAATCATCAATTGATCTGACATCTAAGTCCTTCATGGTTGAGTGGTCTAAGACATGTCAGATCAATTAACAGTTTCCCCTCAGGACACAGGTCTGAATCCTGGTGCAGGTTTTCCTAACAAGATTTCTCAATCATTCAGGCCTGCAGATACAAATAAATATACTGTTTAATTATGAAAAAAACAGGGTATCTACTCAAGTAGTAGAGTATCCATTAAAGGTAATGTTTAAACAAATAAATTAAGAATATGTCAAAGGTAATCCATTTCATAATAGATTTTGTAAAATATAGTGTTGTGTTGTGATAGTTTTTGGCAACAAAATTGTTGTTTTTTCAATAGTTTTACTGCTAAAAGATATTTTGGCAAGTAGACTTTTCATCGCAAAGTGCTTGATATTGGGGTGGACATAGAGTGTTGATAGTTTTAGTGCAACGAATTTGTCACTTTAATTGTGCAGGTTCATGCTGACTTCATACCAACCATGATCTAAAAAAGAAACCCTTAAGCAGTCAAACACACCAATACAGTCAGAAAAAAAAATTAAACCAATATAAGAGGTCAACTTAAATAACAAGAACAAAACAACTAAAAAAACCAATTAGACAGACACCAATTCAATACAAAAAAATTAAATGGACACCTATTCATGTGTACATTAAAAACAATAAATCTAACACTTACACAATAAAAAAAAGAAATAAAAAGAAAAAGAAAATCAACCAATTGCAAATAGGACTGTTCCCAAAAACATCAAATTTCACCAGGCTCCTTATAAATAAAAGGACCAGGACTCAACAGCAAAAAAATCCAGAAATTCAGTCCTGATGAGTGAAGACACCATCATGATTTCCTCAAAAACTTCAAAGTGGGCATGAACCTGCTCGGTTAAAGTGAAAAATTCTTTTCACTAAGACTATATATATATATATATATATATATATATATATATATATAAATTAAAAAGGATTAATTCAATGATGTTGTTTTTTTTAATATATATTTGCTCTGTAATATTTTATTACATGGAGCTCTCTTCCTGTATCATTTTTTAATATTAAAATAAAATTTTTAATATTAATTAGGATCGGGTTTTTGGAATTTACCTTCCTGCTTTTTTCCCTTGGATTGAAGTATCTGAATTAAAATATATATATATATATATATATATATATATATATATATATATATAACTACTTGTCTTTTGAATAATGTAATTCATGCAAAAAGTTTTATGAGAATTCACTATTTTCAGTTTTTATTAAAAAAAAATCTAATATAAAGAAAGCAAAGATTAATAATAAAGAAATAAAAATCTCCATCCAACTTCATTATCAATAGTAACATAGTACAATGCTAAAAAGATTCAAATACTGTCAAAAATGAAAAATATAGATAATTGTTGGCTGAGCTCTTTCCATCCACTATCTGAAAAGGCAATGCTAATTAGCATAGCATTACGAGTAGGTGAGCTCAATTGAAATTCCACTGCCACCTCAAGAACATTTATTGCTTCATGTGCCGAAAGATGCTACTCTGTCTTTCTTTCCTTCATCATTTGAGAAAGTGCAGGATTCTTACCATGTCACACGGAACCGACAACAAAGGAGGCGAGAGCCTTCAAGAATAATGCATCTTGTCAGATGTGGCATTGCTTAGACAAGATTCAGGTTTTAGACAAAGAATAATAGGTGTCTTTGAGAGGAAAAGGCATTCCTGTCTAGTAAAGACAGGAACCCCATGAAGAAAAGTAAAAATCTGTTGCCTGAAATCAAATTATAACAAAACAAACTGTGTTCTGGGCATATAAAAATCTACAAGGGTCACAGCGTGCTAACAGCTTTTATAACAAATAAAACATTTCCTTTATAATTCTGTGAATCTGATCAGTGTAATATACTTTTGGATAATAAATAAAGATTACTAATGATCTATGATAGAAATAGAAAAAAAAAATCTCTGTGCTAACACCAAGTTCAATCGCAGCTTTGGTGTTACAGTCTAGCAGGCAACGTAGTAACAAAAACAAGATCAAAAATCCAACCATCCGCAGCAACAATTGCATTTTCACTCACCAAGTTCAAAAATTGTACTTTCTCTTGCAAAGCTCAAAAAACATCTCTACCCCAGTAAGCAAAAGCAATGGTCTTTGAGCAATTTTTTTGATTGGTCACACCAAACAGGGAGGAATGAAAATTAGCTTAGCTTGTGATACTCATACCAGGTCTTTTTGTGTTAACAATTTTTGGGAATTTTTTCTTCAGCAGAGCACACACAAACACAAATTCTTTTTCAAGATTGGTGATTTTCTCTTTCGATACATGATCACTTTCAATGAAAAGTTATTTTTGAATATCACAAAGCACTGTGTGTGGTTTTGTTTGGCTAATTTGTTTTGTCTTTGTTTTCTATTTTTCTCACTATTTTACTTATATGGTTTCAGGCTTTTTTTTCCATTTCTGTTATAAAGTCCAAGCTCATGGTACTCCAAGTACTCCATGGTCTGGCAATTCCCCTGGTTCAGCACTTTTTGGATCAGCCATCATTAGTTCATTCAGTGGCTACAAGGGCAGCACCACAAGTTGTTAATAACTTTTGCAACAGTTGAGAGTGTTTTAGCGATAGGGTCTTGCTCATTTATTACATACTAGCTGTATAGCCTAGCATTGCTCAGGGATTTTTAGTGGTTATCTTGAAATGGTAAGGTCAAGTGCTTATTTAAGAAGCTCCAGTATGAGGTTGCCGTCGTGCATAAGTTAAAAAAATGCATTGGCTTTTGTTGTATTTGTAAAATGGGATTCCTGCTTGGTCAATTTTACCAATAAATGGGAATAATACAATTGTAAGAATGGAGGCGGGTGTTATGGGAGCCTGTAATGTGATGCAATGACATAATGATGCAAATGAAGTGGATGCATTGTCCCTGCAATGTCACAGGTGTTGGCACCATGTAGAAAACGTACAATTGTTATGGCATATGATAAGGTAGAAATTACAAAAAAACCCAATTTGTTTTGGAATACAACTAAGCATTTCAGAGAAATAAATGATCACAAAAAGCAACATTTTTCATTAAGTTTTTGCTACACCCTCTGTGTCAATTAAAGCTTTTGTTCGTATATCGACGTATCAGATTTTGATTTACCAGTGACTTAATTTTGAGTGAGTTTGAGTGAAGCATTTTGAAGAAATGCATAAACGAGGCACAAAAGACCACCTGAAATTATGCTTGTCACTGATTTTTGATGAACCCTGTACATTGATTCAAAAGATTTTTGATCTACATGTTACCCAATTTTGGTTGAATTTGCATAAGGCATCCTGGAGGAGAAGAGTTTGTAAATTCTAAGCATTTCAGTGATTTCTGCTGTACCCTCTAAGTCGATTCGAGAAATGTTTGCGTACATCAAAAACTCATGTGATGATCGATAAGTGACTCAATTTTGTTTGAAATTGGACAAATGGTTTCAGAGAAGTAAGGTTTGTTAGAATGGAGACATACATATCCATTTATATTATGGAGACAGACATATCCATTTATATATATATATATATATATATATATATATATATATATATATATATATATATATAGCTGAATATTTAACAAACAAAGATAATGAGTACATATTATTTTTAAGCTTTTTTTGAACCTTTATATTACATAAAACAATAAAAATCCATGTTTGCAAGCATAAAATGATTGTTATATTTCATGTTTAAACCCTTTTTTCTACCTTTGATAACACAGCAATATATATGTGGAATGAGTTGGCAAGACTATGTTTTTATAGGTGTTTTTAGGGGTGATTTCTGTGGTCTAGCAATGACCTGGGCCCAACAATGATGAATTAAAGAAAATTGGGCTGTAACAGAATTATAGTAACTGTGGAAAAAGAATTTAGAGGTCCATATAAATTGGGATATAGTAAAATAAACATATTAAACCCATTCAAATTATAGTAGACATGACTGGCAACTGGGTCCCACCCGTTCACACTCAGATCAACCAAATGCATACCACAACTCTACTCCTGCAGCTTCTTTTCTCGCACTTTCAGCCTCTGGAACTCGCTTCCATATTCTTGCTTTCCTGACAGTTACAACCTCCAGAAATTTAAATGCAATGTCAATACCCATTTCTTAATTTCTTGACTCTAGTTCTTTCTACACCACCCTGGATATCTTTTCCTTTCTCTCCACCTTTGAAACTGTCATCACAACTGTATTCCCATCCTTAACTGATTCATCTTTCTCTTTACTCGCCTCCAATCTAATTTTTTTACTCTTATGTAAGCCCCTGCACATCAGTGGCATTACCGCCTTGCTTGGGGAGATACAAGTAAAAAAAGAAAAAAAACTATTAAGTTTTTTCTATCTTTGATAACACAGCAATATATATATATAGAGAGAGAGATAGATAGATAGATAGATAGATAGATAGATAGATAGATAGATAGATATACTGTTAAATATAAGAGACAATGAATGTCTATTATGTTTAATCATGAGCCGTTCTAAACACCATATTTTGGCTTTAATTTCAGTTGAAAATAAAGACAAAAATTCTCCAACATTTGGATAAATTTTTATTAAGTTTGTTCTAAGCTTTTGACCCACATAAAAAATTAACCAAATGTTGGAGAATTTTTGTTTTTATTTTCAACTGAAATTAAAGCCAAAATATGACATTTAAAATGGCTCATGATTAAACATAACAGACATTCATTGCCTCTTATATTTAACAGTATATGTTATAAAATTATAAAATAACAGTATATGTTATAAAATATAAAATTATTTGCTGCCTTGATACACGATATATATATATATATATATATATATATGGAAGGAGCAGGCAAGACTATGTTTACATAGGTGTTTTTTAGTGGGATTTCTGTCATCTGGCAATTTATCTGGTTCGACTGATATCTGAAATGTTTAGTATTTAATAATTCCATATCCTGATTTTTTTTATGATGGATTCAGAATATGTGCCATCACTGCTCTCATTCCAGTTCCAGATAACAGTTTCCTTTTTAGAAAAGGTTTATACTGAGTCTTCTTTCTCGAAATAATTGGTAAAGGTGGATGTGTGTTGTGGTGCTGTGGATATCGGCTCGGAACGAGGAATCGGGGAGCTGAGTTCAAATTCCAGTAGTATCCCTTGCTTTCACTTATGCACAAATACTCTTGGGAAAAGTATTAATTCATTTCTTCCTTCCAGTTATGGGTTAAATAACAGGACAGATTGGGTTCTATAGCCTTGGCTGGCAACCAGTCTACTGCAGAAAGCAATGGCAACCTACTGCAGGATAATCTTCTGCCCAGTGAGTCATGTCTCTTTGAAGACATGATCACCCAAGCCTCTATCACGTATGGCACTTGACTGACTGACCTGGTAAAGTATGTTTTGTCGAGTAATAATAAGCATGCTTTAAAAACAAATTCCATCAAATAATCTTTTGACAGCTGATTTACCCTTGTGCAAGCTGTGTTTGAGAACTACTGAAAGTGTACAACAATTCGAAACTTTATCATTCATACTGACAGACATACAAAAGCTAACAGACCAGACATAGTGATTAAAGGCTAAAAACACAAAGAAATGACTTCTCACAAATATGACAGTTTTATCAAGTAAAAATATATCTGCTAAAGAAAATGAAAAAAAATGAGGATATATATAAAGATCTTGAAAGTGAAAATAAAAGTTATTTTAATAATTGAAGCCTAAGAAATGATCAAGGATGTCACAGATAAGACCATTACCAAAATTCCAAATAACTCTTGTGTAGAATTACTCATCTACTCAAGGATATTTTCAATCTATAGAAAACATAAACACCGTGCATGTTAAATAGAATGTGTACAAATAGAATGCATATATTTATTACTAGCAGTATAGCCCGGCATTGCTCGAGTGTAATGGAAGCTTTAAAATTAATCCATATTCCTGGAGCTCAGACTCTTTGGACATTGGCATGAAGGACTAAAAAGTAATAGTTGTTTCCAGTTAAAGCGAAACCGTAGACTGAAAGAAAAATGAATGGATGTAAGTCAAATTTTGATTTCCTGGTATCGATATCAAATAATTTTTTTTTGTTGTAAACTGAATTTTTAAGGCTAAATGTCCTCTGAGTAAATGATATCATGGCTGAGACTAAGAACTACAATTATACCTACTTAGAGCCAAACCTGAAGCAAAAACTCAAATAAAAGGGCTGAAAAACATACAGACATACAAGCAGATAAACAGACATACGCAAACATCTTGTCTTTTATATATATATATATATTATCGATTTTCTGCACTATTGTAAGAACTGCAACCTTGAAACTTCTGAATATCATTTCTTATATCTTTGTCTATGAGTGTATCAAATTTGATTAAAATCGAACCACTACTTTTATTTTTTCAATTATCGATTTTCAATATTTATCGGGGATACCTCAACACAAAACCTAGCTAAGAACACTCGCAGACACTTATAGTACAGCTGTGTAAATTTTTAAGAAAATTGGTTCAGCTGTTTTGGAGTCAATAGGTAACAGACACACACACAAACAGACACACACACACACATACATACAAAGTTCCATTTATAAATAAATTTAGATAGATTAGATTTAGATTTAGGTATATATATATATATATATATATATATGGAAGGAGCAGGCAAGACTATGTTTACATAGGTGTTTTTTAGTGGGATTTCTGTCATCTGGCAATTTCTCTGGTTTGACTGATATCTGAAGTGTTTAGAAAATCGGTTCAGCCATTTCGGAGTCTATAGGTAACACACACACACACACACACACACAAATAAGTTCCATTTATAAATAAATTTAAATAGATTTAGATTTGGTTTTATTTAAGTTCTAAGGTAATGACCAAATAAGGGACTGTGATAAGCAAAAAGCAAAATAATAATAGTGTTGCTATTCTTTGAAACTTTACCAATCGACATATAAAAGCTAACAGGCCAGACACAGTGATTAAAACCTGCAAACAAAAAAGAAATGTTTTCTCATAGATATGACAATGTCATCAGATGAAGATATATTTGTTAGAGAATATGACAGAATAATTAAATATAAAGATCTGGAAACTTTAAAAAATGTGGTGACTTACAAACTATAGTTATACCTGTAATAAGTGGAGCACTAGGTACAATAAACAGAAACTAGACAAAAAAAATTAACAAAATCCCCAGCAGCCCTGATCTCCAAGAGATTAAAAAAAATGTGTAGTGTAGAACTGCTCACCTGTTCAAAGTATATGCTACCAAGTCTTACCCCAAGTCCCCAGAAAGAGACTGGTACGCAGTGGAAGACAACTTGATAGGTGACTATAACTGAAATTGAATTATGATGAAAATGAGAATAGTAATGAATGGCTTGATAATCCACTAGGCATGGCTTTCATGCCTTTTGATTTTCACAGATCAGCAAACAAAATTCTGTCCATACTTCTGAGATAAGTTAGTATTTACATTATTTACATAATTCGGACTATTGTCCTCAATTTTGTTGTCATTTTTACATTTCGACCATTGTATGCTCTGACCTTCTTCAGGTGCTAGACATTTCGAACCTAACCCTTTATTACGATCACTGGGGTACATCATTCTCATTCCTTGTGAAAAGCCACTTCTTTTAGTCATCAATTATCTCCCTTTAACCCAATTCTCTAAGTTATTGGTTTACTACTACAGTAGCTTGGGCTTGAATTCAAAAGTCTTTGGGTCAAGTCACTGGAACTAACCAATGTCTATATCTACTGGGCCAGAAAAAAAATATACTAAAATATACAAAAAAAGATGAGGACAATAGTCCAAATGATGGAAATAGTGTAAACAAAATTCTAATGAGGAAATCAGAATAAAGCCTAGCATTGCATTGCTTTTGAAGTCTGTGTAGCTTGGAAGATGTGCGTTGTGGTGCAGTGGATATCGACTCAGACAAGAGATCAGAGTGCCGAGTTCGAATTCCAATTGAATTCCTTACATTCATTTACATGCAAATATCCTTGGCAAAGGTATTAATCCATCTCTTTTCTCCACTTATGGGTTAAATAATAGGACAGATTTGGTTCTATAGCCTTGGCTGGCAACTAGTCTACCACAGAAAGCAATGGCAAACTACTGCAGGATAATGTTCTGCTCAGTGTGTCATTACTCAAAAGAGACATGATTGCCCAAAGCATGTATCACGTATGGCACTTAAGTGAATGACTGTTGCTTGACACTGTGAAACATGCTTTCTGAGGTCATACGAATTGATAGAGAATACACATAATACAAGATCTTTTTTTTTTTTTTTAATCATATCACCCCGAGCAAGGTGGTAACACCACTGATGTGCAGGGGGCTATATAAGACTGAAAAGATTGGGAAAAAGAAAGCCAGAAACCACATCCCAAACAGGGAACAAGGGATGAGCCTCTACACCTGTTCAATAGACATGGGTGGAGTGTGAACCAGGCGATAGTTTAGTCTACTTCAAATGAAAAAAAAAAAAAAGAAAAAGAAAAAGAAAACAGTGAAAAGATTGGAAAAGAGAAAGCCGGAAACCACATCCTGAACAGGGAACAAGGGATGATCCTCTACACCTGAACAATAGACGTGGGTGGAGTGTGAACTGGGCGATAGTTCAGTCTATCTACTCCAATTGAGAAAAAAAAAAATGAAAAAGAAAAAAAAAGACAAGTGAAAAATTAGAAAAGAGAAAGCCGGAAAACCGCATCCTAAGCAGGAAACAAGGGATGAGCCTCTTCACCTGTTCAATAGACGTGGGTGAAGTGTGAACTGGGCGATAGTTTAGTCTACTCCAATTTCTGGCTAAGAATGAAAACCATGCAAACAATAATAATAATGATCTGTCATCAATAAATAATTTTATTTGATGTCCATTTAATTAAGTTTCTGGTAATCAACAACTATTAATTTAGAATAAATTACAGCCATAACTTGTCCTTACCTTGAAATGAGTTTTTAAATTTCCTATGTTGATAATCTTTATGACCATTTATCACTAACCTGCAGTATAATGTTTTACCACTGAGCCATAATTTGACAAATTAAATGTTCAAAAAAACTATAAACACTCAATAATTATTTATATTATTTACAATTGTCCCCATTTTTGTTGTTGCTGTCACAACAGTCCATGTGTAAATAATAATTCCTCAAGCCAGAAATTATTTTTTTATTGTTTCCAATGAGATTACAAAAAAAAAAAAAAGGACAAATGCTAAAACATACTAGTAAAAATAATGTTATTATTATCTCATCAAATTTCATGTGCTATCCATTTTAGTTGTCACTTATGTTGATAATCCCTAAGTGATGCAGTTTCTGCTATTTGGTACAGTTCTTTGTTTTTGATTCATTATTATCTGTCAACAATTTTTAAAGGAGGATGCTCTTTGCCAAGACCAACAGGCTTTACTCATCAAATGCTAAAATATACAACTTCTAAAAAAAAAAATTAAAAAATATACAACTAGTAAAGAAATGCTAAAATATACGACTAATAAAGAAATGCTAAAATATACAACTAATAAAATAATGCTAAAATACACAACTAGTAAAGAAATGCTAAAATATACAATGAATAAAGAAATGTTAAAATAAACAAATAAAGAAATGCTAGGATATACTAGTGAAATACATCAATGTGTTGTGTTCCTTGAAAATATAACAATCATGGCTCTTCACAGCGTCCACTTTCCTGTTACTTTCAGCAAGACATTTTCTTTTCTTGTTCTCCCAACCATTTATGTAAACTTATGAAATGGTTTCTCTTTCTCTCTTATGTGATATAACACTTCAGAACATAATATTCATGGCTCTCTATGGCATCCTTTTCTTTTTAAAGTTTTCTTTTAAGATCTCTCTATTTTAGGATATACATTGTGGTACAACAGATATCAGATCTGAATGAGAAATTGGAGAGCTGGGTTCAAATACTATTAGAATTTACTGCATTCACTTGTGCACAAATACCCTCTCTCTCCAGCTGTCAGTTGAATAGCAGGACAGATTGGGTTTTGTAGGCTTGGTTGGCAACCAGTCTACTGTAAGAAAATCTTCTGTCTAGTTAGTAATATCTTGAAAGAGACATGATTACCCAATGCTTGTGTCATGTATAGCAATTAAATGACTATTTGTGGTATTTCTTCCATCATTCATGTGAGTATTAAATTCTCAAAGCCTTTTTCCCCTCATTAAATATCTTAAAAAACTTCAAACTTTTTTTTTATTTGTTGCTATCTCTGTCTATGATTTTTTTAATGTATGTCGGTAGAACCACAACTAAGATGATTCAAATCTTTTCATTTTTTATTTTATGTGGCACTGTGCAGTTGCAAGTTAAAAAAAAATTAAAAACAAATAATTTGTTAAATTGTTAAAACACCGATAGCTACATTAAGTTTGGGTGTGTGTGTGTGTCCATGGTTGCACATAGGTATGTGTATATATGTGCATATGTATACATGTGTGTGTGATAAGAAGACAGCAAGGTAAAAAAACTGTAGTTTTATTTAAACAACAAATAAATATGATTCTAGTACCAAAGCTCCCCAAGTTTAAGTTACATGTATCAGATTCAAAGGTCTTATGACTATTTTTAGAACGGGGGTTGACAGGGATCAGTTTAAAGGTGTCTTTAATATAAATAAGTGAGTCCTGGAACTAGCTTTGATACAGCAGACTAGCCTAGAGAGAAAGCCCTGCCTGGTTGTCAAGTGTGATGCATGTTGTTGTATTAAAGAATTATACTGCGGAATGCCACGTCATCTCTCCAGTTTGACTGAGAGAATAAAAGCCCCAATGTCTTAAATCCATTTTCGGATTTGTTTGTTCTTTTTTAAAATTCATCCTTCTGTTGTTTTTTTGGTGAAAAACAATATCAACACATACAGCATGGTGTTCTAACTGACGAGCAGCCATCGACACATTAACTACTAATGAATTACCATTGTTAATACCACTTTTCAACCTTTATTTGGTGCTACAACTATCCTAGTCATGGCACCACTTGTAACACCAAATAAACAAACACACACACACACACACTAGCTTAATGTAACTATCAATGTTTTAACAATTTCACAAATTATTATTTTTTTAACTTGCAACTGCCAACTGCACAGTGCCACATTTATTTATGACAAAATTATCCAGCTTTCATAGCCATATAGGACAACAAATGTCACATAGTAATATGATACATTTTTTGTATTTATTGTTGCTATTTTCAATCAATCAAGTAAAATCTCAATCATATTCTTAAATGTGATGTGGCTTCTCTCTGTCTTTTCTACAAGTATTTTCACAGAAATTGCTGTGACAAGATTTTTAACCCGGTTCTCAAACCACATGTATTTATACATGTTACTAGATTGACATCTCGCCCTTTTCTCATTGAAATAGATAAATATAACCGCTTCTTCTAGTCTAACAGTTTCTTTTCTTGCACTTCCTGTTCGTGGAACTCCTACCATTTGCTTCCTTCCCTGATAGTTACAATCTCCAAAAGTTTAAATGCAATGTCAATCACGATTTTCAATCTTCTTGATTCCCAGCCATCTCTTATCCTTTCTTTGGCATCCATTGTGCCTTATTTTTCTCTCACTGTAATCCCCTGTGCACCAGTGGTGGTCCTGCCTCGCTTGTGGTGAAATGATTATAAAAAAAATAGCATTGTCAGATTGAGATTTCCATATCTAAGATCAGTGTTTTAAATGAGTGAATCCTGTGGGTCATAGCAAAGATCATCCTTCTTTGAAAATTGTGGACTGACACCAAAAATCAAAATCAAAGAACTGTACCAAATAATAGAAAGCATATCACTTTAGGATTATCAAAAATAGTAACAACTAAAATGAATATCACATGAAACATGATGAGAAAATAATGGCATAATCAAGGTTTTCACGTTTCATACTGCTTCAAGTAAAAGATTAGGAAGAAAAACCCCTGTATTTGAAGAAGTCTCTTTCGGCTTCTTGCTTCCCAGTAAAATTTGATCTTCAAAAATTTAAATGCAGTGGCAATCATTATCTTCTGTCTTTTTAATTTTTGTTATTTTATTGTTCTCTCTACTTAATAACAGATTTTCTCATATTCCCTAACACTGGCATAATAGCAACTTTATTGTTTTGCTTGGGGTGAAATGATTAAAATAAATATTGGAAATCCAAATAACAGCTACTGGATTTGAGAAACGTATTTTCCTTAAAATTTTTTTTAAGAGAAACATTTGATAAAATTAAACCAAAAGCAGAACTGGATGCTTGGTCAATGAACGCCAGATGTTTCCTTGGAGGGAAACGGCTATATTATTCCCATCAGTACTGGAAAGAGCAATAATAGTTAATGGACTGGAAAAATCTGTTTTCCTAAAACTATTGTTTTAGAAACATTTTATAAATTTTAACTGAAAGCAGTACTGCCTGCTTGATCAAAGAATGCCAAATGTTTCCTTGTAGGGAAACAGCTATATTATTCCCATCAGTTTTCCTAAAACTATTTTTTTAAGAGAAATATTTTATAAATTTCAACTGAAAGCAGTACTAGCTGTTTAGTTAATGAATGCCAAATGTTTCCTTGGAAGGAAACAGCTAATATTACTATTACCATTCAGATTCTAAACATTAACAGTAGGGAAGGCATAATACAGGGTGTAATATGATTTTGCAGTTTGCAGAAAACACTTGCTAACTGATTAACAGTAATGCCTGAAATCACAGTTATTTGAACTTTCAAATCTTCTAATGAACTAGGTTTGGTTGCATACACGATTATTTTCACATGTCCCTATAAATATAAATCTAATGGAGTCAAATCTGGCGAACATAGAAGCCAATAAAATGCTCCACCCTTTCCGATTCATCTGTTTACTTATCTAAAAATTGTTGCAAATTTTGTGGTAAAGAATTATTCAATAACTATACTTAAAACTAGGTACATTAAACTTTATAACATTTTTTACAGATTATTTCTATCACGGATACAAATAAAGTTATAAATTTTTTAAAGTGCACACAGACTTTATAGACACCCTGTATAGCAATTCAACACTCATTTTTTTTTTAATACCATTTTTTAACCCCTTTGTACTTTATTCTGCTTCTGAAAATTGTAATTTATTATTTCCATGTGTCTGAATTTCTACTTCACAGATTATCTCAGCTTATATTCAGTCAGTTAAGTGTCATACGTGATACAGGCTTGGGCGATCATGTCTCAAAAGAGACATCGCTGACTGGGCAGAAGATTATCCTGCAGTAGGTTGCCATTGCTTTTTGTGGTAGATTGGTTGCCAGCCAAGGCTATAGAACCCAATCTGTCCTATTATTTAACCCATCACTGGAGGGAAGAGACAGATTAATACCTTTCCCAAGAGTATTTGTGCATAGGTGAATGCAAGGAATTCAACTGGAATTTGAACTTGGATCCCTGATTTGTCGTTCCGAGCAGATATCCACTGCCCCACAATGCACATCCTCCAGCTTATATTACACTGCTGGAAACTGAATTCCTACATTTGTTTAATTTTAACACCACCCCCACCCTACGCCATCTGAGACTGCTTATTTTCCTCACCATCTAATATTTCATCTTCTTACATAGGAAAACAATATAATTGTTTTGTATTCTTATTTTATAAACACAGAATTGTTTATTCAAATAAAAAGTATAAAAGTTAAAAAGATAAAAACATATTAAAACAAATATAAATACTTGGAATTTATTATAAAAATAGGAAAAAAAGAAAAGAGAGAAATTAAATTGGATTTAAACTAATAATATGCTCGCCTATGTCTACAGAGAAATTATGGCAATATTAAACAGAACGAGAGATTTACAATAATAAGCAAATTATTAAAAAAGTTCTATTAGCAAATAAAAATGAAAATAAAAAAAGTTTCTGTTTTAAAAAAAAGATAATAAACACTGCTGTGCCATCAGTTTCTCAACTCAACCAGTTTAATGCCATATGTGATACAAACTTGGGCGATTATGTCTCAAAAGAGACATAATCACCCAAGCAGTAATAACAGCTGAGAAAATCTGTGAGGTAGAAATTCAGACACATGAGAGTAATAAATTACAATTTCCAGAAGTGGAATAAAGTACGAAAGGATTAAAAAAATATATTAGAAACAAAAAAAATGTTGAATTGCTGTATTATGCCTTCCCTTTTGTTAATTTTCAGAAACTGAATAGTAATAATAATATTAGCCATTTCCTTACAAGACTAGGAAGATTTTCCCACAGTAGGTTGCCATTACTTTCTGTGTCATACTGATTGTCAACCATGAATATAAATCACAATCTGTCCTGCTATTTAACCCAAAACTGGGGAGAGAAGCGGCAGATTAATACCTTTCCCAAAGGTATTTGCATGTAAGTTTAATGTAACAAATTTAACTGGAATTTGAACTTGACTCTTCAATTTCTCGTTCCAAGCCAATATCCACTGCACCACAACACACATTTCTCGACTATATAAACAATGTTGTCTCTCATGCCAAAAGTCATTATGAATAAAGCCAGAAGTCATTTGAAATGCATAAAACCAAATAGACGTTTCCTAAAAATGGTAGTTCTTAACCTTGATTTGTTTTTGTATATCTGTCTTTTAAGTGTTCCTGAAGTGCCTTAAGGGCGCTGTGAATCATCACCAGTATTTCTTCTGCTGAGTTTGCAAGGGAACAGGAAAAACAAAAATTAAAAACAATCTCAAACCCAATTTCTGGGATGCATGGAAAATTAGTAAAAAGCTGTTAATTGATTAAAAACTGTCGCTCGATGCAGTAATAGAATAGGAAAGAATGAAGGGTCAGGCTTCTCACTTGAGAAAACTACAAAGAATTTTATCATAGTGCTTTATGCTGATAAAAAGGAACTCCACAATTTTGTAGGTTTTTGGAGCTGTTCAAGAATTCCAGAAAAAAAAGATGATAGCATAAAATATAATATATAAATTGACATTAGAAACCTTAAAAATATCTCCCAAAGCCAAGCCATCTTGTATGTCAGCTCAAGAAATGAAGCAAAAACAAGATAAAATTTGCTGTTTGCCAAACCAAGAGATGCAAGGAAAAATTGTACAAGATTGCATATATTAAGTTTGAGTTTGAGTTTTGTTTAACGGCATATCAACCTCTGTGGGCTATTTAATGCCAAAATAGTGGGATTTTAAGGTCTTTTTTAATGTTCGGTTATAGTGAGAAAGTTGATTTAGTCAGATTTTAATGAAAATTTTTTTGTTTTTATTCTTTTTTGTTTTAGAAAACTAAAAATATCTTCTAGTTTTGTATTCAAAAATGCTTTGCTGAGAATAATTTTTTTTCCTTCAAAAATGTGTTACCGTAATAATTTTTTCTTCAGAAATGTATTATTGGTATTATTTTTCCTTCAAAAATGTATATTTTTCTATAAAAGTTTATTTTTATGTATATATTTCTATAAAAGTTTATTTTTATACTTTCATAGTGTTTTGAGCTCAGTTTTTTGGGGGGGGTTAACTGTTTGCCCATAGCTGGGACCCTAACAGGTGCTACCACTCCAGGTCAGAGTAGACCTGGGAACAACAGCAATTAAGAGGAGGTTCCATGCTCCTCACAACCTCCCAATCAGAAGCCTTGCTGCCGGATGCAGTTTACCATCATGCCCAGGATCGCATATATGAAAGAATTTAAACAAAAATATACTTTAAAATAATATCTCTTCGGAAAAATGAGGCTCGAGCTCTCAATGATTTTCTTTTCTAAAACATTTGTAAATTATGAATTGCTACGATGTTTCTGAGGTATAATTGAAGTGTTTTTTTATTATGTTTTTGAATTCACAGTTCTCTTTGTAAAGACTAGTTTGCTTTACTATTTTACCCATAGGTGAAAAAAAAAATTGACAGATTCCTGTATTACCCAGGGTATCAGCATGAAGGGAATACAACTGCCTTAATTTGAACCCTGCCTGACAATGACAGTCAGTCAGTTAAGTGCCATACGTAATACACACTTTGGGCGATCATGTCTCAAAAATGACTGACTGGGCAAAAGATTATGCCGCAGTAGGTTGCTATTGTTTTCTGTGGTAGATTGGTTGTCAGCCCAGGCTATAGAACCCAATCTGTCCTATTATTTAACCGATAACTGTAGAGAAGAGATGGATTAATACTTTTCCAAAGGGCATTTGTGCGTAAGTGAATGCAAGAACTCGGCTCCCCGAATTGTCATTCCAAGTTGATATCCACTGCTCTACAACCCACATTTAAAGCAAGACATTTTGATCTTTATCAGGGTCATTTCTGAGATAATTTTATTGCTGATGCATATACAGAGGGAACCAATCATAATAAGGAAAACTGCAAAGCTGAAAGTGTCACCTCATTATAAGCAACAGCATTCTTTCTAGACGAACATTAATATTTGACTCTCATAAAATCGCCGTCATGGCTCCAACTGATAAACAAGTGGAAATATGAACCTAGCTTAAAGTTGAAAGTAGCTGCATATGCCGAGTCTCAGAACAACTGTGTTGCTGCATAAGAATAGAGCATAACCAAGATGATATGCACTTGGAGATTAAAGTGTGATTTAGTAAGGACTAAGTGTGCAATGAGAGAACACAGTGCACATTGACTGATTTTTATAGACGCATCTATCAAACACGGTCCATGAGCAGCATCAAAGTGGGCATATTGTCTCAAGAAACAAGATATACACATTTTGTACTTAACTGGGCTGAAGCCATTCCCGAGCACAGAAAAGACGGCAAACTTAAAATCTTGTGTTTCATGCTTTAGTTATTTTTGCAAGAACTCGTACATTTTTTTTTTAATTGTTTCACCCCAAACAAGGCGGTAATACCAATGATGTACATGGGGGCTATAAGAGAAAAGATCAGATAGGAGGAGAGTAAAGAGAAAGACGAACCAGCTACAGTGGGTGTCAGAGAAGGAAGCAAGAGAAGGATGGGAATACAGGTGTGATGATAGTTGCAAAGGTAGAGAGAAAGGAAAAGATATACAGGGTGTCAAGTGGTTAATAGATGGGTATTGACATTGCATTTAAATTCCTGGAGGTTGTAGCCACCAGGAAAGCAGAGAACATGGAAGAGTTTAGTAAATTAAGTTAACTTAGAAATTACCAGTATATGTTGGCATTAAAATTACTAATTTCTGTTGTTACATATATATAATTATCTATTAAGCAACATTCAAAATTGGATGAAACACTGATGAACTTTGATATTACAATGTAATCAAACTGTACAAACAAGAGAGCAAAGAAATAGTATAAAAAAAAAATACTGGATATGAAAAACTAGATTTACAGTATCACTAGATAAAATCTAAAGAAGAATCTGCAATGTTATCAGTCCTGACCTGGCATCTGCTTCAGTCACTTTTCCAATGCCATAACGTATTATCTGTTCTTTTTATTATAAATTTTATAAATTTTATTTTATAAATTTTATTTTATAAATATTTTCATATTTTTTTTATAAATATTTTCATATTTTCTTTAGGGTTTCATTTTCAAATGTTATCTCTATTACCCCTCCCCAGACAAAGTGTACATATGGAAATTAGTAAGGACTTCATAGAGACTGTGAGGTATTATGGTACTGTAGTAAAAACAGTAAGAATATGTTGTTTTGGTGTAAGGAATACTGTGGTATGCTTGGTTCAGTAATTTTGGCTAGCTAAGTTAAATTATAAGATAAAATAAGACCAATTTTCCCCCATCACCCGATTGGCCTTGTGCTACATTTTCATATCTTACAAAATAAATATTACTTTTCTCTTTTGTACCATGACTTTATGAATGTAAATCCAGGGATAGATTGGCAACTAGGTTTCATCATTTTACAATTGAAATTGTGAGATTTCTATGCTAACAATTTCTAACAAGTCACAGGAACTTACCAAGGTCCTGTGACTTGACTCAAAGAGTTGTGAGTTCAATACCATGCTACAGCAGTGGTAAACAAGTAACTTAAAGGGTTAGAGGGAGATAACTCATGACTACCAGAAGAGGCACTACTACGCAAGGAATGGAGTTCATATATCCCAGTATTTGTAATAAAGTGTTCAGTTCGAAATTCGTAGCACCTGAAGAAGGCCAGAGCGCACAACAGCCGAAAAGTTGTAGAAATGGCAACAAAGATAAGGAAAATAGTCCAAATAATGTAAGTACTGTAAATCTTAATTCCTGTTCTTTTATTGATCTCACTCCTCAGTGGTATTTTTTTATTTTATCGTATTCTTTCATACTCACTAACTTTTTGTTGCTTAGTGGCTTTATTAGGGTGAAATGATAAAAAAAAGAATGTACAATGGCCAGGCTGGCTTTTGTCTTGGAGGCACATAAAGTAATTGAAAATATACATTTTAAATGAAAATGCTGAGAGCCATCTTATACACCCAGTTTGCTCAATATGGTATATGGTACTTGATATTTCACTCAACTGATTATGGCTGAGTAGTGAGTTTGATTCTCACAGTGTGCTTTACAGTCTCAGCTTTGTGCTACATCTAAGCTATACTTAGTAAATCTGGTAAACATGGTACTTGATATCTAAATCTAATCTAAAAATCTAATCTAAACTTATTTAAAAATGGAACATTGTCTGTGTGTGTGTGTGTGTGTGTGTGTGTATGAGTGTGTCCGTTACCTATAGACTCCAAAAGGACAAAACCGATTTTCTTGAAAATTTACACAGTCGTACTATAAGCATCTGTTAGTTTCTTAGCTAGGTTTTGTGTCAAGGTACCCCCAATAAATATCAAAAATCGATAATCGAAAAAATCTGATTATAGAAGGAGTGGTCCGATTTTAATCAAATCTGATACACTCATAGACAGAGACATAAGAAATGATATTCAGAAGTTTCAAGGTTGCAGTTCTTACAATTGTGCAGAAAATCGGTAATATATATATATAAAAGGCAAGATGTTTGTGTGTGTGTCTGTTTATCTGCCTGTATGTCTGTATTGTTTCAACACTTTTATTTTAGTTTTTGCTTCAGGTTTGGCTCTGAGTAGGTATAATTGTAACCCCAATAAATATCAAAAATCGATAATCGAAAAAATCTGATTATAGAAGGAGTGGTCCGATTTTAATCAAATCTGATACACTCATAGACAGAGACATAAGAAATGATATTCAGAAGTTTCAAGGTTGCAGTTCTTACAATTGTGCAGAAAATCGGTAATATATATATATAAAAGGCAAGATGTTTGTGTGTGTGTCTGTTTATCTGCCTGTATGTCTGTATTGTTTCAACACTTTTATTTTAGTTTTTGCTTCAGGTTTGGCTCTGAGTAGGTATAATTGTAGTTCTTAGTCTCAGCCATGATACCATTTACTCAGAGAACTTATTTAGCCTTCAAAATTCAGTTTACAATGAAAAAAACTTATTTGATATCGATACCAGGAAATCAAAATATGACTTACAGCCATTCATTTTTCTTTCAGTCTACAGTTTCGCTTTAACTGGAAGCAACTATTGCTTTTTAGTCTTTCGTGCCAATGTCCAAAGAGTCTGAGCTCCAGGACCATGGATTAGTTTTAAAGCTTTCATTACAACCGAGTAATGCCGGGCTATACTGCTAGTCAATCAATATTTATCAAAACACTCTATTAACTTATTTTCTATACATTGCATTCATATGATGTTATTGTAGATATTTCAGTACTACTCTTAATACAATGCAAGGCACAAGAGCCACTCTAGGTACAAGATTACTAAATGAGAGTGTTGTAAAATTGCACAGGGAGGGAGCAAGAGGTCCATATTATGAAGAAAGATAAATAAAGTTTGGCTTTCAAATTGAAGAGGTTGATTGTCAAAATCAGGGCAGCCTCTTCTCAGAAGTCTGTCCTACAATACAACAGTTCTGGGGAGGAAAGCTGTCTGATTGGAACTTTCCCCTCACTAATGGAATATAAAGGGGATAAGGAATGAGCCCAGTCAGTGTACATGGGATGGCATGTCCTAGCAGTGAAGGCCTAGACTGAGGAAATAAAGGCATGTAGACTGCTTGTATATCTGACTTGAAAATATTGACACAGTAGTAAGATGTTAGCAACATTTTGTCTGTAGGAAACGGATTGTCAGGTAAAAAAAAATTCATTAACAACATGGCTGCACAAATGCTTTTTTTCTTTTATAAATTTTTAGTGGATGTGGTCAAGTGGTTAGAATATCCACTTTCTGATCATGGAGCCTGGGTTCAATACTCACCATGGTCGATTTGTCAGAAAGGCGATTTCTTGATGTTATCAGTGTGGAAGAAGTGATCTTATCATGCAACAACTTTAAAAAGTACCTGAAAACCATGTGCTGAACCTAGCCTTGTGAGTGAAATTGGCAGACAAAACACTTTGCAAGCCATTGATGGTTGTGTTTACACAAAATCACGAGTCATCATTCACTGAAGGTTTGAGTGTACTGGTCTTGTTTAGATTGTTGATCACACTCAATAACATGTTCTCGCCTAAACACTGTAACTAAGGTCTGTCCAGTTGCATTATAAACCACAGGTGGGTTCTATGGGTATTGAACAAATACAAATATGCCTGAGCAGGTATCTGCAACAGGGATTAGCTAGCCAACCTTGTAGAAGGGCATTTTGGGATATGAGTGAGCAGCTATCCATCTATATTTTACTGCTATATAAATATTTAACCTTTGTTACCATGTTTCTAGTTTGAAAACTTTGCATTCCTACCTTGAACTTGAGACTTTAAATGGATGTACAGATGCTGAATGAATTATGTAACACTGCCAAATATAAAACAGCAAATTTTAATTTTAATTTTTTTTTGTTTGTTAAATTTAATTATCTCTAAATTTTTTTTTCATCATCTTTCAATAATAAGTTTGGGTAAAAAATAAAAAAAGATATATTGAACAATCACATTCTGAATTTATCAATAAATTCAAATTTAGATATTGTTTTCCTGATGATCGTATATAAAAATTTTAAAAACGGCTGGTTACATAAAATGCAATTTTCTTAGAGGAAAAAAATGAAAATTTTACCAGAATTTCATTATGTTTAATTCAATAAAAATTTTTCAAGAAATTAATTGGTTAAAAAAAAGTATAGTAAAACAACAAAAAACAAAAATGGCAGTTGTTTATGTAATTCTGTGAAAGGCCAGTAACTAGGAAGAAAAACAACAATTCCTAATAACTTTTCTTTGACTGTTGTACTAAGTTTTACTTGTTGACTTTTGTTATTAGTAACAAAGTTATCAATATTAAGGAAACAAACAACTAAAACAAAGATTCATTATCAATTCTCATTCTTCCATGTTAACTAAAACCATTAAAAAAAAACAATAATACTGTATACCTTAAAAATTAAAAAAAAAAATCTTAAAAATCATGAACTGAAAGTAAAACTGACATTAAAAATGTGTTTGCCTGGATGATTTTTTTTCCTTGACCAAAAATGGTCAATGAACAATTTTTTAAAAAAACAGATTTTTTTTATTTAGTAAGCTTATGCTATTATTATTATTATTATTATTATTATTAGATAAAGCATTGTCAGCCATCATTATTAATGTTTCACTAGTATTTACTTTCATCATAATTGTTTTGTTGATTTTTATCACAACTTTTAACTTAGGCTGTCAATAAATGGCAGTAAGCAGACAGCAATGACAGCAAATATAATGGATATTGGATGAAACATTGTCAACTCTTAGTAGTATTTTTTAACAAGTATTTACTTTCACTTCCATTTTTTATAAAATGTCGCATTGTCAACCATTATCAGAAATCTTTTGACAAGTTTTTACTTTCACTTTCATTAGGTCAAACATTGTTTCTTTTTTACATTTGACTTGTATTTATGCTCTCATATATAGTTATGACAATTTAATTTCTGCTACAGTCCTGTGAAGGCAAAGTTTGCATACGAAGCCACTATTAGCTGCTTTCACTTTCAATGTAAAAATGCCCTTGTAAAGTTATGCACTTCATGACACAATATATCATTGCTGGAAATCTTGGAATCAATTTTCTGGAAAAATGCTCTTGTAAAGTTATACACTTCATGACACAGCATATCATTGCTAGAAATCTTGGAATCAATTTTCTGGAAAAATGCCCTTGTAAAGTTATGCACTTCATGACACAATATATCATTGCTGGAAATCTTGAAATCAATTTTCTAGAAAAATGCCCTTGTAAAGTTATGCAGTTCATGACAATATATAATTGCTGGAAACCTTGGAATCAATTTTCTGGAATAACTTTCAATAATATAATCATATGTAAAGGATGACTGTAAATCTTAGTCTTTTCAGGTCATTTTCCAATTTCATAGCAGTGGGTGGGGGGCCTAAATCTTGTGAATAAGGAGAATAATCCTTTTTCTGTAAAGGATTTCTCAGCCAAAATCTCACAAACTTCAAACTGAACAATTAAGAGTATGAGACTCACCTTCAAAAATGTTTCCAACTAGCGTCCAGTTGGCAGACAAAAATAAACAGGGTTGTAACTCAATACATGTCCCTGTATCTCCTCTCACCCATTGAGTGGATATTGTGCTGATATTTATTGAGCACAATATCCACACTGGAATCATCAGCCAATCAGAATCTACAAAATAGACTTGCCTACATGGCAGAGTGGAATCTCCCAAGCTGTCATATAAACCATCTACCAATTTGCTGGGTAGTTCGAAGCTGTCAGTTTCAACTTCAACTGATTACTGGCTGTTGCTATCTAAGGTTTCTACACAAGCACATCATTTTTCTTATTCCTTTCTGTTAGAATATGCCACTTAGCTTCCATAACAATGTTGAGTTCTTGTACTAGTTGCACAATTAATCTTTGACCTGAGAACCCAAAGGTTCAAACCATCCACATTTGCATTTGTTCTTTGAGTTTTTGGATTCCCAATTCTTGCATCACTGTGCATGGCTTAGCAGTCCTTGAAACACATGTAGCATATAAAAATAATCAATTTCTTCATTCACCAATCTACACACAAAACTTGATGAAAATCTGCTGCTCCTAATTACTTTCACTCATTTTATACAAACTGTATAACATGAACACATGTAATTTCCTCTACTACTTGGCAATGAATGGTCGGTGTCTCAAAAAAACAAAATTGGAACATGTCCTGATGAGATTAAGTACGAATGTTTGCCTGTCTAATTACCCCAAATGACATATCATGGTCATTCCATCAATTAAATTATCACCTTTTTCTCTATATATACATATGATAACAATATAGTTTTGATGGTATACTATAGGTATGAATAAATGTGATCAATAATCAGAGATATTACAAGGGTTGTTTGATATGTACTTATGAAGCACACTTCAACCAAACTCACTGGAAGAAGGTAGGTGATCATCCAGTCATGACAAAAATGCCTTGAAATCACAAGGAAACTTTTACAGGCATACTGAAAAAGTGCAAGATATCATGAAAAACAGTAGGACTTCATTAAAAAAGCATAAAGTCAAAAGCAAAATAATACTAAGAAATACTAGGCCCTTAAAGTGACAGCTGCTACAGAAGTACAATGGAGAAAGAGAGTTCAATGTCATATTAACTGGAAGAAGTTTAAAATCACGCTTGCATCACGATTGAGCACTCTAGAGAGAAAAAGTTAAAAAAAAACAGTTACCACTTCTACAATTTACGTGTTACTCTTCACAATGAATTGAGTTCTTTTGGTGACTGGCGTGTGTATACACTGCTTATATGTAACACACTAAAATTTCCTTTCTCTGATTTTATGCGACTATAGCTTAGGGGTTAGCGACTTCAATTGACACCAAATCAGTCAAGTTTTAATCCTGACCAGAAGCAAGTGGATGTCTAGCCACACTGATGAGCTGTGATACAGCAAAACAAGCTTGTATGTGGATGACAAATATATATATATACATATATATATATATATATATATATATATAACTTTGTCTATGAATGTATCAAATTTGATTAAAATCGGACCACTCCTTCTTAAACCCGGTTTTTTTGATTATCGATTTTTGATATTTATCGGGGGTATTTTGACACAAAACCTAGCTAAGAACACTCGCAGATGCTTATAGTACAACTGTGTAAATTTTCAAGAAAATCGGTTCAGCAGTTTCAGAGTCTATAGGTAATGGACTCAAACACACACAGACATACACACAGAGAGAGACAAAGTTCCATTTATAAATAAATTTATATATATATATATATATATACTCTCTATTATACTAAAGACCATTGTGTATTCATTTGTATATATTCTCTTTTATAATAAAGACCATTTTATATTCTCTCTTGTCACACTCAGGGGAGATAACTTGTGAGAAAACAGACAATACTCCTCTCAAATATTTTTCTGTCATTTGATGGTAGGGGTACACACATATTAACATAACTAGTAGCAGATTTTCTCTGGAGTCAAAGGTTAGCAATTGAGTTGAAAATATCTAGATTTCAGAACTAAATTACTCCTGAAGGTGTTGATATGCCACTAATTGAAATTGACCAGTCAAAGGGCATGCATAGAGACCCATTAAAAAGAAATTAATCACAATCTTTTTATTATTATTACTATTATTATTATTATTATTATAATAAATGGTGAAATGGGAAAGTTCGCTTGAAAGACTGTTTTAAAAATAAAATAAAAGATAATTAAATAAAGTCTGTATCATTGTTATACAAAAATTTAAAATTTAAAAATAAAAATAAAAATTTAAAAATAAAATAAAAGATAATTAAATAAAGTCTGTTTCATTGTTATACAAAAATTTTAAATTTAAAAATAAAAATAAAAATTTAAAAATAAAATAAAAGATAATTAAATAAAGTCTGTTTCATTGTTATACAAAAATTTAAAATTTAAAAATAAAAATAAAAATTTAAAAATAAAATAAAAGATAATTAAATAAAGTCTGTTTCATTGTTATACAAAAATTTAAAATTTAAAAATAAAAATAAAAATTTAAAAATAAAAATAAAAATTTAAAAATAAAATAAAAGATAATTAAATAAAGTCTGTTTCATTGTTATACAAAAATTTAAAATTTAAAAATAAAAATAAAAATTTAAAAATAAAATAAAAGATAATTAAATAAAGTCTGTTTCATTGTTATACAAAAATTTAAAATTTAAAAATAAAAATAAAAATTTAAAAATAAAAATAAAAATTTAAAAATAAAATAAAAGATAATTAAATAAAGTCTGTATCATTGTTATACAAAAATTTCTCATCCAGCATAAACACATCTGTTTGTTTAATGCAAGGGTACATTTTTCTTACCGTATTTCCAAACGAATCTCATTTTATTCTTCCGACTTCATTATATATTTATGTCAATATTTCTACCAAAGTCATCTTCCGAATGAGTTAATGATGAAAGAGGCAGAGCGGGGGTAGTGATTCTTCGTAAGTTTACAAAGCAATATCAGCTATGAGGCAACACCGAGTGAATATCAAATTTTGCAGCCAACTCTAAAAGTCTCTTCATAAGATTTCAGCTGAATGACGTTTGAAATGCGAGAATGATGTCGGAAGCCCATAGTTGCATAGAACGGACCCAGCAGGCAAAGAACTTCCTCAGCAGATAACCAGTTCCCCCGCAAAATAAATAAAACAAAGATTTTGCTGCATTTCTTTCAGGAATCAGTCTTGGATGCAAATTGGAAATAATCCAATATGCAAAGTTTCATATAAGTTCTAATTAAAGCCATACACCAACAAGAATTTTCACAAGATATGCCAATGCAACAATACAAGTGATCGCTTGGATTGGCTTCAAATACTTTTTTTTTTTTTTGCTGAAATTTATTTACTGAGGAGAATGAAATGCTATAGCGAACAATGTGGCATTTCTGCTTTTTTGGTTTTTCTGGCCATTATTTAACAGGCTCACCTGTTGAGCAATGAATGGCAAACAACCTGGTTTCAAGACGGATTGATGAGAAAGTGTTTGCTTTTATGGCAACATAAAGAATTATTCTTATCAAGCCTAATTCAACCTTAGTTTGCTGTGAAATCTTTTGTAGCTGAGTTAATATAAAAGCATAGTGTACTATATAGCAGTTTCCTTTCCATGAGATAAAGGAATAACTGCCAAAGGGTACACTGTGTGCCCATAAGTATAAGGTATATAGAAATAAGAAATAATATCTGACTTGATTATAGATAAAAATCTTTTGATTCCTGAAAAATTACATATATATACACAAAAACAAACATAGGAGCAACATATATATATATGGATTGTTTAATTACTTGGTTTTTGGTTATAATAAGATTAGACCAGTGCACATTTGTATTAAAAAGTGTTCAATACAATTATATTGTAGAAGTTTTGAATATTTTCCATTTGTAAACGAGTTATTATGAGACCTAAGTTTCTACAATGAGTGGTGTCTTCAGGTGATTTTCTATAACTAATTTTACCATTTTTTTAATTTTTTTTTTAAGAACGCTCATGTAATGGTGTTTTAAAAATTCCCTGCCATGTGAGCATTAAAAAAAAACACTGTTGCATGAGTGTCCTTAAAAAATAAATGGTAAACGATAAAAGCAGTTATTGAAAATTGCCTGAAGACACCTTCATGGTAGAAAACTAATTTGCATAATAACTCATTTACAAATGGAATATACATATATATATATATATATATATATATATATATATATAAGAAAAGTTAAGGCAGACATGTTATTTCATGTTAAATTGGAAGTATGGGCCTATTTCAGGTGAACCATCATCAGCTTCCATCTTTATTGTACAAAGGAGTTTACACGAATCTATATCTACACTGCATGCTGATATATATATATATATATATATATATATTTTCTAAACATATGCTGTTAAATATAAGAGACAATGAATGTCTATTATGTTTAATCATGAGCCGTTCTAAACGTCGTATTTTTGCTTTAATTTCAGTTGAAAATAAAGACAAAAATTCTCCAACATTTGGATAATTATTTATTGATTTTCTTCTAAGCTTTCGGCTCACATGAGCCATCTTCAGAGATGTTGTTTAGACTGAAAAATTGTAACATTCACCATCACCGATGATTTTATTATGTGGTGACATAAAACTCCGCTTGGCAAAAACAATAGTTACCAAAAATAATAAACGCAGTTCTTAAATTTGTGATGCGGTTTTATGATGTCACACCGCGTGATAGCGCGAAATGACAACAAAACCATATAGTCAAATGCAATGTAATATGTTATTTCTGGATTTAAAGTTGATTTTATTGAGTGTTGGTTGTTTTGATTTGATGTACATGGCCTCCAATATCTGCAGATTCCTCTTACTGTGTGTATGAGTAAGGATCACCGTATTGTTGACCAAAATCTGTCTGCTATTACCTACATGTTTATGTTTTTCAGAGAAATGTTGTTTAATAGTACTCTGATGAGAAAGATGACGTGTAAGTCTACGGGAGAGCGTGGTTGTAGTAAAACCAATATATGTACTGGGTTTTTTATTAGTATCAGAGATGCAATCTCTGAATGGGCATGTAAATTGGTACACTACCTTGGTTTTTTGTAGAGAATTTAGTTTAGTGCTTGTTGGGTTATTATAGACTATGAGGTCAATTGTTTTAAACTTTTTATAATATATAATGAGTTTTATTTGATTATTACTTTCCACTGGTTTAACATTTCTACGTATTATGTTTTTGAGAGTTTTTTCATCTTGTTTATAATTATTATGTATTTAGTTGCAATAATATAAGTTAATAGTATTATGTTTATTTGGATGTAAACCATTATTATTATCATAAGTTTTTTGAGATACATTTTAATTTCTTGATCAATAACGGAGTTAGGAAATCCATTATTGACAAGTATTTGCTTAATGTGTAATTCTTTATAAAATATAGATTTGGAAGAAGATATCATTTGTGTGCGTTCAAGTAAGTTTTTTATAACAGCTAACTTATATCGTTGGGGGCATTCACTATTATAATTAAGAAGACACGAATTTATGCTAGTTGGTTTCCTATATAGAGAAGTAGTAAATTTATGTGTGCTAGAATCAATGAATACATCAAGGAATGGGATTTTGTTATTAATATTAAGTTCTAATGTAAATTTGAGGACGGAGTGACTTTCAAATTTGTTTTTAAGATATGTAATTTGATTGATATTCTTAGCTAAAACAAAGATGTCATCTATGTATCTTACATATATAGAGGGTTTATTGTTGTCATTAATTGTTTTATTTTCTAGATTTGCCATATAATAATTAGAAAAGAGGAGACCTAAAGGAGATCCCATCGCAATACCATCTATTTGTGTATAAATATTGCCTAAGGGATTGTGAAAGAGTACTTGTATGGTGCATGCTAATAATAGTTTTTTTAATATAGTGGGTTTAATATTGATTGATGGGAGAGTAGCATGACTGTATACATCACGGATAATGATGTCAATTGTTTTGTGGACGGGAACATTTGTGAATAAGTTTTGGACATCCAAAGATGCAATTATTTGATTCTTAGGTTTTACGGAATGGAGAATCTGTAAAAATTCATCCGTGGAATTAATACTATATTTACCAGGAAGATAGGGAGTAATTAGTTTGTTAAGTGTTTTGGAAAGGTTATATATTGGTTTGGGTATTTGAGAAATGATAGGTTGGAGGAGATGATCTTTTTTATGGATTTTTACATTTCCATAAAGGTAGCCGGGCTGATAGTCACCTATAATCTTTTGAAGTTTATAGGATCCTATTTCAGCACTGTTTGCAGTAATAAGTTTATTAATGTGTTTTTTAAGTTGGCTGGTGGTATTACTAGTTAATTTTTAAAATTTATTGTGATCGTCCAGAATGGCCTGTAATTTGGAGTGATATTCCTGTCTGTTTAAAATAATAAAATAGAAGAAAATCAATTATCCAAATGTTAGAGAATTTTTGTCTTTATTTTCAACTGAAATTAAAGCAAAAACAGCTCATGATTAAATATAATAGACATTCATTGTCTCATATTTAACAGCATATGTTTAGAAAATTACTTGCTGCCTCGATACACTAAATATATATATATATATATATATATATATATATATATATATATAAAACATATGCTGATATATATATATATGTAATTGTTGATTGGTTATTGGTCAGAATTTAATTAGAAAGTTTACAGTTGTATTAAAAAGTGCTCAATACATATACTTTTTAAATTTTTTTATTATCATCTCACTACAAGCAAAACAGAACCGCCACTGGGGCACAGGGGGTTACATAATAGGAGAGTGAAGAGAGGGAGAAGAACAGGTCACAATGGGAGTCAGAGAATGGGTAAGAGAAGCATGAGTAGTTTGGTGTAAAGAGATGCATAAGAGCCAATTGTAAAGCCAGAAGGATGGAAATCAAGAAGATAAGAGACGACAGTTGGCGTTGCTTGTTTCCCTGATAGCTACAATCTCCAAGAGTTTAACTCATGAAGATTGTAGCTATCAGGGAAACAAAAATACAGAAGGGAGTTCCACAGGTGAGAAGTGCGAAAAAAGAAACTGGTAGAATAGAAGTTGTGGTTACACTTCATTGTTTTCACAGTAAAAAGTTGGACTTGTTGTCAGTTTAGTCACTTGAGCAAATTTGCGTAAGGGGGGGCCACTAAAGAGCTAATCTCATCAAAGCAGAATCTGTGAAAATATTTGTAAAAGAGACAGAGGGAAGCCATATCTCATGAGAGAGAGACTGGAGTTAGGCCACCAGGTCAAGATCGACTACATTGCATATTATTCTTTGGATCCTGTCAAGAACCCCAAGGTGAACAGCAAGGGCACCCAACCTGATAATATTTTTACTTTGTTTTGTCAGATCTCTCTATGACTACTACAGGTATCATGCAACTCAGGCAGTGGGTCAGTGACTAAACTGGTACCCCTACTAAGCTTTTCTGGTGAGGTTAGACACCCAGAAGTATAGAAAACAAGACTTGCCTTCTTGTAGCTGTCAACAATCACCTAGCACAATGGAACAGACTAAGCTCAATAATTGAAGTGGAGAGCCAGAGTCAATTGTTCCCTTGAAGGAGTCACTGTCTACATGATTGTATCTAGTCAGAGGATATCAGTTGCTGTTTGACCTGGAGAGAGATGGACTCCACCAGGTCAACTTGTCAAAGACACACTGGCTTTTTTTTTGGAGGGAATTGTTTGTGAGATAGATGATGATTATTCTGTGAATATTTAGACTTTTAATGAAATAAAAATTATTCCTTTCTTACCTGTAACAAAAGAGTTCATGGTAGAGAGAGAAATATCTAGGTTACTCATAGAAAATCATAAAAATTGCAATAGCAAAATTGCTTAAATATTGCTGTCATTTTTGACAATGCCAGTTGTATTTTGGCAATTTTAACTTTAATGATTTAAGACGTGAAATTCTTTCTTGGTTCAGGTAACAAGAAAGTTAATTGTATCAAGAAAAATTCTAAACTGCTCATGCAGAAAATATAAGCATTGCATTTGCAAGATTACTTAAATATCCTCAATGCTTTTTAACAATATAGGTCATATTAGCTTCTTTTATATGCTTTTAAGGATTAAAAAAAACTGAATTCTTTCCTACATGCTATAAGATATTTAATTATTTCAATGATCAATTCAAGAAATATAATCAGTACATTTGCAAAATTATTAAATATTATCATCATTTTTTTGTAAACACAAATATATATATGTAAGTTGTAGAGCTAATTGATTGATTTTTTTTTACAGTTTATCAACACTTTATGGGGTCTACAATAACATATTGAAACTCCAGTTCCAAGATGATCACCAAAGTTAAGCAATGTCAAGCCTGGTTAGTACCTAAAGGGTGACCATTTGGGAATACCAGGTGCTCTAAGCTTCGATGTGCAGTGCAGGTAGTGTAGTGGATAATGGCTTGAAATTGTCAATTAAAATGCTGATTTCTAATTTCCAAAGAATTTGTTATATTCACTGATACAAAAATACCCTTGAAAGAGGTATAAATCCACCCCTTTCTACCCCAGCTAATGGTTAATTAGTAAGAAATATTACTAAACCCTTATTATATAAAAAAAATTTCTTAAAATCTAAAAAATATTTTCTGGCTTTAAATAACCTGAAAAGGGTTGATAAGCCATAAAAAATTAATTAACCAATCAAAACCCTTTGTGGGTTATTTAAATCAAGACATATTTTAGATTGTAAGAATAATTGAGTTTTTGTAAGTGAATACAGAACAAATTTTTTTAATAACAATTACTTCCCAGATACAAGTCCTACTATTTAACCAATAGCAGCAGGGTGGTGGGTTCATGACTTCCCCAAGGATATATGTGCACAAGTGAATGGAACAAACATCACTGGAATTTTACAATTTTTCATTCTCAGCCATTATTACACCACTTGCAAATCCAGAGTAGCCCAGACTGATCATCATTGTGATAGATATCAATAATCACAGGTTAAGTTGATAAATCAAAGGAGATGGTATACACATGGTATGCATATACCAAAACAACTATGTATCGACAGAGGATGAGAGCTAAAAGGTTTCAACATAAGTTAAAAGCACATTTAAGAATTTAAAGAGAAAAGTCACAAATTTACACGGGAGAAGAAAATAGGTGCAATCACACAAAAGGAAAAGCATCACAAGACAAGGACTGTCAATGTATGATGGCAAAATATTTGTACTGTGATAATATCTATTCATATCTCTATCCACTCTCACTTCCCCCAGGAGCCTTCTACCAAGAGAACTTCCTACTGCTACCAAAGAGCAAACTATGATGTGTTCCGTGATTTCCTATGTCCCTTGGGAAAAAGTGTTTAGTCTCCCCTTTGAGGACTGTGCCACTGAGGTCTCTTCATGCATGAAAGCTGGTATTGATGCTTTTATACCAATCAGGATATTCTGTCCCAAACCTCATTCATTCCCTTGGTTCTCTGCTTGGTCACCATTGCCCATAGGAACTACTACTTCTGGTTATTTCAAAGCCACTCATCAGACCATAACTGGCACTTATTTGCCTCTACTCATAATGAGTGTAAAAAGATTTTGAATGAGGCTAAGCTGCTGTTTGCTAAGTGAATGAGGCAGCACATAGCTGCTAGCAAGTTTGGCTTCAAAGACTATTGGCGGCTCTTCAAAAGTGTGCTGAACAACAGCAAACCCACCATTCCTCCCTTGATCAATAAATCTGAGGTCCTCACTACATCTGTGGAGAAGGCCGAGTGCTTTGCTTGCAGGTTTTCTTCCAACTCCACATTTCACTCATCTGGAGTATCCGCACCCGACTTCCCCTTAGAACTGAGGCACAACTGAGAGATGTTCACATAAACCCTTCCCTGGCATCTAAGATAATTTCAAAACTTAACTCCCATAAAGGAAGCAGAGGCAACGGAATCCCGGTCATTGTCTTTAAGAAATGTGTCCCTTAACTCTTCTGTCCTCTCTAAACTCTACAATTACTGCCTCTCTGCTTCCTGTTTTTCTGCCTGCTGGAAGTCTTCTTCTGTGGTTCCTGCATTTAAAAACTCAAGGGAACCATTAGGCTCATCCAATTATCACCCTATCAGCCTCCTACCAATTTTCAGAAAAGTGTTTTAGGCTATTATAAATGCTGAAATAGTTCAGCATCTTGCTGTGCATAAACTATTCTCAGACAATATAGCTTCTGCTTTGCTGGGTCTACTGTCAATATGCTAACGACCATCACTGAGTACATACACCAGGCCCTCATTAAGTCCAGTGAAGTTCGAGCTGTTGCCCTTGATATCTCCAAAGCATTTGATTGGGTCTGGCATGCTGGCCTTCTTCACACGCTACGGGGTTATGGTATCACTGAACGATTGCTTGGTTTGATCCAATCTTTCCTATCAAATTGCAAAATGAAGGTCATCTTGAACGGGCATGCATCCTCATCCTACCATATGAATGCTGGTATGCCCCAGGGCTCTATCCTAGGCCCGATGCTCTTTCTGATCTTCATAAATGATCTCCCTGACATGATCAAATCCCAAGTAGGCGTCTATGCAGATGACACTACCATCTACTCCCACATCAGTAAGAAATCTGGCAAGACAGACAAACATATTCTCACTGCACATCTTGAGCAAGACCTCCACTCTCTGGTAGACTGTGGTAAAAAATGGCTTGTAAATTTCAATGCTTATAAAACAAAGCTGCTGTCTGTCAACCATCACAGGCAGTCTCTTCTGCCCCTCATAAACACAGACCAAGCGAATCTCCCTAAAAGCAATACACTGCACCTCCTCGGCTTCACCCTCTCTTCAGACCTCAAGTAGAACCATTACATTAAATCAATAGCTTACTCCACTGCTAGGATGGTTGGGTCACTGTGTCAGGCCAAGAAGTTTTTTCGAGCCTGAATCCATCTTGCCATATACAAATTGACCATCCGACCATGCATACAATACTCTTGTCATATCTGGTCAGACGCCCCTGCTGTTCAGCCACACTAGCAACAAGGTTCCACTCTTTTAAAGTTAAAACTACCAAATGCATCTGACAATTCTACTCCATCAGCTTCTTTTCTTGCACTTCCCGCCTGTGGAACTCCCTTCTGTATACTTGCTTTCCTGACAGCTACAACCTCTAGAAATTTAAATGCAATGCCAATTCCCATCTCTTATCCAGTTGACTCCAGTCCTACCCTCGTCTTTTCTACATCACCCTGTATATCTTGTTCTTTTCTTTTTTCAATCTACACCTGTATTCTCATCCTTCTCTTGCTCTTTCTCTGACACCCCCTGTATCTGGCTTGTCTTTCTCTTCACTCTCCTTCTGCTTAAACTTTTACTCTCTTGTAGACCCATCAGTGGCAGTACCATCTTGCTTGGGGTGAAACAATTAAAAAAAAAGTTACGTCTGCATCTCCCAAGCTGTCCCGATCAGCCATACGCATTGACTTATTTTAAAGACCTTTACTGACTACAAAGAACAAGTTACTCTTGACCAAGCTCAAATGGAATGACTATATCAAATCCATAGCTGCATCTACTGCTAGCAAGGTTGGGTCACTGTGTCAGGCCTGGAAGTTTTACTCGTCAGAATCCATTTAGCACATTTATAAATCAAACATATCCGTCTGTACATTGAATACTTTTCCAATATCTGGTCAGGTGTTCCTGCTATTCATCTTTAGTTTCTTGACAATACCCAAAGAATGATCCGCAATGTAAGCAATCCTGTCTTAGAAGGTCAACTTCAGTTACTTTCTCACTGACCTAATGTGGCTTCCCTCTGAATTTTCTGCAAGTATTTTCATGCAACTGCTCTGACGAGTTTTTCACTGTTTCCCGACAACATATTTGCTCGTACTACTAGATTGGCATCAAGGTCCTGCACATTTACCGTCGAAATACTTAAATATAACCACCACTTCATTCTCTAAAAGTTTCTTTTCTCACACTTCCCATTTGTATAATTCCTTTACATTTGCTTCCTTCACTAAATACTATAGAGAACATCACCTGCCTACCATCAGAATAGATGACGCTAGTCTCCTAGAGAGCAACCCACTTCGTCTGCTTGCCCATACTCGCTCAAATGATCTCAAATAAAATCTCTACATCAAATCCATAGCTGCATCTACTGCTAGGAAGTTTGGGTTAATGTGTCAGGCCAGGAAGTTTTTCTCATCATAATCAATCTTGCACATTTAGAAATTTATTCATTTGTCTGTGCATTGAATACTGTTGCCTTATCTGGTTGGATTCTCCTGCTATTCATCTTGAGGTTCTTGACGAAATCCACAGAAGGATCTGCAATATAATCGATCCTGACAAAGCAGCCCGCCTTCAATCACTTTCTCACTAATGTAATGTGGCTTTTTTTGTCTTTTCATGGCAACTGCTCTGATACACTTATTGCCCTGTTACTCAAGCCACAGGCATTTATGCATACGACTAGATTGGGATCAATGAGCCACACTTTTAACGTTGAAATAGTTAAATGTAACAGGCTTTTCTACTTGAATAGTTTCTTTTCTCACACTTATCATTTGTGAAACTTCCTTCCATTTACTTGTTTCTCTGATAGCTACAATCTCTAGAAGTTTAAATGCAACATCAATTGTTATCTTCAATCCCTTGGATTCCCATCCTTTTCTTATCCTTTCTTCAATATTCCCTGTACCTTGTAATTCTTTCACTGTAACTCCCTGCACACCAGTGGTAGTTCGGCCTTGACTAAAATAGAATGACTATTAAAAGAAAAAGTTTCTCCTGATTTTTTCTGCCCAATCTAAATCTATGTAAACTTATTTCTAAATGGAACTTTGTCTGTGTGTGTGTGTGTGTGTGTGTGTGTCCATTACAGATAGACTCCAAAACGGCTGAACCAATTTTCTTGAAAATTTACACAGTTGTACTATAAGCGTCTGCAAGTGTTCTTAGCTAGGTTTTCTGTCGAGGTAACCCAGATAAATATCGAAAATCGATAATCGAAAAAATCGCGTTATAGAAGGAGTGGTCCGATTTTAATCAAATTTGATACACTCATAGACAAAGACATAAGAAACAATATTCACAAGTTTCAAGGTTGCAGTTCTTACAATAGTGCAGAAAATTGATAATATATATATATATATATATATATATATAAGGCAAGATGTTTGTGTGTGTGTCTGTTTAGCTGCCTGTATGTCTGTATTTTTTCAGCCCTTTTATTTTAGTTTTTGCTTCAGGTTTGGCTCTAAAAGGTATAATTGTAGTTCTTAGTCTCAGCCATGATACCATTTACTCTGAGGACTTATTTAGCCTTCAAAATTCAGTTTATGACAAAAAAAACTTATTTGATATCGATACCAGGAAATCAAAATTTGACTTACATCCATTCATTTTTCTTTCAATCTACAGTTACGCTTTAACTGGAAACAACTATTGCTTTTTAGTCTTTCGTGCCAACGTCCAAAGAGTCTGAGCTCCAGGACCATGGATTAGTTTTAAAGCTTTCATTACACCCAAGCAACACCGGGCTATACTGCTAGTCTGTAATAAAATACAGGTCATCATTGACTCATGAACTATGCAACATGACATTGACCACAACCAAGAATTAGTATGTCTGGCTGTCTGGCCATGACTACTTCATGTCTTGCAGTATGAGAGTATTTTCCAGTTTGATATACAACAATTTCCATCCTAACCCTCAATTTTTCTTGTTAGAATCCATCTTACATATTTATAAATCTACTGTTTGTCTATGCGAAAGGTAGGTAATCTTTCTAGAGATGGTGTCTTGATAAAAACACTTAGTTTCCAGTCTCCAAAACTGGTTGGTGCCAGTAAGGGCATACAGCTGTAAAACTCACTCTAATATTTTCCTGATGATTCAATTACAAAGCCATCAAAAAAATCTTGTCCAATCCATGATATCATGCAAACAAGCATTAAACGATGAAGATATTCATACATTGGATTTTGCTGGAATATCTGGTGTGGTGTCCTTGCTATATATCTCACAATTCTTCACAAAATCCAAAGGCTTTGTAAAATTATTGGTCTTGACCTGGCACCATGAGGACATAACTTCAACTTTACTATAAATATAGGTTTTCTCTTTCGTACTTTGTTTACATGAATTTAAGCATACTACGAGATTGGCAACTTGGTCTCATCTTTTTACTGCTGAATTAGCTAGATGTAACACATCAGTCAATAAATCCCAGGCCTAACAAATAAAACAACTTTTAAGTAAAATTCAACTTTATTCATCAACATAATGTATCACCCTAGAAGGAGACTGATTCCAACACTTCTCTAACAATTCAATTCCTTTTTTGTAGAATGATTCGTCTTTGGCCTCAAAATATGCCTCAGTTTCTGATATCACTTCTTCATTGGAGCCAAATTTCTTTCCCGGGTGCATTCTTTTGAGATCTGCAAACAGCCAGCAGATGCTGGAGGCAAGACCTAGAGAACAGGGTGGATGCAGAAGCAATTCGACGTGCAATTCATGTAGTTTTGCCATTGTTGCAATAGACTTGTGATACAGTGCATTGTCTTGGTAAAAGATCACTTTTTCTTCTTAACTTGTGGCCTTTTTTTCTTCCTTCAAATGCACCAATAATGCCATATAATATCCGCTATTGATGGTTCTTCCTTTCTCAAGGTAATTAATGAACACCACACCAAATTATGGTAACCAAAACCTTGCCTGCTGATGCTTGCATTTTTCATTGCTTTGGACAGCTTTCACCTGCTGCTGTCCACTTAGCTGACTGCTGATTTGACTCCAGAGTGAAGTGGTGGATTCATATTCCATCCATTGTCAGATATTTACACAAAAACTCATAGAAGAGTTGTTGTTTTTAATTGACTATAAGCAAAAGTGACACCCATTTTGAACACAGCTTTCTTATTAACAAATGTTCAAGCAAAATGGTGAATATACTGCCTCTGATATATTCAACTCCTCTGCTATCTCAAGCAACTTCAATTTACAATTGGTCAAACGAGTTTGTAGATCTTTTTGGTGTTTTCCAGGACAACTGCCAATTTTGGGTGAACTGAGCGTTCAGCATCATTTGTGTCTGTACAACCACATTTATAGTCTTAACAATTGTTTCTAATAGAGCAGAATCTGAATAACACTTATCAATCCATTGCTTTGCTTGAACAGTATTTATTCCCTTCAGAAAGCAATGCTTTATCAACAGTCCAATTTCAGAGTTTTTTATTGTTTTGAAAATTTGAAACAGTAGCTTCACTTAAATAACTGTAATTTGTAAACTGATAATCTGATTGGGTCCAAATTTTGTCATGTACCATTTGAAGGTTAGTACTTCATAAAAATCATGTGGATTTATGAAAGCTGTGCTCAAAGTGGGTGCCACATTTGCTTACAGCCGATCAAAAACAATAATGCATCAAAGATTCAGAGCATTATTTGCATCAGTTTCAACACAACAAGAAGGACTTTTTTGCATAAATATGTGACAATGATGAAACATGAATCTACAACTTCACTCTGGAGTCAATTCAGTAATCAGTTGAGTGAAAGCCACCCAAAGTGACCAAAGATGCAAGCATCATCAGGCAAGGTTTTAGCCTACATATTTTGGGATGTGCAAGGTATTTTTTTCATCGATTACCTTGAGAAAGGAAGAATCATCAATAGCAAATATTATATAGCATTACAGAAGAAGAAAAAGTGATCTTTCACAATGCACTGTGTCACAAGTCAATCACAACACTGGCAAAACTATATGAATTGCACTTTGACTTGCTTCCAAATCCACCCTATTCTCCACATCTTGCCCCTAGCAACTACTGGCTGTTTGCAGACCTCAAAAGAATGCTCCAGGGGAAGAGATTTGGCTCCAATAACGAACTAATATCAGAAACTGACGTGTATTTTGAGACCAAAGACAAATCATTCTATAAAAAATGCTTTAAATTATTAGAGATGCATTGGATCCAGTGTATCACCCAAGAAGACTATGTTGATGAAAAAAGTCAAATTTTGTCTAAAAGTTGTCGTTTTAATAGTAAAGCCAGGTATTTATTGAGTGATGTTTTATCATGCCTGACCTGGCATCTCAACTTCAGCTTTCCCAACACCATAATGAAGCTTCCCCATGCCTTTTCTATAAATAATTTTTTAGTAATTGTTCTGATGAGCTTTTCTCTTTGGTAGCTTGACCTTACAAATTTAAGTACTACACTATATTGGCAAGTAGGCTTTGTTATTTTGCAAATTGCTAAGTGCAATTTTGATTTTCAGAAATCTAAATGCAATACCAATCGTTATTTTTTGTCTTCTTAATTTCTGTCCTTTTATTGTTCTCTCTTCTTAATGTTTTCATTTTCTCATAGTCTTTTACACAGTAACCTCCAGAATCTGAGTGGCTTTATTACCTTGCTTGGGGTGACTGATTAAAATTTTAAAAAAACAGCTTTTACTTAGAAATCAATACAGTCAGTAAAACCAACTTTGATTTTAATTTAAATTCAAATTAAACAGTAAGTGGATACAATCGATTAGATGAAGGAAATTATTAATTTATAGGTTAAATCATAAACTATTTATATTCTTTAGAACCATCTTGCTTCTCCAAGCCAACAAGGATGATAGTAAGGATCATATCAGACTTACATATTATTTTCTAAAAATCCGTGGTCACTTAACAAATAAAAATCCATCTATGCAAATCCTTCATTTTCTTCTGCTAAAATTCACTGTTCTCATTCAACCAGCAGATAACCTCAATAGCGTGTATTCTCTTCTACTCAACACATCAACTCATCCCAAATAAATAAAGTTTCAATAGTAAAGGAAATAACGCATTTTAGAAAGTGCTATGCACAAAACTTCTAACCTTTATGGCAAATGCTTAAAAGCATTGGCACTTATTCTTGTCTAACTTCTATTTTTCAGCTACCGCCATTGCAGAATGCCAAAAAGGAAATTTTGATTTTAATGCTTACTCGTATGCTTCATTAAGTACATTTGAGCCTCGAGGCCTTCACTTCATCAAGCAAGCAAAGCAACTTGACAGTGTAGTATAAGTTTCTTATTTGACTCATATACCAAAAAAATCTGAACACTTTAACAAGAAGGAAGACTTTGATTCCAATGATAACTTTTGACATATAATCATCTACAAGGGTCATAGTGTACGTAGCATTTTTCTGTTTCATTCATAACATGGTTAAAATAAATGAAAATAAACATAAGAAAAAATAATAGAGAATATTGATAAACTGAAGTTCAATGAGAGACAAATTCATTTGAAAGTGGCATTAAATTATTTAATACTAGCAGTATAGCCCAGCATTGCTCGGGTGTAATGAAAGCTTTAAAACTAATCCATGGTCCTGGAGCTCAGAATCTTTGGACGTTGGCATGAAAGACTAAAAAGCAATAGTTGTTTCCAGTTAAAGCGAAATCATAGACTGAAAGAAAAATGAATGGATGTAAGTCAAATTTTGATTTCCTGGTATCGATATGAAATAAGTTTTTTTGTCGTAAACTGAATTTTGAAGGCTAAATAAGTTTTCAGAGTAAATGGTATCATGGCTGAGACTAAGAACTACAATTATACCTATTAGAGTCAAACCCGAAGCAAAAACTAAAATAAAAGGGCTGAAAAAAATACAGACATACAAGCAGATAAACAGACACACACACACACATCTTGCCTTTTATATATATATATTACCGATTTTCTGCACTATTGTAAGAACTGCAACCTTGAAACTTGTGAATATCGTTTCTTATGTCTTTGTCTATGAGTGTATCAAATTTGATTAAAATCGAACCACTCCTTCTATAACCCCATTTTTTCGATTATTGATTTTCAATATTTATCAGGGGTACCTTGACACAAAACCTAGCTAAGAGCACTCTCAGACACTTATAGTACAACTGTGAATTTTCAAGAAAATCGGTTCAGCCGTTTCGGAGTCTATAGTTAATGAACACACACACACACACACACACAGACAACGTTCCATTTATAAATAAGTTTAGATTCAGATAGATTTAGATTTAGATCTTTCAAAAGATAGAACCCAAATTGATTACAAAGAAAAGAAGGTAAATCTTTTTCTAAAATAAACTACAAAGTCTGTCTGTCCATCTGTGCATCAAACCATCCATCTGTCTATCCATGTCTATCTCAAGACATTTTTGCTCTACATAGATATTCTACCTTTTTAAAATCCTGATGATTCAGGGATTGGAAACTGGCCCTTCATTTGGTGATTGAACAGCCAGGATTGAGATTTGTGTCTGGATGGAGAGGGAATGGTTAACATTGCAAATATATCTTCAATCTTCTTATATATAGCACTACATCTATCTTTTTTTCGTTTTCTTTTTTTTTTTAAATTATTTTGCCCTAAGCAAGGCAGTTTTACTGCAACTGTTGTGCAGGGTGTTACATAGAAGGAAAGCTATGAAAAAGAGTGACAGGTTATATGGGGTGTCAGGAAGTGAGTAAGTGAAGGATGAGAATACTGGTGTGTTGAGAGTGGAGTAGACGGAGAAAAGAGCATTAGGGAAAGGATGCGAGTCAGTGAGATAGGAGATGACTGTTTACCGTACATTTAAATTCTTGAAGATTGTAGCTGTCGGGAAAGCAAGTATATGGAAGGGAATTCCACAGGTGGAAAGTGCAAGAAAAGAAGCTGCTGGGGTAGAATTTGTGTTTACATTTTATTGGTTTCATTGTAAAAGGGTGGGACCTAGTTGCTAATCTAGTCACTCAAGTAAATTTATACATGGGGGCACTAGTGAGCTAAGTTCATTGGAGCAGAAGCCATGAAAGTATTTGTGGAAGAGACACAGGGAAGCCACATTGTGCTGGTGAGAAAGTGACTGCACCTGAGCTGTCAAATTACTGAATCTCTGCTGGATTTTGCCAAGGATCTCGAGATATATAGCAGGAGTACTTAACCAGATATGACAGCATTATATAATACATGGGCGGATGGTAGTTTTATATATATTTATGGATTCAGACAGGGAAAACTGAAGCAGTAAATTCTCTCTGCATGTGTGTGTCTGCAAGTCCCCAAACTTAGGCCACACTTGCTCAACACAGACATATTTTGCCTTTCTAGGATCAAGATGATCCTGGGATTGAAAATTTGCCCTTCGTTAAACATCCAGCATTGGGATCTGTGTCTAAATGAGAAAGGAACAGTTAAAAATTCAAATTTTAAAATTAGTGTTTTTAAAAGTTTTAATTTATATTGATTTAAAAGTAACACAAAAATTTTGTATATTCAAAAATTTTGTTTTAAATTCATTTTAAAATATCTCCAAAACTTTGTGAATTGAGGAAATCAATTTTATTACTTCAAAATGCCAAGGAATTAGAGTTGAAGTGAGAGGTTTCATGATATGAGGTTTTGAAATTGTGCAGAGTTTGGGATTTGAAGAACTCAATTTTTGGCCTGAATTAGAATTTCAGCTCAAATCAATCTTTTAGCCAAAATTGAACTTATAGTATGAATCAGAGTTAAAGTGAAATTTTGCAGTTCCAATTAAAGAAATCAATTTTTCTTCAAAATTATCATTGCCGTTTTCTAAGCTGGACCAGAGGTCCCTTTAGTTTTGTGAGTGCGACTTTTCAGCTCGTATCAAATAAAGCCGAAATAATTACAAAAAAAAAAAGAGGGACCAAGATAAACATAATATTCTAGGAAGTTTTATATATTTCACCAAACTTTCAAATTCATGTATACGTGTGTGTTATACTGTTTGAAAATTGTTAAAGAGAAGACTGATTAATATTGGAGATAGAGCATACATATTTTATTATTTTGTCATTTCATCCCAAACAAGGCAATAATGCCACTAAGATACAAGTGTGAGTGAAAGAAAATGAAAAAAATGATTGAGCAGAAAAGACAATGAGAGAACAGAATTAAGGAAGAATGAAGATGGTGATTGATGTTGCATTTTTATTTTTGAAGATTGTAGATGACAGGAAAGCAAGAAGCTGGAAGACAGTTCCACTGGTGAAAAGTGAATGAGAAGAAACTATTAGAATAGAACTTACAGGTAACAATTTCAATAATAAAATGACAAGATCTAGGCCTACACTGACATTTCTGCTATCAAGATACCAGTTATTAAAAAAAATATAAAAGGAAGTAACATTACAATGGTGGGAAAGTAACTTAAGTTGAGATGCTAGGTCAGAACCAATAACATTGCAGACCATTCCTTAGATTTTGCCAAGGATCTCGAGATATATAGCAGGAGTACCTGACCAGTTATGACAGCAATATTCAATGCACAGATGAATAATAGAAAATAATAAATTTATGAATGTGCCTGATGGACTCTGACAAAAAAGTCACCTCATATATGTGTCATATAACCAGCCAAATGACTGCAAGAAAATCTTTCTTTAAGATTCTCTTTAAAATGCCTCTCAGATATATGATTTTCACAAATTGTGTTGCAGTGGATATCGACTCGGAACAAGAAATCGGGGTGCTGAGTTTGAAATCCAGTTGAATTTCTTTGCATTCACTTATGCACAAATACCCTTGGGAAAGGTATTAATCTATCTCTTCCCTCTAGTTATGGGTTAAATAATAGAACAGATTAGGTTTTATAGCCTTGGGTGGCAACCAGTCTACCACAGAATGCAATGACAACCTACTGCAGGATAATCTTCTGCCCAGTCAGTCGTGTCTCTTTCGAGACATGATCGCCAAAGCATGTATCATGTATGGCACTTAACCGAAGGCCAAAGTAAACAATTTCTAAAGAAATAAACAATATTATAAGACTTCTATGAAAATATGCAAAGTTATACAAATTTTTACATAAATAGGCCAGATCATATAATTCCTGCAAAAATATGTAAAATTATATATAATTTCTTTTGGTGCCATAAAAACAAATTTATTTGGCTCCATGGTTAATCCAGCATTGATTGTGTGTCAATCTAATTTTTGTTAATATTCATAAATATAAATTTGATGTTATTAAGTCACTCATATTATTATTAAACATATAGTAAATTCTATCATTACTAGGTACCCAGAAATAGGGCTTGATTTGTGGCCCCTGATCTAATATTATTTGGTGGCTGCTCCATTTCATATGTTCACCCTCTCTGCCACCATACGAATAAAAAAGATTAAAAAAGGGACTCCTTCAAATTTAAAAACAAACACTCCCACTAAAGGAGGCCAAATACTCTAAATTGTTTCAAATCAGTTCAAAAGAGCCCCATTAAATATGAAAATAAACAAATCTCATCTGTTCTTACATCTTTATTTTTATTAGGGGCCCAAGATTAGAGTGCAGTTTGGGGATCCTCTTGTCTTGATCCACTGGGTGGCAACTGTAAATCCAGCACGGCCCAAAAGCCATAGCCAAACAATCATTATTAAATAATTTGAAAAAAAAAAAACAGAATTTCATGGAATAATAAGGAAGTTAATTTACTCTCTCTCATCACAAGTACACACACACACACACACACACACACACACACACACACACACATATATATATCAGTCAGTTGAGTGCCATACATGATACACACTTGGACGATCATGTCTCTTTCTATCCATGATTGACTAGGCAGAAAATTTTCCTACAGTAGGTTGCCAATACTTTCTGCAGTAGACTGGTTGTCAACCAAGGCTATAGAACCCAATTTGTCCCACTATTTAACCCATAGCTGGAGGGAGAAGAAATTAATAGCTTTCTCATGGGTATTTGTGCATAAGTGAATGCAATGAATTTAACTGGAATTTGAACATAGCTCTCCAGTTTCTCACGAAGATCTGGGGATTATTATTATATAAAAATAATTTATTATTTATTCAGAGAAATAGTCTCCAATTTTGACTAAATATTAAGCAACTACATTACTGATGTCATTGTGCCTTAAGCAAGTAAAAGGAAAGAAAAAAGGCAGATAATAAAAATGTCAAATTAAACAAAAATAGTTACTAATTAAGTTATATTTTTACAGTATTCAAGAATTCTACCAATCCTCACTAGTTTTGTTTAATGAAATGTCTTTTTTTTCCTACTGACCAAAGCATAAAAAATTTGAACAACTTGAGCATTGATCAAAATCCTAACTTGCTTATATATTAAAAAAAAAAAATGCATTGTTTTATAATACCCAGTTTGGTCAGAAGTTAATTTTCAAACCCAAGTAAAAGCAATCACTTTAAAAGCTAATGGTCCTCCTTGTTGAAAGCTTGATGCAGAATAAGCATCTTGCATTTGTTACGCTTCATCTGACCTTGTGCCATACTAAGTCAAGCTTGGTAACTATCAATTTCCCTTGTTCCTTTTCGCAAGAGAATTTTGCTGGTTGACTTCTCTGGTTGTTGTCAAATGTCAAATACCATAACTTTCAAAACACTTTCCAGTGAAATCTTTTATATCATTTGTCAAGTACAACATACTAATCCATTGGATGACAGGGCCAATGCCGACCCAGGAGATTCAGCTCCCTGCTGCTTATGTAGCAACAAAACAAGTGAACTCCCAAGCCAAATGATTGAAAGATAGGACATTAAAGAAATAGAGTCTTACTGAAAGAATTCTCTTATTTTCTAGAGCCTATTTCTTCATAGATAATTAGATACCTCTCTATTCGGATCTGCCCGCTTACCTTGCTTGTTATACTCATCTTGACTGTTGTATTGACTGGGTTTCTATCATTTTTGAGATAAGGAATTATCATTATTACAAGCTTTGCTGCTGAGACGAGCCAGCTCACCTTGGTTGCTATATTCATAATGTTTCGGTCGTTGTAATCTCAAGCATTATTTCATTTTTGAGATGAGGAATTGCTGTTATTATATTCTTTCCTATCCAAATGTGTGTTGTGGTACAGTGGGTATCGACACAGAATGACAAACCGGGGTGCCAAGTTCAAATTCCAGTTGAATTCCTTGCATTCATTTACGCACGAATGCCCTTGGGAAAGGTATTAATCCATCTCTTCCCTCCAGTTATGGGTTAAATAATCGGACAGATTGGGTTCTATAGCCTTGACTGGCAACCAGTCTGCCACAGAAAGCAATAGCAATGTACTGTGAGATAATTCACTGCTCAGTCAGTCATGTCTCTTTCGAGACATGATCGCCCAAAGAGTGTATCACGTATGGCACTTGACTGACTGACTGATCCAAACCAGCACGTTCATCTTGGTTGCAGATTTCTTTTGAATAAAGTAATGCAGTAACATTCCCTGCAAATACACTTTTTTAGCATGAAATTTGACATGTTTAATACTATAAAAAACAAAGTTGTTCAGACTTTGGCAAAATGACATCCACTAAATTCCAAACTTGCTTATAGTCCATCCTCATAGATGCATTACCATCTGAAACTACATGCACACAATTCTGGGAACACCAACTGTTGGAAAACAGCAAGAACTTATTCAAGATACTGATATTTTTACAGAATTTTCTTTCTTTTACATTTATTTTATCTTCATTAAAAAAGGACATGTTTACTCAGAATCAGAAAAAGATAACTGAAATTTCTGGAACATTATGAGGAAAGAGGGCTTGGAAAATTTGACACCCACAAGATATATCAAAGGCAGAAAATACAGATGGAGACAGCAAGCAACCTACCTGACAGACTTAGGCAATTAGATGGTAAAAGGGCATTCCTGAGAGCAGGAAAAGATAGGATGTTGTATAGGGCCATGATCTCTCACATCCTGAAGAGGCACTACACATGGCAGAATAAGAAACTAAAAGCAACACACATTGTTACTCCCACTCTCTTAAGCAATACTGATTATTCTTCCTCTAACACTTTCTATAATACTATCCTTTTATCTACACTTCCTTCTCCTATTTTGGTGACCTTCAATTCTAGTCTGCTTTCCTCCATTTTCTCTCACTTCTCCAGTTTCACCCTTTTCTAGCCCCATTATTTCGTGTCTCTCCGCCTACAATTAGCAATAATTTAAAGTAACATTAGCTATGAAACTTTAATGGTTTCCTGTTTTTTTAATATTCTGGTGAGTCCTAAGTCTTAATTTTACGATTGAATATGTTCTCTCCAGTATCTGCACCTATATAATACCCATAGAAATTTCCCCATTACATTTTTTAAATATTTGAGATTAGTAACTTGAACAAAATATAAGAATAATAACACCAGTATGAATGCAGTTTATTATTTGTAAAAATAAGAAAGAGACTACAAAAGAAAGGATTTAAAATTGATTATTTTCTTTTCTTGCTTTCATAAGTGAAACTTGTATATACAGTACCTAAAAAAAGTATTAGGACAAGAACTATTTTATCTTTTATGAGGCATCAAAATAAAGTTTAAAATCACACCTGTTCTAACACTTTTGCACACTACTGCAAGTGTGCAAAAGTATTAGGACAGTGGTGATTTTCCTAAAAACCTCACTGAAATTCAAATACAGGGTGAAAAGTCAAACCTTTGTAAGAATTATTTAACTAAAAAGGAAGAGGAAGGAAGGCTTTGGAATTTGAATTGGCCCCCACAAAGCCCTGATCTCAATTCTATTGAACATCTATAGGATATTTTGGACAAAAAAAAAAAATATTCATAAATCTAATGTTACTTTGCAAGACACACTTTGGGAAGAAATACAAGCTGCTTGGCAGGAGATACCATTAGATACATTCAAGAAGCTTGTGATGCCAATGCCTGACAGAATGAAGGCTGTGATCAAAGCAAAAGACTATTATACTAAATATTAAAATTATTTTGTAACAAGTACTTTTTCTTGTTAAAGCATTTGTTGAGTAAATCAAATAAAATTACTTTAATTAAATTATTTATTTTCTGTCAATATGACTCATGAAAGATAAAACAGTTCTTGTTCTAATACTTTTGCACAGTACTGTATGATCCATTGATTAAAGATGATGAAAAAAAATGGTTGGCTTCTTTTAGCACTACAGAAAGTATCTGACTCCTTCTCCCATGCTTTTCCTGCATGTTCTTGATACCCGCCTCTGTTACTTGGGAGGGTTCTCTCCATTGATTGACACGATCCCAGTTTATACACACTGGACTCCCACTTTCTGCATCTGGCTTAATATTCAACCAATGGCTATATTTCCCGGTTAATTTTGGTGGTGTCGTCATAATCTGCCTTCTTTTCCACTCATCACTTCGAATGATTTTATATTTGACAACTTTTACTCTACTTGGTTTTGTAAAGTCGTCTTTCATTTCCTCCCTGTCGCTATTAGGACTTTTATTATATTGTCCTTCAGCTTCGTCCTCCAAGACTTCATTCATCTCATGTGAAGAGATTGTATTTTCTTTATCCCCTAGGCTTTCTAATTCCTTATTTACTTTTATCAAGTAGCATGGATGCATCCTGTAAAATGCTCCTCCATGTCTAATCAGTACACACTAACCTTCCTTACCCAATATTTAAGCAAGGCCACACCATTCTTTAGTGTTTTGTTGTCTATAATAGACACTGTCACCTGTCATGAATCCTACATCTGCATAGCTCCTTACATTACATCTCAGTGCTCTCCGAATTTTTTCATTTGATTCAGCTTCCATGAAGCTTTTCCTTGCTAAATGTAAGGCATTTATATTTATTCAAACCATATCACTGGTTATCGCAGAGTCCGATGTAGGTAACTGACTGGTGTGTTTATATTGTATCCAAATAAAAGCTCATTTAAACTATGTCCAGAATTATTCTGAAGAGAATTTTTGGTATTAATGGCCCAAGCTAGAGCTATTTCTGGTTCACATTTCTCATCTTGTCATAATTTTTTTTTTCCTTGTTTCATATAGAATCAAATTGTGGCATTCTAAAGAACCATTACATGTTTCAATATTCAGTTTTTCATTCATCTCTTAGTAGTCTTCATTATTAAACACGATGACCACACCATTCTTTAGTGTTTTGTTTATTATTAAACACCAGGGCCACACCATTCTTTAATGTTTTGTTTATTATTAAACACCAGGGCCACACCATTCTTTAGTGTTTTGTTTATTACTAAACACCAGGGCCACACCATTATTTAGTGTTTTGTTTATTACTAAACACAAGGACCACATCATTCTTTAGTATTTTGTTTATTACGAAACACAAGGGTCATAGCACTCTTTAGTGTTTTGCGTATTATTAAACACCAGGGCCCCAGCATACTTTTGTGTTTTGTTTATTTTTAAACACCAGGGCCACACTATTCTTTAGTGTTTTGTTTATTACTAAACATCAGGGACACAGCATTTTTAGTGTTTTGTTTATTATTAAACACCAGGGCCACACCATTTTTTTGTGTTTTGTTTATTTTTAAACAGGGCCACATTATTCTTTAGTGTTTTGTCTATTACTAAACACAAAGGCCACACTATTCTTTAGTGTCTTGTTTAATATTAAACACAAGGCATTCCTAAGAACCATTACATTTCAATATTGTTTTTCATTCATCTCTCAGTAGCGTTCATTATTAAACACTCTCCCATGTGAATCAGAAAACCATTTTAGAGCTCCAAAATATGCTATCTACATTAAAATTATCGATGTGCATTATGGTGCAGTGGATATTAGCCTAGAAAGAGAAATCGGGGTACCAAGTTCAAATTCCAGCTGAATTCCTTGCATTCACTTACATGCAAATATCCTTGGGAAAGGTATTAATCCATCTCTTCCCTCCACTTATGGGTTGAATAACAGGACAGATTGGGTTCTACAGCCTTGGCTGGCAACCAGTCTACCACAGAAAGTAATGGCAACTTATTGTGGGATAATCTTCTGCTCAGTCAGTCATGTCTCTTTTGAGACATGATCACCCAAGCGTGCATCATGTATGGCACTTAATTGACTGACTGACATTAAAAATATGTTGCAAATAATTTCTTCACTCTTTTTAGTTTTAATCAGCCTGGCAGCAGAGTACCTAGTGGATGTGCCAGTTAGGTGTAGAATCCAGTATTGGTTATGTCCATGTTCCTTTAAATCCAGACATTCAGTGTCATTAAACCTGTTTCCAAGAGTCAGTTCTGCCACTGGTCAAAGAGGGGGTCTTCTCAACCTCAGGCAAACTGAACTAAAATCACAAACTTCTTTCATAAGATCCAGAAACTCCTTAACATGAAAGGCCCTACTGCTTTTCACCAATGATATGAATTTCTCTTTTGATGCATGAGCAAATTGCTTATGTAACTTCTCCGCCTTTTTTCTTTTCTCAACTCTAGAGCAGTTTTTCAAAGCCTCACAATGTAACAAGTTTGATAGCTTTTCAACCTCCAAAAGCATATTATTCAATGGAAGATTATAATGTCCAGTAGTATTCATTTGTAATTTTATATATCTGCCTAAAATCTGACAGCTGTCACTTTTAAAATCCAGCAGCACTCCAGCAGTTTTCATTGATTTATGACTTAGTAACAGAGGTATATCATTTTTGTCAGCCTCAATATATGCTCTAACACCCTTTAAGCCCCCAATAGTTATGGGAAATTTAACTGCTTTAATAGCTTTTACCTCTACTCCATCTCCAAAACAAAATGTCTTGTGAGACCTCACAGTTTTCACTAACTGCTTATCTCAGTCATTTAATGCATCAAAGAATGCATTGAACCAAAGTTCTCTTGCAACAGTTCATGAGCAGGCAGAGTCCAACACTGTCATACTTAGTGTCTCTTTCACAAGATTGAACATTTTTATATGTGAGGCATTTATCAATATTTGATAACATGACAATATTAAATAAGGTAAGGGGTACCTTGTTTGAATCTATGACAGTGTTAATATTATTTCTAGAACTAAAACTGGTACAGTTTCAGGCAAAAAGCTTAGTTGAATTACATTTAAAAGAGTGCATTATCTTAAATTGTCTATCTGTTAGATTTGTTTTATTTCCTCAATAAATTTTCTGTTTCATGTTATTTTTTTATCGATTAAAATTTACAGTCTCAATTTCTTCTTTAATAGTAGGATCAGTTTTGTATTCCAATGAGGAAATACCAAAAAACACTTTCTGTAATGCTTCTTTGATTGCTGTGTAAATTATTAAGAAACAGGACAATTTCGCTAGAAACTAGGAAGAGAGTACTGGATTGCTGCATGCTGTCCATCCTTCAGTATGGCAATGAATGCTGGACAATACCATCAAAGATGAAAGAAAAACTTGAAGCAACTGAAATGTGGTTCTACAGAAGGATGCTGCGAATATCATGGATCGAGCATGTGAGAAATGATGAAGTCTTGGAAATGATGGAAACAAAAAGGAAATTAATACTAAGCATCAGGAAGAGACAGCTGAAGTTCCTGGAACACACAATGAGGAAGGAGGGCTTGGAGAATCTGATACTAACAAGCCAGATAGAGGGAAAAAGAGACAGGGGAAAGCAATGGATAACATATTTGAAGGACCTAATCAGGTGGATGACGGAACGAGGGTTGCATGGTGCAACAGGAGAAGGCGTGCTCAGAACAACCAGGGATAGGGAAAAGTGGAAGGCCATGATCGCCTACGTCCTGAAGGGACAAGGCACATAGAAGAAGAAGTTAAGCTTCCACATGTTGTTCTCATTTACTTTGCAGTTTCCTCGGATAAATTTGCTGCATTCAAAATGAAAAAGGCCTGGACTCCTTCCCTTTTGTAGAAATAAAATCTCTTGAAGATATATATGCCATCATGTTTTCATCTTGTAAGTAAATATTCCCAAGTGGTCACCCATCTAAGTACTCACCAGGCTCACATTGCTTAACTTCGGTGATCGAATGAGAACCGGTGTATTCAAAGCGATATGCCATAAGCATACGCACATCCGTCACTGAATGCTTACAGTGCCTTGTATAATATATAAGCAATGTGAGCCTGGTCAGTAATTAGATGGGTGACCACTTGAAAATACCAAGTGCTGTAAGTGTCCAGTGACGGATGTGTGTTGTGGTGCAGTGGTTTTCGGTTTGGAAGGAGAAATCGGTGAGCCGAGTTCAAATTCCAGTTGAGTACCCTGCATTCAGTTAAGCACTAGTACCCTTGGGAAAGGTATTAATCCGTCACTTCCCTCCAGTTATGGGTTAAATAACAGCATGGAGCCTGGAGGCAACCCATCTAGTGTTGGTGTCACAATAAAAACACCTTTGGTAGCCCTGGCGAAGCATCAAATATTCAGCTATTTGACAAGATTATGAATTTCGCTGCAAAACTGCGTCAGGGTTCCAAATGCACAGGGAATACTGGTGGGCTGTGGTGAATTCTATCTCGGTCAAAGCCGCAAGATGATGATGACGTAAGTAAATATCATCGAACTTATCCGTAATGACTTTCAACCCGTCTGTTCAACCAATATCTGTTATATCCAAATGTCAAACACATTCCTGTTTATTCTGAAATAATGACAAAAATACCACAGGGTCCTTTTTTCTTTTTTTCTTTTTTTATCGTATCACCCCGAGCAAGGCAGTAACGCCACTGATGTGCAGGGGGCTACATCATAGTGAAAAGATTGGAAAAGAGAAAGCCAGAAACCCCATCCTAAACAGGGAACAAGGGATGAGCCTCTTAACCTGTTCAATAGACGTGGGTGGAGTGTGAACCGAGTGATAGATAGATCTATCTACTCCAATTGAAAAAAAAGAAACCAAAGTGAGAAGATTGGAAAAGAGAAAGCTGGAAACCACATCCTCAGTGAAGATAGACTATATACTTATATCTTATTTCCACTCCATGTAGAATTCTTTACTTTGGCTGTTTTGTGAGAAAGTGGCTTCACTTTCTCACCGGTGGGATGTGGTTTCCCTCTGTCTATTCTACAAATATTTTTATGGCTCCTGCTTCGACAAACTTAAGTCACTGGTGCCCCCACCACAAGAATTTACTCGTGCAACCAGACTGGCAACAAGGTCGCACCCATTTACAGTTAGATCAACCAAATGCTGCCGAAAAGTCTACTTCATCAGATTCTTTTCTTGCACTTCCCACCTGTGAAACTCCCTTCCATATACTGGTTTTTCTGATGGCTACAACCTCAAGAAATTTAAATTAAATGTCAATACCCATCTCTTATCCACTTGACTCCAGTCCTTTCTACATTATCCCATATATCTTGTTCTTTTCTTTTCTATCTTCATAACTCTGTGTTCTAATCCTTCTCTTGCCCTTTCTCTGATACGCCCTGTAACTGTTTAGTCTTTCTCTTCACTCTCCTCCTGACTAAACTTTCACTCTTATGCAGGCCCCTGCACATTAGTGGTGGTACTGCCTTGCTTGGGGTGAAACGATTAAAACAACAAAAAAAAAAAACAACCAGGAAGCATCTTCTTTTATTCTTGCTTTATAAACTTTGTGATGAATAACCGCAAACTAGTGCACCGAAAGTAAAATCTATCTACATCACTTGGTTGATGAGGATTTTACCACATCTTTTATGAATAATGTTCCATTGTTATGACCTCATAGAACAATGAAAAATGAATGACTGATTTCATTTCAAAATAAATTCTGAAAAGATAATGTCAGCTTAAGCAATACGGATCAGGAACCTCATCTTAATTGGACGAGTCTGGCTGTGCTTGGCTGGAAATAAGAATCTCGCTGATGAACACTTTATCAAGTTGAATTATGAACATAATGCGATTACTTTAAAACAGAATGACACAACATTAATAATTCAATTCAGAAATTAGAAACCTAATTTCTTTATTTAACATGTTTCTGAATAAGATTATACAAAAATAAGATAACTTGCATATTATGTGAGATTAATTTTATTTCTAATCTATTCTATAAGCAACACGAACTTTATATTTATTGGTCATGCAATGATTTGCCAACTTTTTAAGTGAGACAAGTGATTTTGTTTAGTGACATATCAATCTCTATGGGTTATTTAATGCCAAAATCTAAATATTTTGAACACGACTTTATGGGTTCAACTAAATATAGACTTAGGGTTATGTCTTGAAGGCTGTAACAATGAGTTGAGTTAAAATAAAGGAAGGTAAAAAAGTTTTTGGGTATTACATATTTATTATACATTAATATTTTGAGATCAAAATCTCATCTTCAGAATGGCAGAGAAGTGTGTCTGTCTGAGTGAGTTCCTGGCCTTTCAAAGAATGGTCGTTCCTGGCTGGCTGTCTGCTGCTGCTGCTGTCATTAATTTTACTGTGTGTTTCTGAATGTGTGTGTGTGTGTGTGTTTATGGCATATGTGTGGTTTATAGTTGGGACCTTTAAAACTTTACTAAATATAGACTATAAATGTGTCATTAGCAAAAAGAAGAACCCAGAATGTCAACTAGAGGTCAGAGAAACTAAAATAAAACAAAGATATTTAAATACTTGGGAAGTGTTCTGGCAGAAGATGGAAAGCACAACATTGAGATTTGATGACACATTGGCATGACCAAGGATGCATTTCAAAAGTTAATCCGAGTATTTAGAAACAGGAAAATCTCATTAGAAACAAAGAAAAGAGTGCTGGATTGTTATATGATATCTGTCCTTCTGAATGGAAGTGAATGTTGGGTAATCTCATCAAGGATGAAAGAGAGCTTTGAGGCAGCTGAACTGTGGTTCTACAGAAGGATGCTGAGGATACCATAGACTGAGCTCGTGAGCAATGATGAGGTGTTGGAGAGGATGCAAATGAGGAGAAAACTCATACTTAACATCAAGAAGAGACAGATGAGGTTCCTGGGACACGTAATGAGAAAGGAGGGACTAAAGAATTTGATACTCACAGGACGGATAGAAGGAAAGAAAGACAGGGGAAAGTAGTGTGAGACATATTTGATAGGTCTCAGCAAATGGATGGCAGAGCGACGTTTGAGAGAGATACCAAGAGGAAAAATACTGAAAGCGACAAGTGGAAGTTCATGATCGCCCACGTCCTGAAGGGACATGGCACATAAAGAGAAAGAGAGAAATATGTATCATTAGTATTATTCATATAAAAATGTATTTTTATACTTTTATAATGTTTTGCTTTTGTTTGGGTGTTCACTATTTGCCCAAAGTTGGGATCCTAACAGGTGCTACCACTCAAAATTGGGCAGACCTGGAAACAACAATTAACAGGTGGTTCCAGGCTAATCAAAACCTCCAAAACCAGCTGCTGTTGAATATAGTTTATTGTTATACCCAGGACTACTATTGAGATATACCAATGTTTTACATAAAAAAATATGAGAAATTAATAATATATAATGTATATATAAAATGATTAGTTTGAACATTATTTTTTATTAATACTCTTGTTTAAGTAAATATTTTTGAGAGAGATACCAAGAGGAAAAATACTGAAAGCGACAAGTGGAAGTTCATGATCGCCCACGTCCTGAAGGGACATGGCACATAAAGAGAAAGAGAGAAATATGTATCATTAGTATTATTCATATAAAAATGTATTTTTATACTTTTATAATGTTTTGCTTTTGTTTGGGTGTTCACTATTTGCCCAAAGTTGGGATCCTAACAGGTGCTACCACTCAAAATTGGGCAGACCTGGAAGCAACAATTAACAGGTGGTTCCAGGCTAATCAAAACCTCCAAAACCAGCTGCTGTTGAATATAGTTTATTGTTATACCCAGGACTACTATTGAGATATACCAATGTTTTACATAAAAAAATATGAGAAATTAATAATATATAATGTATATATAAAATGATTAGTTTGAACATTATTTTTTATTAATACTCTTGTTTAAGTAAATATTCTGTTTTTAATCAATCAGTATTATATATATATTTAAATAGATTCAGACTTGAGTATTGCATTAAGAGTTATAGAATGTAAACAGACTTCAGCACCTTCAAATGAAAAAGTGAATATGAATTGCTGACCACCGCTGTGTAAACAGCAAAAGTCTTTGTTGGGTTTTGCTGTGATCAGTCTATAGCAATCCATTCCCCTTTCCCATCATGGACCATTTCATTTTTCACAACTCTGACATTTTATGTTAGTTCTCCCAATAAAAAAACTTTGACAAATGGGAGCAAAACCAGTTGTTTTCTTTTTTTATATTTTACCCTCATTATGCCCTCTAACATAAAAGTTTATTACTCTTAATGCAATATATATATATATATATATATATATATATATATAATGCAATATATATATATATGTGTGTGTGTGTGTGCACATGCACACACAGACAGACCAACAGACACACACACAGAGGCATGATGGAGTAATGGTTAGAAGCTTGGAGTGGAGAATTAAAGAGCTGATCAAAACCGGTTTTCTTTTTTTATAGTTTATCTTCATTATGCCCTCTAACATAAATTTTATTACTCTTAATGCAATATATGCATATGTATGTATGTATGTCCACATGCACACATAGGCAGACACACACACGCAGAGGCATGATGGAGTAATGGTTAGAAGCTTGGAATGGAGAGTTAGAGAGCTGAGTTCACATTTCAGTCAAGTTCATGACATTCACTTATGCACAAATACCCTTGTAACAAGGAGGAATCCATCTCTTCTCCCTCCAGCTATGCATAAAATAGCAGGGCAGACTGGGTCTTGTAGAAGGAAACTGAGTTCAAACCACCTACTGTCTTGATGGCCCTACCTCTTTAGGTAAAGGCTAGAAAAAGATAACTTCAAAAACAAATCATCTCTGAGAGGAGGGTTAGGAAAGCTTCAACAACCCCCATGCAAAACGAACAGGGAAGCCATTGAAGCCCAATTGAGAGATGGAGAAGAGTAGTAACTGTAACACTGTAAGTATTCCTTATTCGTTAAACCAAGTATTGACAGACCCAGGATTTGAACCCCGGAATAGATATTTGAAGAATATCTCTGTGTATATAATGTTTTCTTTTTTTAGGAAGGGCTAGAAAAGAGAGGAGGAAAGAAATAAGCACCGGTGTGGCCAGGAGATAGAAAAAAAGGCAAAATACAAGGCATTCACTAAAATGACATCAACCGATATGATAACAATTTAACAATGTCCAACTAGCCTTGCAAGGGGAGAGAATTCTGTTTCTTTATTCCTTGGATATTTGTTTCTCTCCCATTCTCTCTCTCGAAGAAGGAAATAAAGGATCAACTGAAAATGGAATTATCAGTCAATTTTGAAAAAAGACCACCCATGTAAGGATGGAATTATAATTAATGCTGACAGGTGAATGTAGAGAGTCAACAGAATCTTGTCTCCAAACTTCCAGAATGGCAGACATCTGCACGAAAACCATAAGTGGGTGATCTGGGCCAGATATGTGAGATTGACGTGAGATTTTTATGGACAAACATCTCAATCACTTACCATCCACACCATATTGAAACAGTTTCACAAAAAGACAATGAATTTTAAAATCAAGTCAAAAAAAAAAAGATATGTTAGAGAGGGAGGAGAGCATAAAGACTGTATTCCCTCGAACAACAAATTGGCAGCAAGTAATTTGTGGACATAGTAATTTGTGGACATAGTAATTTGTGGACATAGTAGCAGCAAGTAATTTGTGGACTCTGAAAAAGTTGAATTGTATTTTCTTTTAATTCTTTTTTTACTCTCTCACTCTTTTGCTGTACAAAGAGATACAATATAATTACTAGTCCACATAAACTGGCCTTCGCTACTCTTGTGTTATTTTTTTTTGTTCTTGTCTGTTTCCTGTATTTCTGTATGTGCACCCAACCATCTCCTGATTTTCAGTTGTCAAGGAGTGCAGCATTAAGACGACTCCCCCTTTATTTCTCAAGTCCATAGCTTTCTCTGAGATCAGAAATCACAACGTTGCAGAGGAAGTGAAAGATTTTGACTGATCATTTGACATCTTTGATCCCCTGGAGGCAAAACAGAAGTGAACAGCTGCAGACATATGTGTGACTAACTTATGACCAGTTAACACATGCAACAATCCGAGACCAGGAGCGGTGGCTTCTTAGTTAGCAGATCATCACAAAATGTGCTAACTGAATAAAATTAATGATGCAGAGAAAAAGAGAGAAAGAAAATCAATGTAGACACTTTGACATGAAACTAACAGTCATCATACAGTGTTGATACCTATATCCACACTATCTCAATATTGAGCAATCTCCTTCTATAAATATAGAAAATTTAAAACAATATACATGTATATTTTGAAACCAAAGTGTGTCTCTACCAGTTAAGCCATGAAGCCAGCCTGACAGAGCAAGTTTTGAATAAACCTATTAACAAAGCCATGCTTCTCATTTGGAATTCTACAAATCTATATCTGCTAGATCCCATTTCGTATCTGAAATATGTAAACAACAGTAAATGTTTGGATGTTTTTATCCAGCATTATTTCTTATGGCTCTAAATTTTATTCTTAGTGAGTACACATGCTTGAGTTTTTATCCCTGTGTTTTTTGTAACATAAAGTAACAGCAGATGCACAGAAGTCACAATGTCTTCAAATTCAAATATTTCACTGTCAGGCTGGCTTCATGTCCAAACTGGTAGGGGCAGATTTTAATCTACAAAGTATCCTATATGTACGGATATTACATCACCAATCTTTATTGAATCAATTCAAAAAATATCTAACCTATGTTTGTCATTATCCTTGCATTATTTCAAACTCTTATTCTCATCTTGGTTAATATCAGTCAGTTAAGTGCCGTACGTGATACACGCTTGGGCGATCATGTCTCGAAAGAGACATGACTGACTGGGCAGAATATTATCCCGCAGTAGGTTGCCATTGCTTTCTGCGGTAGACTGGTTGCCGACCAAGGCTATAGAACCCAATCTGTCCTGCTATTTAACCCATAACTGGAAGGAAGAGACGGATTAATACCTTTCCCAAGGGTATTTGCGCGTAAGTGAATACAAAGAATTCAACTGGAATTCGAACTCAGTTAATATAGATGTTATTAAAGATACAATGTTTCGACCAAGTACACTCTGGTTATCATCAGGTGTCCATTGATTGGCTGATATGAGATATCTGTTGATTATTGTGATATTTTCCTGTGATATCAGTTATTGTTCATTCCTGCTGAATTGGTAGGTCACTATCAGATCCTCGGATTGAACTCCTGACCACTAGGTAAAAGTAACACATGCATAACCAAATCCAAATCCACTATGCCACTGTCCAGAAAGATATTGACAATTATTCATCTCAGAAATTAGATACTAAAATAAAAAAAAAAGTCATGTACATAAAAATGTTGCCAAATCTTTTTTATGTTCTGTGTCTTCAGGATGTAGGTGATCATGGCTCTCAATGTCTTCCTATCTCTCGTAGCTTTTAACACCTTTTGTCTTGGTATTTCACCCAAACTCTGCCCTGCTATCCATTTGCTTATGTCACACTGCAGGAAAAATATATGGACAGTGTGAAAAAGGATATGAGGTAAAAATTGGAAACAGAAATTCGAAATGAGACGCACTAAGAGAAGCTTTAGGGACATCAGCAAACGACATCATCTCAAAGAAAGAACAATGAGTGGATCACAAAAGTTCCCAGATCAACATACAAAAGACCGATAAATATAATATCAACTAGACACAATCACACACACATATCATCTGATGTACACTTTTTTTTATAATCATATCGCCCTAAGCAAGGCAGTTTACTCCCACTGGTACACAGGGGGTTATATAGGAGGAAAGTTATGAAAAAGAGTGACAGGTTATATGGGGTGTCAGGAAGTGGGTAAGAGAAGGATGAGAATACTGGTGAGAGTGGAGTGGACAGAGAAAGGAGCATAAGAGAGAGGATGCAAGTTAGTGAGATAGGAGATGACTATTGACTTTACATTGAAATTCTTGGAGATTGTAGATGTCAGAGAAGCAAGTATATGGAAGGGAATTCCACAGGCAGGAAATGCGAGAAAAGAAGCTTCTGGAGTGGAATTTGCATTTACATTTTATTGATTTCACAGTAAAAGGGTGGGACCTAGTTGCTAATTTTGTGGCTTGAGTAAATTCATATATAGGGGGCACCAGGGAGCTAACCTCATCAGAGCAGAAGTAGTGAAATTATTTGTAGAAGAAACACAGGGAAGCCACATTGTGCCAGTGAGAAAATGACTGTATCTGAGCTGCTAAGGCAGGATCGATCGCATACAGATTCTCTGTTGGATTTTGTCAAGGACATCTAGGTGGATAGCAGAGGCACCCAACCAGATATGGCAGCAGTATCCAATGCATGGGCGGATGGTAGATTGATATATGTGCAGGATTGTTTCAGATGGGAAAAACTTTCTGGCCCTACACAGAGAACCGAAAACATAGAAAGAAAATAGAATTTTTATAAACTTAAATACATATAGCAATACACCACTTACATTATTAGAACTATTGTTTTCATCATTGTTGCCACTTGTACAACATGATTGCAATAAACGGTTTGGTTTGAAATTCCTAGCACCTGAAGAAAACCGGAGTATACAACGGCTGAAACATCATACAACTGGCAACAAAGATGAGGACAATAGTACGAATAATGTAAGTGGTGCATGTGCTACCTCATCTCAGAAATATAGACATATACATATAGTAATGTTTAGGTATTTTTTCCAGGGAAGTTTGGAATCCAGTAATTTCTTGAAAATTTGGATTCTCATTGAATTTAGAATACTATAAATTATGCTAACATTAGTTTAAAGAGTCAAATGCATATGTAATAGGATTGATCAATGAAAATTAAATGACACCAAAGTAAAAATACCACAATATCTTTCTTTTTCTCCATATTTTATTTTCTAATGAAGCTTTAATCAAAGGGAAACATGTCAGATTGATAAACATTTCTTATCATTCTTTATCTTATCAATGTGTCAGATTTCAATCTATATTTAATCCTAACTCATATGTATAGATTAGAGATTTGTTTCCTACCTGAGGTTTCTGATAGATGAAACTTAAGTAGTAGTATATGTTCAATTATTGTATTTGTTTTTAACGTTGAGTCATATTTGTAAATTTGCTTTCTTATATTGACCGCTGTTTCAAACTGTTGTCTTTTTCAGAGAGGTCATTTACACGTTTCCCAAAAATGAATTATATATATATATATATATATATAATTTGAAAATGAGTTATTTCCACAACCTAGGTTTCAACCTTTCAGTATCTTCAGGCAATTTATAATACCACACATGAAGATACCGAATCTATATATATATATATAAAACTCACCAGAAAATACTAATTATGTGTGTGTGATTATGTTGCACATGTTTGTAAAATAAAATAAAAACATTTGCATCACTCTGGAAACATTAAAAAATCTACACATTCATTTAAAATAAGAAAGTTTGTAAAATAAAATAAAAACATTTGCATCACTCTGGAAACATTAAAAAATCTACACATTCATTTAAAATAAGAAAACAAAAAACATACTTGATAATGCCTAATAGAATAGGCAAAAGCACTCGAATTTTCGAACGTTTGGACAATTTTTCACACTGTATGTCCAGAAAAAGAAATGTTTATAAGAGCACAAGAAAAATTAAATAAAAAGCTTAATCACTGAACTTTGTCAGTTGTCTTTAATGAAAAGTCTATAAAAGTGATATTGTTGCACAAAGACACAATTTATATCTTCACTGAAATTTACTTGTAAACTCATGGACAATAACAAAATCGTGTTTCTTGACATCAATATAGAGTTAAAGAACAACAAATTTATCACTTATCTGTATAAAATACTCACCAGTAAGAACTCTTGACCGCTTAATTATAATAGCCGATGCCCAGAAAGATATAAAATAGCAGTAATAATGAACTTAAAAATACCAATACTTAAAATAGCAGTAATTTAAAATACTTAAAAATACTTAAAAATACTTAAATAGCAGTAATTTAAAATACTTAAAAATACCAATACTTAAAATAGCAGTAATAATGAACTTAAATACAGCACACCAAAATTCTTCCTCCCCAAGAATATTTTTGAGCAAACAACCCATATAAAACAAACATTATTCAACAATAATTTTCCCAACTACATCATTGATAAACAAAAAAAAATTATTCTTACAAAAAATACATGACACTAGCATTAAAAATAACACACAACAAAACATCAACATATTTTATTGCGACCAAATGCACATTAATTATAAACAGGACAAAATTTCTATACAAAAAATTTTAAAAACACCTTATTTCTTCCGTAATTCCTAAAAACCATATAAAATTTATAATGTATTATAGAAAATAGAAGACAGTATACCTTGTTAGTTGGGAAAAGTTAGCGATTGTGCTATTCCCAAACAAAAATGCATTACTGAATGAAAGAACAGAAATTATGACTAAGTGTCACCATACCAAACAATACCTATTAGGGTCATACAACCATGGATGATAACGTTAGAATTTATTTTAATTTTGAAAATTGTGCATTCAAAAATTCCCCATTAAATGAGCATTCTTAAAAAAAAAACAGTAAAATAAGTTATTGCAAATCGCCTGAAGACACTACAAGGTTGCGTAATAACTCGTTTACAAAAGAAGAATGTTCAAAAGTTCTAAAATATAATTGCATTGAACAATGTGTACTGGTCTAATTTTATTATGATGAAAAACAAAGCAATTAAATAATCAATATATATATATATATATATATATATATATATAACTAGCAGTATAGCCCAGCATTGCTCGGGTGTAATGAAAACTTAAAAACTAATCCATGGTCCTGGAGCTCAGACTCTTTGGACGTTGACACGAAAGACTAAAAAGCAATAGTTGTTTCCAGTTACAGTGAAACTGTAGACTGAAAGAAAAATGAATGGCTGTAAGTCAAATTTTCATTTCCTGGTATTGATATCAAATATGTTTTTTTCATCATAAACTGAATTTTGAAGGATAAATAAGTCCTCCTAGTAAATGGTATCATGGCTGAGACTAAGAACTACAATTATACCTACTTAGAGTCAAACTCGAAGCAAAAACTAAAATGAAACGGCTGAAAAACTGATTTTGATCAGACCAGGTAAGATATCGGGGTATCAATTTCCAATATTGGAGTCAAATAAGTCATCCAAGGATAGAACTGCAACCTTGAAACTTCTGAATATCGTTTCTTATGTCTTTGTCTATGATTGTATGAAATTTGATTAAAATCGGACCACTCCTTCTATAACCCAATTTTTTCGATTATTGATTTTCGATATTTATCAGGGTTACCTTGACACAAAACCTAGCTAAGAACACTCGCAGATACTTATAGCACAACTGTGTAAATTTTCTAGAAAATCGGTTCAGCCGTTTTGGAGTCTATAGGTAACGGATACACACAGACACACACACACACACACACACACACACACACACACACACACACAGATACACACTCTCACACAGACACACACACACACACACAGATACACACACACACACTCACACACACACACAGACACACACACACAGAGATACACACACACACACACTCACACACACACACACAGACACACACACACAGACACACACACACACACACACAGAGATACACACACACACACTCACACACACAGACACACACACACACACACAGAGATACACACACACACTCTCACACACACACACACACACAGACACACACACACACAGAGATACACACACACACACACTCACACACACACACACACACACACACAGACACACACACACACACACACACAGATACACACACACACTCACACACTCTCACACACACACACACACACACACACAGACAAGGTTCCATTTATAAATAAGTTTAGATTAGATTTAGATTTAGTTTAGTTAGTTTTTGGTCATAATTAAATTAGATGAGTACTCAGTTGTTTTAAAAAGCATTCAATACATTTATTTTGTAGAACTTTTGAATATTTTTCATTTGGAAATGAGTTATTTTTGCAGCCTAGGTTTCAGCCTCTCAGTCTTTTCAGCCAATTTATAGTAACTGATTTTTCATTTTTCAAACGTACAAACGGGGATTTTTTTACGAACATGCTACTGGAATTTAAAAAAAAAAAAAATTTTCAAAATTAGGGAGGAGTTAATTAAAGATCTTAAAACACTTTCAACCATGTTTTTATGAACCTAATATGTATTTATAGGTGTGATTACATCTGGACATTATTTTTGATTTTTCATTCAGTAATTTTTCTTATTCTGAAAACAACACAATGGATAACTTTTCCTCCTGACACAATCTGCAGACATCATCACCATTGGATGGTTTAGCTTTTTTTTACTTTACTCCATGTGATATAATGGTCTTTTCCATTTTTGAGTTTCAATGTTTACACCTGGTCATATATATATATATATATATATATATATATATATATATAAAACATAGTGATGATCATCCACGTATACTGTCTTAATATGTATAGGAAAGAATATTAATAAAAAGTTTTGAATTTAAAAATGTACTTTTTTTGAACAGTATTTGTTTATTTTTATTATATTTTATATTTCAGACCGCCCTCAGTCCTTCATCAGAAACAAGTGATTTTTAAATTTGAATTAGAAACGTATTTCACGATAGCGTTCGGATATTTTTTGTTTACATCACGTGGTGTGTTTGTTCACAACATGCAGCACATCCGTAGAGAAAGTCTGTTTGTTTTAGATAAAAATTTTTTGGAATATCTGAAAAAAATTTTTTAGCTATTGAAATATTTGTAAAGATTCAACACACCTAAGTCCCTATTTAACCCTAGCTTGTGTGTATTTAATTTTAAAATCCAGTATGTTTCTTTCTTTCTGCATGTGTATGTAGAACTAAAATTGGAGTCTATTAGTAAACATTTGCAATTTTCTAAAGTATGATCAGGTTGATTAAAATGGGCTGCAATTGGGGAGTATACATTTTTTTGTCGTATATTTAGTTTGTGATTATTGAAGCGAAATCTAAAGCTATTACCGGATTCGACGATATATCCACTGTTGGGGCAAATTGAGCAGAAGAGAAAGTAGATGATGTTTTTGCTGTCACAAGTAAGGTTTGGTGGGTGTAATTTTATTTTGGTGTTGGGTACAGAGAATGTTTTGTCTGTTATTAAATGTTTACAAATTAAACAGCGAGGCTTTCCACATTTTAAATTCCCTGATAGGTTTGTATTATTTAAATATTTGTTAGAAGTGAGGATATATATATATATTAACATGCCCTGTGGACATAGAAGAATCCAAAGGAGTATCCTTTACATATAATGGTAGGATAACTCTCTACGAGAGCTCTAAACATATATGCATATAAATAGATATAGAGCAAATATAAGAAAAATTAAGACAGACGAATTATTTCATGGTAATTCGGAAGTATAGGCCTATTTCAGGCAAGCCATCTTCAGCTTCCATCTTTATTCAACGAAGGATTCTACATGAATGGGATTCACAAGAACCTAACCCGGCGAATAAAAAAATAAAAAATAAAATAAAAACATATAAGATGATAAGAATTTAACTGTCGCTCCTCTAAAAAAGAAAATAAGAACAATCCATCCGTTTGTCGAACCCAAAGACGTTCCTACATAATCATATGTAAAAGTCCCATAGAAACCACACCAGATAACACGTCAAGACGCTAATTCATCATCTCCAACCAAAGTTGATGCCGCCTGCTCAGTGGTCAGTGTCGAAGAAAGTTCGAGGAAAGCAGGTGGGTCAGACGAGAAAGAGGGAGTGATAAAGAAAGGAGAGAAAGGAAAGAAAGGAGAGAGGGAGAAATAGAGCTTTACATTTACTAACATATATATACATATATATGTTTCATTGAAGATTATAATTCTCATACAATCACCAATGTTGAAACACATGAATCCTCGTCTATACAATGATGTTTAATGACTTAGGAATACCAGGTGCTGGAAGCTTGGATATGTGGGTGATGTAATGAATAATTGCTCAAAATTGAAAAATGGAGAGCAGTGTTCCAATTCCAGTTGGGTTTGTTATAGTCACATGTGCAAATATTCTTGGGAAAGATATGAAAGGTTGAATTCATACTTAGGGCTAATTAGTAGATACTTGTATAAATAATTGTTATTATCTCCAAAAAATTCTTACAACATAAAAATATTTTGTGGCTTTAAATAACCTGCAAAATGTTTATAACCTACAAAAAACAAATCAATCAATCAATCAATCAATCAATAATTACTATTTGTACCTGTGGCAGTATTCACCATGGTGGGTTAAGCCAGCTTCTTCTCTAGAAGAAGTTTCACGGGGTTTTTTGGCTCCACAAGTGGCCCCCAACTGTATTTTCCCACACTCAGTCAGTTAAGAGCCATACATGATACACACTTAGGTGATCATGTCTCAAAAGAGACATGACTAACTGGACAGAATATTATCCTGCAGTAGGTTGCCATTGCTTTCTGTGGTAGACTGGTTGCCAACCAAGCTATAGAACCCAATCTGTCCTATTATTTAACCCATAACTGGAGGGTCTTTGTGTGTAAGTGAATGCAAGGAAGTCACCTGGAATTTGAACTCAGCTCTCCAATTTGTCGTTCCGAGTCGATATCCACTGCACCAAAACGCACATCCTACTTATCTTAACATTCACTTTCACTACCAGTAACTCTTTGCATTATTGCGTTACTTGGGGTGAGTTGATTAAAAAAACAATGATAGTTTCCTATTTTTACCAAAATGAGCCAGCACAGACAGGTGACAATGCTGCAATAATGCAGCAGTGAAAGGGTTAAAGAAATGATGAATAAATATTTAAAGAATGAAGAACAATAAATGGAAAATAGGCAACAACCCTAAAAATCAATATTTGCACAACTATAGAAGACAGTAAGACCAAAATCGAGTGATGATAAAATGATATTGATTGGAAATTATATATGTGGACAGGTAACAGGATATCAGATTCGAGTTTTTGCTTCATTTAATTTTTTTTTATTAGAACTGTTTGCAAAGATAGTAGAGGTTATCTTCAAAGTTCAAAAACTGTCATGGATTCGCTATGCAGAAATTAGATGGAGAAAAACAGTTGTAAGACCATTAAGATATGGAGGACTATGTTTACAAATTTTGCTGCTTGTAGCTGATTAGAATGGAAGATAAAAAATTTTCAAGGTATCATTAGATCTTAGGCTGTATATATGATTGTACAAGTTAAAGAACAAGCATATGGTTATGCAAACAATTCTATTGAGTCTGTCTAGAAATAGACTTGATGCTTTCTAATTGTTCAATAAATGATGCCTTCCAAAATCTAAGCAAACTATTAAGAAACAGGAAAACGTCAGTTAAAACAAAGATAAAAAAGTTTTAAACTGTTATACAATATCTGTCCTCCTACATGACAGTGAATCTCATCACAGATGAAAATGAGGCTTGATGCATAAGAAACATGATTCTGAGGATACCATTAACAAAACACATGAGCAAAGAATATTTTTAAGGAAATAGAAACACTTATATTTAAAATCAGAAAGAAATAATTGAAATTTCTAGGACACATAATGAGCAAAGAGAATTTGGAGAATTTATGGTCATCAGTAAAAAGGGCAGCCCAAAATTCCAAATACAGGTTGGGGATACTAGAATCAAGCAGGTACAAAAATTTAAATACCTGGGAAGCATTATAACAGAAGATGGAAAGTGTGACATAGAGATCCGAAGGCGAATTGACATAACAAAGGAAGCATTCCAGAAGTTGAGTAAAGTATTAAGAAACAGAACAATTTCACTAGAAAAAGGAAGAGAGTGCTGGATTGCTATGTGCTGACTGTCCATCAATATGGCATTGAATACTGGACAATACCATCAAAGATGAAGGAAAAACTTAAAGCAACTGAAATGTGGTTCTACAGAAGGATGCTGCGAATATCATGGATCGAGCATGTGAGCAATGATGAGGTCCTAGAAATGGTGGAAACAAAAAGGAAACTAATACTGAGCAATCTGAAGTTCCTGTGACATGCAATGAGGAAGGAGGGCTTGGAGAACCTGATACTAACAGGCCAGATAAAAGGAAAAAGAGACAGGGGAAAGCAACAGATAACATATTTGAAGGACCTAATCAGGTGGATGACGGAACGAGGGTTGCATGGTGCAACAGGAGAAGGCGTGCTCAGAGCCACCAGGGATAGGGAAACATGGAAAGCCATGATTGCCTGCATCCTGAAGGGACAGGGCACATAGAAGAAGAACACTCAAAAGACATGTTGAATGCAATAGGTACAAGAAAGTAGTGAATAATCAACCTAATGAGCAATGAGCAAATGGTTAGCTGAACAGGAAGGAGGAGCGATAGTAAAAAATACAAATGTTACTAAAAGATTAAAAAAAACTGGAAGTTGAGGAGAGCCATGATTGCTAATGTACTGAAGGGACACATCACATAAAAGAAAAGAGTTTGCAGAAAAAGAAGAAAATTTTCACCTAGATACTGATTGGTGAAAATTGGTGTTTCTCTGCCATAAGATTGTAACTACAAGAAACTAAAAGGTTTATGACCATATCATTTTGATAGACCAGTTCTTGTATGGTCACAAAAACTAAGCAAGGTCAAGTCTGATCAGTACGTAAATGAGTGACCACTTAAGAATATCAGGTGCTCTTAGCTTGAATGTGCAGGTGATTTAATGATAATACCTTAGAACTGAAATTCAGAGAGCCAAGTTTCAATTCCCATCAGGTCCATCATATTCAATCACGAGAAATACTCTTGGGAAAGCTATGAATCTATCTTTTCTCCCCTAGCTATGGTTTAATTAGTAGTAAGTATTATCTCCTGAAACTTCTTACAATTTGAAAAAAAAAATAATCTGCTTTGTCTAAATTTTTGAGAAGAGCTAGCATTTACAGTATTTACATTATTCGGATTATTGTCCTCATCTTTGTTGCCATTTGCATGATGTTTCAGCCATTGTACCTAGCACCTGAAGAAGGGGCTAGGAGTGTACAACAGCCGAAATGTCGTACAAATGACAACAAAGATGAGGACAATAGTCCGAATAATGTAAATACTGTTAACTAATTTTCTGCCTTTAAACAACCTTCAAATAACTGATAATCCAAGACAAACAGATCAATCAATTAATACAATTTTCTAAAATTTCAATAGATGTCATTTGTATGTCACCACGTCAACACCTTCTGTCTTGCTGAAACCCATTCTTTTGTTGTACTTTCTCCCCACTAAAGTCTTCTTTCTCATTTTGTTTCACTCCCAGTAACTCCCCTTGCATCTTAGTGACTTGCCTGGGGTAAAATGATAGAATTAAAAAAAAAAAATCCAGTAAAATGATAAAGTTAATAAAAAAAAAAAGTGATAATAAGATAGATATTAATGTAGACATTGATTTTTGAAGATCAAAGAAAATTCTTTCTGTGTTCCAGAAAATGGTTTTTACTTTTGATGCTGCGTTTGGTTCGCCTTTTGACATAGACATTTGGAATTGCCAAATTTACTTGTCATTTTTTTTAAGTTATTTTTTTAACAAAAAAAAAAAGAAGCCGTTTGCTAATTTTATTTTTTTAATTTCATTTAAACATTTTAAAAGTCTTGTTTGAAATAAAGGTTAAAAATTAGTATCAGTTAGTTAAGTGCTATATGTGGTACACACTTGGGTGATCATGTCCCTTCCGATCCATAACTGACTAGGCAGAAGATTTTCTTGCAGTAGGTTGCCATTTCTTTCTGCTAACCAAGGCTATAGAACCCAATCTGTCCTGCTGTTCAACCCATAGCTAGAGGGAAAAAGAAATGGTTAATACCTTTCCGAAGGATATCTGCGCATAAGTTAATGCATGGAATTCAACTGGAATTCGAATTCAGCTCATCAATTTTTAACTCTGAGTCGATATCCATTACATCACAAGATACATTCTAAAAAGGCTTATGACCATATCACGTTGAATACACTGGTTCTGACTCGATCACCGAAGTTAAGCAAGATTGAGCCTGGTTAGATGGATGACCGCTCGGGAATACCAGGTGCTGTAAGCGTTTAGTGACGGATGTGCATTGTGGTGCAGTGGATATCGGTTCGGAAAGAGAAATCGGTGAGCCGAGTTCGAATTCTAGTCGAATACCCTGCATTCACTTAAGCACTGGTACCCTTGGGAAAGGTATTAATCTGTCCCTTCCCTCCAGTTATGGGTTAAATAATAGGGTAGGACTTGGGGACCCTGCCCTTAAAAACAAATCCCAATGAATCTTGATACTCGAAAAGAAACAAGTATTACTAGACACAAAACTTATATAAAAACAACAACAATAAATTCTTGAAAGAAAAAGGTATTACAAGCAATAAATAAATAAAATTTAGTTGGCAATAAATGACCCCCTGAGGTTGATATGCCATAAAAACAAAATAACCAACCAACCAACATTCTAAAAATTAGCATATATGAAAAAAACAGATACTACACTGATCTCTAACAAAAAAAAAAAAAGATCAAAATTAAATTTGATTTGTATATTAATCGGTTGTATTGGTTGATTTCATGACATCTTGATTCATCAACAACTGTCATTCACAAAGTATCTGACTGCATGGTCTGGAAACAGGAGAAAAGGACTGCACTACCTTGAATTCCACTGCTTAAGAAAGGTGAAGGCAGGGGGACAATGGTATAGGTGTTAAGTTTTTTACTTTCAGCATCCACAAGAGGTGGTGAATGGCAACAGATTGATATTCTGACAGAGGAAAAAAAAATTACTCAAAACAATTATCATGAAAGTAAATTTTGGAAGATTGTAGTTATCAGTGAAGTAAGAAAACGGAAGGGATTTCCACAGGTGGAAAGTGCAAGAAAAGAAACTGTTGAAGCAGAAGTGGTGGTTGCATTATATTACACACACACACACACACACACACACAAAAATATATATCGAAAACTCTCCCTTCATTATAAAGATCTAGTACCTTAGTTTTTAGAACTAAATACCTAAATTACACACACATATGATTTGATTATTGTGGTGAGGGCTTATGCAGGAGACTTTTTGAAAGAACTGTAAATGTTGCAGTGGATATCAGCTTGGAACAAAAAATGAGATAACCGAGTTCAAATTCCAATTGAATTCGCTACATTCACTTACGCGCAAATACCCTTGGAAAAGATATGAATCCATCTTTTTTCTCCAGTTATGGGTTAAATAACAGGACAAGATTGTAGTTGTCAGGGAAGCAAGTAAACAGGAGGGATTTCCACAGGTGGAAAGTGCAAGAAAACTGTTGCAGCAGAAGTGGCGGTTGCATTACATTACACATATACATACATGCATACATACACACATATATATATCAAAAACTCTCCCTTCACACACATATATACATATTGTAAATTCTCCCTTCATTATAAAGATCTAGTACCTTAGTTTTTAGAACTAAATACCTAAATTACACACACATATGATTTGATTATTGTGGTGAAGTTTTATGCAGGAGACTTTTTGAAAGAACTGTTAATGTTGCAGTGGATATCAGCTTGGAACAAGAAATTAGAGAACTGAGTTCAAATTCCAATTAAATTCATTACAATCACTTATTAGCAAATACCCTTGGGAAAGGTATTAATCCATCTCTTCCCTCCAGTTATGGGTTAAATAACAAAACAGATTGGGTTCTATAGCCTTGGCTGGCAACCAATCTATTGCCGAAAGTAATGGCAACCTACTGTGAGATAATATTCTGCCTAGTCAGTCATGTCTCATTCAAGACATGATCGCCTATGCGTGTATCATGTATGGCACTTAACTGAGTGATGTCCAGAAAAAAAAAATGTTTATAAGAGCACAAGAAAAATTAAATAAAAAGCTTAATCACAGAACCTAGTCAGTTATTTTTAATGAAAAGTCTATAAAAGAGAGATTGTTGCACAAAGACACAATTTATATCTTCGCTGAAATTTACTCATGAACCAATGAACAATAACAAAATCCCATTTCTTGATGTCAATATAGAGCTAAAAATCAACAGATATATCACTTATCTGTATAAAAAAACACCAGTAAGAACTCTTGTCATAAAGGTATTAATCTGTCTCTTCTCTCCAGTTATGGGTCAAATAGCAGGACAGATTGGGTTCTGTAGCCTTGGTTGGCAACCAGTCTACCACAGAAAGTAATGGCAACCTACTGCTGGAAAATCTTCTACTTCGAGACATGATCGCCAAAGCATGTATCACATATGCCATTTTACCGACTGACTGATTAAAGAGAACAAGTGTGCCGTATATCACAAGGTCCTCAATTGATCCTCCTGAGGTTTTGAATTCAAAGTTGACCAATTGCTACCTAAGGATGCAGGATCCAGTCTATCCTGCTTTTTGCTTATAATTTGGAATGAGAAGAAATGAATTCATACATTCCAAACAATATTTGCACATGAGTGAATGTAACAAATCTGATTGGAATTTAAACTCGATTCTTCAATTCCTCAATCTGAAGCACTATCCATTACTCCATCCAACACACACACACACACACACACACACACACACACTTCACTGTCAAAAATATTCTTCATACATATTTAAAAATTGTTTGTTGTTTTACTAAATGTGACACGTGTTTTAATAACCACACGCACACATTAATTTTACCATCCAACATACACCTAAACAGACAAGCATTTCTATATAAACATATGCATCTACTATTATATGCTTTATCATCCCAAATATTCCATACACATACACTGCCAGCCATAATTATTAGGCCATCCTAATTTTTTAAAAGAAATGATGTATTAATAATTCTAAATAAAGTATGATTCTTTTGTTATTATTACTTAGCAAAATTTTACAAGGCAAGGAAGCAAAGATGAACTCATCTGAATCACCCTAAATTTTCTTAATTCTTTCATTGATGAAACTGCAATATAGGTAATTATTAAATATTTATAAATTCATTTGATGCACATGTTATTGTGCAGTATTAACAAAAGATCCATTCTATTTTCATGTACAATTATTCACTTGGCAATAAATACTAAAAAATAGTATCATCATTTTTTTTATCCACTGGGGTGGCCTAATAATTATGGCAGGTAGTGTACATTTAAAAATGAAAAAAAATTTTATCCATTCATACATTTAACACGTATCCTGCAATTATATAAATCCACCAGCCGTGTATTGAGTACTGCTGCAACATCTGGTCGGGTGCCCCTGCTATTCTCCTCGGGGTTCTTGACAAAATACAGCAAAGAATCTGTAATGTGAGTGATACCGACTTGGCTGACCGCCTGCAGTATCTCTCTCACCGGTGTGACGTGCCATCCCTGTGCCTCTTCTATAAATACTATCATGGCTTCTGCTCTGACGAACTTAAATCACTGGTGCCCCCTAGATGTGAATTTGCCCACCGAGATACTAGATTGGCAACTAGGTCCCACCCTTTTACAGTGAAACCGATGAAATATAACCGCAATTTCTACTCCAACAGCTTCTTTCCTCACACTTCCCGCCTGTGGAATTCCCTACCACATGCTTGCTTCCCCGACGGCTACAACCTCCAGGAGTTTAAATGTATGGTCAATAGACACCTCCTAACACACTAACTCACTCCCACTCTCTCCAACTCTCTCCCTATGTACATCCTAAGTTGTCTATCACCCTCCTTCTGACATTTCCTATACCCAATCTCTCTATGTAATCCCCTGCGCATAGTGGCAGTGGAATACCTTACTTGGGGTGACACGATTAAAAAAAAAAAAAAAAATGTCCAAGAGGAATAAATCCCAAATCACAACATAACTGTCTCTTTGTTGTTTTTTTCATTTTTCTTTTGGTTTCTGAAGAAGCTTTAATAAAAGTGAAACATGTTAGATTGAGATAAGTTTTCCTATTTTTTATTTTATCATCTTGTTGGATTCCAGTCTCTATATACGATACAGGATGAGGCAAAAAGTCACACACAATAGGGATAATTTATTAAAAGCATAATTACACTTGAAAAGTTGATTTCCTAGTTAATTGTTATATGTGCTGTTCAAAATGTCCTCCTTCTTTTTCAAAAAACATTTCAATCCTATGCTTGCATGATGCATTAACACATCAAAGAGTTTCCTGTCATTTAACTGCATTCATATTTAATTCTTTCTTTAATTTCCTTAATATTTCTGGGGGATGTCTGATAACAGATTTCAAATGGCTCTCACAGAAAAAAAATCTAAGAATACAAAATCTGATAATCCTAGTTGGACCTCCATGGCACATAACTTTTGCCTCACCCTATATGTATTATATATATATATTTATTTATTATATATGTATTATATATATAATTTATTTATTATATATATATTTTAGATGTATTATATATATATTTATTTATTACTAGCAGTATAGCCCGGCGTTGCTCAGGTTTAATGAAAGCTTTAAAACTAATCCATGGTCCTGGAGCTCAGACTCTTTGGACATTGGCACAAAAGACTAAAAATCAATAGTTGTTTCCAGTTAAAGCAAAACCGTCGACAGAAAGAAAAATGAATGGATGTAAGTCAAATTTTGATTTTGTGGTATCGATATCAAATAAGTTTTTTTCGTCGTAAACTGAATTTTGAAGGCTAAATAAGTCCTTTGAGTAAATGGTATCATGGCTGAGACTAAGAACTACAATTGTACCTACTTAGAGCCAAACCTGAAGCAAAAAACTAAAAATAAAAGAACTGAAAAAAATACAGATATACAGGCAGATAAACAGACACACACACAAACATCTTGCCTTTTATATATATATATATATATATATATATATTATCAATTTTCTGCACTATTGTAAGAACTGCAACCTTGAAAATTCTGAATATCGTTTTTGTCTTTGTCTATGAGTGTATCAAATTTGATTAAAATCAAACCAGTCCTTCTATAACCCGATTTTTTCAATTATCGATTTTCAATATTTATTTGGGGTACCTTGACACAAAACCTAGCTAAGAACACTAGCAGACACTTATAGTACAACTGCGTAAATTTTCAAGAAAATCGGTTCAGCCATTTCTAAGTCTATAGGTAATGGACAAGCACACACACACACACACAGAGACAAAGTTCCATTCTTTTTTTTTTTTATAAGTGTTTCACCCCGAGCAAGGCATGTCACAGCCACTACTGCGCAGGGGGCTACATAGAATGGAGAAAGGATGATTAAATATAAAAAATGCCAGAGCGTGGGTGATAGGCAGGTAGGGATACCGAGAATGGTTAAATATAGGAAATGTCAGAGGGTGGGTGATAGGCGGGTAAGGATATCGAGAATGAGGGTTGGGTAGATGAGAGTGTTCTGAGAATAATTGGGAGTTAGGGTGATAGGAGGTGTCTATTGAACCTACATTTAAACTCCTGGAGATTGTAGCTGTCGGGAAAGCAGACTTGTGGAAGGGAGTTCCACAGGCAGGAAGCACGAGAAAAGAAGCTGTTGGAGTAGAATTTACGGTTACATCTTATTTGTTTAACTGTAAAAGGGTGGGACCTAGTTGCTAATCTAGTATCTCATGTAAATTCGTGCTTCGGCAGCACCAGTGATCTAAGTTCATCGGAGCAGAAGCCATGAAAGTACTTGTAGAAGAGGCACAGGGAAGCCACATCACACCGGTGAGAGAGTGGTTGCAGCCGGTTTGCCAAGTCAGTATCAACCACGTTACAGATCCTCCTTTGCATTTTGTCAAGAAGCCCAAGGAGAGCAGCAGGGGCACCCGACCAGATATGGCAGCAATATTCAATACACGGGCAGATGGTAGATTTGTATATGTGCAGAATAGATTCAGGTGGGAAAAACTTCCGGGCCCTGCACAGAGAGCTGACTTTCATAGCAGCAGATTTGGCAATGGATTCGATATAGTTATTCCATTTGAGGTCCGCCGAAAGTGTAAGGCCAAGGAGGCGTAGTATTTTACTCTCTGGGAGACCAGCCTGTCCCATGCTAATGGGAGGTAGATGCGATTGTCTATGGTGGTTAGTTGATAACAGCTTCGTTTTAGAAGCATTGAAATTTACTAGCCATTTCCTACCCCAGGCTACTACGGATTGGAGGTCCTTTTCAAGTACGGCAGTGAGCTTCGCTTTGTCGTCCACACCTGGTTTTTGATCGATGCAAGAGTAGATTGTTGTGTCATCGGCATACATGCCAACTTGGGATCTAATGGCGTCAGGGATATCATTAATGTAGATCAGAAAGAGCGTGGGACCTAGGATAGAACCTTGAGGGACACCCGCATTCGTATGGTAGTTTTGGGAGGCATGCCCATTTAATACCAACTTCAATGAGCGGTTAGAGAGCAATGACTGGATGAGGTCAAACAGATGACCAGTTATCCCATAGCTCCGCAGTTTGCACAAGAGGCCAGCATGCCAGACCCTGTCAAACGCTTTGGAGATATCCAAGGCAACGGTTCAAGCTTTGCCATTCTTGTCAAGTGCCTGGTATATGTACTCGGTAATGGTCGTTAGCATATCAGCAGTAGACCTGGTGAAGCGAAACCCGTACTGTTTGTCAGAGAGAGGCCTGTGGGCCGTGAGATGCTGAATCACCTCAGCGTTGATAATGGCTTCGAAAACCTTGCCAAAGATCGGAAGGAGACTAATAGGATGGTAATTGGCGGGGTCGGAGGGTTCACCAGAATTCTTAAATATAAGAACTACACAGGAGGACTTCCAACAGGCAGGAAAGCAGGAAGCAGATAGACAGAGGTTATAGAGTTTAGAGAGGACAGAGGAGAGTTCTGGGGCACATTTCTTCAGTATTATGACTGGGATTCCGTCACCGCCGCTCACTTTGTGTGGGCCAAGTTGTGCAATTATCTTTATAAGTTTAGATATAAGTATTATATATATATATATTATATATATATTTATTTATCATATATGTATTATATGTATGTATTATATATATATATATAGATACATTATATATATGTATTATATATATATTTATTCATTATATATATATTATATTTATTTATCATATATGTATTATATGTATGTATTATATATATGCATTACTTCACATAGGGAATAGTCTATTTCAACAGACAGATGTAGTTGTCTGTCTTGTCAAACCCGTGTTGCAGACACAGGTCATGTTGGAAGTGGCAGTTTCAATCTTATAAAGGGTTTGTTTCATAAATATTTACTCTGTAATTAAATATATTGAGCACTTTTTGTGGATCATTTTTAATATTTTTTAATATTTAGTATTATATCAGTAGGATCTACCAAGGGAATTTCTCTTACCATGGATTGTTTCCTATTACTATATATATATATATATATATATATATATATATATATATATATATATGTATTTAGTATATCGAGGCAGCAAGTAATTTTCTAGACATATTCTATTAAATATAAGAGACAATGAATGTCTATTATGTTTAATCATGAGCCGTTCTAAACGTCGTATTTTTGCTTTAATTTCAGTTGAAAATAAAGACAAAAATTCTCCAACATTTGGATAATTATTTATTGGTTTTCTTCTAAGCTTTCGGCTCACATGAGCCATCTTCAGAGAGGTAGTTTAAACTGAAATATTATAAAATCCACCATCACCGACAATTCTATTTTGTGTTGACATAAAACTCCGCTTGGCAACGGCAATAGTTACCAAAAATAATAAACGCAGTTCTTAAGTTTGCGATGCGGTTTTATGACGTCACACCGCGGGATAGCGCGAAATGACAACAAAACCATCTAGTCAAATGCAATGTAATATGTTATTTCCTGTTTTAAAGTTGATTTTATTGAGTGTTGGTTGTTTTAATTTGATGTACATGGCCTCCAATATCTGCAGGTTCCTCTTACTGTGTGTATGAGTAAGGATCACCGTATTGTTGACCAAAATCTGTCTGATATTACCTACATGTTTATGTTTTTCAGAGAAATGTTGTTTAATAGTACTCTGATCAGAAAGATGACATGTAAGTCTACGGGAGAGCGTGGTTGTGGTAAAACCAATATATGTACTAGGTTTTTGAGTAGTATCAGAGATGCAATCTCTGAATGGGCATGTAAATTGGTACACTACATTGGTTTTTTGTAAAGAATTTAGTTTAGTGCCTGTTGGGTTATTATAAACTATGAGGTCAATTGTTTTAAACTTTTTATAATATATAATGAGTTTAATTTGATTATTACTATCCACTGGTTTAACATTTCTACGTATTATGTTTTTGAGAGTTTTTTCATCTTGTTTATAATTATTATGTATTTGGTTGCAATAGTATAAGTTAATAGTGTTATGTTTATTTTGATGTAAACCATTATTATTAATATTATCATTATTGTTAGAGCTATTGTTAAGTTTGTTGAGATACATTTTAATTTGTTGATCAATAACGGAGTTAGGAAATCCATTATTGACTAGTGTTTGCTTAATGTTGTGTAATTCTTTATAAAATATAGATTTGGAAGAAGATATCATTTGTGTGCGTTGAAGTAAGTTTTTTATAACAGCTAACTTATATCGTTGGGGACATTCACTATTATAATTAAGAAGACACGAATTTATGCTAGTTGGTTTCCTATATAGAGAAGTAGTAAATTTATGTGTGCTAGAATCAATGAATACATCAAGGAATGGGAGTTTGTTATTAATATTAAGTTCTAATGTAAATTTGAGGACGGAGTGACTTTCAAATTTGTTTTTAAGATATTTAATTTGATCGATATTCTTAGCTAAAACAAAGATGTCATCTATATATCTTACATATATAGAGGGTTTATTGTTGTCATTAATTATTTTATTTTCTAGATTTGCCATATAATAATTAGAAAAGACTCAAAAACCTAGTACATATATTGGTTTTACCACAACCACGCTCTCCCGTAGACTTACATGTCATCTTTCTGATCAGAGTACTATTAAACAACATTGCTCTGAAAAACATAAACACGTAGGTAATAGCAGACAGATTTTGGTCAACAATACGGTGATCCTTACTCATACACACAGTAAGAGGAACCTGCAGATATTGGAGGCCATGTACATCAAATCAAAACAACCAACACTCAATAAAATCAACTTTAAAACAGGAAATAACATATTACATTGCATTTGACTAGATGGTTTTGTTGTCATTTCGCGCTATCCCACGGTGTGACGTCATAAAACCGCATCGCAAACTTAAGAACTGCGTTTATTATTTTTGGTAACTATTGCCGTTGCCAAGCGGAGTTTTATGTCAACACAAAATAGAATCGTCGGTGATGGTGGATTTTATAATATTTCAGTTTAAACTACCTCTCTGAAGATGGCTCATGTGAGCCGAAAGCTTAGAAGAAAACCAATAAATAATTATCCAAATGTTGGAGAATTTTTGTCTTTATTTTCAACTGAAATTAAAGCAAAAATAGGATGTTTAGAACGGCTCATGATTAAACATAATAGACATTCATTGTCTCTTATATTTAATAGAATATGTCTAGAAAATATATATGTGTATATATATATATATATATAACTCATTTTCCCCAAGTTTTCTTAAAATACTATAATTCTTTTGGATTTCCCCACACTCTTTGAAATATCCCCAATTGAGGGTTTTTCATTACGTAACTTTACTATCAGTTTTCTAAGTTCCAATGATGTCACAAATTTTTTCACCATTTTTACAATACAAGAGCCAATAACGAACTTGTGCAATTTAGTAAAATACCCGATTTTATATTTTTACCCTAAAAAATTTTCAATAATGCAAAATAGTTGTTACATTTTATGGATTTATTTAATCGTTCTGATGTTTTTAGTCATCTATTTTTTATGAATGTTATATAATTATTTTTATAACTTTATCAAAATAAGTTTATTGAGCTTTATATTTTGGAATTATATAATTTACCTTTATATCCTTATTTTTACTTGATAAAATGTTCTTTGAAGCTTTAAAATAAAAGTTATTTCACAAGACTTTTTCTTAACATTGTTCTGATCTTTATGCTCGCTACTATATATATACATATATATATATATTGTATTATAGCAGCAAATAATTATCTAAACATATATTGTCAAATATAACAGACAATGAATGTCTACTATGCTTAATCATTAGCCATTCTAAACGTCGTACTCTGGCTTTAATTTCTGGTGAAAATATAGACAAAAATTGTCCAATATTTAGATATTTCTGTATTACGCTGGTTCTCAGCTTTCAACTCACATGAGCCATCTTCAGAGTGGTTGCAGGGACATTAACATAAAGATATCCACTATCAAAGATGAAATTTCTTTGTGTTGACATTAAACATTGCTATGCAACGATAACAGTCACTGAATAGCCAACACAGGTCATAAATTAGTAATGCGGCTCTATTATGTCACATCATGTGAGAAATCAAAATGTTAACAACAGAACTATATGTCCAAATGCAATGCAATATATTGTATATATACGAGATTGAAATGTGATTTTATTGAGTTGAGTTGCTTTGATTTAATGTAGATAGCCTCCAATATCTGAAGTTTCTTTTTACTCTGTGTATGTGTGAGTATTATTGTGTTATCTGTCTAATATTTACTTTTATTTGTCTGTTATATTTAACAAAAAATGTTTACATATATATAAGAATGTATACTTCGGCAACAAGAATTCATTTAAACAAATTAATCGGCAAAACATTTCAAAAAAGAAGTTTTCCAAATCTAAATCTATCTAAACTTATTTATAAATGGAACTTTGTGTGTGTGTGTGTGTGTGTGTGTGTGTGTGTCTGTGTCTGTATGTATCCGTTACCTATAGACTCCGAAACAGCTGAACCGATTATCTTGAAAATTTACACAGTTGAACTATAAGCATCTGCAAGTGTTCTTAGCTAGGTTTTGTGTCGAGGTACCCCCCAAAAAATATCGAAAATCGATAACCGAAAAAATCGGGTTATAGAAGGAGTGGTCCGATTTTAATCAAATTTGATACACTCATAGACAAAGACATAAGAAACGATATTCAGAAGTTTCAAAATTGCAGTTCTTACAATAGTGCAGAAAATTGATAATATAAATATATATATATATATATATATATAAATATAAAATGCAAGATGTTTGTGCGTGTGTCTGTATGTCCTTTGTACAAATCCACAATTTTTATCCGATTCTCACCAAACTTCACACAATTATTCTTTAGGCTGAGTCTAAGCTCCAGGACCATGGATTAGTTTTAAAGATTTCATTACACCTGAGCAACGCCAGGCTATCCTGCTAGTTGTCTTATATATTTAATGTATTTGTATCTCTAATTGACTTCATTGTGCATAGATGAACTGATGGAAAATAAAGCCACAACAAAAAATAAAGTCAGTATATCCATAGGGCTGATAGCAGACACAGAAAGGAAACTACAAGACCCCCTACAGAAGGTACCTGAAGAGAGTGATAAGAAAGGACTACAAATAAACTGCAAGAAAACCGAATGCATGGTCATCAGTAAAAAGAGCAGCCTCAAATGCCAAATAGCGGTTGGGGATACTAGAATCAAACAGGTACAAAAATTTAAATACCTGGGAAGTGTTATAACAGAAGATGGAAAGTGCAACACAGAGATTTGAAGGCAAATTGGCATGGTGAAGGAAGCATTCCAGAAGTTGAGTAAAGTATTAAGAAACAAGATAATTTCGCTAGAAACAAGGAAGAGACTACTGGATTGCTATGTGTTGTCAGTTCTTCAATATGGCAGTGAATGCTGGACAATACCATCAAAGATGAAAGAAAAACTTGAAGCAACTGAAATGTGGTTCTACAGAAGGATGCTGTGAATATCATGGATCGAGCATGTGAGCAATGATGAGGTCTTAGAAATGATGTAAACAAAAAGAAAATTAATACTGAGCATCAGGAAGAGATAGCCGAAGTTCCTGGGACATGCAACGAGGAAGAAGGGCTTGGAGAATCTGATACTAACAGGCCAGATAGAGGGGAAAAAGAGACAGGGGAAAGCAACGGATAACATATTTGAAGGACCTAATCATGGAACAATGGTTGCATGGTGTAACAGGAGAAGATGTTCTAAGAGCCACCAGGGATAGGGAGACATGGAAAGCCATGATCGCCTACGTCCTGAAGGGAGAGGGCACATAGAAAAAGAAGAAGAATGTAACTTGATTACATTAAATAAACACAGATAGAGATCAATCTGCATTCAGATTCCAAAATAAGGTTTCTCTCAACTGCCCTCAGACCCATATTAATACACTGTATATCCTCTTTGGGCATTAACACAGGACTGTACTCTTGGACATAAAATCTCACAAATTATACCCACCATGCAATCATACATTATTTCTCTGTTGTTTTGGCTATTCACACAATATACCAAAAGTTGTAGGTGTGCTAACTGAATGAGTAATTCATTGCCCCATCATGACCCACGCGCATGTCCTTTTCAGAGACGGATGTACCAACTGGGGAAATTTTCAAATATCTTCCAAAGCATGTTGAATAGCAAGAGTATTATGTGAATGAACATTAACCTATCAATACACTATTACTATTTCCATGAAAAATATTCACACAAGTTAGATCCCTTAGTTCTGCAAGTTCAGATTTTACAGTTTGGCCATGTACACAAAGCCAATTCACCCACATTGTCTTTGTATTTCATTGGTAAGGAAGAAGCCTCATTCACATAGCTTCTTCCTGAGAACAACTTTGTGGTACAAACTCCTGAGAGGATACTTTCTTGATTACCACAATCTTAACCTCCTTAGATTTACAGTTAACCATAACAAAATCCTCCTTGGACATTAACACAGACCCGAACTCTCACATGCATAAAATCCTACAAATTACACACACACCATGCAAGTCATACATTATTTCACAATTCTTTCACCTACTCACACAATACAGTGTAACCCTGATATAAGAGACTTGTCGGGACCGGAATAAAAGTGCTCTTATATCCGAAATTCTCTTAAATCCGGGTTTTGTCAGTTTTATATACATTACCACAGGGCTCTAATTTGGGACAGAGAAAATCTCTCTTATATCTGGGTATCTTATATATGGGTTATACAAAAAGTTGCATATGTGCTAAATGAATATATATCCCCATACTCTGTACTTACTTCCTTTTCTAATAACCTCATTCAGTAACTACCTTGAGTGGCTCTTGGGTCGCATATTGGCTGAACATTTATTTTTTTTAAATAAACCTTTTACCAAACTTGGATTCAATCAAGTAAACCGAGATGAAATCTCAAAGAAATGGTATACACAACTAAGCAATACCAATATTTTTTTTCTTATTTATTACATACAGAAATATTTCCGCAAAATATGATGAAAAAAATAAATCCAAGGCAAAAGACTAGAAGAATAAAAAAAAAGAAATGAAAATGAAGCCAAAAGAAAAAGAAAAACACAGAATCAACCAATCAATAAGAAAAATAAATCTAAAAACGTATACTCTTTTCAAAAATTTCAGTACCTTTAATAATCTTTCCAAAATCCAATAATAATGATGAAAGTGAAGTAAAATGTGGAAAAAAATATGAAGAAAAAGGAACCCAAAAGAAAAAAAGCTAAAAGAAAAGAAAACATTCAGACTCATTACTAAAATCAATATCTAAAGGCAATGATTACATTTTCTCCATATGTTGTGCTTTGTGTAGAACAGCTTCACTCAATATCAAATCATGCAATGGCAAATTCAAAAGGGGGAAAGTCAGTTTGTAACATCTTGCAGAGCTTGGCCTAATAACCAAGTGGAGATACCAAGTCAGTAACATCAGGGGGAAGATGCACTAAACAAATATCATCATCTTTAAATGGCAGTATACTGATAGAGAGAGGAAGACATAAGTAAAAATGGCTAGAAAGAGATAGATAGATAGATAGATAGATAGATAGATAGATAGATAGATAGAATTTTAGATTAGGGATTGAGATAGATAGATAGATAGATAGATAGATAGATAGGGAGGGAGGGAGGGAGGGAGGGAGAGATAGATAAAGTCTGAGATAGGGATAGATAGATAGATAGATAGATAGATAGATAGATAGATAGATAGATAGATAGAGTCTTAGGTAGACAGCAGGGAGAGATAGATACAATCTGAGATAGAGATAGATAGATAGATAGGGGGAGGGAGGGAGGGAGAGAGAGAGAAATAGATACAGTCTTAGATAGACAGCAGGTAGAGATAGATAGTCTGAGATAGATAGATAGATAGATAGATAGATAGATAGGGAGGGAGGGAGAGAGAGAGAGAGATACGGTCTTAGATAGACAGCAGGGAGAGATAGATAAAGTCTGAGATAGGGATACATAGATAGATAGATAGAGTTTGAGATTGGGAGGTAGAGATAGATAGATAGATAGATAGATAGATAGATAGATAGATAGGGAGGGAGGGAGGGAGGGAGAGATAGATAAAGTCTGAGATAGGGATAGATAGATAGATAGATAGATAGATAGATAGATAGATAGATAGAGTCTTAGGTAGACAGCAGGGAGAGATAGATACAATCTGAGATAGAGATAGATAGATAGATAGGGGGAGGGAGGGAGGGAGAGAGAGAGAGATAGATACAGTCTTAGATAGACAGCAGGTAGAGATAGATAGTCTGAGATAGATAGATAGATAGATAGATAGATAGGGAGGGAGGGAGAGAGAGAGAGAGATACGGTCTTAGATAGACAGCAGGGAGAGATAGATAAAGTCTGAGATAGGGATACATAGATAGATAGATAGAGTTTGAGATTGGGAGGTAGAGATAGATAGATAGATAGATAGATAGATAGATAGGGGGAGAGAGGGAGGGAGGGAGAGAGAGAAAGAGATATAGATACAGTCTTAGATAGACAGCAGGTAGAGATAGATAAAGTCTGAGATAGATAGATAGATAGATAGATAGATAGATAGATAGATAGAATTTTAGATAGATAGATAGATAGGGAGGGAGAGAGAGATAGATACAGTCTTAGATAGACAGCAGGGAGAGATAGATAAAGTCTGAGATAGGGATACATAGATAGATAGATAGAGTTTGAGATTGGGAGGTAGAGATAGATAGATAGATAGATAGATAGATAGATAGATAGAAACAGACTGAAAGATTAAATACAAACAGATATATAGGTACATGGAAACTGGGATAAACATACAAAAACTGGTAAAAAAATATATGATGATTTTGTGATAAATATGGACAGAGAGCAAGATAAACCTATATATATATATATAAACAGAATGACAATACCTAACTTCCTACTGTATAGCCAGCTTGACAGTGGATATAGGACTGTTGATCAACCATGCCTCAGGTATAAAGACAAGCTAAAGAATAACTGCTCAGCTGCCAGTGTGCCTCATACTAATTTCAAGCGAATTACCCTGAATAAAAACAACTGGAAATATTTGTGCCAAAGTTTGTATCAGACATTTTGAAATCAGTTGTATTGACTGGTTAAGAAACAAAAGACAATGGTGAAAAGCACCAGTAAATATTCCAGTGGCAATGCCTCAAGATCTTCACTGTTGCACAATATTCAAATTTGTATGCTGGTCATCCGACAATTTCATTCAATTTTTATGTTTGTGTCATATGTGGAACTGAAGTGCCACATGTGACACAAACATAAAAATTGAATGAAAATGTCAGATCTTCATACATAAAAATCAATGGAAAAATCTGACATATTTATATATATATATATATATATATATATATATATATATATAGTACTGTGCAAAAGTATTAGGACAAGAACTATTTTATCTTTTATGAGGCATATTGACAGAAAATAAACAATTTAATTACAGTAATTTTATTTGATTTACTCAACAAATGCTTTAACAAGAAAAAAAATACTTGTTACAAAATAAATTTAATATTTAGTAAAATAGCCTTTTGATTTGAAATAATAAAATAATTGCGACAATTTACCAATTGCATCTAGTATATATACACTACCGACCATAAGTTTGGGACCACCGAAATTTTTAGCAGAATCAAATTTGCCGAGTTTGTATGTTTTGTTATTCTTATGCAGATGTCAAGTAAAAAAGTATTCTTTTCAACTTTAAAGTAAACATTTACTCAGTTTGCTACTTGACTCCTCTTATTGTGATCAAGTTTTTGCCGAAAATTCAGATTTATTCAGATATTATAATTACAATATAATTTATTTTTGTAAACCATATTATTATGGCATAAATAGCAAGGAAGAAACAGATTAGCATTGAAAAAAAGAGCTCAGGTTGAAATTCTTTCGAAAGAAGGATATTCTGATTGTGTTATCCCTAAAAAATTAAGCCTACCCAAAAATGGCATGCATTATTGCCTTCAACGACTTCATGAAACTGAGTTAAATATTGACAGAAAAAGATCTTGTAGGCCCAGAGTAACATCTATTGTAGAGGATAGGCACTTGATCATATCTAGCAAGAGGAATAGAAGAAAAACCCTCCGGAATTAACAATTGAAATGAATTTTACTCGGCAACATCCAGTATCAGTTACTACTGTTAAGAGATGACTTCATTCTGCTGGGCTTAAAGGCTGTGTAGCAGTTAAGAAAATACTATTACAGAACGAGAATAAGGGATAAAATTGATCGTACAGTTCCAAATAAACTTCCTAAAAATGAACAAATGTTGTTTAAATGCATGCAGGATGCTTGGAAATCACTTTCACCAACTTATTTTTATAAGTTGTTAGAAAGAATGCCAAGGATTTGCTCTGCAGTAATAAAGAGTAGTATTTTTTTTTTTATGAAAAGAAAATATGAATAAACTTTAATTAAATTTGAAATTACTCTATGTTAATTTTGGTTTTAATTATTGTACGATTGTGAGCAACAATGAAATGTATCTATATTTATTCTTCTAAGACATAAAATTTGTTATTTCTTTCTCTTAGAGAATAAACCTAAGTGGTTCCAAACTTATGGTCGGTAGTGTATATATATATATATATATACATACACATCACTCATTCTATAATGAATTAGAGCACTCTGGCTATTGGGCATGTATAACGATAATGTATACGCTAAAAAGTGTGCCTTCTTCCACCGAGCGTCCATAGCCCAGAGGTAGAATCACCGACTGATGCCAATTCGGTCGGGTTTCAATCCTGGGTTAAAAAGCAATCGAAGTCTAACCGTACTGATGAGCTGTGATACAGCGAAACAGGTCTGTCTGCGGATGACTATACATATATATATATATATATATATATATATATATATATACAGTACTGAAATAAAAAAATAATTGCAACAATTTACCAATCGCACCTAGTATATATATATATATATATACAGTACTGTGCAAAAGTATTAGGACAAGAACTATTTTATCTTTTATGAGGCATATTGACAGAAAATAAACAATTTAATTAAAGTAATTTTATTTGATTTACTCAACAAATGCTTTAACAAGAAAAAATACTTGTTACAACATAAATTTCATATTTAGTATAACAGCCTTCATTCTGTCAGACATTGATATCACAAGCTTCTTCAATGTATCTAATGGTATCTCCTGCCAAGCAGCTTGTATTTCTTCCCAAAGTGTGTCTTGTGAAGTAACATTAGATTTATCAATTCGAGAGAGGGGAATAAGAAAAAAGTCAGTCATATCCAAGGATAATTGAATAATGAGTAGTTTCAAAATAACTTGTTTAATAGAAAATAGGAAAAATAAAATATAACTTCTTTTTAATACATTTCTTTTGCACTAGTTTTAAATAATCAATATTTATTAGCAATTTACTTGGTTTTTCACCCTGTATTTGAATTTCCGTGATATTTTTAGGAAAATCACTCCTGTCCTAATACTTTCACATACTACTTTTGCACACTACTGGTAGTGTGCAATAGTATTAGGACAGGGGTGATTTTAAACTTTATTTTGAAGCCTCATAAAAGATAAAATATAGTTCTTGTCCTAATACTTTTTCACAGTACTGTATATATATATATATATATATAGTGTTCCAATAACTTGGATCAATCTTAAATGTGAATTAAGTTTAAGCATCTAATGATTTTTTTTCAATTTCTTAAGTCATTGGCAATTTTCAACCATGGAAAGATTAACAATCAAACAACAGGTTAATGTTATCAAACCTTATTACGAAAATGGAAATTCAAACAGAAATGCATTTGGCTTTATTGAGTGAGAAGTTCCAGGGTAGCATCATCTCTTGAAACAGTGATGTCAATTAGCCACCACGATCGTGCAACTTGATGCCTTTAAATTTCTTCCTTTGGGATCATCTCAAGTGTAAGGCCTATGCCAACAAGCCAACAACAATTCAACAGCTGAAAGGATGAGATAATAAGACATATTGATGAGATTGAGGAGCAACTATGCAGAGACGTCATTAAAAATTTTGACCATCAACCAAAGCCTTGGCAGACATTTGGGTAATATTATTTATCAGACATAATTGCCATGACTCAAATAATATGATCCAGTAGTCAAATCAATAAAATTTTACCAATAACACTGTTTTATTTACTGTTAACTTCAATCCATTTTAATGGAACATCCTATATATATATATATATAAATATATATAAATATATATGTATGTACATACAAAGATAGATAACTAAATAGAGAGATAAATATATATATATGAAAACTCTAAGATAAATATGAGTATGCAGATAGTTAAAATTTGATAAATATATATATATAGATAGATAGATAGATAGATAGATAGATAGAAACAGACGGAGAACAGGTGGATAACAATGAACAGACTGACATAGATAGATAGATAGATAGATAGATAGATAGATAGATAGATAGATAGATAGTAACAGGTGGATGACAGGTATATAACGATGAAAACACTAACAGCTATAGATAAATATTTAGACATTAACAGGCTGATGACTGGTATGAACAGATTAAGATAGATAGATAGATAGATAGATAGATAGATAGATAGATAGATAATCAAAAAACCTAGAGATATATTAATGGAATGAAGTGTAGAGATAAATATGAAATGACTGAGGTAGATTGAAACAAAGAAAAAAACAGGCGGATATAGATAGAAATAAATAGGAACTGAGTAAAATATTGCCCTTTTCTAGATATTTAATGGCACTATTCTCAGAAATACTTTGTTAATATCTTTTTTTATCAATGATCTTTCTAATGTCATCAGTTATTGATTTAGTATTTACACCAATGACACAACTATTTAAATCTGTCTTAATAGTAAGTCCGATGAGTTCAATAAAGTCAAAATTGGCAGCTGACCTCAAAAATGTCCTACAATATGTTGTATGAATGCTGTTTCACGTTCATAGAATATGTGTTCGACAGATAAATCAAGCCCGTTTGAATATAGAGTCCTTCTCCAGATACAAGGATATCTTCATATTATATGTATAAGCCTTCCTTTTTGTTTCTCCTTACACTCTGCTTTAATGTGTAGATATATGATATATTATTCTGCGCAGGAGACAAGTGTATGTTTTAGTGATATAAAAAAGCAGGTTTGCCTATTCTTTTTCCATCCAATGAAAAATCGCTTTTATACCTAGGATTTAATAATGCCCATAATGGGAGAAATCAAATGGGAGTATAAACCTTTCCTCCCTAGCCCTTTCCCATTACCAGCATTTCAATTTAGTCATCGATGACTGCAGCCCTACAGAGACATTCTCGGCCTTCCAGAACAAATTTTCCCCTTCTAACCTAGAGTATCACTTAGAAAGTAATCTCAACTATGGAATCATATTCATAAACAGCATTTATCATTTTTGTTGTTGGTAAGTGTTTTTTTTTGTTTCCTGGAATAAAAAAAAGCATCAAATAGTGTCAATGTATCAATAGCCTCCTCCTCACCCTGTTTTTACTTTTATGTTGTTGAATGGCGCAAGTAGTGGTTTGATAATTTTAACATATACAAAACTAAACTGTTCTGTTTAATCATCCTAGAGAAACACTTTTGTATTGCATAAGAAGAGTAATTCATTGTGCCTTTTTGATCTTAATTTTTAAGAGGGATTCAGAAAATGTGCCATCGCTGCATTTTATTCTTATTCCAAATCGCAGTTTCTGTTTTGGAATATGCGTCATCTATAAGTACCATTGGAAGTGAACTGCCATTGGAAGTAAGGAGTATGTTATGCAAAGATAGATAAACATGAAGAGGCTGAGGCAGACATAAGCATTCAATGATTCAAAGATAAGAATTTGGTGAGACAGACAAATAGAAATGTTTTCCGATACACTAAAAGAAGCCTATAATACTTACACAACAAAAGTAAGCACTTTTAAATTGTAAAAGGCCAAATGAACAATTTCATTGTAGTCTTGTTCAAAATTTCCTGACAACAAACACATCAGAATCAATAAAGCCTAAAAGAGGCCTCACTGTGGTTTGAGAACACTACAATATATAACAGGCAGAAGTTGCCAAGATGAAGAATAAAAAAATAACAAATGTACATTGTTCAAAGACCTGAGACACAAAATCTATGAGCGTCTACACTTTGATTGTAGGAATTATCTAAATAAATTCAATAAACCAGTTTTTTTAAAAGAAAAAAAACTTCAAAGATGTTTATTCATAAGAAATTCTAGCTATGCTTCTTTGAATTTTTCAGCTCTAAAGTAAATCTTTTCAATGGCCAATTTCCTCCAAAAAAGACCTTAAGTACAGTACTTTATGAAATGTTTATTTCAAAGTTGGGTTGTGAGTATTCAGAAAGAGCAGGTATTTCATAGTCAGTCAGTCAGTCAGTCAGTCAAGTGCCATACGTGATACACGCTTGGGCGATCATGTCTCAAAAAAAACATGACTGACTGCGCAGAAGATTATCCCGCAGTATTACCCCATTGCTTTCTGCGGTAGACTGGTTGCCGACCAAGGCTATAGAACCCAATCTGTCCTGTTATTTAACCCATAACTGGAAGAAATAGACAGATTAATACCTTTCCCAAGGGTATTTGTGTGTAAGTGAATGCAATGAATTCAACTGGAATTCGAACTCAGCTCTCTCATTTCTTGTTCCGAGCCAATATCCACTGCGCCACAACGCACAATAGACAGTGCAATAATTATCCACAGAAAGGATGCTGTTAAACAAGAATTTGTTTTTTTAATCATCTCACCCCAAGCAAGGGATTCTACTGCCACTGTTGCACAGGGGGTTACATAGAGGAAAGTGATGAGAAAAAGGGGAGTTAGTTATAGGAAATGTCAGGAGGAGGGTAATATTAGGTTGTCCCAAAAGTTTGTAAACACTTGCGAAAAATTGAATTTTTATGCAATTTTGCAGTTATATTGTTACTAGCAGTATAGCCTGACATTGCTAAGGTGTAATGAAAGCTTTAAAACTAATCCATGGTCCAGACTCTTTGGACGTTGGCACGAAAGACGAAAAAGCAATAGTTGTTTCCAATTAAAGCGAAACCGTAGACTGAAAGAAAAATGAATGCATGTAAGTCAAATTTTGATTTCCTGGTATTGATATCAAACAGGTTTTTTAGTTGTAAACTGAATTTTGAAGGCTAAATAAGTTCTCTGAGTAAATGATATCATGGCTGAGACTAAGAACTACAATTATACCTACTTAGAGCCAAACCTGAAGCAAAAACTAAAATAAAAGGACTGAAAAAATACAGACATACAGGCAGATAAACAGACACACACACAAACATCTTGCCTTTGATATATATATGTTATCGATTTTCTGCACTATTGTAAGAACTGCAACCTTGAAACTTCTGAATATCGTTTCTTATGTCTTTGTCTATGAGTGTATCAAATTTGATTAAAATCAGACCACTCCTTCTATAACCCGAATTTATCGATTTTTTATATTTATCGGGGGTACCTCGACACAAAACCTAACTAAGAACACTCACAGACACTTATAGTACAACAGTGTAAATTTTCAAGAAAATCAGTTCAGCCGTTTCAGAGTCTATAGGTAACAGACACACACACACACACACACACACACACACACACACACACACAAAGTTCCATTTCTAATCTATACATAATACATAATTTGTTAGAACTGATCCTAGGTATCTGAAATGTTTAGTATTTATTAATTCAACATCTTGGTAAACATGTCTTAAATTTTTCAACTGAAAAAACCAAATCTTTTCAGTAGCCAATTTTCAGAAAAAAGAGTTCAAGTACAAACGTTTATGTACTGTGTATTTCAACGAAGGGTTATAGATGTTATAAAGACTTAAATCCCATATTCTGGAAGAACCTATACTTCAAAGACAATGACTTAACCAATTTAGTCACAGAAACCACAGTCTTAAGCAGAGAGAAAATGTAGGTATGTCATACTATCAATGGGAAAGCTACAGAGGAAGATCTTATTTTTGTTTCAAAATTTATAACCAGCAATGTAATCTGTAAAAGGGGCCTTCAAAGTGGCCATCCATTTAGCTAAAAGACAATAAAATAAAAAATGAATAAATAAAACTTTTAAGAATAAAACAAGAATATGGGCATTGAATATTTTTGGTTGTGGGTCTATATTAACTGTAACAGTTCAGATCGAGTGAATTCTGCACTGTCTGGTAATATTTTTGGTTGTGGGTCTATATTAACTGTAACAGTTCAGATCGAGTGAATTCTGCACTGTCTGGTAATATTTTTGGTTGTGGGTCTATATTAACTGCAACAGTTCAGATCGAGTGAATTCTGCACTGTCTGGTAATATTTTTGGTTGTGGGTCTATATTAACTGTAACAGTTCAGATCGAGTGAATTCTGCACTGTCTGGTAATATTTTTGGTTGTGGGTCTATATTAACTGCAACAGTTCAGATCGAGTGAATTCTGCACTGTCTGGTAATATTTTTGGTTGTGGGTCTATATTAACTGCAACAGTTCAGATCAGGTGGGTTCTGCACTGTCTGGTAATATTCTTGGTTGTGGGTCTATATTAACTGTAACAGTTCAGATCGAGTGAATTCTGCACTGTCTGGTAATATTTTTGGTTGTGGGTCTATATTAACTGTAACAGTTCAGATCGAGTGAATTCTGCACTGTCTGGTAATATTTTTGGTTGTGGGTCTATATTAACTGTAACAGTTCAGATCGAGTGAATTCTGCACTGTCTGGTAATATTTTTGGTTGTGGGTCTATATTAACTGTAACAGTTCAGATCGAGTGAATTCTGCACTGTCTGGTAATATTTTTGGTTGTGGGTCTATATTAACTGCAACAGTTCAGATCAGGTGGGTTCTGCACTGTCTGGTAATATTTTTGGTTGTGGGTCTATATTAACTGTAACAGTTCAGATCGAGTGAATTCTGCACTGTCTGGTAATATTTTTGGTTGTGGGTCTATATTAACTGTAACAGTTCAGATCGAGTGAATTCTGCACTGTCTGGTAATATTTTTGGTTGTGGGTCTATATTAACTGTAACAGTTCAGATCGAGTGAATTCTGCACTGTCTGGTAATATTTTTGGTTGTGGGTCTATATTAACTGTAACAGTTTAGATCGAGTGAATTCTGCACTGTCTGGTAATATTTTTGGTTGTGGGTCTATATTAACTGTAACAGTTCAGATCGAGTGAATTCTGCACTGTCTGGTAATATTTTTGGTTGTGGGTCTATATTAACTGTAACAGTTCAGATCGAGTGAATTCTGCACTGTCTGGTAATATTTTTGATTGTGGGTCTATATTAACTGCAACAGTTCAGATCAGGTGGGTTCTGCACTGTCTGGTAATATTTTTGGTTGTGGGTCTATATTAACTGTAACAGTTCAGATCGAGTGAATTCTGCACTGTCTGGTAATATTTTTGGTTGTGGGTCAATATTAACTGCAATCATTCAGATCTAGTGTGTTGTGCATTGTCTGTTGATATTTTATAGTTGTGGGTTTCAACTGCCATTGTTCAGATTGTGTTCTGGGCCACATTTTAACAGACTTTCCCTTGTCGTATTTCTGATGTCATTCATCAGAATTTCAAACCATAATTTGGAATGTTGTGATGAGCAGAGATTTAGCAGGACAAAGGATTGAGAGGAGAAACTGATGTATTAGTTGAAGATATTAGAAGTGGCAGAAATAGTACTCACGTGCCCCATACCTACCTAGACTATATAAGAGAATCCTTGAAATAAACAACAAAATATATTTAAAAAAGATTAAAGTCTTCAGTTCTTGCTGTGGTGTTCACTTTTACCTTTAAGTTCCTGGTGAGTGTGCAGTGAGGCTTTTCAGGTTTTTGTACACACGGTCATTAATGAGATGTTAAAGGATTTCATTGCTGAGTGAATTTGACACTCACAGATCATATTGTACACATGACATCAAATAACTGAACTTAATGAGCTTGTCTCAGTGGATAGCAAAAAAGGGACTGGGTAGGATAGTAAAAAAATAGACCTTACTAAGAGCTACAAAGGATAGAAAGTTGTGGAGAGTCATTACTGGTAACATCCTAAAGGGTCAGAATACATAAAAATATCAGGGATTCTTCTCCCTTTGTGCTGACAAAGCCAACACAGTAAAATAAAACTGTTCTTTTGTCATTAGAAATAAAACATATGAAATCTCCAACTCTCTCCCTATGTACATCCTAAGTCGTCTATCACCTTCCTTCTGACATTTCCCATACCCAATCCCTCTACGTAACCCCCTGCACTATAGTGGCAGTGGAATGCCTTGCTTGGGGTGACACGATTAAAAAAAAAAAAAAAAAAAAAAAAAAACTGCAGAGGCAATCAAAAGATACAAAGCGCACCCACGTTCCCAAAGGAACAACCTTGAACAAGGTAGAGATTGTAGAAACCAAAGATCTTGCTCAAATATCACATCAATTTCTACTCACAGGAGCATTTGGGGGGAAAAACACCAAGAAAGAATATAAGAATGATCCCTTGAAGCAGGAAATGTATCATCTTTGAATGGATGAATCTGAAATGTTCTGACTTTAAGCATTCTTTCAAAGATTACAAGCAAATGATAAAAGAAACCACTTTGGCTCCAGAGTGGAATTATTTTGTTCGCATAATGTTCCTTATCTGTCTGATTCTTGAATTTGTAGTTTTTAAAAAATCCACAGGCAAGATTTTCAAGTCTAAAATACCTTCAGCCAAAGAAAATGTTGGTTAATTTCTTATTTTTTTTTTACTGGTTTTGATCTCTATGCAACACTGCATTTACTTACACTTAAAAAAATGCAGTTACATACAATTGTATTCACAGATGTATAAAATTGTTATATCCCGTGAGGGGATAAACAGGGAAAGAATAGAGAAAGAATAATACTTAACACTAAAGATATAGGAATAGAGATTTATTATGCCACAGTACAATAAACCAATAGACAATACAAGGATACCAATGAATAGTTAACAGGTACAACAATCAATTAGGCAATGTCTCTGTCTAGGACGTATGTGTCTGTCTAGTGAAGAATGCTTCCATCAAGTGACATATGCTTCCGTCTAGTGACGTATGCTCTCGTCTAGTGACGACTCTCGTCTAATTACGATGACTCTCTAGTTCACTCCAGTCACAGTCTTTTATAGTCCGGACCATACCCATTCTGGGGTAGGACAGGATATTCCTCTACATCAAAAATATATAATTATCTTAAGTAATTAAGAAAAAACATATCCCTTTCAATGGCAACAGCAACAAAAATGGGTAGCATCTATAAAAGAGAAAATGATGAGAGAATGCTGATTTTCTACGTGCAGCTTAGATATGGCACAAGGCCAAAAGTATGGGACACACGGCAAGGATTGAACTTACTACTTACTTGGAATGATTCTAGCAAGACAAGCTTGCTAATCATTACACCATGTCAAGGTACAGATTTTTCATCATCCGTTACACCCAATTGTGTATATGGCAGCAACAAAGCTTCTCTACCTCTGCCTATCTTGAACCAGACTAGTCAATGAACCCCAAATTACATACAGTATTGATTTTTTAAGTGCAACTTAGATGTGGATCAAGGCCAAAAGCATGAGGTACCCAGTGAAGATTGAACTCACTTCTTCTTCTTCTATGTGCCCTGTCCCTTCAGAACGTAGGCGATCATGGCTTTCCACATTTCCCTATCCCCGGTAGCTCTGAGCATGCCTTCTCCTGTTACACCATGCAACCCTTGTTCCGTCACCCACCTGATTAGGTCCTTCAAATATGTTATCCGTTGCTTTCCCTTGTCTCTCTTTTCTTCTATCTGGCCTGTTAGTATCAGATTCTCCAAGCCTTCCTTCCTCATTGCGTGTCGCAGGAACTTCAGCTGTCTCTTCCTGATGCTCAGTATTAATTTCCATTTTGTTTCCATCATTTCCAAGACCTCATCATTGCTCACATGCTTGATCCATGAGATTCGCAGCATCCTTCTGTAGAACCACATTTCAGTTGCTTCAAGTTTTTCCTTCATCTTTGATGGTATTGTCCTGCATTCTTTGCTATATTGAAGGACCGACAGCACGTAGCAATCCAGCATTCTCTTCCTACTTAGTTATAATAGGTTCTAAAAAGATAAGCTTGTTAACAATTACACAATGTCGAGATGCCCAAGTGAGGAGAGATGAAGATGTTAACTTGAAACCAAGAAGAAGAATTTTATTGAGAGTAACACAAACTGTTCAGTTGGTAAAGGATGAATGTTTTTTATATGGCTGGGGTTAATCATAATGCCATTATCATTATCATTATGTTGTAATATTTATGCTAGTGGCAAATTGTCAGGCTCCCATGAGATGGCATTTTCATTTAAGACTGTATGTATATATATATATATATATATATATATATATTTCTTTTTCTCTTTTCTAATCTTCTCCCTTTGTTTTTTTTTTCAATTGGAGTAGATAGACTAAACTATCACCCAGTTCACACTCCACCCACATCTATTGAACAGGTGAAGAGGCTCATCCCTTATTTCCTGTTTAGGATGCGGTTTCCGGTTTTCTCTTTTCTAATCTTTTCACTGTTTTTTTTTTTTTTTTCAATTGGAGTAGATAGATTAAACTATTGCCCGGTTCACACTCCACCCACATCTATTGAACAGGTGAAGAGGCTCATCCCTTGTTTCCTGTTTAGGATGCGGTTTCCGGCTTTCTCTTTTCTAATCTTCTCACTCTTATGTAGCCCCCGTCAGTGGCGTTACCACCTTGCTTGGGGTGATATGATTAAAAAAAAAAAAATATATATATATATATATATATATATATATTCTAAACATATACTGTTAAATATAAGAGACAATGAATGTCTATTATGTTTAATCATGAGCTGTTCTAAAATTTTGGCTTTAATTTCAGTTGAAAATAGACAAAAATTCTCCAACATTTGGATAATTTTTTATTAAGTTGGTTTTAAGCTTTTGGCTCACATGAGCCATCTTCAGAGAGGTTATTAAGATGGTAACACAATAACATCCACCATCAGCGATGATTTTATCTTGTGTTGACATAAAACTCTGCTAAGCAACGGCAATAGTTACCAAAAATAACAAACACAGTTCGCAAATTTGTAATGCGGTTCTATGATGTCACACCGCATGATAGCGCAAAATGACAACAGAACCATGTATTCAAATGCAATATAATGTGTTATGATCAGATTTAAATGTGATTTTATTAAGTGTGTGTTGTTTGGATTTAATGTAGATGGCCTCCAATATCTGAAGCTTCTTTTTACTGTGTGTAAGGATTATTGTATTGTTGACTAAAATCTGTCTGATATTACCTACATGTTTATGTTTTTCTGAGAAATGTTGTTTAATTGTACTCTGATCTAAAATTAATAAAATTAAAATTTAAAATTTAAAACTAAAATCTCTGATCTAATTAATAAAATATATATATATATATATTATTAATTTCAACCCAAACAAAATGAAACCAACACTAGTGTGAAGGGGAACTATAGTGAGAGAAATGAGTTGGTATAGCAGGATATTCAGCAGAGGACAAAAGATGAATGAGATTGAAGAAGACAGAAAATGGCAATTGACGTTGCATTTAGATTTTTAGAGATTGTAGCTATCAGGGAAGCAAGTAAACAGAAGGGAGTTCTGCAAGTGTGAAGGACGAAGAAAAAACTGTTGGAGCAGAAGTGGTGGTTACATTTAATGATAAAAGATGGGACCTAGATACCAAACTAGCAGTGCACTTAAATTCCTGTGGTTCAGGCACCAGAGAGAAAAGCTCATCAGAGGAATTGTAGTGAAAATATTTGTAGAAGAGACAAAGAGAAGCCATGTCACGTGGGTGAGAAAGTGACTGAAGGTGAGCTGCCAAGTCAGGATCAATTATATTGCAGATCCTTCTTTGGATTTTGTCAAGAACCTCAAGATGAATAGCAGGAGCATCCGAAACAGGTATGTCAACATTAATTCAATGCACGGTTGAATAGAAGATTTATAAATGTGAAAGATTGATTTTGATGAGAAAAACTTTTTGGCCTGGTACAGTGCCTCAACATTCCGAGCAGTAGATGCAGCTACAGATTCGATGTAGTTATTCCACCTGAGGTCAGCTGAAAAAGTGATGCTAAGGATCAATTTTCTAAGGCTAAGTACTTCCATCTGCCTGTTAGGTGAGGACTTGTGACTTCATTCTGAAGCAAACATAATGGCTTCCAAACAGTTTTGTCACTCACAAGGCTTGCATGAACCCATAATATGGTTTTCAAGTAATTGCCAATGATAGTGCATGCTGGAATCACCTCCTCAGAATTATATCATAAAGAAGCCACCTTCCTTGACAATTCATGCATGGTGAGATTCTAATCTGGATCTCATATTCAGAGCGATAACATTCTAAGCATCTTCTTACTCACTTTTCTTCAAAGAACTTCATAACTCGAAACAAATATTCGACATTTTCTTTCAAACATGAACAATAACAACAATACATATATAGAAACCATTAATATTTTCTACAAAAAAACAAACGCATAGCAATTATGAATAGGATGAATCTTCACTTCCAAACATCATACGGGAATATTCAACTCCCATCAACTTAAGCAAAAATATTAAATTAATTATCTATTATACAAAATTTATAACTGCTAACCTCATCATCAAAAATAACAATTCCCCTGCAAAACCTAAACTACAGCAAACAATATTATTTACAAATTTACATGTCCTTTGAAGAAGTGAATTTTTGATCTAGCCAATTTTATAAATAATTATATTGGTCACACGACTATGAAATTGACACAAAGACTCACATTGCATCTCGGAGACCTTAGCTTAAATCAATCTCATTTAAACACACACAAAAGCCCACCAAACCCTATCCATAACATACCAGTTAACAACACAAACATCATAGCATCACCCACATACAAAAAAAATAAAAATAATGGAATAATCTAAACATATTTATAAATGGAACTTTGTCTCTGTGTGTGTGTGTGTGTGTGTGTGTGTCCGTTACCTATAGACTCCAAAACGACTGAACCGATTTTCTTGAAAATTTACACAGTTGTACTATAAGCATTTGCGAGTGTTCTTAGCTAGGTTTTGTGTCAAGGTAGCCCTGATAAATATTGAAAATCAATAATCGAAAAAATCAGGTTATAAAAAGAGTGGTCTGATTTTAATAAAATTTGATACACTCATAGACAAAGACATAAGAAACAATATTCAGAAGTTTCAAGGTTGCAGTTCTTACAATAGTGCAGAAAAGCGATAATATATATATATATATATATATATATATATATATATATATATAAAAGGCAAGATGTTTGTGTGTGTGTCTGTTTATCTGCCTGTATGTCTGTATTTTTTCAGCCCTTTTATTTTAGTTTTTGCTTCGGGTTTGGCTCTAAGTAGGCATAATTGTAGTTCTTAGTCTCAGCCATGATATCATTGACTCAGAGAACTTATTTAGCCTTCAAAATTCAGTTTACAATGAAAAAAACTTATTTGATATCAATAGCAGGAAATCAAAATTTGACTTACATGCATTCATTTTTCTTTCAGTCTATGGTTTCGCTTTAACTGGAAACAACTATTGCTTTTTAGTCTTTCGTGCCATCGTCCAAAGAGTCTGAGCTCCAGGACCATGGATTAGTTTTAAAGTTTTCATTACACCCCAGCTACGCCAGGCTATACTGCTAGTTATTAATAAAAAAAAGAAAAACCCAACACACTATAATATCAACTATGAACATGCTAACAACATGTTTACCATGGTTGAAACATGAAACACACACACTACTCTACAAACATATATAACACTGCATACATTCTGTTACACATAAAATAAAATCCATTCTTGATATTGGTTAAAAGTATAGCCAAAAGTGCTCGGATAAGCAAAACATTTGGACAATTTTTAAATAATTTATGGCCTAAAATAAAAAAAAATATCATATGATTACATGAAAAATAACATAAAAAACTTAACCATCACACTTTTTCTGTCATTTTTAATGAAACCTGCATATATGTATAATAATAATGGTTGGCCACTCATATTCAAGGATATCTTTCTACTGGGGTGGCTTTCTAATCCTCTTTGCAGACGCTTGCTCAGAAACTTTTGTGCTTGTTCAACACCCACAGATCTCAACTGTGGTTTATACTGCAACAATGCTGAGTGGACCTTAGTTACAGTTTCTGTAAGAGAGCATGCTATCTAGCATGATCAACAGTCTGAACAATGCCAGAACACTAAAGCCCTCAGTCACGATGACTTGTGACTTCATGCTAGCACAACCATCTACGACTCCTCAAAAGGAGCCGTCTAACCAATTTCACTCACAAGGCTTATGTCAACCCATGGTACAATTTCCAGACACTTTCAAAAGGTGCCGCACACTGACGTCACCTCCTCCAGACTGATAACATCAAGAAGTCAACTTCCTGACAAACTGACTTTGGTGAGATTCAAACCCAGGCTTTATGGTCAGAAAGCAAGTGTTCAGACCACTCAGCCACATGCTTATATATATATATATATATATATATATATATATATATAATTGTGCATAAGTAATTCAAATAATATCAAAGGTAAGGGCTAGTGACTCGTATTCAAGGATACCCATCTACCAGAGCAGCTGGCTAATCCCCATTGTAGTTTCCTGCTCAGGTACACTTGTTTGTTCAACATTCAGAGAGTCCACTTGTGGCTCATGTTGCAACTATGCCGAGCAAACCTTAGTGATAGTTTCTGGGAGAGAGGGCATTATCTAGCATAAACAACAGTCTGAACAAAGTCAGAACACTACAACCCTCAGTCACAATGACTTGTCATTTCATGCTAGCACAACCATCAACAACTCCTCAAAGGAGGCTGTCTACCCAATTTCACTCACAAGACTTGGGTCAACCTGTGGTATGTTTTTCAGGCACTTTCCAAAGGTGCCGCATGCTGACGTCGCCTCCTCCAGACTGATAACATCAAGAAGTCAACTTCCTGACAAACTGACTTTGGTGAGATTCAAACCCAGGCTTTATGGTCAGAAAGCAAGTGTTCAGACCACTCAGCCACATGCTTATATATATATATATATATATATATATATATATATATAATTGTGCATAAGTAATTCAAATAATATCAAAGGTAAGGGCTAGTGACTCGTATTCAAGGATACCCATCTACCAGAGCAGCTGGCTAATCCCCATTGTAGTTTCCTGCTCAGGTACACTTGTTTGTTCAACATTCAGAGAGTCCACTTGTGGCTCATGTTGCAACTATGCCGAGCAGACCTTAGTGATAGTTTCTGGGAGAGAGGGCGTTATCTAGCATAAACAACAGTCTGAACAAAGTCAGAACACTACAACCCTCAGTCACAATGACTTGTCACTTCATGCCAGCACAACCATCAACAACTCCTCAAAGGAGGCTGTCTACCCAATTTCACTCACAAGACTTGGGTCAACCTGTGGTATGTTTTTCAGGCACTTTCAAAAGGTGCCGCACGCTGGCGTCGCCTCCTCCAGACTGATAACATCAAGAAGTCAACTTCCTGACAAACTGACTTTGGTGAGATTCAAACCCAGGATTCATGGTTAGAAAGCAAGTGTTCTAAATACTCGACCTGCATGTTGTTTGATTTAGCTTTCTAAAGTAAATGTGGACTACCCTGAATACTCCTTGATGTTTATATGAGTAGTACTGACGGAAAAGAAAAAAATTACATCATGATAATTACTAATCTCAGATTTATGGATGATCTGGAAATTTGAAAGAGAACAGAAAATTTTAAATCATTCTCAAGTTCAATAAACATAGAATGTATTGATTTTATCAATTATAATTTGACAAATCTCTAAATCTCAGTCCTGTAGCTCTAAAACTGACTGAAAATTAATCAATTAATCAAATCGGATTAAGAGAAATTTATTTTTAAAATTTTAAAGTATTTTTGGAGGGAAAAAAGAAACAGACAAAAACATATTGGCGACAAAACTTTAACAGATTATTCTCTTAAGGTGTCAATCAGAAGTGACAACAATAAGAAAAGGTCAGTCTAGATGAAAAAACACAACCCCATTCAAATCTGACTGATCAGTTGGTGAGTGGGACAGACATGAATTTATTCGGTTGCTTTATTAATAAGTAATGAAACAAAAATTAAATTTCTCAAGTTCTGAAAATAGAAAAAGATTAAAATAAACTTTTTTTATAATCATATTGCCCTAAGCAAGGCATTATACTGCCACTGTTTTGCAGGGGGTTACATAGGAAGAAAGTTATGAGAAAGTGTGACAGGTTATAAGGGGTGTCAAGAATTGAGTAAAAGTAGGATGACAGTGGACATAAAGTGAGGGATCAGTATATTTAGTGATTATATTGTAGAATTGATCCCCCACTTTATGCCTGCATTATAATAGTATAGAATTTTTTTTCTTTATAATCATATCGCCCTAAGCAAGGCATTTTACTGCCAGTGTTTTACAGGGGGTTACATAGGAGGAAAGTTATGAGAAAGTGTGACAGGTTATCGGGGGTGTCAGGAAGTGGGTAAGAGAAGGATGAGAATACTGATGAGAGTGGAGTGGATGGAGAAAAGAGCATGAGTGGGAGGATGGAGGTTAGTGAGATAAGAGATGACTGTTGACTTTACATTTAAATTCTTGGAGACTGTAGTTGTCGGGGAAGCAAGTAAATGGAAGGGAATTCCACAGGCGGGAAGTACAAGAAAAGAAGCTGCTGGAGTAGAATTTGCATTTACATTTTATTGGTTTCACAGTAAATGGGTGGGACCTAGTTGCTAATCTTGTGGCTTGAATAAATTCATATATAGGGGGTACCAGTGAGCTAAATTCACCGGAGCAGAAGCCGTGAAAGTATTTGTAAAAGAGACACAGAGAAGCCACATTGCACCAATGAGAGAGTGACTGTAACACATTATGTTAGATTTTTATAGATGGGAAAAAGTAAGCTTACAGTTGTTTCACTTTTTGTTTCACATTTAAGACCTAATTTATTCAAATCATAATTAACTTTTCCAAACTGTTCTTTCAGCAAGATGAAACATCTCCCAAATATGCTTTGGGAGTATGGAACTACCATAAGCAAGCCTTTTCACAGCGTTGGCTCAGAAGAAAGAAGCAGCATGTTCAATAACCTAACACCAATAGATTTCTTTTTTGATGGTGTAGTAAAGAACAATGTTGATGAGAGAAATCCCCAAACAGTAGAGAAATTAAAAGAGTATTTATTGAAATTGATGCTGATTGGGAACTATGTCATACTGTGTGTCATATTGTTCCGAAGAGGTGTGTGCAATGTTGAAAGAGGAATTTTTGAGCCCTTAAGTCATTAAATTGTGCTAAAATGTTGTCTGTAAATTATTAAGTAAATGTACACTGCTGGCCATAATTATCAGGCCACCCCATTTTTTTTTAAAAAGAAATGATGAATTTCATACCATTTTTAGTATTTATTGCCAAGTGAATAATTTTAAATGAAAATAGAATGAATCTTTTGTTAATACTCTCCAATAAAATGTGCATCAAATGAACTGTTCTGGTGTCCAGTTTTTGTGATCCCTTCCCCATGCTAGTCTCTTCTTCTTATTGGCTGGCCAAAGCAAAGACTTCCTGGCTGCCTTGTAAAATTTTGCAAAGTAATAATAACAAAAGAATCATTCTATTTTCAGTTAGAATTATCCACTTGGCAATAAATACTAAAAATTGTACGAAATACATCATTGTTTTTTAAAACTGGGGTCGCCTAATAATTATGGCCAGTAGTGTACATAAACAGTTTTGAACAAATATGATCATAACAAATAAATATATATATATATATATATATATATATATAAATGTTTTTAAAAAATGAAAAATGCATAATGACTAAATGTGGGCCAAACGTGGGCCTACCCTATACATTCAAACTAATGTTTTCATCTTTATTGTTATTAACCAAATATTTCAGCTGTTCTACCCTCCAGATTTCTCCAGGGACTTGTCAATTGAGGTAACCTTCAAGAAGTTTCAAACAGAATCATTTATTTTATCTACAGGGATAGATGGTTCTCATGTCTCTGCCCATGTCTAGCGATATCTCATTTTATTTCTTTTAGTGCCATTCAGTTATAGCTTACCTAGTTTCACAAAGTCTGGGTCTGTATGATCCATCCCAGCTTACCATGACAATATCACCAAATTCAGAAACCAGTATTTTAATCTACTAGGCTACTCTTCTGTGGAACAATCTCGAGTCTAGAATGTAGAACTTCAAACCTAATGTTCACAATGCTTGCTGCTGTCATGTTTGACTTCCATTGCCACTGCTTCTCTTTTCTTATTGCTGCTGCTGAAGCCTTGCTGTGAAGCTTGGCACTTTCCACCAATGTTTCTTTTTCCTTATTTATTAATGGATTCCATATGGTATTTATTTTTATGCTATGTCTATTGAGAAGCCTATCATAGCCGAGTATAAGTACTCATTTCTTCAGACATATGGTTCTCTTGAGAATATAATATTTGGAATCTTTATTTTTATTTTGTGTTTCAAATATTGCCTTCAATAAGAATCTTAATTCCAGAGGCAGCATTTATGACATACCATATAAATGTAGAAAAGAAAGGTGATTGAAAAGTTTGGTATAGCATACCAAATACATACATATGGAGAATTAATTCTTAGCAAGGAATTTTTTCAGACTATAATAATAATTGTTTTGCTGATGGAATCAGTTTTCTATATAAAAAGTAAGAAAAAATAAAACAAACAGGGACAAACATTAGATCTAAATGTTAAAGATGCAGAGATACTCAGCTTTAAATTTCTACAACTAGCAAATCTTGGAGTAGATAGACTAAACTATTGCCCAGTTCACACTCCACCCACGTCTATTGAACAGGTGAAGAGGCTCATCCCTTGTTTCCTGTTTAGGATGTGGTTTCTGGCTTTCTCTTTTCCAATCTTTCCACTATTACGTAGCCCCCTGCATATCAGTGGCGTTACCGCCTTGCTCGGGGTGATACGATTAAAAAAAAAAAATACTTAAGTTGGCCTATTTTATTTAAGTTATTTTTATTCCTTTTGTTTTTATTTTTATCAATTTTTTTTGTAATCATAACATATTGCATCAGTAGTAATTTTGTGAAGAAAGGAGATAGGTTGGCCAATCCTAGACATAAACTTACCATAAAAAATTCTGTGATTAGTGCACTTTCAATACATTTTTGCTTTAATAATATGTATTTTTTTTAATCAAAACTTCATTCTTTAAGCCAAGACGATGTTTGAATCTACTACAATAAATGCATTGTGTGAATTGTTTATAGATAAGACTCATTCTATCATTTAACCTTATTTTTCATCATTTTAATTCATCACTTACCATATATATATGTGTGTGGTAAGTGAGAAACCTGCTTGCTAAAATATCTTTTTATCAATAAACCAGTGAAAAAACAATCTTGTTACTAACCAACATCACAACTCCACACTATATATATATATATATCAGTTGAGTTTCACTCCTGGCCAGAAGCAAGTAGATGTCTAGCCACACTGATGAGCTGCTATACAGTGAAACAGGCTTGTATGTGGATAACTTTTATATATATATATATATATATATATATATATATATATATATATATATATATATATATTTGTTTTGGCACTATTTTTAATGGATACTTGTATTTGAGTAGATAAGATGAAATCTGTGTATGTACTCAAATTAAAAAAATATCCTTTTATAAAAGAAATTACCATTTCATCAGGTGTGCTAAAACCACTCGCCCATTGAGTGGGTGACTTGATCTAAAGAGTGGCTTGACCCCAAAACTTGAATACCTAGTGATGGGTATTTCATTCACCTGTGGTAAATTGTTCTAGTGCCATAAGCTATGTCACTTCCAGATGTCTCAGTATCAGTTATCTCCCTTTAAGTATTTTTGTTCACCTCTGCTGTAGCCAGGTATTGAACTTACAACTTTTTGGCCCAGTGGATAAAAGCACTGGTTGAATCCAGTGACTTGATCCAAAGAGTTTTGAAAATTTTTAAATGGTTACATATATGTGTCTGTGGGATAGGAAATTAAGAATTAAAATCAACCTTCTTCTTCACCTTTACAAAAATTCACAATGACGTGTGAAATCCTAGTTTTTCCCAAATAGAAGTTAGTCAGTCAGAAAGTCTAGGATGGAAGCAGCAAAGATGACAAGCAAAAATGTAATGGGAGAAACTTCAAGTGACCTGGAAATTGTCCACTTTCTCTTTCTTTCTTGTGTGCTGATTTATTTTACTTCTTCTTCTCCATTCAAAGACATTCCTACTAAACAAACACATACATACGTACATACGTACGCATAAACCCTTTCCAACAAATTACTACTGTGAACATTTCTACAACTCTTGATACCCTGAACTCATTATTTGTTTCTCATTGATAGATAGATCTATCATCCGGTTCACACTCCACCCACGTCTATTAAACAGGTTAAGAGGCTCATCCCTTGTTCCCTGTTTAGGATGTGGTTTCCGGTTTTTCTCTTTTCCAATCTTTTCACTATTACATAGCCCCTTGCACATCAGTGGCGTTACCGCTTTGCTTGGGGTAATATGATTAAAAAAAAAAAAAAAATTAACTGTGACCTATTCTTGTTATTCCTTTCTTTTAATAAATTTCTATTGTAACATGAAAAATGTATATTTTTATTCTTACACTATTCCACACATTCCAACCAACCTGCCTGCAACCAACCTTCTGATGATAATTCTGCATAAAACTTGTAAGCTGTAGGGAGTTTAATTATGTATGACACAAGGCCAAATCAAATAAGCATTAACCATCTCCCGACGGCTTCATGTCTATGCATGCATGTATTAGTATTATACACTAGTATAACTAAAATTACTTCTCTCCTAGTAATCCCCTTCAGTTCCTCTTTCAGTTCGAAAACTAATGCTGTAAACTTCTCAGAGATTGTGAAGATGAGATTTGGTTTCTTGAATTCATTTAAATTTTGGCTTTAACTTTTCACTTGTTTCTGTTTTCAATTTATTCACAGGAACATCTTTTCATTTACTAATTGCAAATGGACAGCATGGCTCCAATTAACTTTCCTTTTAATCAATAGAAATTACCAGCCTCTCAGTTTTCTGAAAGACTAAATTAATTGCTACTTACCGTTCTGTTGAAAGGATTAAGAATAAATAAATTTAAAAAGATACTATCGAAAAAACAAAACAAATTAAGAAAACTTTTATTTTACACCTGATATCCTGCACATGTCTGCATTTTTATAGTGAAAGCAAACATTTTTTCATTTTTTTTCTCCTGCTAATAATTCCAACACACACACATAAATATATACACTACTACCCATAATTATTAGGCCACACCAGTTTTTTTTTTAAAAGAAATGATGTATTTCATATTATTTTTAGTATTTATTACCAAGTGGACAATTCTAAATGAAAATAAATGGTTCTTTTTTAATACTGCACAATAAATATGGGCATCAAATGAACTGTCCTGGTGTCCAGTTTTTGTGCTCCCTTCCCCATGCTAGTCTCTTCTTCTTATTGGTTGGCCAAAGCAAAGGCTTCCCGGCTGTCTTGTAAAATTTTGCAAAGTAATAATAACAAAAGAACCATTCTATTTTCATTTAGAATTATCCACCTGGTAATAAATACTAAAAATAGTATGAAATACATCATGTCTTTTAAAAAATATAGGGTGGCCTAATAATTATGGCCAGTAGTGTATCTAGAGAAGTAATTAATTCTTTATTTATTAATCTGACAGATTTTTATCACTTAAAAGTTAATTTTCAAGGAAATCTATATTTAAAATGTGCATTGTGGTGCCATGGATATTGTCTCGGAACAAGAAATCAGCAAGCCAATTTCAATTTTAAATTGAATCTGTTACATTCACTTATGCAAAATTACCCTTGGAAAAGGTATTAATCTGTCTCTTTTCCCTCCTGCTATGAGTTAAATAGCAGGACAGATTTGATTATACAGCCTTGGTTGGCAATCAGTCTACCGCAGAAATAATAGTAACCTACTATGGGAAAATCTTCTGCCCACAATCAGTCATACCGTGAAAGATATGCATCATGGTCAAGTGATTAAGACCCACCAGATCAATTAACTGCTTTTCCTATGTTTAAGAGTCGTAGGTTAAAATCCTACCAGAGGAAGCATATTTTCCTAACAAGATTTCTCAAATATTCAAGCCTACAGATATATATAAATATATAGTTTAATTATGAAAAATAGAGCATCTACTCAAATCCAAGTGTCTATTAAAAATAATGTTGAAACAAATAAATTAAAAATGTTGGTTAATTTCAGTTCTAAACTTTCCATAACATTTTGTTAACTAAAATTGTTTTTGTTTATATTAGGATACAAAAACCATAGATATGAATATTACAAAAAATCTGGAATTGCCAGGTCCACGGCCGACCTACTAACAACCGTAACATAGTACATGCTACAGGCCCTTGATGAGTCTGATGAGATTCGCGCAGTTGCTCTGGACATCTCCAAGGCTTTCAACAGGGTTTGGCACTCTGGCCTCCTATGCAAACTACGGGGTTACGGTATTACCAATCTTTCTTAAATAACCGCAAAATGAAGGCTGTTCTGAATGGGCGTGCCTCTTCATCCTACAGCACGAATGCTGGTGTCCCACAGGGCTCTATCCTGGGCCCGACACTCTTCCTTATTTTCATCAACGACCTCCCAGATGAGATCAAGTCCCAAGTAGGCATCTTCGCAGATGACACTACAATATACTCCGGCACCAGTAAGAAACCTGTCGTGGCAGACAGACATAATCTCGCTGCTGACCTTGAACGGGATCTACACTCTGTGGTGAACTTGGGCAAAAAGTGGCTTGTCAACTTCAATTCGTCTAAGACCAAGCTCTTGTCTGTCAACCATTACAGGCAACCTCTTCTGCCTCCCATAAGCATGGACCAAGTGATTCTCCCGGAGAGCAATACACTACGCCTGCTCGGACTTACCCTGTCCTCAGACCTCAAATGGAACCACTATATTGAATCCATAGCAAAATCTACTGCTAAGAAGGTTGGGTCACTATGTCGATCCAGGATGTTTTTTCCACCTGAATCCATCCTGCATCTATACAAGTCAACCATCTGTCCGTGCATGGAGTACTGCTGCCATTTATGGTCAGGCGCCCCTGCCGTTCTCCTCAGTGTTCTTGACAGGCTCCAAAGGAGAGTCTATAATGTGATAGGTACTGATCTGGCTCAACTGCAGCCACTTCCCCACCGTCGAAATGTGGCCTCCCTTTGTCTGTTCTATAAATACTTTCATGGCTTCTGCTCCAACAAACTTAAGTCACTGGTGCCTCCTCAACAGGTTTTTACTCGTGCAACCAGACTGGCAACTGAGTCCCACCCATTCACAGTCAGGTTAGCCAAATGCAGATGATAATTCTACTCCTGCAGCTTCTTCTCTCGCACTTCCCGCCTGTGGAACTCACTCCCGTATTCTTGATTTCCTGATGGCTACAACCTCCAGAAATTTAAATGCAAAGTCAATACTCATCTACTAACCACTGGGCTCTAGCTCTCTCCCCACCCCCGTATAACCTTCCCTTTCTCTCTACCTATATATCTGTCATCGCACATGCATTCTCAGCTTTCTATTGCTCCTTTCTAACGAGTTTGTACTCATCACTCTTTTCTAATTAATCTTTTTACAGTCATGTAGCCCCCTGCACATCAGTGGCATTTCCACCTTGCTCGGGGTGAAATGATTAAAAAAAAAAACAAGTATTTATAAGGCTTAATCTGACTTTGTCTAACTGCAAAATTCTTTCATGGTTGAGTGATTAAGACAAGTTAGATCAATTGACGGCTTCTCGTTTGTCAAGGGGTTGCAGATTCAAATCTTATGGGAGAATGCATATTTTCCAAACAAGACTTCTTGAATATTCAGACTAATAGATATACATAAATATACTGTTTAATTATAAAAAACAGGTTATCTACTCAAATACAAGTATCCATTTAAATTAATATTTAAATAAATTATATATATATATATATATATATATATATATATATATATAATTTATTTGTTCATCTTTGCATTCACTTATCTTTAACAAAATTTATTTTAAAAATCAAATTTGTTTTCTATAATAAAGTTCACCCCTGTTTGTATTTGGTGTCTTCTTTCTTGGTCACGTGGGTTGATTGAATTTCCTTTATACATGTTGTTTGTTTCATTCCTCGTTAGCCGGCTTTCCCTGACGATCCGTTATGGTGAAACCTATGTAGGTCTGTCGGGCTCACTAGGTATTTTTTACTTATATATATATATATATATAAGATAGGATAAGGAATAACTTTGGCTATAATGTGTGACTCTTCAGAAATTAATTAAGTTCTCTCGGTGACTGGCGTCTGTATACACTGCTTATATACAAGACGTTAAAATTTCCCTTCTCTGATGCCATGCGCCAATGGCTTAGGGAGTAGAGACTCAGACTGACACCAAATTGATCGAGTTTCAATCCCGGCCAGAAGCAAGTGGATATGTCTAGCCACACTGATGAGCTGTGATACAGTAAAATGGACTTGTATGTGGATGACTAATATATATATATATATATATATATATATATATATGTATATATATGTGTGTGTGTGCGTGTGTGTGTGTATTATTTTTCAATACCCTGAAAGAGACAATATAACTAAATTTACACTGTCAAAATAGATTATGATTTATAACTGTCTAAATATGTGTTGAGTTTTTCTCTCAAGATATACACACACACACACACATATATATATATATATATATATATATATATAAGATGCAAGTGTGTTAGAGAATATGAGAAAAATATATTATTAAGGATGATAATCAAAGAACAAAAATTAAGACAGAAAATAATGGCTGATATTATATTTAAATTTTTGAAGATCAAGCTTTACTGGGAGGCAAAAAGCCAAAAGAGAGTTCTACAATTGAGCAGTGCAATAGAAGTAACTATTAGCATAGAACTATAGAACTTATGGTTACATCTAGCCATTTCAACAGTAGAATGATGAGACCTTGCTACCAATCTAGTACTGCAATTAAATTCATAAAGTCTAGGTACCATAAGGAAAATTTACTCGGAACAATTACCATGAAAAAGGAACAGGGAATTCACGTTACATCGTTGACTGAAACCAAGCAGATTAGCATATATACAAACAAGATAAACATCTCCATTGCTAGATATAATCCTCATGTTGGTATATGTTTATAAATGCTTGAAGACGATCCAATAAGACACACATAGACTTAACTATTTTTGTAATGGAGCTTCCTACAAGAGACAGACTTGTGCTGTTTGATGAGAGTAATGCCTGTAAAAATTGACTATAAGACATTCTTAAAGAATGGTAAAAAAGTTCAAGATCTTGTAATTTGTAACCTGAAAGAGACATACCAATTGTTTAAATAAAAAAAAAACCTAAGTAGAGTTAGATTTTTCCAAATTTGCTAAACTCAGACCAAAAGAATATATCCTAGCAGCTAGTGATGGAACACACTATGTCTGTGAATGACAAAATATGAATCTAATGGTTGTGGTGGCTCATCTTGGTACATGGACTCAAGATGACTGGTTTGTTTTATGGCATATCAACCTCGTCGGGTCATTTATTGCCAATGAAATTATTATTTATTTATTGCTGGTAATACCTTTTTCTTTCAACAATTTATTGTTACCTTTAGATAAGTTTTGTGCCTAGTAATACTTTTTTCTTTTCGAGTATCAAGATTCACTGGGATTTCTTTTAAAAGGCAGGATCCCCAAGTCCTACCCTGTTATTTAACCCATAACTGGAGGGAAGGGATGGATTAATACTTTCCCAAGGGTACCAGTGCTTAAATGAATGCAGGGTATTCAACTGGAATTCGAACTCGGCTCATCGATTTCTCTTTCTGAGCCAATATCCACTGCACCACAATGCACGTCCGTCACTAAATGCTTACAGCACCTGGTATTCCCAAGTGGTCACCCATCTAAGTACTGACCAGGCTGAACGTTGCTTAACTTTGGTGATCGAGCGAGTATTCAACGTGATATGGCCGTAAGCTGACTCAAGATGAATAATATAAACAGTGGCTCTCAACTGACAGAACAACACTGAAAACAGTACCACAAATTACAGAAGAAATTATTGAAACTTTTTGTGCAGTCCTTCAAAGTTTGAAAAAGCAGGATTTCATTGCTAAAAAACAATCAAAATTTTGTTCTAATAAGAAACGTTCTTTGATGGATGGTTGTTATATATTCTAGGGACCAACCGAATATAATTGAACTTAAAAAGAATTTATTTCTGTCAAAGGTGAAAAAGAACACGCGATGATTTCTGTCAAAGTTGGAATGCAAAAACAAAACTAAACGGTGTATTATGAAAACAACGCCGGTTTACAAGGTCACAAAATATAAACAACAGAATATAATCTAATTAAATTATTCAATCAGAAACGAGTGTAATTTACATTAAATTAGTCTGGGTTATGAAACAATGAATAGAGAAATGAAATATATTTCAATAAGATGAAGAGAAATATTTTGGTTGTCAGAAACAATAAAATAAACAGGCATTGTGTCAGTTTGTCAAAGTTGGAAAAAAGTCATAGTTATTGCAGACTAGCAGTATAGCCCAGTATTGCCTGGGTGTAATGAAAGCTTTAAAACTAATCCATGGTCCTGGAGCTCAGACTCTTTGGACGTTGACACGAAAGGTAATCAAAGAACAAAATAGTTGTTTTCAGTTAAAGCAAAACCGTAGACTGAAAGAAAAATGAATGGATGTAAGTCAAATTTTGATTTCCTGCTATTGATATCAAATAAGTTTTTTTCATTGTAAACTGAATTTTGAAGGTTAAGTAAGTCCTCTGAGTAAATGGTATCATGGCTGAAACTAAGAACTACAATTATACCTACTTAGAGCCAAACCCAAAGTAAAAACTAAAATAAAAGGACTTAAAAAAATACAGACATACAGGCAGATAAACAGACACACACACAAACATCTTGCCTTTTATATAAATATATTATCGATTATCTGCACTATTGTAAGAACTGCAACCTTGAAACTTCTGAATATTGTTTCTTATGTCTTTGAGTGTATCAAATTTGATTAAAATCAAACCACTCCTTCTATAACCCGATTTTTTTGATTATCGATTTTCGATATTTATCGGGTGTACCACGACACAAAACCTAGCTAAGAACACTCGCAGATGCTTATAGTACAACTGTGTAAATTTTCAAGAAGATCGCTTCAGCCGTTTCGGAATCTATAGGTAATGGACACACAGACACACACACACAGACAAAGTTCTATTTATAAATTTACTAGCAGTATAGCCCAGCGTTGCTCTGGGTGTAATGAAAGCTTTAAAACTAATCCATGGTCTTGGAGCTCAGACTCAGCCTAAAGAATATTGGTGTGAAGTTTGCTGAGAATGGGATAAAAATTGTGGATTTGTATAAAGGACATACAGACAGATAAACAGACACACACACATCTTTCCTTTTATATATTATCGATTTTCTGCACTATTGTAAGAACTGCAACATTGAAACTTCTGAATATCGTTTCTTATGTCTTTGTCTACGAGTGTATCAAATTTAATTAAAATCAGACCACTCCTTCTATAACCCGATTTTTTTTTTTATTATCGATTTTCAATATTTATCAGGGGTACCTCGACACAAAACCTAGCTAAGAACACTCACTGATGCTTATAGTACAAATGTGTAAATTTTCAAGAAAATTGGTTCAGCCGTTTTGGAGTCTATAGGTAACAGACACACTCATACACACACACACACACACACACAGTTCCATTTATAAAAAAGTTTAGATCAGGGTTAGATTTTGCTGAGAATTATTCATTTATTTTACAGAATGCTGGAAAAATTCTCAAGTCACATGACATCTATTTGTCTGTTATTACAGAAATGACAAAGAACTGGAGTATATTACTATTGTAATGATATCAGATTGTCTCAAGCACGACACAGTAGCTGTCCATTTGTTACAAAGAATACTTATAGAAATAATGAAAGAAAATCTAAATTTTATAACAAAAAATCTGATCTATTTCTCTGATGGTGCTGCTTCACATTATAAAAATTATAAGAATTTTATCAATTTGTACAAAACTGACTTTGGTATTGACGCTGAGTGGCACTTTTTTGCTACATCTCATGGGAAAGGCTCATGTAATGGGTTAGGTAGCACTATTAAGAGATTAACAGCAAAAGCAAGCCTGCAGCGATCCTATAATTATGACATCGAGACAGTTGTTTAATAATGCATGCAAAAACATTTCAGGCATAAACATTTTGTATTCCTCAAATGAATAGACAAATGAAGTAGAAATCTTAGAAAATAGTTTTAAAAATGCCTCAACAATTGCAGGAATGCAAAAAATACATAGTTTTATTTTTGTGTCTAAAAAAAGAGATTGAAGTAAAAACAGTGTTAACTCAGGGAAAAAGAAAAATAGTTAAAATTATAAAATTGGACAATATATAAATTTGTTACAGCAATCTATGACAGAAAATGTTAGGATGTGTGCTTGAAAAATACCCAGATAACGAAGAGTTAAAATTGATATTTTTCAAAATCAAAGAGCTCTTTCCTATCTTTCTATTTTCCATTACATCTAGATGTTCATTTTAAATCATCCTCATATTCTTAGTATAGTTGATCCTAATAAGGAACTTATAAACTTTCAGAAATTGAGATGGAAAAAGATGAACATATTTTACAAAAAAGAATTTCTTGAGAAATAAAGATATACTCAAGATTGGTCATCTCAAAATTTTGCGTAAAATGTGGTTTGTATATCCAAATTTTTTATTTTTATTTAAGCATGTACTCCAACAAACAGAAAACTAAGTTTGCTTGTTAATCTCTTTGTAAATGTTAAGAATCTTTTTTTAAATATTCATTTTAATGTATCGTCTTTTCAGATCGAAACTTAATTTCTTAAATATAGAAAAAAATATGAAAACTTGATTATTTTGTGCATGCAGTGTAACACTAGAATGTCAACAAAATATTGTTAACCATTAACATCATTTGTTGTGTATATTCATATTATTTCATGTTATCTTAAGATTAATTAATGACAGTTTTTTAAATAATTATTTTCATTGTCACTTTTTCATATTAAAATCTACTAGCAGTATAGCCCAGCATTGCTCGGGTGTAATGAAAGCTTTAAAACTAATCCATGGTCCTAGAGCTCAGACCCAGCCTAAAGAATATTTGTGTGAAGTTTGGTGAAAATCGGATAAAAATTGTGGATTTGTATAAAGGACATCCAGACAGATAAACAGACACACACACAAACATCTTGCCTTTTATATATATATATTATCAATTTTCTGCACTATTGTAAGAACTGCAACCTTGAAACTTCTGAATATCGTTTCTTATGTCTTTGTCTATGAGTGTATCAAATTTGATTAAAATCAAACCACTCCTTCTATAACACGATTTTTTTGATTATCGATTTTCGATATTTATCGGGGGTACCTCGACACAAAACCTAGCTAAGAACACTCACAGACGCTTATAGTACAACTGTGTAAATTTTTAAGAAAATCGGTTCAGCCGCTTCAGAGTCTATAAGTAACAGACACACACACAGACACACAGAGACAAAGTTCCATTTATAAATAAGTTTAGATTTAGATTAGATTTGTTGTATAATAAAAATGTAAACAAAATCAAAAATAAGGTTGTTTATTTTTCTACCAAACTAGTGAAAATTTAAGTACAAATAACACAAATTCTGATGATTTTCTGATAATAGTTATGTGAATATTATTCAGCAGTCAAATAGCATTCTAAAGATATACAACTTTACCATATTGGGAGATAGAAAGATGTCAAAATATAGTGGCCCATACCAAAATACCCCATTTTGAATTTAGCCCAACTCGGTAAAAATCCTTGTAACTCAGGCAACAGTCAAAAGTCCACAAAATTTTGTACATATCATGCCATAAAGCATACAAATTTGTGGTCAAATTGTTAAACAAAATTAAAAGTACACTTTTTGAGAAATTAAAGGTCAAAGAGTAAGATCATGGTAAAATTATCTTATTTGACCTTTAAACAAAAAAATAAGGAGATCACCTTTTAGATATATTCAAGTATTCTAAAATGGTATATAATTTAAGTTTATAAATGAAAAGCAACTGAGATATTGACATTTAAACTTTGTGAGTATATTCCAAAATTCACCTTTTTGGCAAGGGTCAATAGGTCATATGATGGGAACCCTTTGACCTAGAGATGTAAAATAGGTATGATTCAATTTGTATCATGAAACTCTATAAGTCTGTATCAATGATGGTCAGACCCTTGTTGATCTTATATGGAATGACTTAAATAAAATTTCAGAAAAGTATATTTTATTCTTAAATCTTTTAATTCAGTGAGTTAAATTGTGATGAAAGACGACTACATTAGGGTGCAAATCAGCTATTAAAACAAAAATCGATTCCAATCAATATAATTTCTGTTTCAAATACATCAGATTATTTTGCTTACTGGAAGTAAATCTAATCCTTCACCTTTCAATTAAAGGTAAAATGAAAGCTTTTTTATTTATAAAAATTCATTTTAAGCCATAGATATAAAAAATTAGTAGAGGTACTTACTACCTATTTATCATCAATCACAGTCTGTTCATATCTATCTATCTATCTATCTATCTATCTATCTATCTATCTATATTAATTATTCAGATATGGCACACACATGATTAAAAATATAAAATGGCGACAATTTACATATTGCACCCTATATATATATATATATATATATATATATATATATATATATATATATATCTCAGCATGTGGTGTAGGTATAGAAGAATCCAAAGGAGTATCCTGTACATACAGTGGTAGGATAACTCTCTAAGATAGCCCTAAATATATATATTTTTTTTTAATCATTTCACCCCGAGCAAGGCGGAAACACCACTGATGTGCAGGGGGTTACATAAATGTAAAAATATTAATTAGAAAAGAGTGAGGAGTATAAACTAGTTAGAAAGGAACAATAGAAAGCTGAGAAAGCAGGTGTGATGACAGATACATAGGTGGAGAGAAAGGGAAGATTATACAGGGGAGGGGAGAGAGCTAGAGTCCAGTGGTTAGTAGATGAGTATTGACTTTCCATTTAAATTTCTGGAGGTTGTAGCCGTCAGGAAATCAAGAATACGGGAGCGAGTTCCACAGGCGGGAAGTGCGAGAGAGGAAGCTGCAGGAGTAGAATTGTCGTCTGCATTTGGCTAACCTGACTGTGAATGGGTGGGACCCAGTTGCCAGTCTGGTTGAACGAGTAAACACCTGTTGAGGAGGCATCAGTGACTTAAGCTCATCCGAGCATATGTATATAAATACATATAGAGCAAATATAAGAAAAAATAAGGCAGACACGTTATTTCATCGTAAATCGGAAGTATAGGCCTATTTCAGGCGAACCATCATCAGCTTCCATCTTTATTTATTTTGTGTAAAATCCTTTGTAAAATAAAGACGGAAGCTGATGATGGTTTGCCTGAAATAGGCCTATACTTCCGATTTACGATGAAATAACGTGTCTGCCTTAAATTTTCTTATGTATATGTATATATTTTTTTAATCATTTCACCCCAAATAAGGCAGCTTTACTGCCACTGGTGTGCAGGGGTTGCATAGGAGGAAAATGATGAGAAAGAGGGACAGGTTATAGAGGATGTCAGGAAGAGGGTAATAGAAGGATGAAAATACTAGCGTGATGGGAGTGGAGTGGATGAAGAAAAGAGCATGAGATGCGAGTCAGTGAGATGGGAGATGACTATTGACCTTACATTTAAATTCTTGGAGATGGTAGCTGTCTGGGAAGCAAGTATACTGAAGGGAATTCAACAAGTAGGAGGGGCGAGAAAAGAAGCAATTAGAGTAGAAGTTGCTGTTACATTTTATTGGTTTCATTGTAAAAGGTTGGGCCTAGTTGCTAGTCTAGTAGCTCGAGTAAATTCATACATAGGGGTCACCAGTGAGCTAAGTTCACACACACACACACACACATATATATCTTAGTAATAGTAAGACCTAATGGAATGAAATCCCACAATTCCTACCATTTACTTTTTAACAATGCTCAAAATATAGTAAAGCAGTATTTGTAGCAATATTATTATTTACAATAAAAACATTTTTTTTTCACTACACAAGAGATATTTTCTTTCAGTACTATATTCAGCACCTCATCATGGGATGTTCAGTTGTGAGTGTTAGGAAATGATATATAATGAAATTTGTACCTATTGTTCCTTTTTTAACAGTGGGTGCAGCTAGATATACTCATGGAAAGTTAAGTTTACTATGAATAATGGCAAGGGGTTGGAGGGTGGATAAGAGAAATTTGAGAGGCCACTACAAATTCATAAAGTTAAGTGATTAGTCTATACTTCTGAGATGGTATTTACAGTATTTACCTTTTTTGGACTATTGTCCTCATCTTTTTGCCATTTGTATGACGTTTCGGCCATTGTACGCTCCGGCCTTCTTCAGGTGCTAGGAATTTCAAACCAAACCCTTTATTACAATCACTGGGGTATATGAACTTCATTCCTTGCGTAGTAGTGCCTCTTCTGAAATTCATGAGTTATCTCCCTCTAACCCTGTAAGTTACTTGTTCACCACTGCTGTAGCCTGGTATTGAACTCACAACTCTTTGGGTCGAGTCACAGGAAATAACCAACGTCTATATCCACTCATGAGATAACCTTTCACTCCCAAAAGATGCTTTACGCAAGGGATGAGAATGATATACCCTAGTGATTGTAATAAAGGTTCGGATTCGAAATTCCTAGCACCTGAAGAAAGCCAGAGTGTACAATGGCTGAAACATTGTACAAATGGCGACAAAGATGAGGACAATAATCCAAATAATGTAAATACTCTAAAGTTAAGTGATGTATAGGGAAATAGATTAGAGGTTAGAGGTCGGCAGAAGAGATCAAGAATAGCATAATATTTATCTTTATAGTGGAAAAAGTAATTAACTATAACTTTAAGGTGAACAAAAAGGTTGTGTTGAAGAGTGACCGTTAATTTTTTTCTATTTGTTCATGTAAAGATTTACAAGTTCTAACTTTTTTTATATTTTTCCATTTTATGGTAGGAGTTTTATTTACTTCTTTTAAATGCCACAAATATGTAGATAGGGATGTACTATTTCTGTATTTATTATTAAAGAATAAATTATGCTGATACCATCATGACTTAAAAGTGTTCTTGATGCTACCTGTATAAAATTTATTGATTGTTGGGTTTTCATTGATGGAAATAGTGCATAAATAAACAATAGAATCAATTAGACACCTCTTCTGTAAATTGGCACTGATTCAGATTTCGGCAGTTTCATATATTCGTATTACAATCTTTTGTTAAGGATGGTGCTGATTATTTAGGTTGTTATATTTATTTAAAATTTTATTATTGTGTTTTTTGATGATTTTTTTTCAAGGTTGTCAGTACAACTGGAGCTTAATTTAAGGGTACTTTTGTTAAAAACATAATTAAGGGGTTACTTTTAGTAAAGTGGTTTTTATCTATATTAAGTAATATATTTCCTAACTTAGTACTAACTACTTGGTTAAATGAGAGTTTATACCATATGATTTTTCAGTTTCTATTTTTCTTCTTGTTATTTTTGTTGTGTTTGGTGTATTTAATGTTAGGGCATTTGTAGCCACTGTTTTTTTAGGGCTGTGTAATACATTGAAAACAACAAAAAATTAAGAAGAAAATAATAATAATTCTTCTAGAATCTCGTTCATCTTCTGTCCGCTCCTCAATCCACCTTAAGTTTTGTCTTTTCTCTCACTTTCACACACTGTATCCTCCTGCATAATATTCTTGGGATGAAATGATTAAAAAAAAATAACAGAATAAAAGCAAACTTCTTGCAGACAGATAAAAATGAATTGAGTAAGTATGCAAAAATAGAAAAAGGTATAAGACAAGGACGTGTCATTTATTTTTTTTAATCATTTCACCTCAAGCTAGGTAGGACCGCACTAGTGGGAAAGAGGTTACAGTGACAAAAAAAGACTGGATACAGCGAGTATTGAAGAAAGAATAAAAGATGAATGGGATTCAAGAAAATAGAAGATGGCAATTTTTGGAGATTGTAGCTATCAGGGAAACAAATAAACAAAAAGGAGTTGTACAGGTGGGGAGTGCAAGAAAAGAAACTGTTGGAGTAGAAGTGGAAGTTAAATTTAACTATTTCAATGTGAAAAGGTGGGACATAAATGCCAACTTAGTAGCTTTCTTAAATTCACATGGTCGGAGCACCAGGAAAAAATGCTCATCAGAACAATTGCCATGAAAATATTTGTAGAAAAGACAGAGGGAAGCCATGTTACATCAGTAAGAAAGTGACCGAAATCAAGAACAATTACATTACAAATCCTTCTTTGGATCTTGTCAAAAACCTCAAAATGAATAGCAAGAGTACCCAACCAGATATAGCAACAGTATTCAATGCACAAACAAATGGTAGATTTATAAATGTGCAAAAGAGATTCTGACAAGAAAAACTTTCTGGCCTGACATAAAGACCCAATCTTCCTAGCATTAGATGCAACTATAAATTCAACATTGCTTAGAAGTATAAAGGATAGAAAGTAGTGGAGACCCATAATCATTCACGTCCAGAAGGGACACAGCACATGAAAGAAGTAATATGATCGTAACACAAATTACCTGGGAAACATTTTTACAAAGTCCACCTCTCTTCATTGTGAGCTAACCAGATGTACATCATGAACAATTATGTCCTTTTATAATTATTGTACATCTGTAATACTTCAAAAGTATTTTTGGACTAAATTTTGTTTTGTTTCCAAAAATTAGATCATTCCCAAGCCATCTTGTTGTAAATGTAATTTTATATCTACAGTAAATCATTTGCAATGTATTTCAATTGTATATCGTGTCAAATACATGTCTATGAGGAATAAATCACTATTTAAACAGCACCTGACTAAATAAATATTCAATAAAGCCCAAGACGATTAATCAGGGAAAATGATTACAAAAAAAGAAAATGCCAATTCAATAACTGAGGAAAATTTGTTTTATGCGATTCATTCAAAAAAATATTAATGGGAAACAAATATATTTTTCCTTATTATTCCTGTCTTATGGATATAGAATTTACATTACAAGCCATTTTTAAAGATACTTCTGTTGTATATCAATTCCAGAGCATCTCTATAGCAATGGTAATATTAGCAGTTCCGCTAAAAGAAAATATTTGTCAATCATTGACTGAGCAGCCAGTAGTTCTGCTGTTTGTTGAAATTTGTAAAATCTTTTCTTAAAACTATTTTTCAGAACCAATTTATATTACAAGTCATTTTTTTAAAGATACTTCTGTTGTATATCAATTCCAGAGCATCTCTATAGCAATGGTAATATTAGCAGTTCCCCGAAAAGAAAATATTTGTCAATCATTGACTGAGCAGCCAGTAGTTCTGCTGTTTGTTGAAATTTGTAAAATCTTTTCTTAAAACTATTTTTCAGAAAAATAAGGTTCTCGACTCTAGTAGCTGTTATTGCTCTTTCCAGTATTGATGGGAGTTTCCTTCCTAATCTTTAATTTGAAGCAGTCTGAAAACTCAGCACCTTGGGTATGTCATTATTTTCTCTTTGAGGTACATGTACTATTTCAGTTGTTTCTGCTGTCAGCCATTAAAAAAACTACTTATCAATGATAACGACTATTAAACTACCAATCAGTAATAATAACTATCAAACTACATTTCAATGCTAATAATTATAAAAGTACATATCAATAAGGACCATTATAAAACTACTCAAAGACTTTTATGAAACTACTTATCATTAATGAGCATTATAAAATACTTATATAGTGACCATAATTAAAATATTTATTTATAATGTCCATTACAAAAACTTTTATCAATAATGACCATTATAGAAATATTTATCAATAATGACCATTATAAAAATATTTATCAATAATGACCATTATAAAAATATTTATCAATAATAATCATTATAAAAATATTAAAATATTTATCAATAATAATCATTTAAATATACTTGGCAATTATAATCATAATGAAAATTTCAAATACTCCATAACTAACAATAAGAACTTTTGTTACTCTTATCAACTGATCCTATAGAGTATAGTGCAAAATGAATGCACAATGAAAATACTCATCAGTAGTTATATATATATATATATATATATATATATCAGTAAATAACCTAAAGAGCCAACAAACCTACCAAGGTTTCACCTAACATATACATTCAGTGAAGATCCGGTTAAGTGAAACCTTGGTAGGTTTGTTGGCTCTTTAGGTTATTTACTTTTTCTGCTCTGCTTACGTATCGAGCACTTTTTTGTTATAGATTACTCATCTCAGGTTTTTTCTTTGGGCTACGTACTTTGACTGATGTTCATGTGCTTAGCTCTTTCTTTTTTTACAACCACTTTTTCCTTCGGCATATATACTCAGAGGGTTTTTCAAAACGAGTATAGTTATTAGTTTACATTTACATATATATATATATATATATATATATATATAAAACTACTCATTCAACTACTTATTAATGATAACATTTGTAAAAGTTCTTATCAATAACGATCATATTGAAACTATTAATTGATGACTTTTATTGAAACTACTTATTAATGAACATTACAGAAATATTTATATGACCATAATGAAAATATTTCCCAATTATTATTTATCAATAATGACCATTATAAAAACATTTATCCGTAATGATCATTATAAAAACCTTTATCAGTAATGATCATTATAAAAACATTTATCAATAATGATCATTATAAAAATATTTATCAATATCGATCATTATACTTATCAATAATGATCATTTTAAATATACTGATCAATTGTAATCATTATAAAAAAACTAAATACTCCTAAGTATAGATCAAAATAAATGCACAGTAGAACAAATCTGAAAGTTTTGGTCCTGCTGTCTGTTGTTGGGAAAAACTGCCAGAGCAGGTGACATGTACAGATGGAAAGATTGGATGGAAGAAGAATAAAATATATTTACTTACTGTGGAAGGGCAGCAGAATATATAAGTTGAATATAAGTATAAGTTGCTTTATGATGTCATCAGGCCAACACACCAACATGATCAGTCATTCACTCAGCAGGGCACAACGCTGAAAAAACAAACACAGACAATTAGTATGAGTTGGAAAACAAGCAAAACAGCATAGTATGAAGACAAAAATAGTATTGATGAGATTAATAATTGTGATAATTAGAATGTAATAATGATAATATGACTATTGGATACTATCATCATCATTTTATCCTAATAATGGTGATAATTAGAATGTAATAAGGATAATATGACTATTGGATACTATCATCATCATTTTATCCTAATAATGATGATAATTAGAATGTAATAATGATAATATGACTATTGGATACTATCGTCGTCATTTTATCCTAATAATGGTGATAATTAGAATGTAATAAGGATAATATGACTATTGGATACTATCGTCGTCATTTTATCCTAATAATGGTGATAATTAGAATGTAATAAGGATAATATGACTATTGGATACTATCGTCGTCATTTTATCCTAATAATGGTGATAATTAGAATGTAATAATGATAATATGACTATTGGATACTATCATCATCATTTTATCCTAATAATGGTGATAATTAGAATGTAATAAGGATAATATGACTATTGGATACTATCATCATCATTTTATCCTAATAATGATGATAATTAGAATGTAATAATGATAATATGACTATTGGATACTATCGTCGTCATTTTATCCTAATAATGGTGATAATTAGAATGTAATAAGGATAATATGACTATTGGATACTATCGTCGTCATTTTATCCTAATAATGGTGATAATTAGAATGTAATAATGATAATATGACTATTGGATACTATCATCATCATTTTATCCTAATAATGATGATAATTAGAATGTAATAAGGATAATATGACTATTGGATACTATCATCATCATTTTATCCTAATAATGATGATAATTAGAATGTAATAATGATAATATGACTATTGGATACTATCATCGTCATTTTATCCTAATAATGGTGATAATTAGAATGTAATAAGGATAATATGACTATTGGATACTATCGTCGTCATTTTATCCTAATAATGGTGATAATTAGAATGTAATAATGATAATATGACTATTGGATACTATCATCATCATTTTATCCTAATAATGGTGATAATTAGAATGTAATAAGGATAATATGACTATTGGATACTATCATCATCATTTTATCCTAATAATGATGATAATTAGAATGTAATAATGATAATATGACTATTGGATACTATCGTCGTCATTTTATCCTAATAATGGTGATAATTAGAATGTAATAAGGATAATATGACTATTGGATACTATCGTCGTCATTTTATCCTAATAATGGTGATAATTAGAATGTAATAATGATAATATGACTATTGGATACTATCATCATCATTTTATCCTAATAATGGTGATAATTAGAATGTAATAAGGATAATATGACTATTGGATACTATCATCATCATTTTATCCTAATAATGATGATAATTAGAATGTAATAATGATAATATGACTATTGGATACTATCGTCGTCATTTTATCCTAATAATGGTGATAATTAGAATGTAATAAGGATAATATGACTATTGGATACTATCGGTGTCATTTTATCCTAATAATGGTGATAATTAGAATGTAATAATGATAATATGACTATTGGATACTATCATCATCATTTTATCCTAATAATGATGATAATTAGAATGTAATAATGATAATATGACTATTGGATACTATCGTCGTCATTTTATCCTAATAATGGTGATAATTAGAATGTAATAAGGATAATATGACTATTGGATACTATCGTCGTCATTTTATCCTAATAATGGTGATAATTAGAATGTAATAATGATAATATGACTATTGGATACTATCGTCGTCATTTTATCCAAATAATGGTGATAATTAGAATGTAATAAGGATAATATGACTATTGGATACTATCGTCGTCATTTTATCCTAATAATGGTGATAATTAGAATGTAATACTGATAATATGACTATTGGATACTATCATCATCATTTTATCCTAATAATAGTGATAGAATTAAATAATGATGGTAATAGGCCTATGACTACATGATATATTATCATCACTATCATCTTATTCTAAAAATTTTAATGGTGAGATGAAACATTTCCATAAAATAAACATTAGGCATTCGTTTACCAAATAGTGTTACTGTCAGTTCAAATTTTTAAAATTTTACTTCACCTTTTTTCATGAAAATTGGCTTCTCAATATCACTGTAAGCAGTCTTAATAGCATTAATAGGAGTTTCCTTCCTAACCTTTTGTTTGAAGTAATGTAGAATATCAACATCTTGATTATATCAGTATTTTCTCTTCTAGTTACATGTACAACCTATTTTATTTGTTGTCACTGCTGTGATTCTGTAACACCAGTCTATTAGATCTGATGAAGGATTGTCTTTTTAAGACCTATAGGGCTTTTTTGCTTGAAGGCAATTTTACTTGTTAATCCGAGAAAATAGGAGATATTTTGAACATTAATGAAGGAAATATGGTGAAAGAATAAAATAATATTGATAATATCAGTATAACATCATTGTATATATTATTATCATTTTATTCTGATAATAGCTAGAATAAAATAATGATAACTGTAAACAGTAAAGTGTTATTTCAGAACAATGTTTATATATATATATATATATATATATATATTGTTACATGATAGAAGTTATAACAAAAAAAAAAAAGGATTTATCAAAACACAGAGCTAAATCACAAACAAATATTTACTAAAAAAACACAAAATAAAATATATACAAAGATACAATTGTAGCATTTAAAAAAGAAAACGTAGAGTTTTAGGCTGTTCTAGGTCTACTGGCAAAGTGTTACAAGGGAGAAGGAAAAGTGAGTGTCAAGTATTTTTAACTCGCTAGAGAGCTAGCGAAGTAATGTAAGTGCTATTACTGGAAATCCACAAATATATGTATATATAGAATAATTTTTAGTTTGGTCAATGAAAATAGTCAAAAACTCTATTTACTAAATTAGTTCCAGGAGGTCCTCTTTTGGGGTTTTTGTTGGTCAGTAACTTTTCAGAGAGATTCTTTCTGCTGGATATATTAATCCATGAATCAAAAGTCAGAGTTGATAATACCAGAAATTTCTTTTTCACAAAAATTCTTTGAATTATTCATCTTTAAAAATTTTCTGAAGAAGCTTATTAAAGTAAAATATGATAAATTTTGTTATGAAAATGTGTGTCATTTGGCAAGATTTGAACCTGCGACCTCTAACAACATTGATGCCAAATGACATATGTTTTCGTAACAAAATTTATCATAAATAATCAGGCTGGTAGAAATAAATATATAAATATACTGTTCTAAGTCAGATGGACCAATGGCCAAACTGAACAGAAATAAAGCAGCAGAACCCAGTGGGATTGTAATAAAGATTTTGACACTCTTAGAAGACATTGGCATAGACAGGCTCACAGAAATAATAAATGAAATCTACAACAGTGGCAATATACCAAAGGACCTGAACAGATCAATTTTCATAGCACTACCTAAGAAGTCAGGTGCAAAGGAATGTGAACTCCACCAAACAATCAGCTTAATGAGCCACATAACAAAACTCATCATCTGGATTCTGATGAACAGAAAATGCAGCAGAATTTTTCCAGAGATAGGACAAGAACAGTGTTGCTTTGTTAAGGATTCTGGAACAAGGACTGCAATATTCATGCTCAGAATGCTATCTGAAAGAGCAATAGAAATGCAGAAGGACCTTTATCTGTGCTTTATAGACTATGCAAAGGCATCTGACAAAATACGGCACAAAGACTTGATAGTGATGCTCGACAACATTGACATTTTCGGATAAGATGCTTGGATAATCAAGAATATCTAATGGCAGCAACCTGCTTGCATACAAATAGGAAGTGAATTCAGCAGGTATACAAAAATAGAAAGGGGCATAAGACAAGGATTTGTTTTCTCACTGGATTTGTTCAACTCATACAGTGAAACAATTCTCTGAGAAATAAAACCCTTGCCAGGATTCGTCATTGGTGGCCACAATTTCAACGATATAAGATACGCAAATGACAAAGTGTTGATAGCAGACACAGAAAGAAAAATGCAGGATCTTTTACAGAAGGTAGCAAGCGAACGTGAGAAGAAAGGACAAAGTATAAACTTCAAGTAAACTGAATGTATAGTCATCAGCAAAAAGAAGACCTAATTACTAAAATAAAACAAGTGAAGAAATTTAAAAATCTGGGAAGCTTACTGACAGTGTATGGAAGATGCAATGGTGATATCCAAAGACGCATTAGCATGGCCAAGGATGCATTTCAAAAGCTAACCAGAGTACTGGAAGACAGGAAATCCTCGATTGCTATGTGATATCTGTTCTTCTGTATGGCAGTGAATGTTGAGGAGATCGTCCAACATTCACTGCCATACAGAAGAACAGATATCACATAGCAAACCAGGACCTAATTTAGAGACAGGGTATTCAACTCGAATTCGAACTCGGCTCACCGATTTCTCTTTCCGAGCCAATATCCACTGCACCACAACGCACATCCGTCACTAAACGCTTACAGCACCTGATATTACCAAGCGATCACCCATCTAAGTACTGACCAGGCGCAATGTTGCTTAACTTCGGTGGTCGAGTGAGAACCATTGTATTCAACATGATATGGCCATAAGCCGATAAAAGATGAATGGGATTCAAGAAGATAGAATATAGCAGTTGGCATTGCATTTTAATTTTTGGAGATTGTAACTATCTGGAAAACAAGTAAAAGGAATGGAGTTTCACAGGCGAGAAAAGAAACTGTTAGAGTAGAAGAGATAGTTTCATTTAACTATTTCACTGGTAAAAGGAGAAGTACTAGATGCCAAACTAGTAGCATACTTAAATTCACATGGTCAGGGCACCAGGAAAAAGCTTGTCTGAGTAATTGCCATAAAAATATTTGAAGAAAAGACAGAGGGAAGCCACATCCGTGAGAAAGTGATTAAAGTTGAGATTCCAAGTCAGGACCAATTTAATTGCAGATCCATCTTTGGATTTTGTCAAAAGCAGCCAACCAAATATGGTAACAGTATTCAATACACAGACAAATCATAGATTTATAAATATGCAAAATTGATACTGACAAGAAAAACTTCATGGCATGACAGGTAGGTACAGCTATATATTGGATGTAGTCTTTGCACTTTAGGTCAGTTGAAAAAGTGAGACCAAGAAGGCATAATGTGTTGCTCTCAATGGTGGCCAGCAGAAATGTTTCTCTATGGCAGTTAAAGGAGAGCAGTTTTGTTTTGAAGGCATTAAAATTTACAAGCCATTTCTTGCCCCAGTTAACCACTGATTAGAGGTCCATTTTAAGATCAGCAGCCATGTTTACTTTGTCAGCTGTGGCAGATTTCCTATTGAGATGGGAGTAAATGGTGGTATCATTCACATAGATGGTTACTTGGGAACTATTGACATCATGAAAATCATTGATGAAGCCTGGAAACAGCATAGGACCTAGTATAGAGGACTGAGGGACACTGGTTTTCATGTGAAACAATCTGGAAGCTTGCCCATTCTAAACATCCTTCATTTCATGAGTTGATAAGAATGATTGGATTAAATCAAACAATCGTACAGAAATACTGTAGCCCAGAAGCTTGTGCAGAAAGCCAGTATACCACATTTTGTCAAATGCTTTTGAGATATCTAGAGCAACAATATGAGATTCACCATTATTATCAAGAAACTGGTATACATGTTCAATGATGACTGTTAGCACATCAGCAGTAGACCTGGCAAAGCAGAAGATATATTGTTTATCAGAGAATAGCTTGTGAGAGTTGAGATGCTTAACTACTTTAGAATTGATTAGAATCTCAAATACTTTACAGTATTTACATTATTCGGACTATTGTCCTTATCTATGTTGCCATTTGTACAGCGTTTGGGTTATTGTATGCTCTGGCCTTCTTCAGGTGCTAAGAATTTCGAATACCAGGCTACAGCAATGGTGAACAAGTAACCTGCTGGGTTAGAAGGAGATAACTCATGACTTTCAATCGAGGCATTACTAAACAAGGAATGGAGTTCATATACTCCAGTGATTGTAACAAAGGGTTCAGTTCAAAATTCCTTGCACCTGAAGAAGGCCGAAGTGTACAACAGCCAAAACATCATACAAATGGCAACATAGATAAGGACAATAGTCCAAATAATGTAAATATTGTAAATACTACCTCAGCTCATAAATACAGACAAATACTAGAATACTTTGCCAAAAAGCAGTAAGAGGCCAATAGGGCAATAGCTAATAAGGGTTAGAAGGCTCACCAGAGTTCTTAAAAACAGGAACTACAGGTGAGGACTTCCAACAAGCGGGAAAGCAGGTAGCAGTGAGGCAATAGTTGTAGAGTTGAGAGGACTGGAGCCAGCTCAGGCAGGAATAAATTTCTTTAGAATGATGGCCGGGATTCCATCACCTCTGCTTGCCTTATAGAAGTCTAGTTTAGAAATAATGTCCAAGACCAGAGACAGGGTTATGCATATATCACACAGTTGAATCTCTGTTTCACATATGAAATCAGATGCACGTACTCCAAGCGTAGTGTTGGAAGAGAATTTGCAAGCAAAGCATTAAACCTTGTCTGCTGTAGATGTGAGGACTTCGAACTGATTGAATTGAGGAGGGATAGAGGGTTTGCTGTTGTTCAGCACACTCTTTCAGAGCAGCCAATAATCTCTAGCATGTAGAAAACAACATGTAGCATCTTGCAAGATGCTACATGTTGTTTCATTCTCTGAGCAACAATAATTTTGCATCACTTCGGACGTTTGCATTCATTACAAGCAGAGCATCTATTGTAATTAGACATCACTCCAGTACAGGTAGAAGTGATTCCTGTTAGCAATAGCAGCCAAATACACAGATGATAACCAAGGAGATTAATGGGATTTAACTTAGAATTTTCTTGCTGGAATGAAAGCATCAATGCTGGCTTTCACGAAGGAAGAGACCTCAGAGGCGCAGTCTTAAACAGGGATACTAAAAACTTTCTTCCAAGTATGAAGGGGAGCTTCCTTTCTAACTTTTTATTTGAAGAAGTGTTGAAGCATTGCGATTATGTTATCATTTTCCATTCAAGTTACATGTGCTATGCTAGATGGCAAGGCTAGAAGCCATCATGACTTGCCACCAACTTTGATGCGCGAGACACCTTACTCAAATGTCAGACTTCTGCCAACTCAAACATATCATCTTCTCAGAGCTCGCATCTAGCAAGAGACCACATGGAGCCCCAGATCACTGACTGAAGGATCAGCCCAAAAACACTTTGCTGAAGAAAGGAATTGGTTCAGTCAACTGGGAGATGGAAGCTGCAAAAAGGACTATTTGGACAAGAGCAATCGACAAAAACACAACATCCTTCGAAAACTCCAGAAGACAAATAGAAGAGATGAAGAGAACCCAAAGAAAAGTTACAGTTCTCCATCTTTTGAACTCTCCTATTCTACCTATTATGCTGTAGTTGCAAATGTCTCTTTAGATCCAAGATAGAACTCCTTTCACACAGTAGGAAATGTCAATGAGCGCCCCAATACTCAGCAACAAGGTCCGCTAATGACATCTTAGTTGCTGTAGCTGCTAGTCTTCAAGTGATAGGATTTCTGCGATATGGTATAGTTCTTTCTTCAGGATTCTGTAGTACCAGTCCACAAGGTTCAAAGAAGAATGGGCCTTGCTAAGACCTACAGGCTGCATTCACATGAAGAGTTTTAACAGACCTTTATACCAAAACTTGTATACTATTTAACATTAACTATAACTCTACTGTATTAAGATAAGTCAAGTACCAAGTAAGCATCTATGCAGATGACACCACAATTTACTCTCACATCGGTAAGAAATCTGGCATGGCGGACAAACATAAACCCATTGATGATCCTGAGAGGGATCTACATTCTGTGGTGGAATGGGGTAAGAAGTGGCTTGTAAATTTCAATGCATCTAAGACCAAGCTGCTGTCTGTCAATCATCACAGGCAACCTCTCCTGCCTCCCATAAGCATGGACCAAGCAAGTCTCCCTGAGAGCAATACACTGCGCCTCCTTGGCCTTACCCTCTCTTCTGATCTCAAAAGGAACCATTACTGAGTCAATAGCTAAATCCACTGCTAGGAAGGTTGAGTCACTGTGTTGGGACAGGATGTTTTTTCTGCCTGAATCCATCCTGCATATATACAAATCAACCATCAGTCCGTACATAGTGTACTGCTGTCATATATGGTCAGGCGTACCCGCTGTTCATCTCAGTGTTTTTGACAGGCTCCAAAGGAGAATCAGTAATGTAATAGATACCGACTTGGTGGCTCAACTCCAGCCACGTCCCCACTGACAGGATGTGGCTTCCCTCTGTCTGTTATATAAATACTTTCATGGCTTCTGCTCCAATGAACTTAAGTAACTGGTACCCCTGCAACAGGTGTTTATTTGTGCAACTAGACTAGCAACTAGGTCTCACCCATAAACAGTTAGATCAACCAAATGCAGATGACAATTCTACTCCTGCAGCTTCTTTTCTTGCACTTCCCGCCTGTGGAACTCGCTTCCATATTCTTGCTTTCCTGACGCCTACAACCTCCAGGAATTTAAATGCAATGTCTATACTCATCTCTTAACCACCTGACTCTAGTTCTTTCTTCACCGCCCTGTATAACCTTTCCTTTCTCTCCACCTTTGCAACTGTCATCACACCTGTATTCCCATCCTTAACTGGTTTGTCTTTCACTTTACTCTCCTATCTAATTTTGTTTTACTCTTATGTAACTCCCTGCACATCAGTGACGTTGCCACCTTGCTCCAAGTGACACGATTAAAAAAAAGTCCTAACCTTGTACAACAGGTATTATGGCAAGAAATCGTTATTTTAAAATTTGTTTACGTATTACTACAGATCACTCATATAAAAACAAAAAAAGAAAGTTAATGAAATTTTTAAAAAAGCTAATTATGGTGGTGGGGTTCAGTTTGTTATGTAAATTCATTGTAACCAAAATACACACACACACACACCAAAATACACACACACGCACACACACACCAAAACACACACACACACACCAAAATACACACTCACACACACACACACACACACACACACACACACACACACACACACACAACCATATTGTGAGCACATTCAGGATTTTCAGAACTGTAAGTATGTGAAACTTGCTGGTGCATTTGGGCACTTATGGCCTGAAAGGATTAAGTCATTTCTTGATTGATTCATGCCCATTTTAATAATTAGACTGGTCAGTATCTAGATGGGTGACCACTTGGGAATACCAGATGCTATGAGCTTGGATGTGCAGGTGGTATAATGGATAACAAAATTGTTAATCAAAGAGCTAAGTTCCACATCCCACTGGGTTCATTATATTCTCTTATGCACAAATACCCCTGGAAAATGTATGAATCCACCTCTTCTTCCCTCAGCTATGGGTTAATTAGCAAGACTTGTATCACTAGATCATTATAATCTCAAAAATAAATAAATAAATAAAATTACTTCTTACATGCTAAAAATATTTTCTGGCTTTAAATAATTTACAAAAAGTTGATATCATAGAAAATAATTAGCCTATCATGATAGATATTTATAATTTATACCAATTTGCAAAAACCACCTGACTGAAAGGAAAAATATTATCTTCATCTGTTATAACCTACCATCAGTAAAAAGTCTATGAAAATATTTTCTATGAGGAACATTTGCATTGTTTTCTGCTGTTCGAAATTCCAATTTTATGAAGTTATCATGTGCCCCAGAAGTGAAAAGATGCTAAAAATATTGACCCAGATCGAATGAATGAAAAAGTTGGTTAACCTTACAGCAGAAATTGCTGGCAGAATTCCTTTGAACCAAAACTCGTTAAAGAAATCATTGAATAAGATGCCGCCATTGAATTACTCATTGAAGTGACCAAATCAAAAGAGTTCTATTGCAGAAAATATAGCATGACTTTTTCTTCAACCCCAGTGAAAAATAGCGAAGCAGCAATTAGCACAATTTGGGACAAGTGGACACAGTGCAATCAATGGCACAAATTATGTGACAAAAATGAACCCTGTTGATATTGTCAATGTTAGAACCTCATACAACAGAGACCTCAATGTATCCAAAGGTGATGTCTGTTGATTTAGTTTTGTATAAAGACAGGCCAGCTTGTCTACAGAAGAAATAAATGTTTTTTTTTTTTATTGTGAGAACAGTAGAGCTTGATTTACACATAGGAGAAAAGTATCTTTATGGGGCACTGCTATTGAAAGAAAAAATGAGAAAGCCAGAAACGTCAATTCTAGTTATACTAGAAGCTACAATATCAGAAATTATTATAGATAATATTATTATTACTTATTTATTATTGAAATATTTAGATTACCATATTTGACAATATACAAGACATATGTGTGTATAAGACACACCCCAATTTCAGCAAGGTAAATCAGGATGTGCATTGTGGTGCAGTGAATATCAGCTCGGAACGAGAAATTGGGGAGCCGAGTTCAAATTCCAGTTGAATTCATTGCATTCACTTATGCGCAAAAAGGTATTAATCCGTCTCTTCCTTCCAGTTATGGATTAAATAACAGGACAGATTGGGTTCTATAGCCTTGGCTGGCAACCAGTCTACCACAGAAAGAAATGGCAACCTACTGTGGGATAATCTGCTGCCCAGTCAGTCATGTCTCTTTCGAGACATGATCGCCCAAGCATGTTTCACGTATGGCACTTAACTGACTGAAATCAGGAAAAATTAGTACTTAGTAAAATTCGTAAAATTATTAGTAAATGGTACAGCCCAGGTTATATTTATGAAGTGTGATTTTGGTTATAAAAGTCATGATTACAGTTAAATAAAAAATAATAGGAAAAAAAAACATGAGCCTATAAAAATTTTATTATATCCAACCAAAGGTAAGTTAAACAAAATAAAAATCAATGCAGTTATTACAAATTATCAAAATAGTACAATTACCATTAAAATTTTATTCATCTTCAAATCCATAAAACGCGTTGTCTTCATTATCAAAACTGGTACTCATTTTCAATATTACCATCATTATCGTTAACTAATGCATCATGTGAAACAAAGTACTAATATAAAGTGTGATGAAATTAATACAATGAATATTATCAATGATAACACTTTTAATCCGTATAATAGCCTTTTAAATAATGACAATAGGTATATGAAAGCTACTCTAAAGTCTAAGCTAATAGGAGTTGTCAGGTCATTAATTTTGGCTGACTATCACAAATTTGAAACTTACATATGACATATAAGATGCAGGGGAATTTTAAAAGATATTTTTAGTAAAAAAAGTGTGTCTTATATGCCATCAAATATAGTATACTCGCAGTATAGCCTGGCATTGTGGGTGGTCTTGAACTTTTTACCTATATATATATATACTAGCAGTATAGCCCGGCATTGCTCGGGTGTAATGAAAGCTTTAAAACTAATCCATGGTCCTGGAGCTCAGACTCTTTGGACGTTGGCACAAAAGACTAAAAAGCAAGAGTTGTTTCCAGTTAAACCGAAACTGTAGACTAAAAGAAAAATGAATGGATGAAAGTCAAATTTTGATTTCCTGGTATAGATACCAAATAAGTTTTTTTCTTCATAAACTGAATTTTGAAGGCTAAATAAGTCCTCTGAGTAAATGGTATCATAGCTGAGACTAAGAACTATAATTATACCTACTTAGAGCCAAACCCAAAGCAAAAACTAAAATAAAAGGGCTGAAAAAATACAGACATACAGGCAGATAAACAGACACACACACAAACATCTTGCCTTTTATATATATATATATATTATCGCTTTTCTGCACTATTGTAAGAACTGCAATCTTGAAACTTCTGAATATTGTTTCTTATGTCTTTGTCTATGAGTGTATCAAATTTGATTAAAATCGGACCACTCTTTCTATAACCCGATTTTTTCGATTATCAATTTTCAATATTTATCTGGGGTACCTCAACACAAAACCTAGCTGAGAACACTCGCAGATGCTTACAGTACAACTGTGTAAATTTTCAAGAAAATTGGTTCAACCGTTTTGGAGTCTATAGGTAACGGACACATACACACACATGCACACACAGACAAAGTTCCATTTATAAATAAGTTTAGATTTAGATACATTATTTACACTGTTCAGACTGTTGTCCTCATCTTTGTTGCCATATTTATGATGCTTCAGCCATTGTATGCTTGATTTTCAGGTGATTGGAATTTTGAACTGAATCCTTTATTTTGATCACTGAAGTATATTGTTCTCATTCTAAGAGTCATGCCATTTCCGGATGTCTTAGTTAACTCAACTTAACTTATTATCTTAGTTAACTTAACTTATTTAACTCAACTGTAAGGTTTTTGTTTATCACTGCTGTAGCCAGGTATTGAACTCACAACACTTTGGGTCATGTTCCTGGATCCAACCAAAGCTTTTCTGGTCTATATGTCCTCGACGACCTCAGTGGTCGAAATAAAGGAGTCAGTTCAAAATTGTAATCAGCTGAAGATGATCGGAGCATACAATGGCCAAAACTTTGTGAACATAGCAGAAAGATGAGGATAACAGTTCGAACCATGTAAATAATGCAAATAATTACAATACCTCATCTCATAAATATAGACAAATGTTTAAATTATAACATGAAATTTTAAAATCCTATTTAAAATTAAATCTTTAAATAATAAAGTATTAGAAATGAAAAATATAATTATATCTAAATTATTAATTATATATATATATATATATATATATATATATATATATATAAATTATAAGATATCAGAACTTGAAAACGATAATATAGAATTGAAGTCTTATGAATAATATCATTAATTAAAATTACTATTAATTATTTAAATTTAAATTAAGTATTTATATTCTAAAATATCAGAAATTATAAATTGATAAATTATAAAAGAAAAGAAAAATATAAATTTTATTCAAAATGATTATTTATATATTTAAATCATGAAATTTAAATAGAAAATTAAATATTTAAATTATTTAACATTAATTAGTATAACCACTAGTTTCCTTCTGCTGTTTCTAGAAATGTTCTTACAGTAATTATTCTGATCTACTTTCCTCTATGGTGTCATGGCTTTAAGAATTTAAGTGCAGTACTAGATTGGCAGCATGGTCTCATCATTTTACAATCAAAATGGCTAGATGTAGCTGTAAATTTTAAGCTAACAGTTTATTCTCTTGCATGTCTCGCTTGTGGAACTCTTAACTTTCCAGCTAAATTTGATCTTGAAACATTTAAATGGAATGTCAGTTGTTATCTTCCATTTACTTAATTCCTGCTCTTTTATTGTTCTTTCTCCTAATTTGGATTTATATATATGTGTGTGTGTCAGATTAAATAAATTGCAAAAATTGTGTCTACTTATTTTTAATAATAAAATATTATCCATGAGTATGAACACATTTTATTAAAAATAAGCAGACACAATGTTTTCAATTTATTTGATCAGACATGTCTAAAAGATAACTTGCTGCCTTAATATATATATATATATATATATAAACAACAGTAAAAGAGATACTGGTTAAACCAGTAGATGGGTGTTTTAAAAAGAGTTCTGAATACACAAACAAAAGAACTGGCAGAGCCAACAATATGTAAAATTTGGAGGTTGTGCCAGGAGACAAAACTGGCTATTGTAATGCACACAGACCAGAAGAATTTATTGAACAAGAGGTCTGAGATAATGACAGGAAGCAGGCATGCAAAAAAATGTATGTCTTGGGCCTGTCTGAACCCAGCTGATGATGCTTATGTCTCCCTCTTCTTTACATCCCTTTGCCTTCCTTCTGTGAGACTTCCGACAGATGTGGGGATAAGAAGGACCCCCTACCCTTTGGTGGCACGAGCATAAAGAGATCCCCTTCCTTTAGGTGAGAATTCCAGCGATTGTATGTATAAAGAAGCATTAAGAAATGTATCATGCTTCTACTGCCTGAAGAAACTGGTATGGTTGAAACATTGGTAGCAAGTGAGTGGTGAACAATTTTATTTAAGTAGCAATCTTTCTTTTATGCAAATTTCAGTAAAAATGACAGGCAAGGTGTTAAGATTAAGTTTTTTTATATAATTTTTCATGTGATCTGATATTCTTTTTTCAGAACATGAATTATATTTTAGAATTCTTTTTCAGAACATAAATTATATAAAAATTGTCTGAATGTTTAACAAGAAGACTCATGTTACATTGCTTTGACTATAGTTCTATTAGGTTTCATTTAAATATGCATGGGGAGTTTTGTTAGTCTCTTGTTCATCCCCACACATAATAATCAAGGGGGGGTTGCAGTCTGGGGAGTTAAGTGGTCAGATGTAAGGAATGATGTAGTCGCAGAAATTGTCTGACAGTCACGGTTGGGGTTCTCCTTCTTGAATGGCATGATGCAGTTCTGTTATTAGGCATAGGGTCTTTCAGAACCAACTCTCTTGGCCCGGGCAACTCTACTTCCTCATGGCATTTGACGCAGGATTCTGAGTCTGAAAACCTGTGGTAACATGAATGGAGGCATAACCTTGCCAGTGATCGCTCCAAAAAACCTTTGTAACCACCTCTAGACTCATCCAAATCTCTCTCTGAATGATGCTGTTTTTGTCACAAACAGTGCTAACTGACTATACAATAATGTGCAGTCAAAAAAAATTTAAAAAAACACATATGCACAAAATTCAAAATAATAAATGGCGACGATTTACCCATCGCACCATATAACCTTATATATAAATAATGTCCATACAATATATATATATATATATATATATATATATATATATTGTATGGACATCGTTGTAGCCAACTGACTTAACATGTAAAAATTTCTAACTGTTCTAGTTGAAAGAGATTAAAATTTAAATAACTGGATTATTATATATGTTAGAAAGATGACACTTTGAAACATAAGTGTTAAATAATGTAAAAACTGTATATTTTTATGCAAATTATAAGCTGACCAAATTCTACTTTAAGTTCACCTCCTCTTAGTATATTGTGTTTCTTTGAGAATATTAAATAAAAATACATTTCGAAAACATGTTTTAATGATTTGTATGTTACAATTTCAGAATCTCCATTTGTAAATGCCATGCTGATTCAGTGTATAGTGTATCATGGTTCTATACAAATACCTCTTCTTTAATATCTATGAATTACCATGCATTCATGACAACAATTAGTTGGGTTTATACATGACAGTGTAGACGAAGATGATTGTGGTTATCTTTTGAGTCAATATAGGTAAACATTAGTGCCATTTCTAACGAGCCCACATAAAGATAGTTTGGGTTTTTTTTGTTTTTTTTGTTTTTTTTTTAATCATATCACCCCAAGCAAGGCGGTAACGCCACTGATGCGCAGGGGGCCACGTAAGGGTAAAAAGAATGGAAAAGAGAAAGCCGGAAACCACATCCTAAACAGGAAACAAGGGATGAGCCTCTTCACCTGTTCAATAAATGTGGGTGGAGTGTGAACCGGGCGATAGTTTAGTCTATCTACTCCAATTGAAAAAAAAAAAAAAAATAGTAAAAAAGGAAAAGAGTGAAAAGATTGGAAAAGAGAAAACCGGAAACCGCATCCTAAACAAGAAACAAGGGATGAGCCTCTTCACCTGTTCAATAGATGTGGGTGGAGTGTGAACCGGGCGATAGTTTAGTCTATCTACTCCAATTGAAAAAAAAATAATAAAGGAAAAGAGTGAAAAGATTGGAAAAGAGAAAACCGGAAACCGCATCCTAAACAGGAAACAAGGGATGAGCCTCTTCACCTGTTCAATAAATGTGGGTGGGTGTGAACCGGGCGATAGTTTAGTCTATTCCAATTGAAAACAAAAAAAAATAATAAAAAAGGAAAAGAGTGAAAAGATTGGAAAAGAGAAAACCAGAAACCGCATCCTAAACAGGAAACAAGGGATGAGCCTCTTCACCTGTTCAATAGATGTGTATTTCAGTCTTAAAATAAACATTGGTTAGGTTTATAAAAGAGTCTATATAGGCAAACACTGGTTGAGTTTATACAATCTAGAACTATTTTCTGGGTTTAAATGATCTGTAAAAAGTTGAATCCATTGTATTCACTTGCATGCAAATACCCTTGGGAAAGGTATTAATCTGCCTCTTCCTTCCAGTTATGGGTTAAATAGCTGGACAGATTGGGTTCTATAGCCTTGGTCGGCAACCAGTCTACCGCAGAAAGCAATGGCAAACTACTGCAGGATAATCTTCTGCCCAGTCAGTCATGTCTCTTTCCAGACATGATCGCCCAAGCGTGTATCACGTATGGCACTTAACTGACTGAAAGGGCTGATAAACCATAGAAAATGAATCAATCAAAAACTAATTCATAAGGCAGGTGCCACAGAAAGGCAGTTTTTAGGGTGAAAGATGCAAGAACTTTTTTCTTTTTCTTTAATTTCTGATTAACACAGCTTTTTGCAGAATGACAATTTCGGAATTACAATAAAAATCAACAGAAATTAAGATGTAAGAAATGCAAGTTAAAAATTTCCAATGCTTCATCTAAAAAATTAAAATTCCATTACAACTAAGGTATGACAGCATTATAAAAAATAAGGAAAGGTATTTCACAGAATACCATTCCTTATTTTTTTATGAGAATTTCACAGAATGCGGACATGCATTGTGGTGCAGTTGATTTCAGCTCAGAATGGGAAATCAGAGTTGAGTTCAAATTTCAGTTGAAGTTGTTTAATTCACTTACATGCAAATACCCTTGAAAACGTATCAATCTGTCTCTTCTCCCTCCAGCTATGGGTTAAATTGCAGAAAAGATTGGATTCTATAGCCTTGGCTGACAACCAGTCTACTGCAGAAAGTAATAGCAACCTACTGTGAGATAATTTTCTGCCCAGTCAATCATGTCTCTTTTGAGACATGATTGCCCAAGTGTGTATCACGTATGGCATTTAACTGACTGACTGATTTCACAGAATAATTTTTTCTAGATTAGGATTCATTAGACATTCCTCATGCCATAACATTTGTCAGAATTAGAAAATATTGATTTCTTTTTTTATCAATTTAGAAGTGTGTGTTGGGGAAATGGGGTCCTGTACATAATATTGATAGTGTAAAATAGATTACTGATGTTTTTGTGAACCTTGCTGTTATTTACAAATGTCAAGTTTGAAACTCTGCTTGCACCATTCATATCTGCATTCTTATTTTTAATTTTCTGAATTTTTGAAACTTATTTTAAGAAACGTTTACATGGAGGAGTGATTTTTGAGAACATTTTTTTTTTTTTTTTTTATAAGCGTTTCACCCCGAGCAAGGCATGTCACTGCCACTACTGTGCAGGGGGCTACGTAGAGTGGAGAAAGGCTGATTAAATATAGGAAATGACAGAGGGTGGGTGATAGGCGGGTAAGGATACCAAGAATGAGGGTTGGGTAGATGAGAGTGTTGTGAGAATAGTTGGGAGTTAGTGTGATAGGAGGTGTCTATTGACCCTACATTTAAACACCTGGAGATTGTAACTGTCGGGAAAGCAGACTTGTGGAAGGGAGTTCCACAGGCGGGAAGCACGAGAAAAGAAGCTGTTGGAGTAGAATTTACGGTTACATCTTATTTGTTTAACTGTAAAAGGGTGGGACCTCGTTGCTAATCTAGTATCTCGTGTAAATTCGTGCTTAGGCGGTACCAGTGATCTGAGCTCATCGGAGCAGAAGCCATGAAAGTACTTGTAGAAGAGGCACAGGGAAGCCACATCACGCCGGTTTGAGAGCGGCTGCAGCCGGTCTGCCAAGTCAGTATCAACCACGTTACAGATCCTCCTTTGTATTTTGTCAAGAAGCCCAAGGAGAGCAGCAGGGGCACCCGACCAGATATGGCAGCAATATTCAATACACGGGCGGATGGTAGATTTGTATATGTGCAGAATAGATTCAGGTGGGAAAAATTTCCGGGCCCTGCACAGGGAGCCCACTTTCATAGCAGCAGATTTGGCAATGGATTCAATATAGTCATTCCATTTGAGGTCCGCCGAGAGTGTAAGGCCAAGGAGGCGTAGTATTTTACTCTCTGGGAGACTAGCCTGTCCCATGCACAAACGTTGTATGAGAATAACTATTTATCTTAAATGAAATATAAACGGATATCTTTTTATTAATCTATGTACTTTTGTTCTTTAATTATAAATAAATATTCATCATTTATTTAAAACAAATTTTCATAAAAAAAAAAGGAACTATGTTCATAAGCAGAACAGCTAAGTCTACATAACTCTATAAAAACTCATATTATAAGCAGGACCACACTTATAACATGATATAAAAAATCAATACAAATACAAATCTCATCTTGAGGAAAGTCAAATAAATGCTAATCTAAAAAGTTATCTCCCCAAAAAATGATTCCCTATTTTTTACAAGTGAACTAGTCTACTTCAGTCAGTGAGTTAAGTGCCATATTTGATGCACACTTGGGCGATCATGTCTCGAAAGAGACATGACTGACTGGGCAGAAGATTTTCCCACAAAAGGTTGCCATTGCTTTCTGTGGTAGACTGGTTGCCAACCAAAGCTACAGAACCCAATCTGTCCTGTTTAACCCATAGCTGAAAAGGAGAAGAGAAATAGATTACTACCTTTCCCAAGGGTATTTGTGCGTAAGTGAATGCAAGCAATTCAAGTGGAATTTGAACTCGGCTTTCCAATTTCTTGTACCAAGCCAATATCCATTGCACCACAACACACATTCATAGTGTTCTTGAATTTTTATTTCATTTTTTTTTAATTATTTCTCCTCAAGCAAGGTAGAAATGCTACTAGTAAGCAGAGGATTACAGGGAGTGAAAAGACTAAGTATAGGGAGGATTGAGGAAAAGAGAAAAAATGAATAGGATTCAAGAAGATAAAAGATTGCAATTAATGTTACATTTAAATTTTTAAGATTTTAGTTATCAGGGAGGCAAGTAAATGGAAGAGAGTTCCAGAAAGTGCAAGAAAAGAAACTGATGGAGTAGAAGAGATGGATGCATTTAGCTATTTCAACAGTAAAAAGGTACAATCTAAATGCCAATTCAGTCAAGTGCCATATGTGATACACATTTAGGTGATCATGTCCTGAAAGAGACATGACTAACCGAGCAGAAGATTTTCCTGCAGTAGGTTAGAATTAATTTCTGCAGTAGACTGGTTGCCAACCAAGACTATAAAATCCCAATCTGTTTTGCTATTTAACCTATAGTTGGAGGGAGAAGTGGTAGATTCATAGCTTTCACAAGGGTATTTGTGCGTATGTGAATGCAACGAATTTAACTGGAATTCTAACTCAGCTCTCCGATTTAAATTCATATAGTTGAGGCTCCAGATATAACAGTTCATTAGAGCAGTCGCCATGAAAATATTCATAAAAAAGACAGAAAGAAGTGAGAAAGTGACTTAAGTTGAGATGCTAGGTCTGGAGTGATGATATTATAGATCCTTCTTTGGATTTTGTTAAGAACTTCAAGAGCACCAGGCTAGATATGACAACAGTATTCAATGCATGGATAAATGATCAATTTGTAAATGTGCAAGATAGATTTTCTGACCCAAATTTTCTCGCAGTAGATGCAGCTGTTGATCTGATGTAGTCATTTTCAAGTTAGTTCTAAATGTAGGGCCAAGATTGTTTTGCTTTCCAGAAGTCTAGCATTTACCACGCATGCAAAAAAAGGTTCTCTATGGTGGTTAAATGAACACAGTTTTTTTTTTTGTTTTTTTTTTAAGGCGTTAAAATTTACAAGCCAAGCCGTTTCCTGCCAAATTTAACTACTGATTGGAGGTCCTTTTTAAAAGCAGCAGTAAGGTTTTACTTTTTTAGTTTTGATAAATTTGCTATTGAGACCCAAAGTAAAACACTTTTGAACTGTCTAGTCATTTAGTACATCTGTTGACTATTTCTGCTGCTTTTGTCCAGGTTTAAAACAGCAGCCTAACACTCACATTCAACTTTTGGGCAGCCATATTAATTTAATTCATTACTATCATAGGTATACTATTCTTAAGGTGATGGGGTATTAAATGTGTAACCATTCATAACCATTAAGATTTGCAGATTGTTTTTAGAAAGTTTTACTTTTAAGTTGAATAAAAAATTAAAACCCCATAAAGTTAAGAACATTCTTTTTTTGGTCACTTGATAAAATCAGGCAGCTATTTCTATTAATAGACAAGGGTTTAACACCAACTGAGAACTGCACTCACTACTATATTAACAACAGTCTGTCAGACCAGCTTGTTAACCATAAAGCCATAAGAGGTTCCATTGACAATAGAGGGAATGTGACAATTTGCTAACAACTGATTCTATGCGTTTTTCAAATTCAAGAAGCCACAGAAAAAAAGTTTTGCTATTATTGAAAGCATTACTGTTTCTTGAAAATATATATAAAACGAAAAGAAAACTATACAGATATTCTTGGTTACTTAACATTCAAGCAAGGAAGAGATACATAGTTTTTCTGTTTGTTCTACATGAACAATGAAAATCAAGATTTATTAATAATAGCATCTAAATAAGAAATCTGATGCAGTCTTAATGTTGGTAATGGACAGCAAGTAGCCTAGTCAATACGCCTAATTAATTTGGCACCATCTGGACGTTTTGTTTTTAGCCTGCACAAAGAAGACGGAAGTTTTGCCGGAAAGCAGTAGACATGTCTCTAGCATCTGACCTCATCACCAGCTTCTATGAAATATGTAAAAGTGATTTCTTGAGATGGATGCCGAAAGAGAAGATTAAAAAAGAGCACAAAGAATTCTTATGCAAAGCAAACTGTTGTAGGAAAGCAGGCACCAATACTTACAGGAATCAGGATGTGCTTAGGCACATTCAAGAGACATTTTGGTCAGAGAAAACAAATGAGAAACTGCCAAAGAAAAGAGCAGTATAGAAATGGTAATAGTAATATTAACCATTTCCATCTAAGCAAACATTTGGCATTCATTAACAGAGCAGCCAGTGCTACTCAAATTATTCTTTTCTTCATTTTGGCGCTATTGCATTGGGAACAAAGTATAGTATCTGTTGTTGCTAATGGTAATATTAGTAATATTCCTTATAAGGAAACATATGCCATTGATCCTGACTTGGCAGCTCAGATACAGTCACTTTCTCACTGGTGCAATGTGGCTTCCCTATGTCTCTTCTACAAATACTTTCACGGCTTCTGCTCCGATGAACTTAGCTCACTGGTGCCCCCTATATTTGAATTTACTTGAGCCACAAGATTAGCAACTAGGTCCCACCCTTTTACTGTGAAACCAATAAAATGTAAACACAAATTCTACTCCAGCAGCTTCTTTTCTTGCACTTCCCGCCTGTGGAATTCCCTTCCATTTACTTGCTTTTCCGACAGCTACAATCTCCAAGAATTTAAATGTAAAGTCAATAGTCATCTCCTATCTCACTAACCTGCATACTCTCTCATGCTCCTTTCTCCATCCACTCCAAATTCAAATTTAAATGAAAAATAAAATATTAAAATTACCTTTTTTAAATAAGCAACACAGGCGACCTAAATAATAGAAATGAAGAAAAAAATTCCTGAGATTTTACCTATCGCACGAAAGGAATTGGTCTGCGCACAGGTCCACCCCAAAGAGAAATGGGGTGGTAAAAGCGTAAGACAAACTAGACACAGAGTTAGTGGATCTTTTTATTTTCCAAGAAACAAACAATAAATAAATAGAAAGAAAAAAGAGAAAAAGAAAATATTGAGAAGACCATATAGCCGAAAATTTTAACATGCCTTAGATACAGACAGAGCTATCAGTCAGTTTAGGTGCCATATGTGAAACACACTTGGGCGATCATGTCTCGAAAGAGACATGACTGACTGGGCAAAAGATTATCCCGCAGTAGTTTGCCATTGCTTTCTGCGGTAGACTGGTTGCCGACCAAGGCTATAGAACCCAATCTGTCCTGCTATTTAACCCATAACTGGAAGGAAGAGACGGATTAATACCTTTCCCAAGGGTATTTGCGCGTAAGTGAATACAATGGATTCAGCTGGAATTCGAACTCGGCTCCCCGGTTTCTCGTTCCGAGCCGATATCCACTGTACCACAACACACATCCGACAGAGCTATAGATAAGGCAAATACACCTCAAATTTCGGATATTGCCAGTAAATGTAATTTTAATTAATATGGGAAATAACTTAAATAATCGCATTATTCAAATGAAAAATATAATATTAAAATTACCTTTTTAAATAGGCAACACTGGCAACCTAAAAAATAGAAGTGGAGAAAGAAATTCCTGAAATTTTACCTATCACACAAGAGGAATTGGTCTGCCCACAGATGCTGAGGATACCATGGATGGAGCACATGTGCAATGATGAGGTGTTGGAAAGGATGCAAACGAGAAGAAAATTAACACTAAATATCAGGAAGAGACAAATGGGATTCCTGGGAAATGTAATGAGGAAGAAGGGCTTGGAGAATTTAATACTCACAGGTTGGATAATGGGAAGGAAAGACAGGTGAAAGCACAAGACGTACTTGTTAGGTCTGAGCAAATGGATGGCGAAGCAAAGCTTAGAAGAGGTACCAAGAGATTAAATATTGAAAGTGACAAAAGACAGAGCCAGGTGGAAGTCCATGATCGCCTATGTCCTGAAAGGACAAGGCACACAAAGAAGAAGTTAATACTTGGGTTTTATATCAAATTGCAGTTTTGTGCAAAACTATCCTTTTTTGCACTCTATTCTATGTTCGATTTCCTTATCTCCTATTCTAAATTTTCCATCACTAATCTATTCACCAAGGGACCTTAAGTATTTAGGACTTGCTAATTTCATATACAAAATTTTTATGATGGATTCAGGATAGGTGCTATCACAGTTCCAATTCTAAATCCAGATCATAATTTCTGTTTTAGAAGGTTTACCTTAAGTTCATGTTTCTCTCAACTATGATTAACTATGTCATCAATATAGCCCCATCAACACGAGTATACTGACTTTGGGAGAGATTTTTCTCTCCCAAGAACGCTCTTGTTTATTAATAGAAATAGCTGCCTGATTTTATCAAGTGACCGAAAAAAAAATGTTCTTAACTTTATGGGGTATTCATTTTTTAATCTAATCTAAATCTAAAATCTAAATCTATTTATTTATAAATGGAACTTTGTTTGTGTATGTGTGTGTGTCCGTTACCTATAGACTCTGAAACAGCTGAACCGATTTTTTTTTTTTTTTAATAAGTGTTTCACCCCGAGCAAGGCATGTCACTGCCACTACTGCACAGGGGGCAATATAGAGTGGAGAAATGATGGTCCAATATAGGAAATGTCAGAGGGTGGGTGATAGGCAGGTAAGGATACCAAGAATGAGGGTTGGGTAGATGAGAGTGTTCTGAGAATAATTGGGAGTTAGTGTGATAGGAGGTGTCTATTGACCCTACATTTAAACACCTGGAGATTGTAGCTGTTGGGAAAGCAGACTTGTGGAAGGGAATTCCACAGGCAGGAAGCGCGAGAAAAGAAGCTGTTGGAGTAGAATTTATGGTTACATCTTATCTGTTTAACTGTAAAAGGGTGGGACCTAGTTGCCAATCTAGTATCTCATGTAAATTTGTGCTTAGGCAGCACCAGTGATCTAAGTTCATCGGAGCAGAAACCATGAAAGTACATGTAGAAGAGGCAGAGGGAAGCCACATCACGCCGATAAGAGAGTGGTTGCAGCCAGTCTGCCAAGTCAGTATCAACCACATTACAGATCCTCCTTTGTATTTTGTCAAGAAGCCCAAGGAGAGTAGCAGGGGCACCCGACCAGATATGGCAGCAGTATTCAATACACGGGCGGATGGTAGATTTGTATATGTGCAGGATACATTCAGGTGGGAAAAACTTCCGGGCACTGCACAGAGAGCCGACATTCATAGCGGCAGATTTGGCAATGGATTCGATAGAGTCATTCCATTTGAGGTTCGCTGAAAGTGTAAGGCCAAGGAGGCGTAGTGTTTTATTCTCTGGGAGGCTAGCCTGTCCCATGCTAAAGGGAGGTAGATGCGATTGTCTATGGTGATAGCAACTTCATTTTAGAAGCATTGAAATTTACTAGCCATTTCCTACCCCAGGCCACTACAGATTGGAGGTCCTTTTCAAGCTCGGCAGCAAGGTTCGCTTTGTCGCCCACACCTGGTTTTTGATCGAGGCAAGAGTAGATCATTGTGTCATCGGTGTACATGCCTATTTGGGATCTAATGGCGTTGGGGAGATCATTAATGTACATCAGAAAGAGCGTGGGACCTAGGATAGAACCTTGAGGGATGTCCGCGTTCATATGGTAGTTTTGGGAGGCATGCCCATTTAATACTACCTTCAATGTGCGGTTAGAGAGGAATGACTGGATGAGGTCAAACAGGTGTCCAGTTATCCTGTAGCTCCACAGTTTGCATTAGAGGCTAGCGTGCCAGACCCTGTCAAACGCTTTGGAGATATCCAAGGCAACGGTTCGGGCTTTGCCATTCTTGTCAAATGCCCGATATATGTACTCGGTAATGGTCGTTAGCATATCAGCAGTAGAGCTGGTGAAGCGAAACCCGTACTGTTTGTCAGAGAGAAGCCTGTGGGGCGTGAGATGCTGAATCACCTCAGCGTTGATAATGGCTTTGAAAACTTTGCCGAAGATCGGAAGGAGACTAATAGGACGGTAATTGGCGGGGTCTGAGGGTTCGCCAGAATTCTTAAATATAGGAACTACACAGGAGGACCTCCAACAGGCAGGAAAACAGGAAGCAGATAGGCAGAGGTTATAGAGTTTAGAGAGGACAGAGGAAAGTTCTAGGGCACATTTCTTCTGTACTATGATTGGGATTCCGTCCCCGCCACTCGCTTTGTGTGGGTCAAGTTGTGCAATTATCTTGGAGAACAATGAGGGTGTAATGTGGACGTTATTTAGTTGAGCCTTGGTTCTGGGTGGGAAGTCGGGTGTAGGTATTCCTAATGAGTCCAGTGTCGAATTGGTGGAGAATCTACGGGCAAAGCATTCAGCCATGTCCGCTGGGGAGCTTGAAAATTTACACAGTTGTACTATAAGCAACTGCGAGTGTTCTTAGCTAGGTTTTATGTCGAGATACTCTCGATAAATACCGAAAATCGATAATCGAAAAAATCGGGTTATAGAAGGAGTGGTCCGATTTTAATCAAATTTGATGCACTCATAGACAAAGACGTAAGAAACGATATTCAGAAGTTTCAAGGTTGCAGTTCTTACAATAGTGCAAAAAATCGATAATATATATATATATATATATATATATATATATATATAAAAGGCAAGATGTTTGTGTGTATGTCTGTTTATCTGCCTGTATGTCTGTATTTTTTTCAGCCCTTTTATTTTAGTTTTTGCTTTGGGTTTGGCTCTAAGTAAGTATAATTGCAGTTCTTAGTCTCAGCCATGATACCATTTACTCAGAGGACTTATTTAGCCTTCAAAATTCAGTTTATGATGAAAAAAACTTATTTGATATCGATACCAGGAAATCTAAATTTTACTTACATCCATTCATTTTTCTTCCAGTCTACGGTTTTGCTTTAACTGGAAACAACTATTGATTTTTAGTCTTTTGTGCCAATGTCCAAAGAGTCTGAGCTCCAGGACCATGGATTAGTTTTAAAGCTTTCATTCCACCCGAGCAATGCCAGGCTATACTGCTAGTCAACTTAAAAGCAAAACTTTCTAATAACAATCTGCAAATCTTAATGGTTATGAATGGTTACGCATTTAATACCCCATAACCTTAAGAATAGTATACCTATGATAGTAATGAATTAAATCAATATGGCTGCCCAAAAGTTGAATGTGAGTGTTAGGCTGCTGTTTTAAACCTGGACAAAAGCAGCAGAAATAGTCAACAGATGTACTAAATGACTAGATAGTTCAAAAATGTTTAATAAGTAATAGATGAAGTGCGTTGTGGTGCAGTAGATATCGGCTTGAAATGAGAAATCAGTGAGCTGAATTCGTTGCATTCACTTCCACGCAAATACCAGATCTATCTATCGCCCAGTTCACACTCCACCCATGTCTATTGAACAGGTTAAGAGGCTCATCCCTTGTTCCCTGTTTAGGATGTGGTTTCTGGCTTTCTCTTTTCCAATCTTCTCACTTTGGTTTCTTTTTTTTTCAATTGGAGTAGATAGATCTATCGCCCGGTTCACACTCCACCCATGTCTATTGAACAGGTTAAGAGGCTCATCCCTTGTTCCCTGTTTAGGATGTGGTTTCCGGCTTTCTCTTTTCCAATCTTCTCACTTAGGTTTCTTTTTTTTTCAATTGGAGTAGATAGATCTATCTATTGCCCGGTTCACACTCCACCCATGTCTATTGAACAGGTTAAGAGGCTCATCTCTTGTTCCCTGTTTAGGATGTGGTTTCTGGCTTTCTCTTTTCCAATCTTTTCACTATTACATAGCCCCCTGCACATCAGTGGCATTACTGCCTTGCTCAGGGTGATACGATTAAAAAAAAAAAAAAAAAAAAAAAAAAAAACCATTGGTAAATGGTATTAATCTGTCCCTTCCCTTCAGTAATGAATCAAACAGGATAGACTGGGTTCTATAGCCTTGGTTGTTAAACAGTCTACTGTAGAAAGTAATGGCAACCTACTGTAAGAAAATCTTATGCACAGTCAGTCATATCCTTTGAGAGATGATTGCCTAAACTTGTCTCCCGTATGATACTTAATTCTTTGAATGACTGAAGAGGATTTAAGTGGATTTTATACATTTTTTAAGTAATTTTTAAATTTGGGTTTCTTTATACTTGGATCTATAGATAAATGTTCATACTTTAGTCTATATAGAAATATCAAACTGGCTAAACATTTGTCAGATACTGGAGTTTGAGTTTTGTTTAACAGCATATCAACTTGTGTAAGTTATTTAATGCCAAAAAAGTGGGGTTTTAAGTTATTATTTTTAATGTTCAGTTATAGCAAGAAGGTTGATTTAGTCAGATTATGATGAAAAATTTTTTTAATTATTTTTTATTTTAAAAAAATTCAAAAATGTATATTTTTCTATAAAAGTCTATTTTTATAATTTCATAGTGTTTTGACCCCAGTTTAAGGGTTAAATATTTTCCCATAACTGGGACCCTAATGAGTGCTACCACTCTGGGGCATGGTGGACCTGGAAACAACAGCAATTAAGAGGTTGTTCCATTCTTATCATACCCTCCCCATCAGAGGACTTGCTGCCAGATGCAGTTTACCATTATACCTAGGATCTCAGATACTAGTGTCTAAGTATACACCTAGTAAGTGTTCCGGTTTGGGGTGTCTTACTCCTCTGCAGTAGATGCAGTCAGTGTATACTTAATTTTGCCAGCAGGGCAGATTTCTGCCTAGCCCTTAGAACTAATCAATATATATCCATAGAAATGTAAGCATTTCAGACATTTTTTTTTTTACGGTGACAGTTCAACATTCATTTAATGAAATCTCATCATGATTAGTAAATATGAAATAAAATCTGGTTTTATTCAGGAATACATAATATGATTTCTAAACTATCTTAAACAAAAACGTTGGGAAGAAAACTCCTATCAGTATTAAAAAGAGACATAACATTTAGTAGACATGAGAAGTCTAATTTCCTGGAAAATTGTTTCAAGAAAAAGATTTCATAAACTCCTACTGACAGTATAGCTAATTGTCCAATTGATGCTTTTGATCCAAATGATCTACAAACTTTGAACTGAATCAATTATTTCATTCTCTAAAGGTTACTCAGGGCAATGAATACATAAAGAACTGAAGGCACAGCAGCTGAAATAGTTTGATAGTAAAAACTACCACTGCAACAACTCAAAGGATATATCTAAGGCCTAATTACAGCCACACGAAAAAAACAAATGACACCTCATTTCAGGAAATGAGATGTTGTTCATTTTTGCCCATATATAGCACCGGTATTCTGATAGAAGATAGCAGAACGAGTCAGGTACTTACTGGAGTGGTACAGAGAACTGATCATTTTTCCAGCATCTTTAACAATGGATCATATGTACAAGTCCCAATTCAGATCTTTTCAGATGATAAAGAATTTGAGCATAACTTGCTTGTTGAAAGGTGAAACCAAATTAGTGATTTGATGTAAATTGTTAGCAGAATAAGCACAAAAAGGTTTTATTTATTCTATCTGTAGTTGTTAGCAACTACAGGATATAAAAAAATATGTAAAAAATAAGTTATTTTTTTTACTTGACACCATTATTATTATTTTAACTACCTTCGAAATGTTTGTTTTAAAAACCAATGATTAGAATTTTAATAAATTGTGGTGTTGTCACCTATTGGATTTGGCAAAAAAAATGTGTGTGTTTGTAGTGCTTGCTGTCAAAACAAGTAATTGACTGCTGGCTAATTGCATGCAGTAGCAGTAATTTTAAATTTTAAATATGGTGTACCGCTTTGGAGGTTTGTCAATGTAGAAAACTTATCACTAGCTGATGGGTTGTCATAATAACATATGTTGAGGCAAGGCCTTGTTGTCATCCACAATCTAGTCACTGACTTTTCGGTCTTTTTCTGCCATTGTCATGGTAACATGTGTCGAGGCAGGACCTTGTTCATTGTCCAAGATCTTGTCACTGACTGTCCCTCTTGTTTTCACTGTTGAGCTGTTTTTATGGCTTATATCGGGCTTCAAATCCTGTCTAAGTTTTGCACAGGAATGCATTCGGTAACCTGAGTCACCGACTCTTTCCCAGGTCATTTGGAGTTCCATATGTGGATATCGTAGGAAGCACATCACATGACTTGTCATATCCAATCAGTTTACAGAAAACATTTATTTAATTTGAAGCTCTGTATATACAGATTGTAATAAAAGTATACGTATGTACTGAATTTAGTAAGATTTATTTGTCAGCCTTCTTCCGATCTTTGGCAAAGTGTTCGAAGCCATTATCAACGCCGAGGTGGTTCAGCATCTCACAGCACACAGGCTCCTCTCGGACAAGCAATATGGTTTCCGCTTCACCAGGTCTACTGCTGATATGCTAACGACCATCACCGAGTACATATACCAGGCACTCGACAGGAATGGCGAAACTCGAACCGTTGCATTGGATATATCTAAGGCGTTCGACAGAGTTTGGCATGCTGGCCTTCTATATAAACTGCAGAGCTATGGTATAACTGGACATTTGTTTGAACTAATCCAGTCATTCCTCTCTAACCGCACAATGAAAGTGGTATTAAACGGACATGCCTCTCAGAACTACCATACAAACGCAGGTGTCCCCCAAGGCTCCATCTTAGGTCCTACACTCTTCCTGATATATATTAATGATCTCCCTGATTCCATAAGAACCCAAATAGGTTTGTACGCCGATGACACCACAGTTTACTCTCGCCTCCAACAAAAATCTGGTGTAGGCGTCAAAGCTAAACTCGCAGCCGAGATTGAAAAAGACCTCCAATCCATATTGGACTGGGGTAAGAAATGGCTAGTAAATTTTAATGCTTCTAAAACGAAGCTACTGTCAATTAACCATCATCGACAATCTCACCTACCTCCCATTAGCATGGACCAGGCTTGCCTCCCAGAGAGTAAAACACTACGCCTCCTTGGTCTCACACTTTCAGCAGACCTCAAATGGAATGACTATATCGAATCCATTGCTAAATCCGCTGCTATGAAAGTCAGTTCTCTGTGTAGGGCCCGGAAGTTCTTTCCGTCTAAATCTATCCTGCACATTTACAAATCTACCATCCGCCCGTGCATTGAATACTGCTGCCATATCTGGTTGGGTGCCCCTGCTGTTCTCCTCGGGCTTCTCGATAAGGTTCAGAGGAGGGTCTGTAATGTGATAGATACCGACTTGGCAGACCGCCTGCAGTCTCTCTCCCACCGGCGAGACGTGGCTTCCCTGTATCTCTTCTATAAATACTTTCACGGCTTCTGCTCCGATGAACTTAGATCACTGGTGCCCCCTAAATACGAATTTGCACGAGATACTAGATTAGCAACTAGATCCCACCTTTTTACAGTGAAACCGATAAAATGCAGCTGTAACTTCTACTCCAACAGTTTCTTTCCTTGCACTTCCCGACTGTGGAATTCTCTTCCAAACGATTGCTTCCCCGACGGCTACAATCTCCAGGAGTTTAAATGTAAGGTCAATAGACACCTCCTAACACACTAACCTGCTCCCATTCTATCAAGCACTCTTCCCATCAGCCCGACCCTCATCCTCGCTATCCTTACTCATCTGTCACCTTTCTCCTGACATTCCCTATGTCTATCCACTCCTTCTCTTTGCCTTCCCCTATGTAGCCCCATGCGCAATAGTGGCAGTGGAATGCCTTGCTTGGGGTGAGATGATTAAAAAAAAAAAAAAAAAATTTTGTTTGTGCTTCACTTATATGGCATGAAATATAGGTGTTTATATCAAATAAAACCCTAAACATTGTTTATTATTTCTGTTGTCAATTCTCAAGAACAAAGAAAATGTATAAATTCTCTTTCATATTTAAATTTGATTAAAATTCTAAACATTGCTTTTTAAAACAATGAACATTACCAAGGAGTGAAGGTAGTTAAATTAATAGTGGTTGGTTTGTTTTGTTTAATGGCCTATTTTTTTTATTATGCATATTATTATTTAGTAGTGAAATTAAATTAATTTTTTTTTAACATTATAGTCATGTCAAAAATTGTTTTTAGTTTTTGTATTTATAAACTTTGCATATCTTAAAAGAATGTTTTTTCGAGTTTTTGATAAACAGGTATGCTTCTTTTAAAAAATGTTTTTTTTTAAAAATGTTATCTGTATTGACCCTGGTAAAGCGTTCTCCAGGTTTGGTAATATGTGATTTGAGTTAGTTTCAGATTCTTTTCAGTTCATGGCTTACTGTGTACTTTTCCTGGCATGTCATGCACATTGGGGCTTCCCTCCCCCATATAAGTGCATGATAGATACATATCCTATACAAAGCCTGGCTAGTATCACCTCCTCTTTTCTGGACAATGTGTAGCTCTGCCACGATAGTTGGTTTTATTTTATGCAATTTATTGCATAATAATGGTGTCAAAGGAAAAAAAAACATTTTTTCACACACCTTTTTTTTGCAAGAGACATGTTAAATATTGCCATTTTTTTCTTTTTATACTTAGGATAAGAACTTTAATCTTTTTACTGAAAGAAAACAGTTTAAGGTTTCTTTTTTGTATCTCCAAATTGCCAGTATCAAAACTCTTAAACTTTCAAACCATTATTTTGTCAAATTCATGAAGTGTTTATTTCTCATGCTGACAACGAGATCATGAAATGTGGTTTGTTTTGACTCATTTTATTTCACAGCATCTCAACCTTCTCCAGGTTACTTCATGCTGATTTCTGTCCATTTGATAAATGGAAATAGACATGGGTAGAGTAAACAGGTAGTCATTTTTGGGTGGGGTTACCCCTCTGCATGGTTATGTGGTTGAAATATTCTTAACCCTAACTGATAGAATGACAATGAAAAGTCAATCTGCAGATAAGGGTGAACAAGTGTAAACTACACAGTTTTATAAATTGCACCTAAAAGCAATCTTCAGTTTTGTTTTTTTTTTGTTTTTTTTTTTAATCATATCACCCTGAGCAAGGCGGTAACACCACTGATGTGCAGGGGGCTACATAACAGTAAAAGATTAGAAAAGAGAAAGCCGGAAACCACATCCTAAACAGGGAACAAGGGATGAGCCTCTTCACCTGTTCAATAGATGTGGGTGGAGTGTGAACCGGGCGATAGTTTAGTCTATCTACTCCAATTGAAAAGAAAAAAACTGTTGAAATATTTTTTAAGCTTGATGACATACATTTACATAATAGTGTTTTGACCAGTGAGAATCAAAGTGAATAACACTGGTTTGCAAGATAAGCTTGTTAACCATCACCTTGTAGTTATCAATTTAATTATGTCACTTCATTTTCAAGTGTGATTTTTATAGCTTAAAATATCTTAAAAAAGAATTTCACTGAATCAAAAATAAGAAAAAGGGTACAGGGGATGTTGAAGAAAAGCTAAGAGATGGATGGGAATCAAGTAAATAAAAGATGGCAATTAATGTTGCATTTAAACTTTTGGAGATAGTATCAGAGAAGCAGCAAATGGAAGTGAGTTCCACAAACAGGAAGTGTGAGAAAAGAAACTGTTAGAGTAGTAGAGGCAGTTATATATAACTATTTTGACAGTAACAGGCCAGGACTTTGATGTCAGTCGTGTAGCACTAGTAAATACACGTGGTTGGGGTACAAGGGATAAAAGATTCCGATTGCAACCACCAATAATGAATCCTGGCAGGACCTCCAGAGCTCTCAGCATTGTTTCACTGTATAGGTTGAACAGATCCGGTGAGAATACACATCCTTGTCTTACACTTGTTTCCATCTTTGTATATCTGCTGAACTCGTTTCCTGACCATATGCAGGCAGTTAGCTGCCACTACAGGTTCTTTATTACTCTAAGGTCTTTCCCAAATATATCAAGATTTCCAAGCATTTCTATCAGATGCATCTGGCATACTTTGTGAAATGCTTTTGCATAGTCGATGAAACACAGGTACACATCCTTCTGCATTTTTATTACTCTTTCTGATAGCATTTTAAGCATATTGTGTTCCTTGTTCCAGTGCCCTTGACGAATCCACACTGTTCTTGTCTTATTTCTGGTCTGATTTTGCTGTGAGCTCTATTCAGGACCAATAACATTGCAGATTCTTTGGATTTCATCATTAATCTATATAATAATTCTGCTTGCTCCTTCCTTAGTTACTTAGTTCCTCTGACCGTTACACGCTTACTCTCTACACGAGCTTTTCCTTCCCCTCAATCTTTTTACTCTCCTCAGCCTTTCTCTTACCTTTGCCAAACAGAAGAGTAGTAAAGAGTGAGAGAGTAAGAGGAGAGAGCCTATAACATTACCATATCAGTAGCAGCTTAAGTTGGTGGTTGTAGCAGTAATTGTGTGTGTGTATATGTGTGTGTACTGTACAATATAGTAAAAATAGGTAGGTTTGTTTTCATATCCCGCGACCTAATAAATAGATTGGCAACTAGGTCCCACCCTTTTACAGTGAAACCGATGAAATGTAACCGCAATTTCTACTCCAACAGTTTCTTTCCTCACACTTCCCGCCTGTGGAATTCCCTACCGCATGCTTGCTTCCCCGACGGCTACAACCTCCAGGAGTTTAAATGTAAGGTCAATAGACACCTCCTAACACACTAACTCACACCCACTCTCTCCAACTCTCTCCCTATGTACATCCTAAGTCGTCTACCACCCTCCTTCTGACATTTCCCATACCCAATCACTCTATGTAACCCCTGCGCTATAGTGGCAGTGGAATGCCTTGCTTGGGGTGACACAATTAAAAAAAAAAAAAAATGAAATTTCTGGCCTCTACACCCTTGGCCATTACTCAGTTAGTCTTTTCTGTTTACAATGAACACAGGAGCCATGATTTTTCAGTAATAAAAAAAAAACATTTTCTCTTTCAAAATCTCTCACAAAATAGCATACGGCATTTTGGTTATGGCCTGTGCATACGCTGCTTAATATAATAGAAGTATGTATATATATATAAGTATATACACTTCTATGGACACTACTTTTATTGATATTTTAATAAAATTACACTCTGTGTTATTGTTATTTTATTATCCAATACCTTTATGTTTGAAGACGTTACTATCATTTGTAGTATGACAAAGTAAAAATTTTCCAGGAAATCATAATTATCCTTCCGTGGAAATTCCATGGGTTTCGCTAGTTTCTTAATTAATAGCAAAAGCACCAAACAAGATGTGGCAGCAATATTCCAAGCAAGGATAAATTGTTGACTGATAAATATGTGTTAGTGGCTTTATTGCCTTACTTGGAATAAAATGGTTAAAAAAATATTTTAGACAAAGTATTTCTTCCATTATCAATAACTGTAAATCATATTATTATTACTTCATAATCATCTTCTTCTATATGCCGTCTTCTTTCAGGATGTAGGTGATCATGACCTTCCACATCTTCCTATCCTTAGTGGCTCTTAGCACCTGCTTTTTTCCTGCTACCCCATCCAAACCCTACTCTGCCATCTATTTGCTCAAGCCCATCAAGTCTGTTACATATTGCTTTCCCCTGCCTCTCTTTCCCTCTATCTGATCTGAGTATCAGATTCTCCTAGCCATCCTTCCTTGTTACATGTCCCAGGAACTTCAGCTTGAAAGGAAGAGTATGCGATGGAATGAAAAAGAAAAGTAAGGAAAGAAAGGGGGAAAAAAAGAAAAGGTCAATAAAATCTCTGAATACAAGACAACATGAACTCAGAAAATAAAAATAGCACTTTGTTCTTCCTAAGAGAATAATAACAGTGTAGATAAACAGAAGACAAGTTGGTATTATCCGATCGACTACAGATTCGTGCTATGCAGCGAACCTTACATTGCTAAAAGAGTTAAGGCAACATTAATGATGTGACTCTCATCTACCAGATATTCGTACAGGAATTGAAATCAGAAAGCCAAGTTCAAATTCTGACTTTCATTCATTTTTACACAAATGCTCTCAGGGAAAAGACATCACTTCCCCAGCTATGGATTAAATAGCAGAGTAGTCTAGGATCTTTAGCCTAGAGTGGCAACTGGTCTAAAAGAAAGAAAATGCATTCCAAACTATAGAGAATAGGGAAATAATTCCACTATCTTTCTGAAGAAGTCATGGCAATTTGCAGATAAAAGAATCTGTAGAGCGTCATGATCACCTACATTTTGAAAAGACATAGAGAAGTAAAAAAAATGGTACATCAAAATAATTCTTCTGCAAAGATTCTGATACTTTTTTACATGGATTCTTAAAATGTATAATGCTAGAAGGTAATACCAATTAGGTAAGTAACAAACTTTATATTTGCATTAATTCTCTCTGTTTCTTTCTCATACATACATATATATATATATATATATATATATATATATATATATATATATATATATATATATATATATATATATATATATATATATATATATATATATATATATATATATATATATATATATATATATATATTTATATATATATTAAAAAAGGATTAATTCAAAGATGTTGAATAGCCATTTCGATATGAAGATCCCCACGGGGGACGACGGAGCTCTCTTCCTGTATCATTTTTTAATATTAAAATAAATTTTTAATATTCATTAGGATCGGGTTTTTTGGAATTTACCTTCCTGCTTTTTTCCCTTGGATTGAAGTATCTGAATTAAAATATATATATATATATATATATATATATATATATATATATGTATGTATATATATAGAGAGAAAGAAAGAGAGAGAGAGAGAATTAATGCAAATATATATATATATATATACATATTTGCATTAATTCCCTCTCTCTTTCTTTCCCATATTCTCATATATATATATATATATATATATATAAGAGAAAGAGAGAGAGAGAATTAATGCAAATATATATATATATATATATATATATGATAAAAATATAGTTTTAAAATATGCTAGTTTTACGGGGAATAGTGTATGTGTAAATATGCAAGTGGATATTGAGGTCAAGACCCAGAAGTGACAGTCTGTTTCAAGCTTAAACAAAATTTTCAGGCTTCCTGAAAATTGCATTTAAGCCTGAAGATTGCATTTAAGTAAAAGCTTATTCTTGCCTCCTGAAGATTGTGTAAAGATTGCATTTAAGTATGAAACATATTCTTGCTTCTTGAAAATTGCATTTAAGCCTGAAGAATGCTTAAAGATTGCATTTAAGTATGAAGCATATTCTTGCCATATGAAAATTGCATTTAAGCCTGAATATTGCCTAAAGATTACATTTAAATATGAAGCATATTCTTGCCACCTGAAAATTGCATTATTGCCTGAAGATTGCATTTAAGTATGAAACATATTCTTGCCGCTAGGTGTTGACCTCAAAGTCCACTTTTATATTTAGATACTTTCTATCCTCGATATTGAGCACTTTAACCCATAAATATCAGTCTCTCAGCTAAGTGCCATACAGGATACATACTCGAATAATCATATTTATTTCAACCCATGACTGACTAGGCAAAAGATTTTCCCAAAGTAGGTTACCATTTCATTCTGCGGTAGCTGGGTGCCAACCAAGGTTATAGAACCCAACGTGTTCTGCCATTTAACCCATAGCTGGAGGGAGTAAAAATGAATTCATACTTTTCCGAAATGTATTTTTCATGTAAGTGAATGCATATAGTTTTGAAATATAGCATACTCTATATTTTTGTCATACACATATATATCTATATATATGCAGGTTTCATTAAAAATGACAGACAAGGTGTGATTGTTAAGTTTTTTTATGTAATCTTTCATGTGATTGTGTGATATTTTTCCTTTGAGGACATAAATTATATAAAAATTATCCAAATGTTTTGTTTATCCAAGCACTTTCGGCTATATGTTGAAAAGTTATTGACCCTAATAAGCAGGGGTCAAAAACATCTTACGTATGGCCATATGGTAAGATTTTTGGAACAGCATTTGTGCTGAGAACATTCCTGCCCCCTTCTTCTACATATTTTTATACAGACACATATATATACATATATATAGGGTTACATATACAGATATCTACCCCTCTATTTATCCACATGCTGCTACACTACTGAATTTATCAAATGCATAAAAGCACTTGCAGATAACACGTTATTGTTTGTCATACACACCAGTAATTGAGTTATGTAACAATGATTTAGCAAGAAGAAAACCGCAAAGAATCTCCAATGGAAATTTTTAAAAATATGCAAATAACAAGAGCTCTGAAAATTATATATATATATATATATTTGAGGTAGGTAGACTGCAATCAAACCATTTCCACATTCATGCTCAATTTAATGACACTTAAAAGGTTTAGGATGTAATGGTCTATTTTTAGTTTATTTCATTTCTTTTGCCATCTGCAGAAAACTGACATTACTAAGTCGTGCCAATCAATGAAGAGGAATGACAGGCTGGGAGAAGAGAAAAAGGATGAAAAACAAAACTCAATATCCGAACAAGAATAATAATCATAAAACAGTCAGAAAATATATAAAAAAAAACATAATAAGGATAATAAGAATAAAGATGTCATAAAAGATGAAGAAAAACATGAAAATAAAGATAAAAGTAATAATAATAGTAATGATGATGAATTTGATAACGATAATAAATAATAAAGTCAGAGAAAAATGGAGATATAAAAATAATAATGATAATAATAAACTATTAATAATAATGAAAAAGAAATAGTAATAATAATAATAATAGTAATAAAAAGTAATAAATAATAGTAGTAGTAATAATAAAATAAATAATAATAGTAGTAGTATTAATAAAAAAGCAATAAATAATAGTAGTATTATTAATAAAATAATAATAGTAGTATTATTAATAAAATAATAATAGTAGTAGTATTAATAAAAAGCAATAAATAAAAATAGTATTATTAATAAAATAATAATTTATTAGTAATAAATAATGACAGTAATAATAAAAAATAAAAATAATAGTAGTAGTAATAAAAAATAATAATAATAGTAGTAGTAATAGTAAATAATAATAGTAGTATTAGTAGTATTACTACAAACAATAAATAATAAAAGTAGTAGTAATAATAAAGTAATAAATAATAACAGTAGTAGTAATAGTAAAATAATAATAATAGTAGTAGTATTAATAAAAAAGCAATAAATAGTAGTAATAATAAAGTAACAAATAATGACAGTAATAATAAAATAATAATAGTAGTAGTAATAAAAAGTAATAAATAATAGTAGTAGTAATAGTAAATAATAATAGTAATAGTAAATAATAATAGTAATAGTAGTAGTATTAATAAAAAGCAATAGTAGTAGTGTTAACAATAATAAAGTAATGAATAATGATAGTAATAATAAAAATCAAAAAGATGAAGAAGAATATAGTGAGAAGAGTTGAAAAAATAAAAGAAAAAAGAGCAGGTAAAACAAAGAATAAAATAATATATTAAAAAGAGAAAAAGTCAAAGAAGGAGCAGAGAAGAGTAGAAAAAAAAAAGAAAAAAGGGGAGATAAATCTGGATGATAAAACGACAACAGGAATGACAGGAAATAAAAACAGAAACACTAGAAACAAAGATAGCAAGAAAAGGAGAATGTAAGAAAGACTGCAAAATAACAAGAGAATACAAAGAAAGAAGACAATGAGTACAAAGAAGAGCAAGAACAAAAGGGAAGAAGTTAAAAGAAAAAGAAATAAATTATTTAAAAAATATGCCAAGCACAAGGAAAAAGACAGGGAAAGTTCTGAAAAATTATAAAAAAATGTATGGACTAAATAATCAAAAGGATGGATAATGTCTTGTTTTCTTTGGTGTTTAGCAGTTTCGTTTGATATTTAAATTTTATGCATCTTCTTTGAGTGCTGATTTATATTCAGTTAATAATGAGACAAAAGCAGAGTGAAAAATGGCACGAACTGAAGAGATGGAACATTACCAAAAGAGAGTCAAAAGAAAGAAAAGAAAATGGTGCCTAGCTGTAAAATAATGGTAAAGCACTTATAAGGCAACATGGAAGACAAGGGGAATTTGTAATGGAAAAACAAAGATAATAATGGTAGATAATGATAATGGAATAAGGGAAAGAGTTTTGATGATGATGATGATGAGGTAACACAGAAAGTGTTATAATGATGATGATTAGTATGATAATGGAACAAGGAAAATATTTTTATGATGATAATAAAGGGAACAAGGAAAGAGTTTTGATGATGATGATGAGGTAACACAGAAAGTGTTATAATGATGATTAGTATGATAATGGAACAAGGAAAATATTTTTATGATGATAATAAAGGGAACAAGGAAAGAGTTTTGATGATGATGATGAGGTAACACAGAAAGTGTTATAATGATGATGATTATTATAATGGAATAAGGGAAAGAGTTTTGATGATGATGATGATGATGAGGTAACACAGAAAGTGTTATAATGATGATGATTAGTATGATAATGGAACAAGGAAAATATTTTTATGATGATAATAAAGGGAACAAGGAAAGAGTTTTGATGATGATGATGGAATGAAGTAAAGCGTTTAGATGATGAAGATAAAATAATGGATCCGAGTTTGAGTTTTGCTTAACGGCATATCAACCTCTGTTGGTTATTTAATTCCAAAAAAGGGAGGTTTTAAGGTATTTTTATAATGTTCAATTATAGTTAGAAGACTGATTTAGTCAGATTTTAATGAAAATGTTTTGTTTTGATTCTTTTTTGTTTTAGAAAACTGAAAATGTCTTTTAATTTTGTATTCAAACATTTTTCGCCAAGAATAATTTTTTTTCCTTCAAAAATGTGTTATGGTATTTTTTTCTTCAAAAATATAAATTGGAAATATTTTTCCTTCAAAAATGTATATCTTTCTATAAAAGTTTATTTTTATGTAAGTGTTTGATCCCAGTTTGGTGGGGGGGGGGGGGGTAATGATTTCTCCATAGCTGGGACCCTAACAAGTGCTACCACTCCAGGTCAGCAATTAAGAGGTGGTTCCATGCTCCTCCCAACCTCCCAATCAGAGGCCTTGCAGCCAGATGCAGTTTACCGTCATGCCCAGGATCAGGACAGTAAGAGAGAAACAAATATCTCTTTGCAGATTATTTAAAGCCAAATAATATTGTAAAATAATAAGGAAGATAATAATGGTCTATTGATACAAGTCTTTGTAAATCCAACAAAGTTGAATAGCACCTTATAAAGAAAAATTTTTCAGTCTCTCAAAACATACATATTTACTCAATTTCATATCCTAATGTAAACAAAACAATTTCTAAAGAAGTGACAGATTTTTATTTTTTAATCCAGCATATACTATTACTTAGCGATGAAAAAAATAGATATATTGTTTAATAAATAAAAGGAGCATCTACTCAAATATTCCTAATTATTAAATCTGAAGGACAGCCCTATATATATATATATCTCAATCTAATCTAATCTAAACTTATTTATAAATGGAACTCTGTCTCTCTCTGTGTGTGAGTGTGCGTGTGTAGAAGCCGAAACGGCTGAACCAATTTTCTTGAAAATTTACACAGTTGTACTATAAGTGTCTGCAAGTGTTCTTAGCTAGGTTTTGTGTTGAGGTACCCCAGATAAATATCGAAAATCGACAATCGAAAAAATTGGGTTATATAAGGAGTGGTCCGATTTTAATCAAATTTAATACACTCATAGACAAAGACATAAGAAACGATATTCAGAATTTTCAAGGTTGCAGTTATTAGAATAATGCAGAAAATTGATATATATATATAAAGGCAAGATGTTTGTGTGTATGTCTGTTTATCTGCCTATATGTCTGTATTTTTTTCAGCCCTTTTATTTTAGTTTTTGCTTCAGGTTTGGCTCTAAGTAGATATAATTATAGTTCTTAGTCTCAGCCATCATACCATTTACTCAGAGGACATATTTAGCCTTCAAAATTCAGTTTACGACGAAAAAAACTTATTTGATATCGATACCAGGAAATCAAAATTTGACTTACATCCATTCATTTTTCTTTCAGTCTACGGTTTTGCTTTAACTGGAAACAACTATTGCTTTTTAGTCTTTCGTGCCAACGTCCAAAGAGTCTGAGCTCCAGGACCATGGATTAGTTTTAAAGCTTTCATTAAACCCGAGCAACGCTGGGCTATACTGCTAGTATATATATATATATATATATATATATATATATATATATATATATATAGGTAAAACGTTCAAGATCACCCACTAGATCTTGAAGAATTGCTTAAAAAATAAAGGTTGCATGCCTTTTTCAAAATTAATTTGCTATCTCACTTCTGAATAATTATTACCAAGGCTTGCATTTTAACCAGGATGTAGACAATGAAATTCTAACAGATACCACATTGGTTCTTGATAATGACTGTAAAAGTCTAAAGCAATTGAACAAAAACAACAAAATATGAACAATTATCCACAAGTTTGAGCACAATACTCAACAGCTTATCGAAAAATTGGAAAAAATATAACAAAAAATTAAACAGAGAGATGTTGTTGGTTCTTTTTAATCAAACTTGTTAGAGTGAAAACTTGCTGCCTAAATATACAGTTTTTCATATAGAGCACAAAACACGTTATCCGAAAATAGGAAAAATATAACAAAAAATAAAGGCAAACCTTAATTTCTTTTTAACCAAAGTTGTCTGAGTGAATACTACTGCTTAATATACCTCATTCATGTATATATATATATATATATATATATATGTATATCATACTGAGGTATTAAAGTGCCAGTTATCATACAACAATTTTAAACTTTCATTTCTTCAATCAAACATGTTTTTTCCTTGACACCACTATTATTTTAACTACCTTCACTCCTTTGCAAATATTCATTGTTTTAAAAAAGTGATGGTAAGAATTTTAATAAAATCCAAACACATGGAAGTAAATTTATGCATTTTCTTTGATCTTTGAGAATTTATGACAAAAACATTAAGCATTAATTATTCATTAAATTGTTTATTTACAAGAATACTCTTATATTTACAACATTTTCAAAATGCAAGCTAATTAATACAATGTAATGTTTATAACTTTTCAATTTTTAAAAATAAATAGATATTAGGTTTTTAATCCCGGGTTTGACAATAACTACATCTAGCAGCAAGTGCTCAGAGGTGTAGCGGTACATGGAAACACCTCTTAATTGCTGTTGATCTGGGTGGTAAGACCTGTTAGGGTCCCAGCTATGGGCAAATAGTTAACTCCCAAACTGGGGTCATTCAAGAAAAAAAAAGTTAGGCTGAGTAAAAGCCTTTAGCTTTGGATAGCAACTTGTCTAAGAGAAGGAAATCCCCCAAATAAAAACCTCTTCACCTATTCTGTGTTGAATAGGGTAGACTGAACTCTTTAAACTTGGTAGGTAATCTTCCTAGAGATGATGTCTCAATAAAAAAACACTGAGTTTTCTCCTAAACAAGTTGGTGTTAGTAAGGGCATACAGTTGTAAGAACTGCTCCAATATTTCATAATGGTTCAATCACAGAGCCATCAAGAAAATCCCATCCAACACATACTAGCATGGAAATGAATGATGATGTTGATGATGATGATGATGAATTCATTGATATTTTTCAAAAATTATAAATAAAACCTTGTTTTCATAGTTATTTATAAAATGGTAAATAATAAATATTGTATTGTAAATGATTTATATGTGGCAATGATATTTTCACATTTTCGAATAAAAAGATTTATTTTCTCATTTATTTCCTTAGAAAATTATAAATGATAAATCCTTAGAAAAAATAAATAATAAATATCACATTACATTTGGTTCCCATCTTTTTATAATCTTGTAAATTAACATTGCCAGAAGAGTGAAGGTAATACAAAATAATTGCAGTGTTAAGGGAAAAGCTGTCCTTTTGACAATTTTTTTTTTTACAAACACAAAGGTTAAAGTTTACTCCCCAATAATGATTCTTACACCAATGCTGTCTATAGCTATAAAAGGTCTATCAGCATTGTTAAACACTAATCTAAGTTGCAGTTTATAACAACCACATTCGGGAAAATTATTTGCATTTTAGAAAAAAAAAATGATCAATAAATACAATAGACATAAAATGTCTAATTTTTTTAATAACACTTATAAGAATAATTGTTGTCAAAATTCAGTATTATATATATATATATATATATATATATATATATATATATATACACATTCAGTGAAGATTACTGACAAGGCAATGCAATTAAGTTTTTTATTATATTTTCTTGCATGCACACAAGAGATTTCCTTTTTGAACATAGAGTGCATAAGAACTGTCCAAATGATCTTTGGATTTGAGTGCTTTTGGCTAAGCTATTAGCTTGAATCCAAAGATCATTTGAACAGTTCTTACACATTCTATGTCCCCAAAAATCTTAATTGCCGTGCCTTGTCAGTCATCTTCAATGAAACCTGTATAAAAAAGAGACTGCTGCCTAAATACACTATATATATATATATATATATATATATATATATATATATACATATATACTACCGGCCATAATTATTAGGCCACCCCAGTTTTTTAAAAGAAATTATGTATTTCATACTATTTTTAGTGGATAATTCTAAATGAAAATAGAGTGGTTCTTTTGTTATTATTACTTTGCAAAATTTTACAAGGCAAAGAAGCAAAGATTAAATCACTCTAAATTTTCTTTGTTCTTTCATTGATAAAACTGCAATATATATAATTATTAAATATTTATAAATTCATTTGATGCACATGTTATTAGGCAATATTAACAAAAGAACAATTCTATTTTAATTTACAATTATTCACTTAGCAATAAATCCTAAAAATAGTATGAAATACATCATTTTTTAAAACATTGGGGTGGCCTAATAATTATGGCCGGTAGAGTATACATACACACAAACACACATACACGCGTGTGTGTGTGTATGTATGTATGTATTTATATGTATTTTTCAAAGTTGTTCTTTTTCCTATTTTATGACTCATATTTTATATATGATTTTTATGTACTAAAAACAATGATAAACTAGGATGTGGTTCCCGGCTCTCTCTCTTCCAATCTTTTCACTCTTTTCTTTTTTCTTTTTTTCAATTGGAGTAGATAGACTAAACTATCGCCCGGTTCACACTCCACCCACGTCTATTGAACAGGTGAAGAGGCTCATCCCTTGTTCCCTGTCTAGGATGTGGTTTCCAGCTTTCTCTTTTCCAATCTTTTCTCTCTTGTCTTTTATTTATTTATTTTTTTCAATTGGAGTAGATAGACTAAACTATCACCCAGTTCACACTCCACCCACGTCTATAAGAACAGGTTAAGAGGCTCATCCTTTGTTCCCTGTTTAGGATGTGGTTTCCGGCTTTCTTTTTTCCAATCTTCTTACTCTTAAGTAGCCCCCTTGCACATCAGTGGCGTTACCGCCTTGCTTGGGGTGATATGATTTTAAAAAAAAAAAAAGTTCACAGAAAATATTACAAACGCTCTATGATCTGAGATAGGGCATAGGTAGTCTCTCTGTAAAGCTAAACCCCCCAAAAAATTGAAGTGAGTTTGGTCCTCACAGGGTGCTCAACACTTGCAGCCTTTTGCCAAACTAATTTACCCTCAGAAAATACTTCAAAGTATCTAGTTAAATGAGTAATTAAATTTAAAATACTTTCAAGTAAGGACAAAGGTAATTTTAAAAGCTTAGTAGTAATTTCAGCCATCTTTTGGCAAATATTGAATCTGGCTAATTTAATAGTCTTGTGTACAAGAAACTGTTCTATAATTGAGACACATACAGTTAGTAATGTTAATAGCCGCACCTTTGAGCAGAACAATTTGATTATCACATTTTCAACAGCATAAACTGATGGAACTGTACATCAATATCAGGACACTCCCAGTTTAACAATATCTTCCACAGACTTTTCAAAGCATTCATCATATAAAACATTATTCCTTTCGTTTATTTTATTTGTGATTGTGATATTTTTGCCATGAAATCTTTTTGTAAGCATGTGTATAAGATTGGATGGTTGTTGTATATGGTTAACCGCACCTCAAGGAAAATAAATAGATTAAAAATAAAACAAATTAACAAACCTATGATTGGTCGAGTTTTTCTTTCCAATTAATTACAGTTTGTTTATTCTAACTTCTGCTTGTGAGCGCTTGTTCTTTTTTTTTTTTTAATTCTGATTTTAATTTTTAATTCCAACATCTTTGCTTTTCATTTCATTTTTTTTTTCTATACTTAGAAAAGTTTCAAGACTTAAGTTTATACAAGCAGACATATAAATGGAATAAGCTTTGTCAGAATAGACATTTGCCTCATCGGCATCATCTTTTGACCTACCAAGATCATAGAATTCATAACCCTAAACTGATGTTCACAATACTACATGGCTGCCATAATGTCATCCCTTGTAATCTCAGTGTCATTGTTGATGACATGAGGAAAGGTTAGATTAGTTTATCATTTCTCCTGCCATGAAGTTAAGTTTGAGTTTTGTTTAACGGCATATCAACCTCTCTGGTTTATTTAATGCCTAAAAGGTGGGGTTTTAAGGTTTTTTTTTTTTTAATGTTTGGTTATAGTGAGAAGGTTGATTTAGTCAGATCTTAATGAATTTTTTTTGTTTTTATTTTTTATTTTAGAAAACTGAAAATGTCTTCTAGTTTTGTATTCAAAATAGTTTTGCTGAGAATAATTTCTTTCTTTCAAAAATGTAGATTTTTCTAGACAAGTGTATTTTTATACTTAATGTTTTGTGTTCATTCAATGAGACATTGTTCATTCAATGTCTCATCAGGTAATTAATAATGATGGTAATCATTATTAACTACCTGATGAGACATTGTTCTTTCAATGTCAAAACAAAATGTACAATTTTGTAGTAGTTGAAAGATAGCAAGACAAAACATTCAAGAGCTATACAGGAGAGTATGTTGTGAACAGCCATCATCTTCCACATTTGAAATGAAAATGGCATATAGAAAAATAAGTAGAAATATTATGTAGGTGCCATCTAATTTTTGTGGCTGACATTATTCATATTTCAGAGCTAGTACTGACTCAACTGTGGCCCTAAATATCAATCACAAACAACTGCTTTCTGAAACTGACTCCCAAGAGGATAGTTCCTGATGAATCTTAAACAGTTCAAGTCTAGTGTTAACTGTTATCTTCCTGTCATATCCCCCTTAATCTGCAACTAGAGTGGCTCTTTGGCCTTGGACAAAGTAAAAAAAAACACAAACTAAATTGTTAATAATTTACACTATTTACACTCAAGGATACATGGCCCACTGGATAAAAGAGTTGCTTGAATCCAATTTGACCCAAGGAGTTGTGAGTTCAATACCTGGCTACAGCAGAGATGAACAAAAACTTGGAGAGTTGAGTTTGAAATTCAAATCAGCTAATGAAAATCAGTGTATAAAATGACTGAAACATCATGAATATGGCAACGAAGTTGAGGACAACAGTCTAAACAATGTAAATAGTGTAAATAATTACAATCCATGATCTTAGAAATATAGACAAATATTGAAAATGAATATGGCACCAAAAATGAGGACAACAGTTCAAGCAATATAAATAGCATAAATAATTACAATCCCTCATCTCAGAAATATAGACAAATATTGAAGATGAATATGGCACCAAAGATGAGGACAACAGTTCATGCAATATAAATAGCATAAATAATTACAATCCCTCATCTCAGAAATATAGACAAATATTGAAGATGAATATGGCACCAAAGATGAGGACAACAGTTCAAGCAATATAAATAGCATAAATAATTACAATCCCTCATCTCAGAAATATAGACAAATATTGAAGATGAATATGGCACCAAAGATGAGGACAACAGTTCAAGCAATATAAATAGCATAAATAATTACAATCCCTCATCTCAGAAATATAGACAAATATTGAAGATGAATATGGCACCAAAGATGAGGACAACAGTTCAAGCAATATAAATAGCATAAATAATTACAATCCCTCATCTCAGAAATATAGACAAATATTGAAGATGAATATGGCACCAAAAATGAGGACAACAGTTCAAGCAATATAAATAGCATAAATAATTACAATCCCTCATCTCAGAAATATAGACAAATATTGAAGATGAATATGGCACCAAAAATGAGGACAACAGTTCAAGCAATTTAAATAGCATAAATAATTACAATCCCTCATCTCAGAAATATAGACAAATATTGAAGATGAATATGGCACCAAAGATGAGGACAACAGTTCAAGCAATATAAATAGCATAAATAATTACAATCCCTCATCTCAGAAATATAGACAAATATTGAAGATGAATATGGCACCAAAAATGAGGACAACAGTTCAAGCAATATAAATAGCATAAATAATTACAATCCCTCATCTCAGAAATATAGACAAATATTGAAGATGAATATGGCACCAAAGATGAGGACAACAGTTCAAGCAATATAAATAGCATAAATAATTACAATCCCTCATCTCAGAAATATAGACAAATATTGAAGATGAATATGGCACCAAAGATGAGGACAACAGTTCAAGCAATATAAATAGCATAAATAATTACAATCCCTCATCTCAGAAATATAGACAAATATTGAAGATGAATATGGCACCAACAATGAGGACAAGAACAATGTAAATAATGTAAATAATTATAATACATCATCTCAGAAATATAGACAGATACTCAACTGTCAAGTCAGAAACCCAGATCTTTTCCATATCCTTTTAGGTAACCCAAGACATAATTTTCTTGACATTAAAATTATTATTTTTGCCTCATCTGTGTACTCAAACATATTAAGAAGAAAAATTTAATTACTCTTACTAATTCTCATTGGTTTCCATCGAGGTTGTTTCCTTAAATATGTCTGCAATGTTCTCACAGAAGGAATTGGTGAAATTCTGAACTAAATTTGTTTCTAACACAATCTCTTTGAGACTAGTGATAGATAAATTAGATGATATAGGCATACATTTAAATGAAATTTTTTAGATTAACAGAAGCAGATAGCTTTGCCTGTCATCCAGTTCACCTTCCCAGCCTTTAGAGGTGTATCCCTTGTTTCCTGTTTAGGATTAGGTTTACAGCTTATTCCAAAGTCTACTTTAACTCTATACTTCTAACATTTTTGCCTGAACTTGAATTTTTTTTAATCATTTCACCCCAAGCATAACAAGAATACCACTAATACGCGGGATATTACAAGGAAATAAAGTAAAAGAGAAGGTTGAGAAAAGGAAAGATTAAGGAAAAAACAAAAGACAAACATGATACAAGAAGACAAAAGATGGTGGTTGATATTACATTTAAATTTTTGTAGTTTTCAGGGAAACAAGTAAACAGAAGAGAATTCCACAGGTGGGAATTGCGAGCAAAGAAACTGTTTGAGTAGAAGTGACAGTTGCAATTAGCTATTTCAATAGTGAAAGGTGAGACTTAAATGCCAATCTAGTAGCATACTTAAATCCATATGCTCAAGGAAGCAGGGAAAAAACTTGTCAGAACATTTGCCATAAAGAAAAGACAGAGGGAAGCCATGTCACATAAGTGAGAAAGTGACTAAACTCAAGATGCCTGGTCAGGATCAATAATCTTTTTTTTTTTATCACTAGGAGTAAATAGGTTCACCTACCATCTGGTTCACTCTCTTTCTCCAGTCTTTTAAATAAGAGTGAACATTTATTGAGTTTTTGAGGAAAATTATAACAAGCTCCTGCTACATTAGTTTCCTCACATAAATTTAATGGCTATGTTGATTGTGCTGATGTCTTTATCAAAACGCAGTCTGAGTCAAAGGACTTTTGATAGACGCTTAAATTTTTTAAAGAATCTTAAGATGATGATTGCAGATTTTCAAGCTGGGCAGTATCTGGCTAATTGGTTGAAGTGGGTTTGTTTGTTTGTTTATAATGGCATATCAACTCCTTATGGGTCATGTAATGCTGAAATTTAATTTTCTTGGGAGCTTTGATTTGATTTGTTTAACGGCATATCAACTCCTTATGGGTCATTTAATGCTGAAATCAAATTTCCTTGGGATCTTTGATTTGATTTGTTTGTTTAATGACATATCAACTCCTTATGGGTCATTTAATGCCAAAATTTAATTTTCTTGGGAGCTTTGATTTGGTTTGTTTGTTTAATGACATATCAACTCCTTAAGGGTCATTTAATGCCAAAATTTAATTTTATTGGGAGCTTTGACTTGATTTGTTTAATGGCATATCAACTCCTTAAGGGTCATTTAATGCCAAAATTTAATTTTCTTGAAAACATTCATAATTTCTTTTACAAAAATGTATTACTAGTAATATTTTTTTCCTTACAAACATGCTCTGCATACCAAAAAATGTACTGCTGGCAGCTTTACTATAATAAAATTTCTACACTTTCATAGTGTTTTGACCCCAGTTTAGTGGGTGGGGCTCCCTATTTGCCCATAGCTAAGACCCTTACAGGTGCTATCACCATGGGTCAGGGTGGACCTGAGAAGAACAGCAATTGCTTCCAGATGTAGTTTATTGTCATACCCAGGATGGGTCGAGGTAGGTTATATTGTTCCTGTCAAAAGATTGGCAACATCTGTCAAAAAGACACTGGAATAATTTTTTTTTTACAGGAATGATGAGGCAAAAGAAAATAGACTTTAACGATACAAATCCTCAGCTTGAAAAATGTAGAGTCTTCCTTTTTTTCTATCGAGGGTTTTGTTTGTTGAGAGTGAATCCATTTAGTGCGGATTCTTTATGTATGTATTTTTGATTCCGCATATTTCCCTGCCTCAGTTCAGATTCAATCAATTATGTCAAGTTCAGCCATGTCTGCAGTTTTCACATGTAACTCAAAAGGCATTGCTACTGCTCGTAAACAAGTTCACATTGACAATACTCTACTGGCAATTCAAGCATACAGTTGATGTTCTCGTCAGAATAAATTGTAATTTTTTTTTCTTGTTCTTTCTTCTTACACTTCATTGGGTCTGAAGCCTAAACAATTACAAATTCCCTGAAGAGTTGAAACTATGATAAAGCCACATCATTTTAGCAGCACCAGTAGGAATATTAATATTTTTTTTACAATGATGTTTATCATGTACAAGGCCAAAGAGCCACTCAAGGTTGATCAAGATATCTGATGAACTTAGCTCATTGGTACTCCCTACATATATTTACTTGACCCACAAGATTAGAAACTAGGCCCCACTCTTTTACTATGAAACCAATAAAATGTAAACGCAAATTCTATTCCATCAGCTTCTTTTCTTGCACTTCCCGCCTGTGGAATTCCATTCCATTTACTTGCTTCCCCGACAGCTACAATCTACAAGAATTTAAATGTAAAGTCAATAGTTATCTCTTATCTCATTAACCTGCATCCTCTCTCTCTCATGCTCCTTTCTCCATCCACTCCAATCTCATCAGTATTCTCATCCTTCTCTTATCCACTTCCTGAAACCCCTATAACCTGTCAGTCACTCTTTCTCATAACTTTTCTCTTATGTAACCCCCTGAAAAACAGTGGCAGTAAAATACCTTGCTTGGGGTGATATGATTATAAAAAAAAAATTTTTTTAAATGGTTGGGTGTTACAGTGTAAGGGGCACTGTTTATAGGAATATTTGGGGAAGATAATGGTTAACCCTAGACTTGAACAGGTTAAGACTGTGGTGATCAGGGAAGCATCCTCTTGGGAATCAGTAACACAAAGCAGCAGTTTGTGGAAAGAAATCAACCTAATTCAACCGTCTTTATTTTTGGTTCCTTGATGTATCTTGATGCAAGATGCTAGCTAACTTAACTCAACCGTCTTTATTGATATTATTTTTAACATTATTGTTTTTTCACTTTGTAAAAAGAGCAATTTTGCTCAGAAAGGAGATAGGTTGTATAACCTGAGATGTAAATAAAGATCTGTTGAGTGTTCGATTACCTATCAATCTGATATATAGCGACATGATCTGGAAACTTGTCCATTCAAAACAACCTTCATTTCACAATTTGACTGGATTAAATCAAACAATCATCCAGAAATATCATAGCTCTGGAGCTTGCATAGAAAGCCAGCATGCCAAACTCTGTCAAACACTTTCAAGATATCTAAAGCCACAACTTGAACTTTACCATTATTATCAAGAGCTTGGTATACATATTCAGTGATGAACCTTAAGCCATATTGTGTGCTAGAAAGTAGGTCATGAGACGTGAGATGCTTAACCACTTCAAGCATTGAACACTTTACCAAAAAGCAGTAAGAGGCTAATGAGGCTAATGAGGCAATAGTTAGAGGGGTCAAAGGGTCAACCAGAGTTCTTAAAAACAGAAACTACAAATGAGGACTTCCAACAAATGGGAGGCAGGAAGCAGAAAGGCAAAAGTTGTAGAGTTTGGAGAGGACTGGAGCAAACTCGGTGGTACATTTCTTTGGAACAACGGCCGGGATTCTATCACATGCACTTGTCTTGAGTGTCTAATTTAGATATGATGTTGTTGTGGAGTAGTTTTTGAACTAAAGGTTATAATCGTGCTATGTCAGTTGCTAATCGACTTAATGTACCCAAAATGTTAGGAACTTGGTAATCTTCCACTAAAAGCTGACTCCTTAGTATTCGGCTAACTGCCGACTAATATCAACTGCCTAAGAGTTCTACTGAACTCTAATAGAACTTTAGAGAACTCTTATGAACTTCCCAAGAACTCCTAAGAACTTCTTGAGTTAACTTCCTGTTAACTCTTATTAATATAGGAGGGAGAGTCCATTATCTGAGGAATAGGTGTGTTTCCCCATAACAGATGTCCAAACCAGTGACAGGGCTATGCACATATCACTCAGTAGGGCCCCTATTGTAGGAGGGAAAACAGCTGTGGGTACACCAGATGAGTCAAGTGTTGAGTTGGAAGAGAATTTACAAGCAAAGCATTCAACCATGTCTGCTGTAGACATGAGAACAGATGGATAAATGGCATAGTGTATTGCATAATACCTTGGAATGAGAAATAAGAGAACCGAGTTCAAATTCCAGTCATGCTGGTTACATTCATTCATTTTTTTAATCACCTCACCCCAATCAAGGCAATAATGCTACCAAGATACAAAAGATTACAAAGTGTGAAAGGGAATAAGAAGACTTTAGTGAGGAGGAAGGATGATAAAAGAACAGGAATTAGAATTTATTTGTTTGTTATGGCTTATCAACCTTATTAGAGAAAAAAAAGCACTATCAAGGATAGGGAACAATAAAAGAACAAGAATTAAGAAGACAGAACATGATGATTGACATTGGATTTCAATTTTTGAAGATTAACAGCAACAGAGAAGCAACCAGAAGAAAGTTCCACAGATGAGAAATGTGAGAAAAGAAACTATTAGAGTAGAACTTATGGTTAAATCTAGCTAGTTCAACAGTAAAATGATGAGACCTACTTGCCAATCTAGTAGCATACTTAAACCCATGCGGTCAAAGTATCAAGATAGAGAGATCATTAGAACAACTGCTATTAAAATACCTGAAGAAAAGACACAGAAGTCATATCAGAGAGGTGGGATAGTGGCAAAAGCCAAGATGCCAGATCAAGCTCAATAACATTGCAGACACTTCTTTTAGTTTTATCAAGAACTATTTTTATAAATATTTTACCCCAAGCAAGGCAGTACTGCCACTGGTGCACAGGGGGTTACATGTGAGAAGAGTGAGAAGAAACAAGAACAAGATACAAGGAGTGTTGGTGTTGGAGAAAGGATAAGAGAATGATGAGAATATTGGTGCGCAAGGCATTACATGAGAGTGGAGTGAAAAGGAAGAAGAAGAAGATACAGAGAGTAGCGAGGAAAGAATAAAAGAAAGATGGGAATCAGGGAGATGAAAGATGGCAATTGACATTGCACTTAAACTCTTGGAGATTGTAGTAATCAGGGAAGCAAGTATACAAAAAGGAGTTCAACAAGCAGTAAGTGCAGAAAAATAAACTACTTGAATAGAAATGGCAGTTACATTTGACTGTTTTGAGTGTAAAAGAGTGGGACCTAATTGCCAATCTAGTAGAGTGAGTAAATTCATGTAGAGGAAGCACCAGAGAGATTAGCTTGTCAGAGTAGAAGCTGCGAAAATATTTGTTGAAAAGACAGAGGGAAGCCACATCTTGTCAGTGAAAAAGTAACCAAAGCCGAGCTTCCAAGTCGGGATCGGAAGATATAATTCAGGAGCACTAAACCAGATATGGCAGTAGTATTCAAAGCATAGATTAACTGTAGATTCTATCTTGCACATAGAATCTATCTGGTACGGCACAGTGAACCAACATTCCTAGCAGCGGACCTAGCAATTGATCCAATATTCCATTTTATGTCAGTGGAAAACATGAGACCAAGAAGGCACAATGTGTTGCTCTCCTGGAGGTGGGCATCAGCGTATGTTCAAATACCCTTGGGAAAAGTATGATTCCATCTCTTCTCCTCCCAGCTATAAGTTGAATAGCACAACAGATTGGGCATTTGAGCCTTGGTTGGCAACCAGTATACTGCAGAAAGAAACAGCGGTCGACTGCAGGAAATCTGTCTAGTTAGTCATGAATCAAGAGATATGATTCCCCAAATATGTACCACACAGGGTACTTGAATTGCATAGCACTATTTAAATATAGCAAAATCTACTGCTAAGAAGGTTGGGTCACTATGTCGATCCAGGATGTTTTTTCCACCTGAATCCATCCTGCATATATACAAGTCAACCATCCGTCCGTGCATGGAGTACTGCTGCCATTTATGGTCAGGTGCCCCTGCCGTTCTCCTCAGTGTTCTTGACAAGCTCCAAAGGAGAGTCTGTAATGTGATAGGTACTGATCTGGCGACTCGACTGCAGCCACTTTCCCATCGTCGAAATGTGGCCTCCCTCTGTCTCTTCTATAAATATTTTCATGGCTTCTGCTCGGATGAGCTTAAGTCACTGATGCCTCCTCAACAGGTGTTTACCCGTGCAACCAGACTGGCAACTGGGTCCCACCCATTCACAGTCAGATTAGCCAAATGCAGACGACAATTCTACTCCTGCAGCTTCCTCTCTCACACTTCCTGCCTGTGGAACTCACTCCCGTATTCTTGCTTTCCTGACGGCTACAACCTCCAGAAATTTAAATGCAAAGTTAATACTCATCTACTCACCACTGGCCTCTAGCTCTCTCCCCTCCCCTGTATAACCTTCCCTTTCTCTCCTCCTATGTACCTGTCATTGCACCTGCTTTCTCAGCTTTCTATTGTTCCTTTCTAACTAGCTTGTACTCCTCACTCTTTTGTAATTAATCTCTTTACATTTATGTAACCCCCTGCACATCAGTGGCGTTTCCGCCTTGCTCGGGGTGAAATGATTAAAAAAAAAAAAATACTGATCCACTAATAGAAAATAAAGAATTTGGGGGAGTGGGTAGGGACCCACTCCCCCAAATTCTTTATTTTATTATAATTTATAATTAAATAATTAAATAATTAAATAATTTATTTTATTATAATCATATAATTTTTGTAGATTAAAATTCTTTAGATCTTCCTGAAGTCATGATATTTGTTAAAAGTGAAAAATACTGATTTGTTTTTTTATCATTTTAAAGGAGTGGTCCAGTTCATTATACCAATAAATGTAAAATTTATCTGGCATTTTCCAGAGTTATTACACATAGCTGTTATTTACAAATGTTAATGAAACTGTGCTTACATCAATGATATCAACATGTGTTTTTTATTTTACTGAATTTGTAAAATTTAAAAGAAAAATCATTTTGGTAAGATTTTTTTGAGAAGCCCATGTATAGATATTGCAGTATAATAATTATTTATCTTGGATATTTTTTATTAATTTATGCAAACTTCTGTTCTTTAATTAAAAATGTAGATATCAGTTTGTTCTTTATTTAAAAGTAGACTTTTTGTCAGAAAGAAAATTAAGAACATTTTCTTATGTAGAACAGCTAAGTCTAGGTAACTCTGTAAAAAATCGGGGACCAATTTTACACTATCAATATTATAAATCAAACCTCTAATTCTACAATGAGAAAAAAAAAATCAGTATTTCTTTATTCTGTAAAATTTTGTGAACAAATGAAAGTCTAATAAATATCAATCTACAAAAATTACCACTCCAAAATTGTTCTGTATTTTCTATGAGTGGACCAATATAATTAAATAGTACCCCAAAATTAATCACTTCAAATGTCCTCAAATCCAGCAAAGTCAAAGAAAATAGATGAAAATATTATCCAAAATTGTTCTATAATTTCTATGAGTGGACCGATATACTTAAATTGTTCCCAGAAATTAATCAATTCGAATTTCCTCAAATCCAGCAAAGTCAAAATTAATAGATGACTATATTATCCAAAATTGTTCTGAGTGGACGAATATACTTAAATTGTGCCCAAAAATTAATCAATTTAAATGTCCTCAAATCCAGTCAAAGTTAATAGATGACATATTATTAATCTGAACTTTAACCTTTACCTAAATTTCTGAGAGGAAGACATTAACAGAAAATGTGCCACATAACTGAGGTGACAAAATGGAAAATATTTTATGTAATACATTCTGTGCTCTAAAAGGACTTCATTGAATTAAAGTAATATTTTTGTTAATGGAATTGTACATTTGTAGGGAAGATGTGTAATATAATTGAATCTAGTAATTAAATAGTGTTTAATATTTCTGTTGTAAATACTCTAGAACAAAAAAAAAAATGCAGAAATTCACTTTCATCACATGTTTAGGTTTTATTTAGTTAAGTGCCATAGGTGATACACGCTTGGGCAATCATGTCTTGAAAGAGACATGACTGACTTGGCAGAAGATTATCCCGCAGTAGGTTGCCATTGCTTTCTGTGGTAGACTGGTTACCGACCAAGGCTATAGACCCCAATCTGTCTTGTTATTTAACCCATAACTGGAAGGAAGAGATGGATTAATACCTTTCCCAAGGGTATTTGCGTGTAAGTGAATGCAATGAATTTGGCTGGAATTCGAACTTGGCTCCCCGATTTCTCGTTCCGAGCCGATATCCAATGCACCACAACGCACATCCTCTGCACCACAATGCACAGGCTTTATTACAATTCTAATAATCACTTTTTGAAAGATTAAAAATTGCCTACAAGTAAAGGGGGTTAAGAGAATAGCCGTGTCTACGGAAAATCTGTCCTTTTCACACTCCATTTTTATTCAGGTATGAAGGTCCGCATTTGCTGAATCTGCAAGGTTATTGGTCCTGACCTGACATCTCAACTTCAGTCACTTTCCTACTATCGTAATGTAGCTTCTGTGTGTTTTTCTATAAATATTTTCATTGTAATTATTTTAATGAACTTTCCTCTTGAACTTGTAACTGTAAGTGCTTTGCTAACATTTTCTTTTCTTGAACTTTTCATTTGAGAAACTCTCTTCCAGCTTCTTACTTTCCAGCCAACATTGATCTTCAAAAGTTTAATTTGTTTTTCATCATTTCACCCCAAGCAAGGTGAGACCACTACTAGTGTGCAGGGGGTTTACAGTGAGAGAAAATATAGGTATACAGGAGGGTATTGAAGAAAGGATAAAAGATGGATAAGATTCAAGATAAAAGATGGCAGTTGATGTTGCATTTAAACTTTTGGAGAGTTGTGACTATCAGAGAAACAAGTAAATGGAAGGGAGTTCTACAGGTGGAAAGAGCGAGAAAAGAAACTATTGAAGTAGAAGTGATTTACACTTAACTATTTCTACGGTAAAAGGGTGGAACCTAGACAGCAATATAGTAGCATGCTTAAATTCACATGGACAGGACACCAGGGAAAAATGCAATGTCAATCATAATCTACTGGCTTCTTCATTCCTCTTCTTTTATTGTTCTCGGTTCTTAATAATGCTTTTTTTTTCTTTTGTAGCCCCTAGCATCTTAGTGGCTTTATTGCCTTACTCGAGGTAAAATGATTAAAGAAAAAAGTACTCTGTTCTTTTAAATATTCAGCTAAATACATATTGAAAGGTTACTTTTTATCACAGAACAAAATAATATTAATATACTTAGCATCAATTATGTTGTAGTAAGAATTTTAGTTGTATCTTTATTTTTACGACTACTGTCTAATGTGATGCATGTTGTGGTGCAGTGGATATCGCCTTGAAATGAGAAATCAGAGAGCCGAGTTCAAATTCCAGTTGAATTTGTTACATTCACTTATATGCAAATACTTTTGGGAAAGGTATGAATACGTCTCCAACTATGGGTTAAATAGCAGGACAGATTGGGTTCTGTAGCCTTTGTTGGAAAGTAGTCTACAGCAGAAAATAATGGCAATCTACAGTAGGAAAATCTTCTTCCCAGTCAGTTGTGTCTCTTTTGAGACATGATCACCCAAGCATGTATTATGTGTAGCAATTAATTGACTGACAAATGTCCAATCATAGAAAATTGGGAACATTTTTTGGTGGAATAATTTTAGTAGATTAGAATTTATTAAACATTTCTGAAACACATCCTAACACCCCTCTTACTTGTAGTCATCCACTTTAATAAAATAAACATTTCCAGCACTGAAGCGGAATTAGTCGAAGCTTTGATGAGCGTTGCCAGATGCTTTTCTGACATCGTTAGACTGTCTGCCTTCGGGTGGAGAGGAACCTAGACGAAGCTCTGCCGAAGAGTAGAGTCTCATTTGGGGAAAGTAGACAAAAAATTTTGCCCAACTACATGGCTCAGATCTCCCACACTAAAAAGACCTTGTGCCGGTTGTTGCCTCAGTGGGGATGCAGCTGAATATTTCTAGTCAAAGCTTCATAAGTTGAAGTTGTTGCTATATTATGACGATATTTTTTAAAATTGAGAAATATTGATTTATTTTACTAATTTAACCCATTTTAACACAGTGTCCTCATTTGAGGATAGCATAAAAAACTGTAAAAAATAATGGGTATAAATCATTATATAAAACCATTATTATATATAGGTAGTGAGAACATAGTGATTCATCAATAAAATTACCTTCCAAATATTGCCTGGTTGGAAGAAAAATTCTTGTGATTTGTAAATGAATTTAATGTTCTAAAACCTGAGGACACTGGGTTAAAATGGGTTAAAAGGGTGGTCCAGTCCAAAATGCTGATACAGTATAAAATTGATAGCTGACATTTTCTAAAACTAATGGACCTCGCTGTTATTTACAAAATATCAAGCTTAAAACTGTGCTTACATAATTTATATCTAAATATTTCTATTTTATTTTATTTATTTGCACGACTGCAGTCTAATTATATTCACCATGACAGGACAAACGCACAAGTGCAAGTATGCTTATATGCATTTACTGAGTAAAAATAAAAAAAAAATAAAAAAAAGGACAGACAAATGTGGACAGGGGCAATAGTGAGAACATTACTCTATACATAGAGCTAAACATGGCCAGTTTTCTTTCTTTTGTATTTATTGGGTTGAAAAGAAAAAATGCAAAAAAAGGCAGTTAAGAAAGAAAGCCAAAATAAAACTAAAGTCAATAATACTAATAACGACAATGTCAGACTATAAAAATACCATGAACTGACATCTCTCTTCACGTATAAAGAAATCAAAACAGACATATTTTTGAACCCAAAGAAGGGAAAAAAAAAACAAAAAAAAAACACTTACCCTCCCGGTAAAAAAATATATTTTCTAAAGAAGTATCATTTTTGGTACGAAGTTGGTTCAGAGTGTATTTCATCTAAAAGTGATGCCAAAGTTTCAAAACTAAACCATTGGAGATTTTATATATATATTGTTATGGGGAAACACATCTATTCCTCAGATAATGGACTCTCCCTCCTATATTAATAAGAGTTAACAGGAAGTTCTTGGGAAGTTCATAGGAGTTCTTTAGAATTCTATTGAAGTTCAGTAGAACTACAAGGCAGTTGATATTAGTTGGCAGTTAGCCGAATACGAAGGAGTCAGTTTTCAGTGGAAGATTACCAAGTTCCTAACATTTTGGGTATGTTAAGTCGATTAGCAACCAACATAGCACGATTATAACCTTCAGTACGAACACTACTCCACAATATATATATATATATATATATATATATATATAATGTGGATGTATGACAAAGTAGACGATATTTCTTTGTGACGTGTTTCATCTTCCAGTATGTGTATATATATATATATATATTTTCTAAACATATACTGTTTAATATAAGAGACAATGAATGTCTATTATGTTTAATCATGAGCCATTCTAAACATCATATTTTGACTTTAATTTCAGGTGAAAATTCTCCAACATTTGGATAATTTTTTATTAAGTTCGTTCTAAGCTTTCGGCTCACATGAGCCATCTTCAGAGTGGTTACAGCTTAGAACCAACTTAATAAAAAATTATCCAAATGTTGGAGAATTTTCATCTTTATTTTCACCTGAAATTAAAGCTAAAATACAACATTTAGAATGACTCATGATTAAACATAATAGACATTCATTGTCTCTTATATTTAATAGTATCTGTTTAGAAAATTATCTGCTGCCTTGATACACTATACACATATTTATATATATCAGTAACAAATCCAGGATAAGATTGGTAAATAATCCAAGAGGATCCTAGTAATTTTGTTTAAATATTAAATCTAATCCAACAGAGTGCTCAATGTAAATTTAATTTACAAAGCGGATATTTAGTGAATCCGAAGCTTTTTCTACCTACAACTCCTTGACCCAATAGTCAAACCACCTGCCTTCCACTACCAAAAGAAAATTACTACTATGATTCTCCTTGGCTTGACCCTATCATAACCAACATTCCTCATCCATTCTTTTTACTAACCCTTGCTTCCAGTACAAGAATTTTTTCTCCATTCTTTGTTTGACTGTGGTTGATAATGCATACTGAAACAGCTATCCCCACCAAATGTGTTCTGAATTTACAGAAAAATAAATATATATATATATATATTGTAAGGAATTTATAGAACATGTAGGTTTTAAACCCACTGTTCATGCATTTACTTTTATAAACAGTGCTTGATACAACATAGAGCATTATATTGTGATGGTTATTAAAATGGTTTATAAAAGCATAGTATCACTATACAAAAATCTTTGCGTTTTGGAGCTATGTGTGCCCACCATCTGGTGATAAGTTGAAATGAAAAATAAATGGTGAAAATTTCAACTTATCACCAGATGAGGGGTACATGTAGCTCGAAACGCAAAGATTTTGCAATTATATCTTTGGGGTTAGGTAATGAAAAGAAAATCAACATGCACACATACACTTATTGATTCACAACCAGATTGATTAATTTGTTTTTTTTTCCTTATTTTTTACAGTTTATCAACCTTTAGAAAATATTTTTTAAAGCCAGAAAATATTTTTAGATTTTAAGAATTTTTGAAACAATAAAGATTTTTAGTGATACAAGTTGTACTATTTAACCCACAGCTGAGGAGCAGGCAAAGAGCTGTATTCATACTTGTGGACAACTGAATATAATATATTATCCATTTACACCACCCAGACATCCAAGCTTACACCACCTGGTGTTTCCAAGCAGTCAACCATCTAGATACTGATCAAGCTTGATGTTGCTTAACTTTGGTGATCATACAAGAACCGGTGTTTTAACCTGATACGATATTTCACAACCAGAAAAAAATGTAAATATAAAATAATAATTGATCCCAAAAATAATGTGTATTCTAAAGACCAAGAGGAGAGAAGAGTGTAAGGAAAAGATGATATGGTTCACGATTAACAACAAACGTGAATGACTGTTCAGCAAAAGTTATTCAAGAGACAAGAAGTTGTAGAGAGCCATGATCACTTACATCCTGAAGGGACACAGCATATTAAAAGGTATTTTTTAAAAAGATTTTATATATTGAATTACATAAATATTTGCAAACATAGCTTTGGGGTAATGTAATGGAGTGGAATTACTGAGAGACATACTTGCAGTTCACAACCAGAAAAAATGAATTCTAAATTTCTAATACAAAACAGAAAACTATCCAAAAATAGTTCATGTTCTAAAGATCGAAGGGAGAAAGAAGGGATGGAGAAGGAGATACGGGTCATGGTTACCAGCCAATTTAATTTAATTTTTTTTTTTTCCAGTTTTACATTTTTAACACATTTTGTTTACTGTAATATAATAACACTTTACCAGTAATTTATGTAATGATGTATGTGCAATTATATATACATACATATTGTGATAGTGCCAAGATCAAGACTGCTGTTTTTTTCAGTGGTTTACTAGTAGAAAAACATATTTGCAAGCAGGTTTTTTTTGTCATAAAGTGCTTGGTATCAAGAGAAAGAGAATTAATAGAATTTATGTAGAGAAGTTTGTCATTTAAGTGAGTTATGCTAACTTTTTTTTTAATCATTTCACTCTAAGCAAGGTGATACTGCCGTTGATGTGCGGGGGGCTACATAAGAGAGTTAAAGTGTTAGACAGGAAAGGAGTGAAGACAAAGACAAACCAGCTACAGTGGGGTGAAAGAGAACGGGCAAGAGAAGGATGTGAGTACAGGAGTGAAGACAAATTATAAAGGTAGAGAGAAAGGAAAAGAACAAGATACACAGGCTGATGTAGAAAGGGCTGGAGTTAAGTGGATAAGAGATGGGAATTGACTTTGCATTTAAATTCTTGGAGGTTATAGCCGTCAGGAAAGCTAGTATAGAGAAGGGAGTTCCACAAGCAGGAAACGTGAGATAAAAAGCTGCTGGAATAGAATTGTCGCCTGCATCTGGTTGATCTAACGGTAAAAGGGGGGACCTTGATGCCAGTCTGGTTGCCCAAGTAAATTCTTGTGGAGGAGGCACCGATAACCTAAGTTCTTTGAAGCAGAAGCCATGAAAATATTTGTAGAAGAGACAGCAGAAAGCCACATTCTGCCGATGAGAAAGTGGTTGGAGACGAGCTGCCAGTTCGGGACCAATTACATTACAAATTTTCCTTTGGAGCCTATTGAGAACACTGAGACAAACAGCAGGGGCGCCTGACCAGATATGACAACAATATTCCATGCATGGTCAAATGGTTGATTTGAAGTTTTGTGAAGGAATTATTATGATGTCTTCACGCTTCAGGGCTTTCCGTTTTATGAAGAAATCTCCTGAAAAGTGAAGACATTACAATGACGCCTTCATTGTCTGCAGACAAAAAGAAAGCTCTGAAGAATGAAGATATCACTATAATGCCTTCACGAAATAACAATGCTCAGTTAAATGACAAACTTCTCTACATTAATTATATATGAAGAGGATGTCAAAAACATTTCTGGACTGTGTAGAGATCAAAAAATAAAAACAATCTTTTGAGAGACACTTTTCTGCTAAACTACTCCAGGAGAGTGATTCATTGCCCTTATTCAAGCTAACATTTTCCACTGATATAAAGTAGAGAGATTGCAGTGACTCAATTGATAGGTCTACTGATAAAAAAAAACAAAAAACAGTTCACTGCATTGTGCAAGATATTTTTCTCAACAAAATCTAACATTTACTAGTCAACCATTTGTCCATGCTTTGAATATTGAAATATTGAATATTATAGATTTAGAGATTCTTGCTAAAATACAAAGAAGTATCTGCAATGTTACTGGTCCTGACCTGGCATCTCAGCTTCAGTCACTTTTCCACCTTCCCTGCACCTTTTCTATAAATACTTTCAGGATAATTGTTCCGATAAACTTTCCTCTAGAACATACTTTAACATGGTGTAATGGTTAACAAGGTTAACAGAGATTGAGTTTTACCTTTCCTAAGGGTGCTTGCGTGTAAGTGAATGCAATGAATTCAACTGGAATTCAAACACAGCTCTCTGATTTCTCGTTGCAATCCAATATCCAATGCACCACAACGCACATCCAACAATAATTTTTCCTTTAATAATACATATAGGTTATTTTCAAAGTATAAATTTAAAGGGTGTCACACAGCACCAAGCAGAATGAACCTCTTATAACCAGAATCACGCACAACGCTTTGTCTTCCAAACTAAGATTCAGGAAATGGGCTCCATATTTGTCACAGGCTTGTCTGAGATCGTCAAGAAAAATAGGTTTATCCACAGTAAATCCATGAAGAGGATTAGTTGCTGGAAAGGTTGCCTAACTTACAGCATTGCCTCTGCTAAGAGTCTGTGGATTGATTCAGTGAGGGTGGTCACCTGCAAAATACTGTGGCGTCAAGAAAGCTTGTAAGCAGCTTACTCTGCAACCCCTCCCCACCCCACTAGGGCGAGTTGTGACACAAGGTTGGTTTTTAATATGGGGAATCCAAGCACGTACACTTGAGCCACTGGTCAAATATTACCCAGCCTCTGCATACATGGTTAGTGGGTCCTAACCTTGTCTTAGCATGTCTAAGCTTGTTTTAGCTGGTCTTACAGACGTGTCAAATGTTAGATGCGTATGTAACATATTGGTTGTCAGAAAACAAATTGGCATGCCAAGTTCAAATTCCTGCCTAATCTGCTGCATTCATTCACTTCTCCCTAATGCCCTTGAAAAAGGTACAAATCCATCATCCTCCATCTATGGGTTAAATAGTTTGGGCAGTAACCAGTCTACTGTCAAATACAAAATAAATGTCTTGGCTGATTTTTGGGCTTGTTTTTATCAAAACCCTGGAGTTTATAAGGACCACCCAACATGTTATGACAAGTCAACAAGGTGAAGAAAATGAACATCATAAAAATATTTTTGATTTCATTTAAAAAAATTTTTCAGATATTATTTTGGGACATTATTGAACATATATATATTTTGTTTGAACATTATTTTTTATTGATATATAATTGCTATATATATAGCAGTAGTATATATATATATATACATGAAATGATTAGTTTGAACATTATTTTTGATCGATACTCGTATTTTTTAGTAGATATTCTGTTTATAATCAAACAGTATGATATATTTATTTCTACCGGTCTGATTATTTATGATAAATTTTATTACCGAAAATGCGTGTCATTCGGCAGGATTCAAACCTGCGATCACTATTCACAGAGGGGAAGCCACAAAAGTGATCTGGCGCATTTTAGACCTCTCAATCATGAATGACAATCACTCTAAATGATTCAAATCCTGCCAAATGAGACACATTTGTGTAAAAAAATTTATTGTAAATAATCATGCTGGTAAAAATAAATATATATATAATACTGTTTCATTATAAAAAGAATATCTACTTAAATATGAGTATAGATCAAAAATAATGTTCAAACATCATTTCGAATTGTCAGTTGTTTATAACCAGTTTCGTTAATCTTCATTAATTTCTATAACATGTTTACATTTATTGACATTACGATACATTTCAGAGCAGATATGGTTATTTCGATGAATCAAAATTTATGTTATAGGCTTAATTTAACTGCGTTTAGACTGATCCTCATTCATGGTTGAGAGCTCTAAGATGCGCCAGATCACTTAGTGGCTTCCCCTATGTGGATAGGAGTTGCAGGTTCGAATCCTGCCAAATGACACACATTTTCATAACAAAAATTTATTGTAAATAATCAGGCCGGTAGAAATAAAGATATAATACTGTTTGATTATAAACAAAATATCTACTTAAATACAAGTATCAATCAAAAATAATGTTCAAACAATTTTTTTCAAATTGTCGTTGTTTATAACCAGTTTCACTAATCTTCATTAATTTCTGTAACATATATATATATATATATATATATATATATATATATAAAACGTGTTGTGGTGTAATGTATATTGGTTCGGAATGAGAAATCAGAGAACTGAGTTCTAATTCCATATGAATTCGCTGCATTCACTAACATGCAAATACTCTTGGAAAAGGTCTTAATTCATCTCTTCTCCCTTCAGCTAGGAGTTAAATAGCAGGACAGATTGGATTCTGTAGCCTTGATTAGCAACCAGTCTAATGCAGAAAAAATGGTAATCTACAGCAAGAAAATCTTCTGCCTAGTCAGTCATGGACCAAAAGAAACATGATCGCTCAAATGTGTATAATGTATGGCACTTAACTAACTGATATATATATACTAGCAGTATAGCCCGGCATTGCTCGGGTGTAATGAAAGCTTTAAACCTAATCCATGGTCCTGGAGCTCAGACGCTTTGGACGATGGCACGAAAGACTAAAAGGCAATAGTTGTTTCCAGTTAAAGCGAAACTGTAGACTAAAAGAAAAATGAATGGATGTAAGTCAAATTTTGATTTCCTGGTATATATATATATATTATCAATTTTCTGCACTATTGTAAGAACTGCAACCCTGAAACTTCTGAATATCGTTTCTTACGTCTTTGTCTATGAGTGTACCAAATTTGATTGAAATCGGACGACACCTTCTATAACCCAATTTTTTTGATTATCGATTTTCGATATTTATCGGGGTACCTCGACACAAAACCTAGCTAAGAACACTCGCAGATGATTATAGTACAACAGTGTAAATTTTCAAGAAAATCGGTTCAGCCGTTTCAGAGTCTATAGGTAACGGACACACACACACACACACACACACACACACATAAAACTCCATTTATAAATAAGTTTATATATATATATATATATATATATATATATATATATATATATATAATAATCCTATCAGATTTAAACTAGCGATGACTTATATAGCGTATGAATTTCAATGCCCTATACAAGACTGTGTTTATCATAAATCAATTACCGATACTGGCCATACTACCACTTCACTAAGTAGACGCCTTACATGCCACCTATCCAGTAATAACAGTGCTATAAAAAAAAAAACATTTATTAACTCATAACTTACAAAAATCCTTAAGAAAATGTTTGCTTGAAAATACAAAAATACTATTTAAATCAAGATAAGAGAGACACTATACATCCAACAATTTTCTCCTACCATCAACCTTACACTATTTAACAGTAGAAATGGATTTTTGAAAGTTTTTTAAAAAATAGACAGATATTCACATGATGCCCACTGCGCACATCATGTGACAGCTTTAAAGAACTCTTCTTTTTAAGAAAAAAAAACACTACAGCAAAAATTAACATTACAGTCAAACATGAAAACATAACACCAGAAAAATAACATCCTTGAAAATGGCCTGTGAAGTGGCTGAAAGTGCTTGGAAAGTTATTTCTTATCTCCAGCAAAAGGAAATATGTAAGAATGCTGAAAAACTAAATCAAAAATCTTTCTTGTCGGTCGTTTTTAACGAAACATGTTATATATATATATATATATATATATATATATATATATATATATATAATATATATTCGTATAGATAGGTGTGAATATGTCAGCTCTATCACTGATATTGAGCGCTTTCAAATAAGTACCGCGCATATATAATATATAAATAATATAATATATATAACAAATTGCATATATATATATTGATATTTATAATTATATACATACACATTTCACACATATATATATATATATATATATATATATATATTCCATTTTTAAACAAGTTATTTCACTACCCAGGTTTCTACCATGATTGGTGCCATCAGGCGATTTTTAATAACTGATTTGACCTTTTAGCGTTTTTCTTTTTAAGAACGTTCTTGTAACGGTGTTTTATTTGAACGTTCACGTGGCAGGGAATTTTTGAACATGCATTGTTTAAATTAAAACGAATTATGACATTTTCAGCGATGGCTGTATGAACCTAAGAGGTATTTCTTAGTGTGGATGCATTTAGTCATATGTGCGTTGTGGTACAGTGGATATCGCCTCGGAACGAGAAACCGGGGAGCCAAATTTGAATTCCAGTTGAATCCATTGTATTCACTTACGTGCAAATATCCTTGGGAAAGGTATTAATCCATCTCTTCCTTCCAGTTATGGGTTAAATAGCAGGACAGATTAGGTTCTATAGCCTTGGTCGGCAACCAGTCTACCGCAGAAAGCAATGGCAACCTACTGCGGGATAATCTTCTGCCCAGTCAGTCATGTCTCTTTCGAGACATGATCGCCCAAATGTGTATCACGTATGGCACTTAACTGACTGACTTTATTTGAGTATGTCATAATTTCTAATATCTCTTCTTGGCACAAGAAGAGAAATTCAAAAGTTCTACAATATAATTGTATCAAACACTTTTTAATACAAATGTCACTTACGCGCAAATACCCTTGGGAAAGGTATTAATCCATCTCTTCCTTCCAGTTATGGGTTAAATAGCAGGACAGATTGGGTTCTATAGCCTTGGTCGGCAACCAGTCTACCGCAGAAAGCAATGGCAACCTACTTCGGGATAATCTTCTGCCCAGTCAGTCAGGTTTCTTTCGAAACATGATCGCCCAAGCGTGTATCACGTATGGCACTTAACTGACTGTACTGGTCTAACCCTATTAGGACCAAAAACTAAGTATTAAACAATATATATATATAGTCATCCACAGACAGATTTGTTTCGCTATATCACAACTCATCGGTACGGTTAGACATCTGATTGCTTTTAACCGAGGATTGAAACCCGACCAAATTGGCGTCAGTCTGCGATTCTACCTCTGAGCTCTGATATATATATATATATATATATATTGTAAGAAAGTTATGGAACACGTAGGTTTTAAACCCACTGTTCATACACTTACTTTTATAAAGAGTGCTTGATACAAACTGTCAGCTAAATCGTATTAAACTCCTACCACATTCACTTCCCCTCCAGAAAAGTAATTAATACCCATGTTCAATCCTCAAAATAAAAAAAATGAACAACGTATAAATAAAAGAAAATAAGCTCACACAATATTAATAGCAACTTTATTCCATCCACTCATAGATAGTAGTAAAATAAAAAGTATCTACCCTTTCTTAAAAAACCCTACATCCCAATATAAGAATTACCCAGACAAAACTAAAAAGTGACCTATCCAAAACTAAGCAACTCCGCATCCCTCTCCTAACCTAAGGCTGTATTACTATGGCTACAAACTGCTGGCTAAATCATACTAAACTCCCACCACATTCACTTACATATCATGTTACCAAAAATAAATCGTTTTCACCATTTATTTTTCATTTCAACTTATCGCCAAATGAGGAGCAAACGTAGCTCCGAAACACGAAGATTCTTGTGTAGTGATACTATGCTTTTATAAACCATTGTAACAACCATTACAATATATATATATATATATATATATATATATATAAGCTGTTTATTATAATGTTGGCAAAACAACATGAAAATATTTTTTAATTTGTTAAAAGCGTTGATGGACATTACTTTTAGTTTTATTTCTTTGAGTTCCTATTATAGTTTAAAATTTCCCCAACCATCCCATAAACTAAAAGCCTGTTTATTAAATTTTCAATCACTTCCATTCATGATGACTCCTTCACTTATTTTGCACATTGAAGCACTAGTACATGCAGTCACCAAAGTTAAGAAACATGGATCCTTGTCAGTAACTAGATGGGTGACTGCTTGGGTATACCAGGTGCTGTAAGCTTGGACATCCAGGTGGTGTAATGACTTAAAATTGTAAGAGCCAAGTTCCAATTAGGTTTGGTATATTCACTTATGCACAAATACCCTTAGGGAAAGGTATGAATTCACCTTTTCTCCCTCTAGCTATGGGTTAGTATGGGTTAGTTTGAAGAACTTAAGTAAATCTCAAAAAAAATTCTTACAATCTAAAATATTTTGTGGCTTTAAATTGCCTGTAAGTGGTTGATAAGCCGTAAAAAAATAAATCCATCAATTGTGGAACAATCCTGAGTCTAGAACTTGGTGCTTTTAATCTACCTGCAGATGAATGCTGTTGTTTTACTGCATTCAATCAATTCAGGCAGAAAGCAAACAGAAGTCAGTTGCAAACTTGCAAGAAAGATGGGCTCTGCCAAGCTTACGGTCAACTCAACAGCAACACCTAGCGTAGTGAAGCTGTGGCCTTTTTAGGGGTGTTTACAGGCTTAGCATAAAGATAAGGAAAGACGATAGGTAATCGCTACAGACAATAAGTTCAAAGGTATTTTTTGGAATTATTTTACAATTACCCCCACGTATGTTAAAAAAGTATTTTAAAAAGACGCTCTTCACTTTAGGGCCTAGGCTAATATCATCCTTTCTTTAATAGTAAAAAAAAAATACCTAAATTGTTGTTATGAATGTTATCACAGGAAATGATTACGTATTGATTAGATTTTTTTTCCTTTACCATCACTTTCAAAAATAAAATCCTCGCCTATATTTTTTTTTTTTTTTTTGTCAATCTAGTACTTTTAAAAATCTTGTCCACAAAAGATCAAACAGAAAAAAGAACAATTTCGGAGTAACGAGCAAACTGATATTTAAACAAAAAAGGAAAATACCTCGTGTATTTATTATTGAAAAGTAAAAGTGAAATGGGGGCTTGTCTTCTTGTCAGTGTAGATCACCTTCAGTTTGAAATTTAAAAATAGTTTATAAAATAGTTTGAAATAGATCAAAATAAAATAGTTTTCAAAATACAGAAAATAAAATAGTTTATCTATTCCTCATCTGTTTACTTTTTGGAATTTAACATTTTTAAACAAAAAAAAGGAAAACACATCTCGTGAAAAATGAAATGGGGTTGTTTTATCAGTGTCACGGGATCACCTTCAAACTAGTTTAAAAATTAAAATCTAATATAAAAAGGGATTAAAAGTGACTACGTTTAATTAACTATTAATCACTGGTAATATTATTATTAATAATTAATCTCATTATTACTAGTTACCGTCCTCTTAAAAATAATCAGATCCCTGACGGTGCAAATAAAAAGCCTTCAACAAAACAAAACGGTCACCTTGATCAAAGGAAATAGATTTTTAAAAAAGTTAAAGAACGATATAGTCTTCCTAACAGTATTAAAAATTAATTAATTGTTTTTTTAACAGTCCAGTTTTAGCAAGTGCTGACAGACATACCCAAAAAAACTTTCTTCTTTTTCTCGGTTGACTCTTTTATTCAGGCTCAGCACGATTATTTTTCACTACGTCTCTTTATCAACACATTTTTGTTTATCACCGGATTATCTTACGGATGCCCAAACGAGATACTATTTATTATTTTTCTTTTTTTTATTAACGTTTCTCTACTCTACTAAAGAAAAAAAACATCATTGAAATCAATATATTATCTTAAAATTTAAAAGCAAACTAACAAAAGAAAACAGTTTTATGAAGCGATTAACAAATAAATAACGAAATTCGTAAGATCGTAAATTCTTTGCAAAAACGGTTCGGCCACACATGTAACGCTATCGGGTACAGCTGTTTCCGTTATTAGCAACAATAATAGTTTTCCTTATTATTATTCATTTTTAAAACAGATGTCACTGAAAATGGGGATAAGTCTACATCACTGAACAAAGAAATATCTCAAAAATGTTTCGAAAAAGCTGTTTTTCGCAGTCTTCCTAAGCTAAGAGGAAAAACACAGGAATCGGATTAGGAAAAAAAAATTACCGCTCTTTTAAAAACAAAAACATTGGACTTTTCATCAGTTTGTAAAACCGTATGGAAAGAACGGAGAATAAAAAAAACATATTTAATTTCAAACTAAATGAAATAATAATATTTATAACGGATGTTTTTCAATTGTTTAAAAAGATAAGATAGTTTAAAGAGGCTGCTGCATTTAAAAATGTATATTTATTTATTTTTTTAATTTGTGTACATTACGTTTTGTGTTGATTATAGTTATTATTTAAAGCACTGAAAAATACTAAACAATCTCAAGACACAAGTTGAAATTAAACAAAGAGTCTCTGTTTTTTAATGATTATGCATTCTTTTTAGTTTAGAAAAATTAAAACATCTTTTGCATGTGATCGGATCTTGAAAGCAATTCAGGAGAAAGAAAACTTGAATTCGTAAATTAAGTAATTTAAATCAGCAATAAACAAAAATGTAAGTAAAAAAATAATTTCCCAACTTGAATTTCGTCATAAAATTTAATTTACCATCTAAAAAGCATTTTAAGGCAAGTTTGCTTTAATCATTTATGTAAAATTAAAAAGAAAAAGACCGATAAATAAGCATTTAAAATTTTAAATCTCAACAAAGAATCTGCTCAGCGTTTTAAAAAGAAAAAAGAATCGCACTTGACAAGAATTTTAAAAGTCTATCTTCACAGTTTCAACGAAGATTTCTAAGTTTTCTTTTAATTTTATTATTAATTTTATTTTTAAACTTTCGATTAAAAGCACTGACGTTGCAATAAATTATCTTTGAAGTTTAAATTTTTGTTTTAATTGCAAGAAAATAGCACAAACTGAGTTGCACAAAAAATTAAAATTACTTTTTTTTATATGTAATTAAGCAGGTTTTAAAAACGAGTGTTTGTTTTTTTTTGTTGTAATATTGCTTACATTTGCAATTACGTTTTAAATTACTACAAAAAGGGTTTCTAAATAAACAAGACAAAAAAAAGAACATTTTTTTAAAGAGCCCGAGGTTACATTTTAAACTTTAACAGGTGGTTAGATCACGTGACTATACTACCAGAAGACGTTCTGTTCAAATGTCAACTTGACTTCGGTTTGATTTTTTACAGATTCGACTGAATTTTTGAAGATTTTTATTCTCTGTTCCTTTTTATTTTTTATTAAAGGAGACAGTTAAATTATAGGTTTAAAAATTAATTATCTTTTTAATTTTAAAACAAAAATTACAATTGCTTATATAAGCATAATTACATTCAATATTTGCTAATGAAAATGAAAATGCGATTAATTTTGGAATTGTTGATAAATTTTAATTCGTTTTTTTTTCTTTCGTGCTTTAAAAAATTAAGTAAAACAAAAAAAAAACTGTTTTTTGCATTGCGATGCCTCATTGTCCTTTTCTGATTTTTATAATTTGGGTTGCATAATTTTTTTTTTTTTTTTTTGCACGATTTTGGCTATTTTGTTAAAAAAGACAAGTTTTTTCGTGATGTAATCATGAGATTCATTAGAGAGACGAAAGCGTGCACTGACTCGGTTGGAAAATTTTCTTTTTTCAATTTGCGTTGCTTGCTTATTTCTTACTGAACTTACTACTTTAAAAGATATCTCTCAAATAAAACAATTATATTGACTGACAAATTCAGTTATTCAATAAATGTATTATTGTTTTTATACGACTACTACCGTTTTTACTTTAATTTCCTCAACAACATGTATGCCTCTCAAAAAGCTGTTAAAAGCTACAATAAAAAAATTCTGAATAACGCAGGAAAATTGTATGTTGTTTGTTTACAAATATACATAAGAAAAGCAGCTTGTTGATACTAAAACAAATCAAACGCTTTTTCTTCTTTTTTTTTCTCTTTTTACATTACCTTTCTTTTCTTGATTACTGCGACGATCGTCCCAAAGAAAGTGAAACACGTGTTGCTGAGCTCATTGTGTAACGATTAGCTTTGGAAGATTATGGAAACCTATAATTGTTATTATGACGTCTAGAAATTCAGCATCTGGATTTTGACGCATTTTTTTTCTTTTGTCTTGATATATCGTCTTTCGTTCCTGTTATAATTACAGTATATTTTAAGTAATTTAGTATTTGTCTATTTCTGAGATGAATTGGTATTTACAGTATTTACATTATTCGGACTATTGTCCTCATCATTGTTGCCATTTGTACGACGTTTCGGCCGTTGTACACTCCGATCTTCTTCAGGTGCTAGAAATTTTGAGCTGAACCCTTTATTACAATCAGTGGGTATATGAACTCCATTCCTTGCATAACAGTGCCTCTTTTGGTAGTGGTAGCTGTGGAAAGGAATGTAAAGGAGAAACGGGCCGCCCCCTTAAGGCAAGGCTACAAGAACATTGCAAGGCCGTAACACGAGGAGAGATAGAAAAATCAGGCATAGCTGACCATATATGAGAAAGGGGATCACCCTCCCATGGGATGAAGTTTAAATAATAGATAGAGAACACCACTGGAAACTATGTAAACTTAAGGAATCAGCGCATATGCTAGGCTACAAAAATCTCCTAAGCCGACCAAGCATAGAGATGAATACAATATGGGAACCAGCAATACAGAGTGCCAGAGAAAATCATTAGTGTTAAAAATTGCAATATGAGCTCTGGTAAAAAATACTAGAGAAAACCATTAACATAAAAAAAAATTGCAATATGAGCTCTGGTAAAAAATACTAAAGAAAACCATTAACATAAAAAAAATTGCAATATGAGCTCTGGTAAAAAATACTAAAGAAAACCATTAACATAAAAAAAATTGCAATATGAGCTCTGGTAAAAAATACTAAAGAAAACCATTAACATAAAAAAAATCGCAATATGAGCTCTGGTAAAAAATACTAAAGAAAACCATTAACATAAAAAAAATTGCAATATGAGCTCTGGTAAAAAATACTAAAGAAAACCATTAACATAAAAAAATTGCAATATGAACTCTGATAAAAAAAAAGTGTTACTGAACATCAGGTTTATAAGTCCCAAAAATTCAGTTGTTCTTGTCCTTAAAATTAAAGCCCAGTAGATATAGACATTAGTTCCTGTGACTTGACCCAAAGATTTGTGAGTTCAATACCAGGCTACAGCAGTGGTGAACAAGTAACTTATAGGGTTAGAGGGCGATAACTCATGACTATCAAAAGAGGCACTACTATGCAAGGAATGGAGTTCATATACCCCAGTAATTTTAATAAAGGGTTCGGTTCAAAATTCCTAGCACCTGCACATCATGCAAAATGAAGATTTCATCTGTCTTTGTAATTTATTACTGAGGATGAAGATCGAAAGTACTTGGGGAGTAAAAAAGTATGGCACCTTCCATGATTAATTTTCTCTTAACTTATTAGAGAACTGGAAAGGAATATTATAAAAATAGACATATATGTAGATTATTCAATGAAACATGTTTTAATGAAAATATGTTGCCTAAATATATGTGTATATATATATAAAAAAAGTAAATGCCAGAGAACTCAGGATTCTAAACCTGTTGGTTCTCTTCATCCACCTGGATATATATATATATATATATATATATATAGATATATATATATACAGATGGTTAATTACTTTTATTAATTTTTTGTTGACTTCTTTTTAGTGTATTGTAGTGTTTGCAGATGGTTAATTGCTTTTTATTGCTTTTTATTGCTTTTTATTGTGTTGACTTCTTTTTAACACACATAAGACAATGGATCGTTACTGACAATGGATTCACACTAATAATAATAATCAATCAGTCAGTTAAGTACCATACATTATACACGTATGTGTGATCATGTCTCTTTTGATCCATGATTGGCTCTGCAGAATATTTTATTGCAGTAGTTTACCATTTTATTCTGTGATAAACAGCTGCCAATCAAAGCTATAGAACCCAATCTGTCCTGCTATTCAACCCATAATTGGAGGGAGAAGAGATGGATTAAAACCTTTCCCAAAGGTATTTGTGCATAAGTAAATGCAACGAATTCAACTGGAATTTGAACTCAGCTCTCTGATTTCTCATTCCAAGCCAATATCCATTGCACCATAACACACATCCATATATTGTCAGAAACACTAAACATTTTGTATTTATTACAATTAATGATCATTTTTTTACTTAAATAGCCTCGTCTGATCGAGACTTTGATATGGATATATTGTATGGTGCCCAACCTATTCAGAAAAATGCCCCACCTAATCATCTCTAGAATCCTGATGTCCCCCTCCCATATGTTGATATATAATTCTTATGTAAAAAGTGAACTCCGTTTTAGGTGATGCTTAAAACACCAATACTTTGATTTAAGTTTTTATTTTAAACTTAAAATTTAAAGTTTGTTTAAGGCTCAAACTGCCTTAAAGCCTTAAGTTGGCTTAAACAAACTAAAAAAACAACATGCCATCCATGGAAAACAAAAAATAAATAAAAGACAAAGTTCTGAGCAAGAAATTACCAAAAAATAAAATATTAGGGATTGTCTTATATTATTTTTATGTTTATATGAAACAATCAAATAAAGTTTGAAGGCATGTAATAGAGAATTGAAATATTTAAATTTATAAACAAAAACTAATTTCAAAGGAAGCTTTTTTCTGTAATACTTTAATCAGTACTTTTAATTTAAATTGTACATTGTACAGTAAAGATATCAAATGCAAAATATCATTCATTTTATTTCAGAAAAGTATTTTTTTAATGCCATGAACACAGAATATACAAAAGATTTGGAAATTTTGCAAAATTAAGTTCTAAAACTATTTTAAAATGGAAGTTATTCACCAGGTGGGAGTGCAATTGATGGTAATTTAAAAATCCAAGACAAATGATGAATGAAATCTATGTAACATTGCTAAATTTTTATTTATTGGAATGTTAGAGCTAATAGATCACAAGAACAAAGACTTTATTAGCAAAACAGCTAACAATCAAATTGCTCCCCTGTGGGGCGTACACCCCACGTTGGAAATCATTGGTCTAAACTGTTAGTTGTATAAAACCACTTTCTTAGATTAATGATTAAAAATGACTTTGAATAAATGAACACTGTTGGTCTTACAGAGGCCCATCCTTTTCCAAACCTTCTGAACTGATGTTACAGAATTCAAAAATTTCAAAGAACTTTGCCAAATAACTGAAACAATATCACTTAAAGACTTCCAACAGCAGCAACAGTTAAAATGGATGTCACATGTAACCCAAAGAGAATAAAAGTAGTTTGTCTGCCTGAAAACAGATGCTACAGTTGAGATTGACTTGTCTCCTCGTGATAATGAGATATGGCACAAGATTAGTTTAAAGGGGAGAGGTGGAGTGCATGAGCCAAGGCCAAAATTTGTCAGGGAACAAGGAAAAGAGAATAGCACAAGTAGCAATGGATGTTCAATCAACAAAAGCTGAATGTTTCCTTATATTGCCATTACAGCTATTATTATTATTACTAGATGCCCCATAAACCTTTTGTGCTTCTTTTAAAAGCAGTTCATCACACAAAATGTTTTTTTTTAATTGTATCACCCCGAGCAAGGCGGTAATGCCACTGATGTGCAGGGAGCTACATAAGAGTAAAAAGATTAAGTAGAAGAGAGTGAAGAGGAAGACGAACCAGTTGGAAAGGAGCAAGAGAAGGATGGGAATACAAGTATGATGACAGTTGCAAAGGTGGAGAGAAAGGAAAGGATATACGGGGTGGGGAAAGAACTAGAGTCAAATGGTTAATAGATGAGTATTGACATTGCATTTAAATTCCTGGAGGTTGTAGCTGTCAGGAAAGCAAGAATATAGAAGCGAGTTCCACAGGCGGGAAGTGTGAGAGAAGAAGCTGCAGGAGTAGAATTGTCGTCTACATTTGGTTATTCTAACTGTGAATGGGTGGGACCTAGTTGCCAGTCTGGTTGCACAAGTAAACACCTGTTGCAGAGGAAATGTTACTACTAATTAAACATATTCTAATTTACATTTGCAATAAAAGTTATTGCAATAATTATTATAACGTATATTATACAATTGGACCTGACTCCACCCTTTGTATATTTTACTTAATTTGAAAAAAAAAAAACAGACTCACACCCTCCATTATTGTCTAATTCCGATATTAGCTTATTTTAAACATGACAACACTTTGTCATTTGCTCTATTTTCAATTGTTAGTTATTTATTTATTGGTGTATTTGTGTCTCTTGAAATGTCATTAATCGGGAGAAGCTGACTAAGATGGCGAAGGAGAAAGACAAATGTCATTGTTGGTGTGGTGATTTTCTAAGCATAGCTTAGATATGGCACAAGGCTGAAAGTATGGAACACCCAGTGAGGATCGAACTCACAACTCAACTGTAATGGTTCTAGCATGACAAGTAATTCTTCTTCTTTACACCATCTTGTTGTTGGTGTGTATGAATGTAATGTTAGTACAGGCTGACATATCTTGATGGTGATCATCTCAACTGACACTCAAGTGTCAAGAGATCTAACTCTACCAATTTCTAATTATCTCCTCCTTACTTATGGCTTCGGACAGATGGACAGACAGCTCTCTTATTATAGTAAAGATTACTGTTACCATAAGAGCTTGCAAGTAGATTCTGCACAAATTGGGATATGCTATTCACTGCCATTATTTACTACAGTCTATGCTATTTACTATCATTTTTTCATATGCCTCTAACACTGTTTAACAGACAAAAACATCTGATAAAATCAGATATTGTTTAGCTGGTCATTTCTTCAACCCTCATCAGATATAATCCATTAGATTAGTGAAACAAATTTTTTTTCTTTTAATGCCAGGGTTGGCAACCTACAACATGCATGCCACTAGTTGCACGCCAATCAATTTCCAATGGCATGATTTGTTGAATTAAGGAAGTCTCTGAAAGAGAAAAACTTATAAAAGTCTGCTGCAATTCTCAACTGTTAGACATTCCATCTGAGATCTTTCATCTGTTTGAAGAAAATTGCTTTTGTTCTTCCTTTCATTTTTGGTTCAACTTATTCCTGTGAGCAAATTTTCTCTCACATGAAAGCAGTGTTAAGTCCACAACAAAGTTGCCTAACATCTGAACATTCAGAAAATTGTGTAAAACTCAAAGTAACAAATATGTTACTGATATTGAGCAAATGGCTAAGACCATGAAAAGGCAAGGCTCCCATTAATAATAAAAATAAAAAAACAAATTTTAAAAACTGTTTATTTCTATTATTGCAGTTTACATATTACGGTATATATTACTGTATAAAATATATTGTAGAATAGGTACATTAACCTTGACTAAAATATGTATGTTATTGGTGCACTGAAAGATTTTAAAACCCTAACTCAACACATAGTTAGCAAAAGGTTCCCAACCCCTGTTCTAATGAATTATTCAGAATTAGGGCCAAAAACTGGATCAGCCAAAATATTCCATTAGCAATAGGAAGTCGACAAAGATGAGATTCAAGTGTCTACACAATATCGGACATGCTAATGACTCTTTCTCAGACTTATAGAAAATTCAGCAGATTTTGGCATTTTGCCTGCAAGCATTTCTCAAGGTGGCATTGCCAAGATTTGCCAATTATTGTTAATTGTAACTATAGGATTTCTCATTTAGGGCAATGTTGATAATGAATATGATGGAACATTCTCATTATTCTTGTGGAAGTAATTCTTCTTCTTTGTTTGTTTGTTTGTTTGTTTGTTTCGAGGTTTAACAACCTATCAATCCTTATGGGATCATTTAAGGTCATAACAAATGATTTTGGGTAAGGTTATTTTATTTTTACAACATTTTTCTTTTCGAGTATCAAGATTCATTGGGATTTGTTTTTAAGAGCAAGGTCCCCAAGTCCTACCCTTATTTAACCCATAACTGGAGGAAATAGATGGATTAATACCTTTCCCAAGGGTACCAGTGCTTAAGTGAATGCAGGGTATTCAACTGGAATTAGAACACGGCTTACCGATTTCTCTTTCCGAGCCGATATCCACTGCACCACAATGCACATTCGTCACTATACGCTAACAGCACCTGGTATTCCCAAGCGGTCACCCATCTAAGTACTGACCAGGCTCAATGTTGCTTAACTTCGGTGATCGAGCAGGTTCTTCTTTGTGCAGGGTCCCTTCAGGACATAGGCGATCATAGCCTTTCACATCTCCCTATACTTTTTAGCTCTTAACATCCCTTCTCTTGCTTCTTCTTCTTCAATGTGCCTTGTCCCTTCATGGTTTTTCATGTTTTCCTATCCCTGGTGGCTCTGAGTATGCCTTCTCCTGTTATACCATGCAATCCTTGTTCCGTCATCCACCTGATTAGGTCCTTCAAATATGTTATCCGTTGCTTTCTCCTGTCTCTTTTTCCCTCTATCTGGCCTGTTAGTATCAGATTTTCCAAGCCCTCCTTCCTCATTGCGTGTCCCAGGAACTTCAGCTGTCTCTTCCTGATGAATTAATTTCTTTTTTGTTTCCATCATTTCCAAGACCTCATCATTGCTCACATGCTCAATCCATGAGATTCGCAGCATCCTTCTGTAGAACCACATTTCAGTTGCTTCAAGTTTTTTCTTTATCTTTGATGGTATTGTCCAGCATTCACTGCCATATTGAAGGGTGGACAGCACGTAGCAATCCAGTACTCTCTTCCTAGTTTCTAGCGAAATTGTCCTGTTTCTTAATACCTTACTCAACTTCTGGAATGCTTCCTTAGCCATGCCATTTTGCCTTCGGATCTCTGTGTCGCACTTTCCTCTCTCAAACCCTGTTCTGCCATTCATTTGCTCAAGTCCATCAAGTATGCCTCACATTGCTTTCCCCTGTCTCTTCTTCTTTCTATCCATCCTGTAAATATCAGATTTTCCAAGCCTCCTTGCTCACTACATGTCCCAGAATCTTCAGCTCTCTTTCCTGATGTTAAGTATCAGTTTCCTTTTTGTTTTCATCCTCTCAAATACCTCACATGTTCGGTCCATGGTACCCTTAGCATTCTTCAGTAGAACCACATTTTGGTTGCTTCAAGTCTTTCCTTCATCTTTGATGAGATTGTCCAGCATTCGCTGCCATATTGAAGGACAGACATCGCATAACAATCTACTACTTTCTTCATCGTTTCCAGTGATATTTTCTTGTTTCTCAATACTTTACTCAGCTTCTAGAATGCATCCTTGGCCATTTCAATACATCTTTGGATTGCATTGTCACACTTTTTGTCCTCTTTAAGAAGACTTCTAAGGTATTTAAATTTCTGTACCCACTAAATTTTAGTATCTTCAGACTGTAGTTGTCATTTTGGGCTCCTCTTTTTAATGATGACCATGTATTCAGTTTTCTTGTAGTTTATATGTAGTCCTTTCTTTCCACTTTCTTTAACTACTTTCTGTAGGATGTCTTGTAGTTTACTTTCCATGTTTGCTATCAGCACTGTATCATCTGCAGATTTTATATTGTTCAGAGACAAGATTAAATGAATAAGAGTTGAAATAATTTGGATTATATCCTTGAGGAAAAACTCATAGAAAGTTACATAAATGTAGTATTAATGGTTTCGTAGGTTAGCTTGTTAATCATCACATCATAGCAAGATATGATGATTATATTTAGCATTCTGTGTTTCTGGTTTTGAAAAAGGCATAAACTTAAATTTTTTGTTTGTCAGTTATGGTTAATACTGTCTATGAAATCATTTCTTTAGTTGATTTGTGAGTATATATATATATATATATATATATATATTTTGGCAAATGTTCAACCAACCAATAGAAAGCTCAAGAGCCACTCAAAGTAGAGTTTATGAAACAAGGTTGTTGTTTAGCTTGTTTGTTTGTTCAGTGGCATATCAACTTCTTATGGGTCATTTAATGTTGAAATTTAATTATCCTGGGAGCATCAGCAATTTTCTTTGCAAAATAAATATTGCTGGTAATTTTTTTTCAAAAATATATAGCCGGGAAAGTATGCTGTGGTGCAGTGAATATCAGCTCAGAATGAGAAATTTCGAATTCTAGTTGAATTCATTGTATTCACTTATACACAAATACCCTTGGGAAAGGTATTAATCCACCTCTTCCCTCCAGTTATAGGTTAAATATCAGAACAGATTGGGTTCTATAGCCTTGGTCGGCAACCAGGCTACTGCAGTGAATAATGGCAACCTACTGCGGGAAAATCTTCTGCCTAATCAGTCATGTCTTGAAAGGGACATGATCACCCAAGCGTGTATCTCGTATGGCATTTAACTGACTGATAGCTGGGAAATTTTAATTTTTTACATAAATGTGCAGCTGGGAATTTGTTTTTTTCAAAAAGTTATTGTTGGTATGGTGGTTTTCTAAGCATAGCTTAGATGTGGCACAATGAGGATTGAACTCACTACTCAGTTGTAATTGTTTGTGCAAGACAATTTTGCTAACCATTACACAAAAAAGTGTCCAATTTATTGTTGGTATTTTCATCATAAAAATATATTTCATAGTGTTTGACCCCAGTTTGGAGTTAACTATTTTCTTACAAATGGAATCCTAAAAAGTGCTACCACCCCTAGGTTAGGCTGAACCTGAGAACAACAGCAACTGAAAGGTGGTTTCATGTTCCTCAAAAACTCCAATCTCTCGATCAGAGTCTTTGCTGTCAATCATCATACTCAGGACAATGTTGTATGAATGCAAACATTGTAGATTATGTTGATATGTTGGTTAAATAATGGTTGACTGAAAATTTGAAGAGGTTAAGATTATAGTGATTGAAGAAGCATCATCACAGGAGCCTGTTTAATAAAGTAATGGTTTGTATGAAGAAGCTGTCTGATTGGAACATTGTTCTTGTTAACAGAATATGAAGGGAATGTGGATGGTTTGCCCCTGTGTATATTGTATGGTATCTCATAGTTGTAAAGGTTATCAGAATATGAAGAGAATGAGGATGATTTGCCCTTACGTATATGACATGGAGACTCATGGGCATAAATGTCTGAACAAATGGTAGAAGGTGACTGATCTGCACATAAGCCCAAGATATTTTTCCATAAATGTCAGTGTTATTTTCATTTTTGTGTAATTTAGATGACAATTTATCCATCGCACTCTGTGTCTACCCCCCCCCCCCCCCCACACACACACACACACACATACACAGTATCAAATGACAATCATGCTTAGTGTCTTTATTGAAAGCAAAGCAAAATAAGCAGGACTTCTGAAGAATAATGACTTCATAATAAGGCATTCATGAAACTTCGAAGTAAACACAGCTGAAACACTGTTCAATTAAGCAAAAAACATCTCCATATTAATCATATATATATATATATATATATATATATATATATGTATTTAGGCAGCAAATTTTCTTTTAAACATGTCAGATTAAATAAATTGCAAACAATATGTTTGCTTATTTTAAATAAAATCCGTTCATACGCACGGATAATCTTTTGCATAATACAATCAAAAGATGTCAGAAATTAGCTGTAACATTGACAGATGTTATTTTCATCCATTTCTAAAGGTACCCAAGTACTTTCAACCTCTTTCTGAGGTCATCTTTAGGGGTGTGAGTTAAGGTAATAAATGTAACTGGAAAACTGTTGCTAAAAATTACTTTACATTTTTTTCCCGCTTCACATATAATGGTTGACAAATTTCTAGCGTTCATTAGAACGTGAAAATTATCCAAAATGTAATTTTTTAATATGTTGTAATGTCATGGTCATGCACACATTAAAGCATGAAAAACTGTTCTTTTTAAAAACATTTTAGAATATATATACATATATATATATCTAAATCTAAATCTAAACTTATTTATAAATGGAACTTTGTGTGTGTGTGTGTGTGTGTGTGTGTGCATGTCCGTTGCCTATAGACTCTGAAATGGCTGAACCAATTTTCTTGAAAATTTACAGTTGTACTCTAAGCATCTGCGAGTGTCCTTAGCTAGGTTTTGTGTCGAGGTACCCCTGATAAATATCGAAAATCGATAATCGAAAAAATCGGGTTGTAGAAGGAGTGTTCCGATTTTAATCAAATTTGATACACTCATAGACAAAGACATAAGAAACAATATTCAGAAGTTTCAGGTTTGCAGTTCTTACAATAGTGCAGAAAATTGATAATATATATATATAAAAGGCAAGATGTTTGTATGTGTGTCTGTTTATCTGCCTGTATGTCTGTATTTTTTCAGCCCTTTTATTTTAGTTTTTACTTTGGGTTTGGCTCTGGTATAATTGTAGTTCTTAGTCTCAGCCATGATACCATTTACTCAGAGGACTTATTTAGTCTTCAAAATTCAGTTTACGATGAAAAAAACTTATTTGATATCGATAACAGGAAACCAAAATTTGACTTACATCCATTCATTTTTCTTTCAGTCTACAGTTTTGCTTTAACTGGAAACAACTATTGCTTTTTAGTCTTTCGTGCCAACGTCCAAAGAGTCTGAGCTCCAGGACCATGGATTAGTTTTAAAGCTTTCATTACACCCGAGCAATGCTGGGCTATACCACTTATATATATATATATATATATATATATATATATATATATATATATTACTTGGATATCAATTGGTAGTCTTGTATACCAAATACAAAAGTCCTACAATATACAAGCATCGCCAGTATAGAGAAACTACTTCTCTATAATCAAAAGACTTTTTTATAGTGAGCTCATACAAGGTAATCAACCTGCATGTAAACCCCAAAAATGTTTCAAGGATATAGTTAAATGTAACCTAAAGACACTTGATATTAATGTTGAAAACTGGTAAGCTATTGCTGGGGTTATATGTAGCTGGAGAATGTCGATTTCAGAACACTGCAAAAATTTTTAAATATTCCAACAAAAAGTGCATCATTAGAAAGGAAGAAATAAAATCTGTCCCAGAGTTATTAAGGCACCAACACACTTACAGTATGTGCAGAAAAGTCACTCTTTTGATGGCTGGCTTAGCCACTCAGACGAGATCACACCAGAGAGGTTAGGATGCATTTATATATAAAAAAAATAATATTAATAATGTCTAAAAAGTTATAGTAAGGGATTCTATTGAGTCCTATTTCTTATTACAAAAAAGTTTTAATTCATAAAGTAGTTGTTAAATAGAGAAATTAGGAATAGAACATTTTGGAAGATTGTAGAATGTTCAAGTAAAATTGAGAGAATTCGAAATGTTCTAGAAATATGCAAATTAGGTGTTAGCCCCTATAAAAATAGGTTTTGGGAAGAGAGTATTTAGTTGTTAACAGGATTTGCTGACATTATCAACTCTGGCCCGATTCGTTGATCTGTGCATCCAGCCAAAAGAATCTCTAAGAAAAGTTGCTGACCAACTAAAACCTGAAAGAGAACCTCATGGAACTAAGAGGGTAAATAGATTTTTAACCTTTTCATTGACCATACTGGAAATTATTCTTTATATACACATTTAAGGATTTCCAAAAAGTATAGCACTTAAACTACTTCACTAACTTCATTTTTTATGGCTTATCAACTTATTGCAGGTTATTTAAAGCCAGAAAATATTTTTTAATTGTAAGAAATTTTTTAAGGGATAGTATTGATTTAGTGATACAAGTCTTACTAATTAACACATAGTTGGTGGGAGACTTTCCCTAAGAATATTTGGATGCGAATATAATGAACACAACTGGAATTGAAAGCTGGCTCTTCAATTAACAATTTCAAGCTTTTGTCCATTGCATCCAAACTTACAGCACCTGGTATTCCTAAGCAGTCTATATAGCTTCAGGTAAGGTCTTAACATTGTTTGTATACAAAACGTACGACTACAAATAAACTCATTCTTGGCACCTAGATGTGAAAATATTTCAGAAAATGCCAAATATGCAATAATAGACTCTCGGCAACAGATAATCTATAATCAGCATGAGGTAACTCAGAGTTGGCACAAGGAGACTCAGAGTAGGAAAAAGGTAATTTGTAATCAGTATAAGATAGCTTGTAAGTCAGCAAGAGGTAACTTGTAGCCAGTAAGAGGTAACTCTTAGATGGCAAGATATAACTTGGAGTTGTTATCCATTAGACCACAAGCACATCCAAGCTTACAGCACATGGTATTCCCAAGCAGTTAGCCATCTAGATACTGATTGGGCTTAATGTTACTTAACTTTGGTGATTGTACTAGAAGGAGAACACTTGCATCTTAACAGCATCCAATGATGATGAATGATTCTTCTTGCTTAGAGATGGAGATTGACCCAGTGCACTTTATTTTTAATTAAAAAATTTCATGCACAGCCATTACTTGACATGATATTTTCCCCAGTTCATTATTGTACACAATTTGGCACATCAACATAGTGTGATATACAGCAAGTTTATCTTGATAGATTAATTGTGAATAAGTAGTGAGTTTGATCCTCACTGGGTGTCCTTTAATCTCAGCCTAAGATAAGCTTAGTAAATCACTATTGGGCATGTCGATGTGGTGTAATGGCTAGCAAGCTTGTTTTGTTAGATCAATTATGTTTGAATAGTGAAATCATTATCTATCTGTCTATCTATCTATCTATTTCTGTTCATATCTATCTATCTATCGATCGATCTATCTATCTATCTATTTCTGTTCATATCTATCTATCTATCGATCGATCTATCTATCTATCTTTTTCTGTCTGTTCATATCTATCTATCTATCTATCTATCTATCTATCTATCTATCTATCTATCTGTTCTATCTATCTATCTATCTATCTATCTATCTATCTATCTATCTATCTATCCTCGTCTGTTCATATCTATCTATCTATCTATCTATCTATCTATCTATCTATCTATCTATCTATCTATCTCAGTCCATTCATTATCATATCTATCTATCTATCTATCTATCTATCTATCTATCTATCTATCTATGTACTAGATCAATTCCAGTTGAATAGTGAGTTTGATCTTTGCTGGATTCCCCATACTTTTGGCCTTGTGCCACATCTAAGCAACACTTTGAAAATCACCATAACAATATGCAGTTATCAATGGCATAAGCTCAGTTCCAAAATTGACTTTTGTAAATAAAAACAAAGTACAGATAACTCATTAAGAAGTCAGGAAACATTTTGACATTGTATTCAATTTATATTATAAAGAAGTCCACTCTTGTAAAATAATAAAAAAATCAATATTTTTCAATTCTGACATATGTCGTTTGTAGAGAAACGCAATGCTAACATACAAATATTGTTTTCTGATATTTTTTAGCAGACCAGTCAATTTCAGTAATAACCTTTTTAAAAAAATAGCAAGAAAAATATTGAAAAAAGAAAAGAAAAAGTCTTTCAACAAAATTTACAGGTGTTTACAAAGGCCAGGTAGATTTGAATATATACTAAAAGAATTTTATAATGTAGGAAAATGGAACCAATCAAAATGTGTCTAGTAGGTATTAAAATGAAAAAAGAATTTTAAGCAAAAGTAAAATAAAGTGACTATAATAAGTGTTAAAAATACAAATTCAAGACTGGAAATGGCAATCAATAAAATATTGCCTTGTGAAGAAAGCAATAAAACGGTAAATCTAATTATGATAAAGGCAATGTTTTGTTTGCTTGTGTTTTATAGACTGTGGGGGTCTGAAAATTAGCCTATAAAAGTAACATAACTCAAGGATGAAAATGGTATAGGTGGTGATCCCCTCTGAGGTTACTCAAGGTCAATACAGATAATGTAGGGTCAAAACTATAATTTCTGGCTAAACTTCAAAAGAGGCATTTTTAAAAATTTGATATACAAAAACTAGAAGTTTCTTAAATGTATGAATCAATATAAATATTTTATTATTTTAAAAAATACCAGTACAGATGTACAAGTATTTAACTACAAAAACTAAAACAAAATGGAATCATTTCTGGGATAAGGTAGTATTTACAGTATTTGCATTATTTGGACTATTGTCCTCATCTTTGTTGCCATTTGTGTGATATTACAGCTGTTGTATGCTCCGTTATGTGACCCTAAGGACACATGGCTCAGTGAATATAGACGTTGGCTAGTTCCTGTGATTTGACCCAAAGAGTTGTGAGTTCAATACCAGGCTACAGCAGTGGTGAGCAAGTAACTTACAGGGTTAGAGGGAGACAACTCATGACTACCATAAGAGGCTCTACTACAGGAGGAATGAAGATCATATCCCCAAGTGATTGTAATAAAGGGTTTGGTTAAAAATTTCTAGCATCTGAAGAAGGCCGGAACAAACAATGGTCGAAACGTTGTACAAATAGCAACAAAGATGAGGACAATAGTCCGAATAATGTAAATACTGAAAATAGAATCATTCAGCCAAGTTCAATCTCCAACTAATTTGAATTCTTTTTTTACTTCTATGTTTGTTGTCTTTTCGGGTCATTACCAGTCATGGCTCTTCACAGTTTCCTATCTTTTGTAGCTTTTAATTAATTTTGGCTTTTTGTTATCTCTTATCAGCCATTACTCAAGTTCACTAGGTTCTCTTGTTTGCGATATGTGAGTATCAAATTTTTCAAGCCCTCTTTCCTCATTATTTTCAGCTGCCTCTTTCTGATATTAAGTATAAATGCCCTTTTTCTTTCCATTTTTTTAAAAACTTTGTTGTTGCTTACGTGTTTGATCCATGATATTCTCAGCATTTTTCTGCAAAACCAGATTTCTGTTGCTTCAAGTCTCACCATTATCTGTGAGATGATTGTCTAGCATTCAGTGTCATATAGAAGGATTAATATTAAATAACTTTAATAACACATAACACATTTCAACATGACATGACCTGATGAAAACCAGAGTAAATCAGATGAAGCATGATGAAAGCAAAAACCAGGAGAAAATTTTAAATGAACCAATATACACAACGTTTATAACATCTTATTGAGAATATTTCAAACATCAAAAACAAAATGTGATAAAAAATCTACAGAAAATTAAGAACGAACAAAAATGTTGTTTAAATGAACCAGTAGTATGATCTTTATACAATACCTCATCTAAAATGTAGATCAAATGAATGGATATTATATTTTGAATGCAATGTATTACCTAAAATGTAGCTCAAATGAATGAATGAAGCAAAAAATAACATCAAAACCATATCTCAAAAAGACCAATATTATTCTATGAATGCAAGAGCATATGCAAAATGTACACTACCGGCCATAATTATTAGGCCACACCAGTTTTTTAAATGAAATTATGCATTTCATAATATTTTTAATATTTATTGCCAAGTGGATAATTCTAAATGAAAATAGAATGGTTCTTTTGTTATTATTACTTTGCAAAATTTTACAAGGCAAGAAACAAAGATGAACTCATCTGAATCACCCTAAACTTTTTTCTTTCTTTCATTGATGAAATGACAATATAGGTAATTATCAAATATTTATAAATTCATTTGATGCACATGTTATTGTGCAGTATTAACAAAAGAAACATTCTATTTTCATTTAAAATTATTCACTTGGCAATAAATACTAAAGATTAGTATGAAATACATCATTCTTTTAAAACACTGGGGTGGCCTAATAATTGTGGATGTTAGTGTAGCTCAAATGAATCAATATTATACCCAGAATGCAAAGCATTATCTAAGATGTAACTCAAATGAACTAATATTATACCCAGAATGCAATGCATTATCTAAAATTTAGCTCAAATGAACCAATATAATACCCAGAATTCAATGCAGTATCTAGAATGTAGATCAAATGAACCAATATTATACCCAGAATGCAATGCATTATCTAAAATATTGCTTAAATGAACCAATATTACACCCAGAAGGCAATGACATATCAAAAATATATCTCAAAAGAATCAATATTATGCCATGAGTACAATACCATATTTAAAATGTAGCTTAAATGAACTAATGAAAAGAACTCTGAATTAGAGAGCTTATCTAATCTGTAACTGAAATAAACCAATTTTATACTCTGAATGCAAATCATTATCAAAAATGTAGCTTGAACCAATAAATATTATACTATATACTATTATATTATAGTCTTTCATTATCATTGGCTTATTTCTATATTCAGGTGCTGAAAAGTTCTTTGTCAGGTCCAGAAATTTTCAGCACTTCTTTTTACCATTCATAACAATATTACTTGTAATAGCTTTTTATGAAATTAACCAGCATCTAAGTTCTTGTTATTTCTATTTTGAAACATATTCAAATAATGCAATTTGTTTACTTTTAATATTTAAAAATAATAATTTTTTTCAATTCTTTATTTAGTAAAATTGTAGTCTGTTTGGATCGTGGTATCAATTATTAGCATTGTCTTTGTTTTATCAATTAAAATCACAATTTGGTTATTCAATGCTTTGGTTTATATAACTGCAACTCATTAGCTATTATTCAATTTTTGACTAGCAAAAAAATAAAAAAAAGATATAAACAGATAATTAGAAAAAAATTATGATTTGGCATAAAATTAACTACTTACATGAGGATATTTTCTTGAAACTACAGAACTAGTATTCAAAGCAACCACTGTCTTATACTGATCAAAGTAGCCATTTGCTTTAGTGCCTGGAAATATATTTGTGTTTTTTTTTCCCTATTCTCACAATGTGAAAGCTTGTGAGAAAAATACATAACATATTTTGCTTTTTATTAATTTTTAGTATATTCACTTCCCCCATTATCAAAATGTGAAACCTTATGAGAATAATACATATTTTGCTGTTTTTTGATTTTCAGCATATACACTTTTCCCCGTCCCCACAATGTGAAATCTTGTGAAAAAAATACATAACATTTTGCTGTTTATTGGTTTTTAGCATATCTGCTTTTTTCTTTATTCACACAATGTAAAAATTCAAAACATATTTTGCTGTTTATTGATTTTCAGTATATTCACTTTTTTCCCATTCGCACAATGTGAAAGCTTGTGAGAAAAATACATAACATATTTGGCTCTTTATTAATTTTCAGTATATTCACTTCCCCATTATCAAAATGTGAAACCTTATGAGAAAAATATATATTTTGCTGTTTATTTGTTTTTCAGCATATTCACCTTTTCCCCTATTCTCAAAATGTGAAACCTTGTGAGAAAAATATATATTTTGCCTTTTATTTGTTTTTCAGCATATTCACCTTTTCCCCTATTCTCAAAATGTGAAACCTTGTGAGAAAAATATATATTTTGCTGTTTATTTGTTTTTCAGCATATTCACCTTTTCCCCTATTCTCAAAATGTGAAACCTTGTGAGAAAAATATATATTTTGCTGTTTATTTGTTTTTCAGCATATTCACCTTTTCCCCTATTCTCAAAATGTGAAACCTTGTGAGAAAAATATATATTTTGCTGTTTATTTGTTTTTCAGCATATTCACCTTTTCCCCTATTCTCAAAATGTGAAACCTTGTGAGAAAAATATATATTTTGCTGTTTATTTGTTTTTCAGCATATTCACCTTTTCCCCTATTCTCAAAATGTGAAACCTTGTGAGAAAAATATATATTTTGCTGTTTATTTGTTTTTCAGCACATTCACCTTTTCCCCTATTCTCAAAATGTGAAACCTTGTGAGAAAAATAGATAGCATATTTTGCTTCTTATTGATTTTCAGCATATTCATTTTTTTTTCTGAACACTTTATCTAAAGAAGAAGGAAAAGAAATGGGGTAATAAATGTAATGGCTACCAACATTTTGAAAAAAGAAAAAGAAAGAAACAAAAACAATAGGCTGACAAGAATCAACTCTAACATCAAACCGCCCATAAAAGATGTTTAATAGAAATAAGAGCATTATGACATAATAATAATAATAATAATAATAATAATAATAAACATCTTAAACTGAACTCTAAACGACATCAGGCGACTGGATTCTAAAACAAGAAAGCGTCTTTCTAAGCATAAGATGCATCATCCAAAGGCTGATGCAGACCATCTATACATACCCCGTAAAGAAGGTGGAAGAGGTCTTATTCAGCTAGAATTGTCATACAAGACTACAACTATTTGCTTACTAACATATATAGAAACAACAAAGGACTGGATGATACAATTAGTAAGGCAACATGAAGAAAGAAAGAAAAAATATTCAATAATAAAAGAAGGCAGTAAATACAAACAAGATTTACATTTAGTAGATTCTGTAGAAAAGCAAAACAGAAGCCAAGAACCAACTATTGCGGCAAAAAATATGAAAATGAAAGCCAAAGATAAAGTTCTTGAACAGATGAAACAGAGCTGGCAAGACAAACCTCTGCATGGCCAATATCCAGTACGTGCCAATAAATCCAATGTTGATAAAGTTAATACTCATCGATGGTTACGTGCATCTAAAATATTTCAAAGGTGGAGCTTTTCGTTCCCCCACACCATTTGCTTCTGAATGACTCAGGTTTATTTTAGAATTTTGATTTCAAATTAAATAAAATGTAAACCAAAGTTTTAAAACTAAAAATGGAATCAAAATTGCTTTTAAAAAATCTTTATTTATCTTGTTTTTACTTTTTTCATGTCTTTTCTTTTCTTTTTTCCATTTAATTTTCTTTTCTCCCATCTTTCTTTCTTTCTTTCTTTTTCCATTAAATTTTCTTTCTTTCCTTCTTTCTTACTTTCTCCCGTTCTTTCTTTCTTTCCTTCTTTTTCCACTTAATTTCCTTTCTTTTACTCTTTCATTTTGTTTCTTTCTTACCATTTTTCTTTTTTTCCATTTAATTTTCCTTCTTTTCTACCATCTTTCTTCTTCTTTTTAATTTTCTTTCTTTTCTACACCTTTCTTTTTCCATTTAATGTTTTTACTTTCTTTCTTACACTTTTCCTTTCTTTCCACTTTCTTTTTCCACTTAATTTTCTTTCTTTCTTTTACTATTACATTTTCTTTCTTTTCTACAATCTTTCTTTCTTTTTCTATTTAATATATTACTTTCCAATCTTCTTTCTTTCTTTTTCCATTTACCTTTATTTTTTCTTTCTTTCATTCTTTCTTTCTTTCTTTTACTATTTAATTTTATTTTTTCCTTCTTTCCGACTTTCTTTCTTTCTTCCTTTTTTCATTTAATTTTCTTTTATTTGTGTATTATAAATTCATTTTCTTCCTCCCAGCTATGTGTAAAATACTAGAACTTATCTTTAGTAAAATCATTGTTATTACAAAATACTAAATGCATTATTTGCTTACAAAAACAAAATTAGAATCCAAAATGTTTTAGCTTTAAATGATAAAGTGCAGATAATCTGTAAAAACCAAATAAATTAATTCATGAATTATTTTTTTTATTTTTTTATTTTTTTGAATCATTTCACCCCGAGCAAGGCAGAAATGCCACTGATGAGCAGGGGGCTACATAACTGTAAAAAGATTAATTAGAAAAGAGTGAGGAATACAAACTAGTTAGAAAGGAGCAATAGAAAGCTGAGAATGCAGGTGCGATGACAGATACATAGGTGGAGAGAAAGGGAAGGATATACGGGGGTGGGGAGAGAGCTAGAGTCCAGTGGTTAATAGATGAGTATTGACATTGCATTTAAATTTCTGGAGGTTGTAGCTGTCAGGAAAGCAAGAATATGGGAGTGAGTTCCACAGGCGGGAAGTGCGAGAGAAGAAGCTGTAGGAGTAGAATTGTCGTCTGCATTTGGCTAACCTGACTGTGAATGGGTGGGACCCAGTTCCCAGTCTGGTTGCACGAGTAAACACCAGTTGAGAAGGCACCAGTGACTTAAGTTTGTCCGAGCAGAAGCCATGTAAGTATTTATAGGACAGACAAAGGGAGGCCACATTTCGACGGTGGGGGAAGTGGCTGCAGTTGAGCCACCAGATCAGTACCTATCACATTACAGACTCTCCTTTGGAGCCTGTTGAGAACACTGAGGAGAATGGCAGGGGCGCCTGACCATAAATGGCAGTTGCTTGCAAAATAGAGAGCTTGAGCAATATTTATTAAATTGGCCCTGTTCCAAACATAACCGAGCACCCCACAATTCACTCTAGATCAGAAGGTTGGAAAGAGGGAAAGAGGGAAAGAGGCGGGAGTAATTATGACTCTCTTAAGGGTTTTACGTTAGCTAGGCCACCCCCCAGCTCCGCTCTACTTTGGGTGACAATAGCTCTGATGTTTTCTCTTCCCTTTAGCAGGCGTAGTTGGAAGGCAGGCAGGTGGGGGGAGGGCAAATCCCCACTGAGACCATCTGTGTAGGCAGTGCGGCACTGTCCTCGAGCAGGGGGTGGCCTGGTCCGGGTCCACTTCCCTGTGGTTCTCGTCGGGGCGGAAAACCCAGTCGTGCCAAGTGGCCCAGTCCTCATCCAGAGACACTATACCTGGGGTGCTGCGCTTCTACAATGCTACCACATGGCTACCTACCCCCTCCGAACATATTACATCTGGTAAACGGTCATCAAACACTATGCCTCAACATTTATTTATGAACAGCATAATATCAAATTGTATGTATAAATTATTAACTGTGAAAATGTTCTAAGAAAAAGTGTAGTAATGAGTTTAAAGAATTAAGAGTTTGTTTTAGCAAAATGTAATTTGTACAAAAAAAGGATAAGTCCATGTTTTGATGTGAAGTATCAACAGGGTAGTTTCTATCTTTCTCTTGTGGGCGGTGAGTAGGTGAAGAGGAAGAAGTAGAGATAAAGAAAACAGCATAAAAGAAAAAGTGAAACTTCAGCCTGATTATTTTCTTGCTACATTGTGTTCTGCATGGACTGTCTGGTGCTTCCTTGTTCTCTACTTGCATCAGCCAGGAAATGTGTACAAATAGCCAAACCAACTCGAATCATGTGATCAGTTTCCAACACAAACTCATTTTTAAGAGAGAGGAAATATGACAAGGGTCATTGAAAGTTTGATTTGTTGCTTTCTGCAAGTCTCTTTTCCTTTCATTGGTTAATGAATATTTTCACACTTGCTCGTGAAATTTTGCTTTGATTTTTTGTCAACAGCAAGACAATCTTGTTTCCTATTGGTCAAAAATTAGATTTCACACTGACTCATGAATTTGCAAACAGTGAAAAAAAGAAAGTTATTTTTATTTCATATTCACCATACTTCCAACTTTCTTTCTTTTGCTTTCATTTTTATTTGCAATTTTCTTTCTTTATTGCTTCCCTGTTTTTATTCACTTTCATTTTCTTTGCATTTTCACTTTTCTCTTTTTCTTTATTTTTTACTTTCTCTTCTTTCTTTTTACATTCTCTTTTTCTTTCTTTTTCTTTTCTTTTTTCTTTTTACTGTCTCTTCTTTCTTTTTGCTTTCTCTTTTTCTTTCTTTTTACTTTCTCTTTTTCTTTTTTCTTTTCTCTTTTTCTTTTTCTTTTCTTTTCTTTCTTTTTACTCTCTCTTTTTCTTTTTACTTTCTTTTTACTTTCTCTTCTTCTTTCTTTTCTCTTTCTTTTTACTTTCTCTTTTTTCTTTTTATTCTAGTACCTTTTTCTCATATTTTCAATCTATAAAATGAACTCTTCTGCATCATTTGCTATTCCTTCTCCTTTTACTTTTAAAAGTCTAAACACCTCTCAGCCCCACATATTTTTGAGAGTAGTGTAGTTTTCTTCTCGGCATCATGCGATTAACCCTTAATCTTATGCCTGTATATGAAATTTAGGTTAATCCAGTGGAGTAGAGGCTGGATTAATACATTCAACTCAAGTAAAAGTTTGGATCAATACATGAGTATAATCATGGAATGTTACAATTAAAATGTTTGCTTAAAATATAAAGAAATGGAAAAAGGAAAAAAGAAAATGAAAACTGAGAAGGAAAGGATTTGATATATAACATGGAAGAACCAATTTCTTCTAGCAGATATAAAACTGTTCCTGAAAATTAAACAAGAATATTTAACAAAAAGGTGAAAATGAAAATTCAGTGGATAATATTTTTAGATTGCAATGTATTTTTTGTGATAATAATGGTTTAGTGATATGTCTTACTAATTAACCCATAGCTGAGGTTATTTACATGTAAATGGATAATACTGCTGTCATATATGGTCAGGCGCCCCCGCTGTTCATCTCAGTGATTTTGACAGGCTCCAAAAGGGAATCAGTAATGTGATAGGTACTGACTAGGCGGCTCAACTTCAGACACTTTCTCACTGACAGGATGTGGCTTCCCTCTGTCAGTTGTTTAAATATTTTCATGGCTTCTGCTCTGACAAACTTAAGTCACTGGCGCCCCTGCCACAGGAGATTACTCATGCAACTAGACTGGTAACTGGGTCCCATCCATTCACAGTTAGATCAACCAAATGCAGTTAACAATTCTACACTAGCAGCTTCTTTTCTTGCACTTCTCGCCTTTGGAACTCCTTTCCATACTCTTGCATTCCTGACGGCTACAACTTCCAGGAACTTAAATACAGTGTCAATACCTATCTCTTATCTACTTGACTCCAGTTCTTTCTGCATCACCCTGTATATCTTATCCTTTCTCTCTACCTTCGCAACTGTCTTCACACCTGTGTTTCCATCCTTCTCTTGCCCTTTCTCTGACACTCCCTGTAACTGGTTCATCTTTCTTTTTACTCTCCTCCTATCTAACCTTTTACTCTTATGTAGCCCTCTGCACATCAGTGGCATTATTGCCTTGCTTGGGGTGAAACGATTCAGTGGCATTACCGTTTTGCTTGGGGGTGAAAAAAAAAATAATGAACACAATAAGAATTGAAACTTGGCTCTCTGATTAACAACTCTAAGCTATTATTTATTACACCAAGCTGTTGCTCTTCTTGGTACTTACCAACTTCAACATTGTTTACCTTTAGTGTTTGTACAGGAAAGTGGGAAGAAAGGACTAAAGCATAATATGCAAGATAATATGGCTGTCAGTGTATTGGGATGGCAAAAGATGCATCCCAAAAGCTAAACAGTGTATTAAGAGACAAGAAAATTTTGTTGGAAACAAAAAAAAGAGTACTCAACTGTTACATGATATCTGTCCTTCTGTATAGCAGCAAATGCTGGATAATCTCCTCAAAGATGAAGAAGAGACTTGAAGCAGCAGAAATGTGGTTCTACAGAAAGTTGCTGATGATACTACAAGATTTTAAGGAAAATGGAAACAAAAAGGAAACTTATGCTTAACATCAGGATGAAGTAGTCAAAATATAATGCAGAAAGTTGTCTTGGAAACTTATGTGATGAATGTTTTTTATATGGCAGTGAATGCTAGCCTATCTCTTCAAAGACAAGGAAGAGACTTGAAGCAACAGAAATATGGTTCTACAAATAGATGCTGGTGATACTACAGACCGAAAATGTGAGAAACAACAAAGCTTTAGAGAAAATAGAAACAAAAAAGAAACATACTTAAGATTAGGGGGGTAACGGAAGACAGAATTCATGGTTGTTAAGAAAATTATGAGCCAAAAAATTAGATATCCGTGAAGTGTTCTAACAGAGAATGCAAAGTGTTGCAGTGAAATCCAAAGATGTAAAGAGATGGCCGAAGATGCACCCAGAAAGCTTAGCAGACTATGATGAGACATAAAATTCTTCATTAGGAAAAGACTGAACTACTATGTGACATATGTCCACTTATATAACAGTGAATGTTGGACAATCTCTTCAAAGATAAAGAAGTGACTTGAAGCAACAAAAATGTGATTCTATAAAAAGATTTTGGATGGAATGGAAATAAAAAGGAAACTCGTAGTTGTTATCAGAAAGCTGCCATTGAAATTCCCGGAGCACCTAACGGGGAAGGAAGGCTTGGAAAATCTGATATTCATAAGGCACATTGAGGGAAAAAAGCACAAAGGAAAGCAGTATGTAACTTGAGCAGATTGATAGCAGAACTCGGTTTGGGAGAAATAGCAAAAAGACAAAACTTATTAAGAGCTACAAAAAGCAAGAAGATGGGGAGGGCCATGATCGTTTCATCCTGAAAGCACACTGCACATAAAAGCAAAACAAGAAATGAACAATTCATTAAAAAATACTGTAATATTAAATTTAAATAGTTGTGGCTATATACACCCACAAATCATGTAGGTTTTAATTTAAGTAATATTTCTTCATAGCCAAATTCCCTGTCTACATTTGTAATAACTTTTATATATTCTTTGCCAAGAACTATATCAGTTTCAGTAATCAATAGAGATTGTTACACACATTCAGGCAGATTCTAAGAAAAGTAATCAATGCAAGTTTGGACATTAACTGAAAGAAGATGGAATAAATGTTTTTCAGCAAAGGCGACATTTGACAGGATGCAAACAACAAATGATGAATACTAAAACTGCCTGAATACGGACAGAAAATCAGTTCATCAGATATACAAAAAAAGAAAAGGGTATAAGACAAAGACATGTCTTATCACAAGATTTATTTAACCTACTAGCAGTATAGCCCGGCATTGCTCGGGTGTAATGAAAGCTTTAAAACTAATCCATGGTCTTGGAGCTCAGACTCTTTGAATGTTGGCACAAAAAACGTAGGTTGTTAAAACTAAAAACTGCAATTATACCTACTTAGAACAAAACCTGGGCTGAAAACCTAATTTTGATCAGACCCAATAGGATAACGGGTTATCGATTTTCAATATTGGAGTCAAGTAAGTAATCCAAAGATAAACTAACCAAATTAGTCCATGAAAACTTATCGTACCCATCGAGAGTAAAATTGGAGAAAATGAGCTATATTGATGGCTGAATATCAGTTTTTGGTCAGATTCGATAGAATATCAGCGGTATCAATTTCCAATATCAAGAAAAATGAGTGGTCTGAGAAGATCTACTAATGTTTGAGACTAAAAACTATAATTTTACAAAGTTAGAGCAAATTCTGCAGCAAGAACCATGATAAAAGGGCTGAAATCCTGATCTTGATCAGACCTGATTGGATATTGGGGTATCAATTTCCAATATCAGAGGGAAATAAAAAAAAATAAGTAGCTCATGACCTGACCAGAAACCTAAAGAATATTTGTGTGAAGTTTGGTGAGAATCGGATAAAAATTGTGGATTTGTATAAAGAACAGACAGACAGACATGCACACAAACATCTTGCCTTTTATATATATTGATACAGCTGGTTGTGTAATATTGGTCATTGGTCATTATCTCTCAGATAAAGAAAACCCTTGAATCAATAGAAATGTGGTTCTACAAAGAAAAGATTGTTGAACAGCTATGTAATATTAGTCCTATATAACATACTTAATCAGCTTGAGCAGGTAGATGGTAGAACCTGAGTTTGGGATATATAACAAAAAGGCAAAACTACAGTTTTGTTTTTAAAAAAGAAAAAAAGAGAATATAGGACATCAAAAATTGATGTATGAAAATATGATATTTAAGAAAAACAAAAAAACAAACATCAACAAGCACATTCACACATACTAATGTTACCAACATATATGCGCACTTAATTTACCTATAGTTTAAATGTGCTTGACATGCATTAATTATACTTACATATACTTACATTCATAATAAACATCTGATGTTTTTATTACACGTGGCACACGCACTTAAACAGGTATAAGTTTTTTCTTTTACATTTAATATTCATCCATTGCTTTATCACATGTGACATGTATTTGACCAATGAAACCATACCTTAACTGACATACTGTCTCTTAGATTTTTTTAAAAAGATTTTTAAATCATTCATCTTTAAAGAATCTCTGAAGAAGATTGTTAAAGTGAAATGTTAGAGTAAAAACACTTTTTTCCTACTTGTTCTTTACTTATTCTATTCATCTTTTTGAATTCTGATCCATTTATTCAACACATTAAGACAGGGATGGGAAGCCTTTTTTGAGCACTGGTCGACATAAGATATGGTTCATCATAATGCAGGCCACACTACTAAAAAATTCAAGCTTATTTGTTTTTATTGATGTGACATGAACCTACTAACATAACCAGTTATCAAAGCCATCTGACACTGAATATAAAAAAGGCACTAAAAACACACCAGTAATGTCCTTCAAGAGGGTGGTGTAGGGGATATAGTGGTTGGTCATACTTGTGTTAATATCATGTTGTGGCCATGAGTTCAGTCCTTGGATCTGGTAGTGACATACCAAATCCAACAAAAAAGTATCTCTCAGGATAATATAATAGACCTTTCTACCCATAATGCACTACTGAACAGCATATATAAATGGTCAGGTAAAACCAGCAGCACACATGGCCTGAAGATTGTATGCAAGCAAGAAACAGATTGTTGTCACTTGAAGTTGACATCAGTGTCCACTTTTGGATTTACATATGCTCTATCTCTGATGTTGGACACTTTTGATCATAATATAGCATACCTTAAAAATATATTTTTTCATATACAGTACTGTGCAAAAGTATTAGGACAAGAACTGTTTTATCTTTTATAAGGCATATTGACAGAAAATAAACAATTTAATAAAAGTAATTTTATTTGATTTACTCAACAAATGCTTTAACAAGAAAAAAAATACTTGTTAAAAATAAATTTAATATTTAGTATAATAGCCTTTTGCTTTGATCACAGCCTTCATTTTGTCAGGCATTGACATCACAAGCTTTGTCAATGTATCTAATGGTATCTCCTGCCAAGCAGCTTGTATTTGTTCCCAAAGTGTGTCTTGAAAAGTAACATTAGATTTATTAATTTTTTTATCCCAAATATCACAAAATGTTCAAAAGAGTAGTTTCAAAATAACTTGTTTAATAGAAAATAGGAAAAATTAAATATAACTGCCTTTTAATACATTTCTTTTACACCTAGTTTTAAATAATCAATATTTATTAGCAATTTACATGGGTTTTCACCCTGTATTTGAATTTTAGTGAGGTTTTTAGGTAAATCACCCCTGTCCTAATACTACTGGTAGTGTGCAAAAGTGTTAGGAGAGGGATGATTTTTATTTTGATGCCTTATAAAAGATAATATAGTTCTTGTCCTAACAGTTTTGCACAGTACTATATATATATATATATATATATATATATATATATATATATATATATATTAATTGTACAGGCACATTTAGGTAGCTATATTAGTTGTATGATTTTAAAATCCACTGGTAAAGAAAATTTTGAAAAATATGTTTGTAGTTAATCAATATTTGCTTCAGGAAGCAGAAATATTGATTTTGTTAATATTTCAAAATTAAACAACAACTAAAGCTTCAAATGATTATTTGAAAAAAGATCTAAATACTTGTAAAATCAGCCAGACATTGTTAATCAAACAGCGATCCATAGCAAGTTAATCTTTGAAAATTGCTTTCAGCCAAGATACATACACACACACACACACACACACACACACATACACACACACACACACACACACATATATATATATATATATATATATATATATATATATATATATATATATATGAGAAAGTGGCATTGTAAATTTCACAGAATGTACAATACATGTTCTGACTAAACTGTTCTGTGGAAATATATGTGCAGTTAAGACTTAATGGTTCCTAGTCTACTAGGTTTTCATGCTATCCACTTAATTATTATGCAAGACTTTTTTTACTTTTTGTTGGAATGACCTTTTGTTGGAATGACCTTTTGTTGGAACAACCTTTGGGTGGAATAACTTTTTCTTAAAGTAAGTTTTTGTTAGAATACTTTTTGTTGGAATAATCTTTGGTTGAATGACATTTTGTTAGAATGAATTTTTGTTGGAATGACTTCTTGTTGAATTGGCTGACTTTTTGTTGGAATGACTTTTGTCTGAATAACTTTCTCATAGAATGACTTCTAGTAATAACTTTTTGTTGAAATGACATTTTGGTGGAATGACTTTTTGTTGGAATAAGATTTTGGTGGAATACTTTTTTGGTGTAATACATTTTGCTTGAATACTTTTTGTTGGAAAGACTTTTTGTTGGAATGTCATTTTGGTGGAATGACTTTCTTAGAATAACTTTTTGGTAGAATTATTATTTGTTAGAATGACTTTTGTTGGAATAATGTTTTGGTGGAATGAATTGGCAATATTTACAAACTGAAATATATGATTAATTTGCCTTTATCAATCTTTGAAAATATAAATAGTACTATTGCTATTAATTATACTGCTATACAAACAAAGTTGAATAGTTGAATTGAATCAAAAAATATTCTTATAGGTGGGTCATTTTATGTTAATATTAAATAGCTGTATACTTTCAGGACACACACAAGTATGTACATATATATCAGTCTGTTTTTATTTACCTATCATTTTGTTTCTATCTCTTTTTGTACATATCTATCTATCTAAAAAGGCTATCTATGACAGTCTGCATATATGTCTGTTTATTCAACTGTCTCAGTCTGATAATATCTATCTATCTCTCAGTATATTCTTATCTATCTAATTTTGTTCATTATCCATCAATCTCTATTAATCTTTCAAGCTAACTTTCTATCAAACTATCTATGACAATCTGTTGAAATGTTTGCATATCTATCTATCTATCTATCTATCTATCTATCTATCTATCTATCTATCTATCTATCTATTGTCTTTTTATTATCTATTTATCTGTCTATATATCTATCTCTGCTAATCTTTCAAGCCTACTTTTCATCAAGCTATCTTTATGTCAAGCTATCTATCTATCTATCTATCTATCTATCTATCTATCTATCTATCTATCTATCTATCTATCTATCTATTGTCTTTTTATTATCTATTTATCTGTCTATATATCTATCTCTGCTAATCTTTGAAGCCTACTTTTCATCAAGCTATCTTTACGTCAAGCTATCTATCTATCTATCTATCTATCTATCTATCTATCTATCTATCTATCTATCTATCTATCTATTGTCTTTTTATTATCTATTTATCTGTCTATATATCTATCTCTGCTAATCTTTGAAGCCTACTTTTCATCAAGCTATCTTTCTGTCAAGCTATCTATCTATCTATCTATCTATCTATCTATCTATCTATCTATCTATCTATTGTCTTTTTATTATCTATTTATCTGTCTATATATCTATCTCTGCTAATCTTTCAAGCCTACTTTTCATCAAGCTATCTTTACGTCAATCTATCTATCTATCTATCTATCTATCTATCTATCTATTGTCTTTTTATTATCTATTTATCTGTCTATATATCTATCTCTGCTAATCTTTCAAGCCTACTTTTCATCAAGCTATCTTTCTGTCAAGCTGTCTGTCTATGACAATCTATCTTTCTGTCAAGCTGTCTGTCTATGACAATCTATCTATCTATCTATCTATCTATCTATCTATCTATCTATCTATCTATCTATCTATTTCTGCTGGATGTACAAAAAAGAGGTGCTAGTTACTATCAGGAACATCTTGGCATTGCAAGCCAAAATGTATGTCACCTGTGAATTGATTCCTTGCTAATTTTTCTAACCTGTGAATATAGATATGTATGTAGAATATCTGTTTTACAGAATAGTAATTCATTGAGCATATAAATACAGTATTGGGCATGATGCCACTGTGAGCGGCCATTCAAGGTGGCCACTTATCAATGGCAATTTATTCTTTCACTTTTTCATTATGCAAAGTACTTATACACAGAAATGATTTACGGCTTTGCCTAATTTCACAAATATTTACATATATTTGAATGGAAATAAAAATAATAGTAAGCAAATAAAATTTACAGCTGTATGCTGATGAGGGTATATATATACACACACATATGATGATTGATTCCCATTTATCTATGTCAGATCATATATATCAGTATATTTATTGGTATAAATTTATATGTCTACAAACATATATATTTCTATATTTATATGTGCACTTCAATGTAGATTGAAGTACAATTATAGATATAATATATTCAATATAGAGTATATATATATATATTACCGGGCATAATTATTAGGCCACCCCAGTGTTTTTTTAAATGATGCATTTCATACTATCTTTAAGTATTTGTTTCCAAGTGAATATTTGTAGATGAAAATAGAATGGTTCTTTTGTTAATACTGCCAAATAAAATGTGCATCAAATAAATTAATAAATATTCAATAATTACCTATACTGCAGTTTCATTAATGAAAGAATGAAGAAAATTTAGGGTGATTCGGACGAGTTCATCTTTGCTTCCTTGCCTTGTAAAATTTTGCAAAGTAATAATAAAGTAGAACCATTCTATTTTCATTTAGAATTATCCACTTGGCAATAAATACTAAAAATAGTATGAAATACATCATTTCTTTTAAAAAAATTGGTTAGACTAAACATGATGGCTGGTAGTTTGTGTATATATATATATATATATATATATATATATTGTGTATATAACATGCTAAAATCTGTCTTCCTCCACTGAGTGCCCATAGCTTAGAGATGTAAAATTGCCAACTGATGTTAAATTGTTTGGGTTTCAATCCTGGCTGGAAGTAGTTGGATGTTTAATTGTACAGATGAGCTGTGATACAGTAAAACATGACTGTCTGTCGATGACTATATATATATATATATATGTATGTATTTTTCATTTATATACGAGTTATTACGTAACCCAGGTTTCTACCATCTGGTGTCTTTAGGCAATTTACAATAACTGTGTACTGTTTTAATTTAATTATGACTGAAAACTAAGTAATTAAATAATTATATATATATATATATATATATATATAACAGTAAAAGAGGTGATGGTTAGTAGATGGTTATTTCAAAAGTGCTCACTGCACAATCAAAAGAACTGAATATGCAGAGACAACAATATATCAAAGAATGAAATGTTCACCACTTACTTGCTACCTAGGTTTTAGCCATATCTACCTCATCAAGCAGTAAGTATATATATATATATTGGGGAAATTTGCATATATTTTAAAAAGCATAACACCAAAACATTCTTATACACAACAATTTATCAACTGCGTTAGTCAGACATAGAAGTAAATTCAATTACAACTTTGATCTAAAGAATTTAAAGAGAAAGTAACTTTCATAGACAAAAAAATTTTAAGCATGCCATTATTGAATCTTACCAAAATATAAATTTGTCCTAGGATTTTTCAAATATATCCTTTCCTGAAAAATTATGCCTTTCCCATGCTAACATACATGATTATAAAAATATTAAATTCATAACCTCTTATATAAATTATATAATATATACATTAATCCTAAACTTTAATATAAATATTAATTTCATTATTTAAAAAAATAATTATTCACTTTTGTTTATTAGACAGACATTAAATTATGTCACTTAGCATCCTCCATAAATTTACCTAGACTTTTCAGTTATCCTGAAGTATTTTTAGAAGCCTTCTTATATTTGAAAAAAACTATAAACATTTTTACTTATGTATATAAATAATTGTTGCAAAATAATATTTTTACATTTGCCTTGATAAAATCCATCAGAGAATGAAATGCATTTGAACCTTCAACCCCACTTTTGTAGAAGAAACCACCAAAATGAAGAAAAATAAGAATAAAAGTTTAAAAATATAAATGGCGGTGTCTATTTGAAACATAAGCATCTAACAGAGGCAATGTTTGAATTAATCTCTCTCTCTCTCTCTCTCTCTCTCTCTATATATATATATATATATATATATATATATATATATATATATATATATATATATATATATATATATATATACTTATTTATAAGTGAAACTTTGTCTGTGTGTGTGTGTGTGTGTCCGTTACCTATAGACTTCAAAACGGCTGAACCGATTTTTTAAAAAATTTACACAGTTGTAATATAAGCATCTGCGAGTGTTCTTAGCTAGGTTTTGTGTCAAGGTACCCCCAATAAATATCGAAAATCGATAATCAAAAAAATTGGGTTATAGAAGGAGTGGTCCAATTTTGATCAAATTTGATGCACTCATAGACAAAGATATAAGAAATGATATTCAGAAGTTTCAAGGTTGCAGTTCTTACAATAGTGCAGAAAATCGATAATATATATATATAAAAGGCAAGATGTTTGTGTGTGTGTATGTTTATCCGTCTGTACTTTTTTCAGCCCTTTTGTTTTAGTTTTTGCTTTGGATTTGGCTCTAAGTAGGTATAATTGTAGTTCTTAGTCTCAGCCATGATACCATTTACTCAGAGGATTTTTTACCCTTCAAAATTCAGTTTACGATAAAAAAAATCTTAGTTGATATCGATACCAGGAAATGAAAATTTGACTTACATCCATTCATTTTTCTTTCAGTCTAAGGTTTCGCTTTAACTGGAAACAACTATTGCTTTTTAGTCTTTCGTGCCAACGTCTAAAGAGTCTGAGCTCCAGAACCATGGATTAGTTTTAAAGCTTCCATTACACCTGAGCAATACCGGGCTATACTGCTAGTATATATATATATATATATATATATATATAGTCATCCACAGACATATCTGTTTTGCTGTATCACAACTCATCAGTACGGTTAGACATCCGATTGCTTTTTACCCAGGATCGAAACCCGACCAAATTGGCATCAGTTGGTGATTCTACCTGTGAGCTATGGGTGATGCAATTTAACAAAGATTAACAAAACTGGTTATAAGCAACAGACAATTTGAAATGATTTGTTTGAATATTATATTTTGATCAATACTCGTATTTAAGTAGATATTCTGTTTATAATCAAACAATATTATATATTTATTTCTACCAACCTGATTATTTTATATTATTATGATATAGTTCCGTTAATTTTCATTCATTTCCAGAACATGTTTATATTTGTTGACATTACAATACATTTCGGAGCAGATATGGTTATTAAGATGAATTTGAAAATTGAATTATAGGCTTAATTTGACTTCGTTTAGATTGATCGTCATTAGTGGTCGAGAGGTCTAAGATACGCCAGATCAATTGTGTGGCTTCCCCCTCATGTCCAAATCCTGCCAAATGACACACATTTTCGTAACAAAAATTTATCGTAAATAATCAGGCCGGTAGAAATGAATATATAATACTGTTTGTTTATAAACAGAATATCAATTTAAATACAAGTATCGATCAAAGTAATGTTCAAACAGATCATTTCCTATATATATATATATATATATATATATATATATATATATATATACATATATATATATATTTAAAATTTTTAATATTAATTAGGATCAATTTCTTGGGATTTACCTTCCTACTTTTTCGTTTCAGATTAAAGTAATTTAATAAAATATAAAATAAAAAAAAAAATATATATATATATATATATATATATATATATATTGTGTGTATTTTGGCAGCATTTTTTCATTAATGCAGGTTTCATTGAATAATATAGACAAGTTTTGTCTATTAATTTTGTGTAGGATCCGTTCATACTGTCTGATATACTTGATGGTGATGTCGTTGAAAGACAACAATTATTTCTTCTAGTTGGTTTGAGGTAGTTATATCTTTCAGTTTGTTGTAGAGGTCATGTTTGTTCTTGTATAATGTGTCAAGATTTTCTTTTGCTATTTCAATTTGCCTTTTCACAAGGCTCCATTTATATTTCAAGGTGGTGATGGTGTGTTCGGCTGCTGGATCATGTAATTTAAATTGTGTGTATTTTGGCAGCATTTTTTCATTAATGCAGGTTTCATTGAATAATATAGACAAGTTTTGTCTATTAATTTTGTGTAGGATCCGTTCATACCGTCTGATATACTTGATGGTGATGTCGTTGAAAGACAACAATTATTTCTTCTAGTTGGTTTGAGGTAGTTATATCTTTCAGTTTGTTGTAGAGGTCATGTTTGTTCTTGTATATAGATATATATACGTATATATATATATATATATATATATATATATATATAGTGTGTGTGTGTGTTGTTTAAAAGTAATTTGACAGTAAATGATAACATTTATTTTGAGAGTACATATACAATTATATTTTCTAATACTATTATTATACTGACATTTAAATTTTATTGCGTATAATAGAAAAGCTTTTAAATTTTATCACCGTAGGTGCTCAAACTGTTGTCCATTACAATTTACATAGCTTTGACATCTACTCATCATGCTTCAACAAACATTTTTGAACAAAACTCTTTGTTTATTAATTTATTGAAGTAATACTTGAAATAATGCATCACTTATGTAATTTTTCAAATCATGAACACTTTTTGGTTCTCAACTATAAACTTTGTCCTAGAGTACTCCCCAAAAGAAGAAATTTGGAGTGATTGGCTAATCAATTAGACCTCTTTGGTCAATCCATTTCTCAGGAAATTTTTCATCAAGATACTCATGGGCTGTTCTTGAATAATGTGGAGGGTGTCTTTATCTTGCTGGAAATAAAGACCATGGCAATTAGATTGTCCACTTACTTTTGGACTACCTTGTATATATATATAGTTATGAATTAATTGTATATTGCGACATGGAAATTTCTATGCTTTGAGATAGATTCTCTTCATCAGGCAATGTTTGATGTTGGTAGTACAGATGATTTACATTTAAATAACAAAAAACCTTCGCTTTGCTTTTTATGTATGTGGGAAAATATAAAATTTACATGTGTGTTTCTTTTAACCAATCAGAGCGAAGATTCATTTTGGGATTTGGCCCCAAAGAATACATACTAACCAACTTTTTCTCTTTTTATTTTTTTCCCTTTTTCCCCTTCCTCATCCTAACCTTCTCTTTTCTGCCTTTCCCTCCTCATCCTACACTTCTCTCTTCTTCCTTTCCCTCCTTTAACAGTTAATGGAAATATATATATATATATATTATAAATTATATTTTAGAACAAACATAATTTTTTTATATATCCACTACAAATAGTACATTTGTTTCAACATTGAAACTTCAATGTCTCATCAGGCGGTGTGGATAGGAATGGAAAGCCTCTTATATTTGGTCAGTTGTGTGTGGGGTGTTGGTGGGGGTTAGTGATAAGGGAACAAGTCTCGTGGATTGATCGTTAGAATTTTGAAGAAAGTGGTGTGGGTAGTGAATATGGTTGATTAATGAGAGTCTTTGAGTTTTCTAGACAGATTTAACATTTGCAATTAGACTGTAAGTTTTTATTATCTTGCGACTAGACTATATCCTTTGGATTTCTTAGAAGAGCAGGTAAGGGGTGGGATGCTTATTTTGTACAGAATAATTTTGTATTTAAGCAGAATCTTTATAATTAATCTAAATTTGTATATTTAATCTTAATTTTGGATTTAGGAAATCGATTTTTCCTACTAAATTTTAAATTTTAATTAGATCACTGTTGGGAAACCGATTTTTTCTATTAAATTTTTAATTTTTAATTTCTTTTCTTACACTTGGTCAGTTGTGTGTGGGATCTTGGCGGGGGTTAGTGATATTGAACAAGTTCTGTGGATTGACCGTTAGAATTTTGAAGAGAGTGGTGTGGGTAGTGAATATGGTTGATTAATGAGTGTCTTTGATTTCTAGACAGATTTAACATTAGCAGCTAGAATGTAAGTTTTTATTATCTTGTGACTAGACTATAACCTTTAGGATTTCTTAGAGGAACAGGTTAGGGGTGGGATGATTATTCAGTACAGAATATTTTTGTATTTTAGCAGAGTTTTTATAATTAATCTAAATTTGTATATTTAATCTTAATTTTGGATTTAGGAAATCGATTTTTTCTATTAAATTTTAAATTTTTGTCTATATATATATATATATGCTTTCACTTGCCAATTGAGCACTATGGAGAAATGGTAGACTTTAAAAACAGTTGCTACTTGCACATTTATTTATGCTTCTTTTATTCAGTAATGAATTTGAACACTCTGGGCTACTGGCATGTATTCACATTGTGTATATTACACACTAAAAACCACCTTCTTCCACTGGGCATCCTTAGCTTTGAGGTGGAATCACTGACTGATGTCAATTTGGTCAGGTTTCTATGCTGGCTAGAAGCAGTCAGATGTCTAACCGTACTGATGAGCTGTGATACAGTGAAACAGGACTGTCTGTGAACGACTATATATATATTTTAAAGGAAAGATTTATGACAAAATGGACATCATCAGATTAAGTTGATGGGGCTACACATTCATGTTTCACTATTCTTAGCAGATCTTCTATAATTACAAATGAAATTTGTCACAACTACATCTAAAATGATAAAAGATTTAACAAAACAAAATAATTAGCCGAAACTTGTAATAATTGGCACAAGAAATTTTTTTTTTTTTTTTATAAGCGTTTCACCCCGAGCAAGGCATGTCACTGCCACTACTGTGCAGGGGGCTACGTAGAGTGGAGAAAGGCTGGTTAAATATAGGAAATAACAGAGGGTGGGTGATAGGCAGGTGAGGATACCGAGAATGAGGGTTGGGTAGATGAGAGTGTTGTGAGAATAGTTGGGAGTTAGTGTGATAGGAGGTGTCTATTGACCCTACATTTAAACACCTGGAGATTGTAACTGTCGGGAAAGCAGACTTGTGGAAGGGAGTTCCACAGGCGGGAAGCGCGAGAAAAGAAGCTGTTGGAGTAGAATTTACGGTTACATCTTATTTGTTTAACTGTAAAAGGGTGGGACCTAGTTGCTAATCTAGTATCTCGTGTGAATTCGTGCTTGGGCGGCACCAGTGATCTAAGCTCATCGGAGCAGAAGCCATGAAAGTACTTGTAGAAGAGGCACAGGGAAGCTACATCACGCCGGTGTGAGAGCGGCTGCAGCTGGTCTGCCAAGTCAGTATCAACCACGTTACAGATCCTCCTTTGTATTTTGTCAAGAAGCCCAAGGAGAGCAGCAGGGGCACCCGACCAGATATGGCAGCACTATTCAATACACGGGCGGATGGTAGATTTGTATATGTGCAGAATAGTTTCAGATGGGAAAAATTTCCAGGCCCTGCACAGAGCCGACTTTCATAGCAGCAGATTTGGCAATGGATTCAATATAGTCATTCCATTTGAGGTCCGCCGAGAGTGTAAGGCCAAGAAAAGAAACTTCGATGTACTTAAATAAAAGATAATATGAACACAAAAAGGATCTCTTACAAAACAACAGATTAAATGCATTAGATGTCATCATATTGAGACTGACCACAATTTTGATTATGAAAATGCTACTCTAATTAAAAGAGAAAATAATTTACAAAAATGAAAATGTATAGAAAGTGCTATAATTACTGGATCATCCACAGTAAATTTGCCCATTCATCTACCCAAAACCCATATTAAAAAAAAATATTGTGAAATTTAAATATCTCAGTGTCTGCTTTTTTTTATTCATGTGCATATGTAACTGCATCAAGATAAACAAACTTCTGACAAAGTCTTAAAAGACAAAACATGTTACATAAAAACTTTTTCTATTTTTTGTACATTTTTTGCATAAACATTTCTTGATCTATAAAAAATATACAGATCATTATCCTCCCACCATATATATATATACATATATATATATATATTAAATCCAAAAGGATGATAAGATAGGTAAATCCCAAAAACCTGATCCAAATTAATATTAATTTCATTAATATTAAAATTGATCAAGGTGAAGGGCTTGATGCAAATATTCTATTCTATTTACAGAGCCAATTCACTGTTGCTGAAGGAGCAAGGGTTTCCTCATAGCAATGGCTATTCAACAGATTAAATATTGAAATTTTTGTTTTATTTTTATATATATATATATATTTAAAAGTAGTGTTTCATTTTAAACTCCCAGAATGAGAAATTTGTAAAATACTTGGTTCAATAAATTGTCTTAAACTCAAATAATCTTGTGAAATGTATGAATCCATCTTCTTCACTGGCTATGGGCTAAATAGTTTTATTTGTATCAGGAAAAATCCTTGTTATTCCTCAAAAATTGTCAGTACAATATTAATTCATGAAAAAATAATTTTTTCTGCAATCCCAAAATAGATTTAGGTTTTTAATAAGTGTGAAAGGTGGGATATGACGTAAAAAAAACAAATCAACCAATCAATGATTTTATTCTCTTACTCATACCAATTATTTAAAAAAAACTTATACCGGTTTAAGTGTGTGTGCCACGTGTAATAAAAACATCAGATGTTTATTATGAATGTAAGTATATGTAAGTATAATTAATGCATGTCAAGCACATTTAAACTATAGACAAATTAAGTGTGCATATATGTTGGTAACATTAGTATGTGTGAATGTGCTTGTTAATGTTTGCTTTTTTGTTTTTCTTAAATATCATATTTTCATACATTAATTTTTGATGTCCTATATTCTCTTTTTTTCTTTTTAAAAACCAAACTGTAGTTTTGCCTTTTTGTTATATATCCCAAACTCAGGTTCTACCATCTACCTGCTCAAACTGATTAAGTATGTTATATAGGACTAATATTACATAGCTGTTCAACAATCTTTTCTTTGTAGAACCACATTTCTATTGATTCAAGGGTTTTCTTTATCTGAGAGAAGATTGTTCAGCATTCACTGCCATATAGGAGGACCAATATTACACAACCAGCTGTATCAATATATATAAAAGGCAAGATGTTTGTGTGCATGTCTGTCTGTCTGTTCTTTATACAAATCCACAATTTTTATCCAATTCTCACCAAACTTCACATGAATATTCTTTAGGCTTCCTGTCAGGTCATTGGATACTTATTTTTTCTGATTCCTCCACCACCTCGATATTGGAAATTGGTACCCCAATATCTGATCAGGTCCGATCAAGATCAGGATTTCAGTCCTTTTATCAGGATTCTTGCTGCAGAATTTGCTCTAACTTCATAAAATTATAGTTTTTAATCTCAAACATTAGTAGATCTTCTCAGAGGACTTATTTTCCTTGGTATAGGAAATTGATACCCCTGATATTCTATCGAATCTGGCCAAAAACTGATATTCAGCCATCAATATGGCTCATTTTCTTCAGTTTTACTCCTGATGGATACGATAAGTTTTCATGGACTTACTTAGGTTAGTTTATCCTTGGATGACTTATTTGACTTCCATATTGGAAATCGATACCCTGATATCTTATCAGGTCTGATCAAAATCAGGTTTTCAGCCCTTTTATTTTGGTTTTTGCTTCAGGTTTTACTTTAAGTAGGTTTAATTGTAGTTCTTAGTCTCAGCCATGATACCATTTGCTCAGAGGACTCATTTAGCCTTCAAAATTCAGTTTGTGATGGAAAACTTATTTGACATCAATGCTGGAAATCAAAATTTGACTAATATCTACAGCTTCAAGATCAAACTTTCAACAACCTACGTTTTTCATGTCAACGTCTAAAAGAGTCTGAGCTCCAGGACCATGGATTAGTTTTAAAGCTTTCATTACACCCGCACTATACTGCTAGTGTTTATCTAAAAGAATGCTTTACATCAGAGATGGAGTATCTATAGCTACAGAGAGTATAGATATTAGAATCAGTACTGAATAGTGACTATTAGTTTAATGCCTCAGCGAGATCAGCTAGACGATGGTCTAGAGATCAGTCTAAGGGAGGAAACTGACAATCACCATATAATATTCATTTCTATATCCACAATGAATCCTTCTGTTTGTCTACCTATCTATCTATCTATCTATGGCAGTCTGTTTATATCTATCTATCTAACTATCTATGGCAGTCTGTTTATATCGGTCTATCTATCTATCTATCTATCTATGGCAGTCTGTTTATATCTATCTATCCATCTATCTATCTATCTATCTATGGAAGTCTGTTTATATCTATCTATCTATCTATCTATCTATCTATCTATCTATCTCTGCTTATATATATATTTTGAACATCATTTCTTCCTCTTGGATAAAAAAAATCTTACAGTAATGAAGACAAAAATAGATGAGCTTCTTTGGATGCTGACAGTAAAGTAAAAAGAGTTTTGAATCAAGTGCATTGTCAAGAACATCATTAGTATTTTTCTTATCTCATTTCCCTTTCTTTTCATCTTTTTCTTTTTTGTCATTTCTTGTTTCTACATTTCGACCTAAAAAAAGACAATATTTTTGTTTTCACTAGGTGGAATATATATATATATATATATTGTCATCCGCAGACAGATCTGTTTCGCTGTATCATAGCTCATCAGTACGGTTAGGCTCTGAATGCTTTTTAACCCAGGATTGAAACCTGACTGAATTGGCGTCAGGCGGCAATTCTAACTCTGGGCTATGGGCATTTGGTGAAAGAAGGCAGACCTTTATACGCTCTCACACCCTGATTGAGCACTCTGGAAGAATGGTAGACTTTGAAAAGCAGTAGCTACTCTGGCATGTACACATCGCTCATTCAGTAATGGATTAGAGCACTCTGGCTATTGGGCAGGTATAATGGCAATATACATGCTAAAAAGTCTGCCTTCTTCTACCGAACGACCATAGCTCAGAAGTAGAATCACCAACTGACGCCAATTTGGATGGGTTTCAATCCTGGGTTAAAAGCAATCGGAGTCTAACTGTACTGATGAGCTGTGATACAGTGAAACAGATCTGTCTGCGGATGACTATAGATAGATAGATAGATACATAAATAGAAACAGGGGGAAAAAGATAGATATAGACAGATAGATTGATAAATAAAGAGATAGATTTGAACAAATTAAGATAAACATACAAAAATTTATATATATATATATATATATATATATCTATTAGAACAGAGGGACGTATTTATCCAACTATAACGAAGGTTACTTTGATGTAAAATATTGATTAGCAAACTCATTTCAAAGATCATTGCTACTGTTGTAAGTTTGGTTTTAACTGAATGCTCCATACTTGTGTTCTTGAACCAGACTAAGCCAAGCTTGATTAATGTAATATGATGCTTACTTGAAAGCAACAGTTGGAAAACTTACAATTCTAAACCATGGAAAGTGTAACAGGAAACCACTCCATGACCTTTCTTAAGTAATCGTGTCAATTAACGAATAGGAAGATGTGGAGAGCCGTGTTCAACTTTCCTGAAGAAACAATGCATTAAATAAAGAGGAGCAATGTCAAACTACTCCACTACATTTCCTAAGAAAACATAGCAATTCACAGATAAAGAAAAGGAACCTCTGAAAACCTGTGATCATCTATACAATGAAGGAATGATCATGAGTTCCATGACTTCTTAAAAGTTTTAGGGACACCACAGTACTATAGCAGTAGCTGCAATAAAACTGGTGTATCTTGAGCAAGATAGCCTGGCAGAGACCAACCCTCTCCAGGTTGGTTTTGAATTCAGAACTTTTCCTTCTCCAAGACCGGTTGCCATTCAAGGCTATAGAAACTAGATTGGCATTGAACTCAGCTCTCCGATTCTTCAATCCAAGCCATGATCCATGACTTCTTTGTTCCTCTATCATGAAGGAATGTGGCATTTAAAAAGAAAGGCAATTAAAAACCGTTTTACTATTTTTACATAACAATTCATGGCAGTTAAAGAAAAGAATCTGTGGAGAGCCATAACCTAGGGACATGGCATTTTAAAGGAAATGCAGCTGAAAACTACCATCTTTCACAAGAAGTCATAGCAGTTTACAAATAAAGGAAATGGATCTTTGGAGAGACATAATAACCGACATCTTTAAAGGGTGTGGTATTTTAACGGAAATGCGACAGAAAACCACTACCTTTAGCAAGAACTCATGGTAGTTCACAGATAAAGAAAAAGAATCTATGGTGAGCTCTGATCACTAATATCTTGAAAAGATATGGCATTTGAAAGGAAATGCAACTACAAATCACTATCTTTTGCAAGAAGTCATATTAGTTTACAGATAAAGAAAACTGTGGAGAGCCATGATCAAGCAATTTCTTGAAAGGGCATGGCATTTTAAAGGAAACACAACTGAAAACAACTATATTTCACAAGAACCATAGCAGTTCACAGATAAAAAACAAGTCTGTGGAGAGCCATAATCACTGATGTCTTGAAATGATATGGCATTTTAAAAAAATTTCAACTGAACACCACTCTCTTTTGCAAGAAGTCATATTAGTTTACAGATAAAGAAAAGGAAACCCTGAAGAGCCATGATCAAGTGATTTTTTGAAATGTCATGACATTTTAAAGAAAATGCAACTGAAAACCACTATCTTTTGCAAGAAGTTGTGGCAGTTTACAGATCAAGAAAAGGAATCTGTGGAGAGCCATGATCACCAATGTCTTGAAATGAGATGTCACTTTAAAAGAAATGCAACTCAAAACCACTATCTTTTACAAGAAGTTGAGGCAGTTCACAGATAAAAAAAAAAAAGGAACCTGTGGAGAGCCATGATCACAGATATCTTGAAATGACATGATGTTTTAAAGAAAATGCAACTGAAAACCACTATCTTTTGCAAGAAGTAGTGGCAGTTCCCAGATCAAGAAAAGGAATACGTGGAGAGTCATGATCACCGATATCTTGAAAGGACATGGCATTTTAATGGAAAATGCAACTGAAAGCCTCTATCTTTCGCAAGAAGTCATGGCAAGAAAAACGATTCTGTTTTGGTGAGTTCTTACACTCTTATTTTTGACAGGCAAAAATGAACATAACTAAATCTCTCCACGTATCTCACTGCATTCCAAGTGACAAGATTATACCCAGAATAGACGACCTGTCTTCTTAATTTCAGAGTTGAATCAGAATAAAGAAAGAAACTGACAGAACTTGGTATATTATTTTAAGATTATTACCACAGAGATCAGAAAAGCCTTTTGATTCTTGTGAAAGTGAAAAGAAATTGTTTGATTCTGAAATGTACTAAAGTAGAAGTTATTTATTATTATCTTTTATAATGTTATCAAACTATTATTGTTATCGAAATCACTCAGTCCCAAACAACTGCAATCTAAAATTATTTATAGCAACAAGTTTAAATTTATAACAAGGGTTTTTATAATTTTTTTTTATGTATTATCAACCCTTTGTGGCTTTGTTTAAATCTAAAATATATTTTGGATTCTATAATTCTTTTTTTTGTGTGCAAGTGAATATTGAAATAAAAAATTTTTGAGAAAAAAAAAAGTAAATATTAAACTGTGGAATATATATCCATTTTTCATTTACCTCGACCATTTTTTTGGTCAATATCTTCATTGATAAAATGAGAATTTTAAAGAGATCTACTTTACAATTAATTTTTATGTTTACAATTTCCAATTACAATTTTTCTATCTCAGGTATTTTTCTCAAAATTATATATATATATATATATATATATATATATTTGGTGTGCAGAGGTATGTATATTTCTGTATTTCTACATATAAGCATGAGCATATGTGTGGGTATATATATATATATATATATATATATATATATATATATATAAGTGTGTGTGTGTATACGTGGGTGTGTATGTATATATATATATATATATATATATTGTCATCTGCAGACAGATCTGTTTCACTGTATCACAGCTCATCAGTACGGTTAGACTCTGATTGCTCCCTAACCCAGGCTCGAAACCCAACCGAATTGGCGTCAGTTGGCAACTCTATCCTTGGGCCACGGGGCGTTCGGTGGAAGAAGGCAGTCTTTTTTAGCGCATATCATATTACACGTCCAATAGCTAGAGTGCTCCAATTTATTTTACTGAATGAGCGATGATATATATATATGTTTGGGTATGTATGTGTAAGTGTATATATATATGTATATATATTATTTGCCAAATTCTCATTTCAGTTCTTCTATAATATTACCCCCACTTTATTCTATTAGTAGATTTTAAAGCTACTACAATAGTCAGGCCATATTAATTTAAACAAAATTTTTTTGAGCTGAATATTACAATATGCTATATATTTTTTCCACTTTTCCCTTTTCTTTTTTCCTGTTTTTTTCTTTTTATGTAGCTATCTGTTCCTTTCTCCCTCTGAAGCTGACATTACCATTGTTTCAAAAGTTTTCCCCTTCTTTTTTCTCCTTCTTTTTCTCCTTCTTTATTCCTTTATTTCATGTCTTATTTCTCCTTTAACTCTTCCCCCGTCTACCCCATTTTTCTTTTTCCTTTCTTCACACTCTTTACATTCCAGTGACACGGTTAAATTTTGAGATTTTATTACAGACATAATATAAAAGTCTTCTTCTATAATTGAGTTTTGAATCCCTGTTTCTGTCTCTTTTTTCTCTTTCTGCCCTACCCTCTGTATCAATGTCTGGATGACAAATTTTTAACTTAATTTATTTTCTTTCTTAATTTCCTCTCCCTTTTTTCTTTTTTAACGTAAACTCCATGTGTATAGGAATATTTTGAGTAACCTTTCAGGATGTAAATTTTTGTACCATATTTGCAATAAAATTTTGTTTTTGATCATTGCTGAGGAACTGAGATTTTTCTCACCAAAATGGCCATACAACAAATGAAGTATTTGGAATTTTATTTGATAAAATATACATATCTGTCTGTAAATAGATGTAAATAGATAATACTATTTACATGAAGCCCTCTACCTGGATCATTTTTAATATCTATAAATTAATATTAATAGGATCTGTTTTTTGGGGTCTTAACTACATGCTATTTCTTTTGGGATTTAAAAAAAAATATATATATATATATAAATATGCGATGTAGATTTAGAAGAATCTGAAGGAGAATTCTCTATATAAAGTGGTGGGATAACTTTCTAGGAGAGCTCTAAATATATATGTATATAAATACATATAGAGTAAATATATGTAAAAATTAAGACAGGCACATTATTCCATGGTTGACTGGAGGTATATTCCTATTTCAGGCAAACCATCTTCAGCTTCTGTCTTTATTGTACAGAAGATTTTACATGAAATAGGCTTATACTTCCACTTAACTATGGAATAACATGTCTGTCTTAATTTTTACATATATATATATATATATATATATATATAAGCATTGTATGTACATACATTTTGCCTTGACCTCCCTTCCTTGACCTTAATATGCTCTAAGTTTTATTCTTGTAAAACAATGAACAATCATTCTCTTCAGTTCAGTACTTAAGGCCAATGGAATATTGTCCATTTCTTTTACTTTTCTATCTTTTTCTTTTTTCTTCTCTTTTCTTTTTCTTTTGCTTTCTTCTTTTTTCTTTATGGTCTTCTTTTCTTTTTTCTGACTCTCTTTTCTTTATGTTTTTCTCTTTTTTTTCTCCTTATCTTTTCCTTCTCTTTTCCTTCTTCCCGTTTGTCTTCTCTTTCATTTTATTCTTTTCTTCTTTTTTTTTCTTTTTGCCTCCTTATTTTCTTCCTCCTTCTTCCCCTAAGATTCTTTCTACTTGCCTGAGCCTTCTGGCTATAGAGTTTCTACACAAGTATGGAAAGATATCAATTTATCAATATGGCTAAAGAGACATTGGTTCAGAACAAAGCAGTTTCATCAAATGAGGGTCCAGGCATAGAAAACTGGCTTTTCTTCAATTGCCTTCACTTCATTATTCACAAGTTTTACACTTTAATAAACTTCTAAGTGTGATGGAGACGCAAGGTAATTTTTGCTTGGGGGAAATTTGAGGATGTATTTGGAGATATCTTTTTCCTTGTTCTCTCAGCTTTGCTTATTTTATGTAATTTTTAGGTTTTCTTTCCTTTTTTTTTGCTAATTTTTTTGTGCAGTTTTTCTGTTTCTTTCATTTATTATTTTCTTCCAATCGTATTCCATTTTTCTATTTTATTTTTTCTCTTTCATTCTTTTTGTTTTTTCTTTCTTTTTCCTTCCTTCTTCTTTTCTTACGTTATTCTTTTATATTATTTCTTTTATTTTCCTTCCTTTCATCTTTCTTGATTTATTGTCTCATACTCTTTCTTTTTTTTCCTTTTACCTTTCTTCCTTCACTCTTGTTTTCTTGTCCCATATTCTTTCTTTCTTTCTTTCTTTCTTTCTTTCATATTCATTTCTTTTTTACTTTTCCTTCCTTCCTTCCTTCCTTTCTTCCTTCCTATCTTTTCAAATTTTTTCCTTCTTTTTCCTTCCTTCCTTACTTCCTTGTTCATATTCTTTCTTTTCTTTTCCTTCCTTCCTTCCTTCCTTCCTTTTTTGTATCATATTCTTCCTTTCTTTCCTTTTCCTTCCTTCCTTCTTTAACTCCCTTCCTTGTTTCATATTCTTTCTTTTCTTTTCCTTCCTTCCTTATCTCATATTCTTTCTTTCTTTCCTTTTCCTTCCTTCCTTCCTTTTTTCCTTCCTTCCTTCTTTGTCTCATATTCTTTCTTTACTTTTCTTTCCTGCCTTCCTTCCTTGTCTCATATTCCTTCCTTCCTTCCTTCCTTCCTTCCTTCCTTCCTTCCTTCCTTCCTTGTTTCATCTTCTTCATTCTTTCTTTCTTTTTCCATGTTTTCTCTTTCTTTTATTACTTTTTTTATTATGAGTGTGTTATGGTACAATGGAGTGCTGAGTTCAAATTCCAGTTGAATTTTTTGCATTCTCTTATGTGCAAAATATCCTTGGGAAAGATATTAGTCTATCTCTTCTCCCTCAAGCTTTGGGTTAAATAGCAGGACTGACTTGGTACTATAACCTTTGTTGATAACCAATTTCCTGTAGAAAGTAATAGCACCTACTGCAGAAAAATCTTTTGCCTAGTCAGTCATGACATGAAAGAGACATGATCGCCCAAGCGTGTATCACATATGGCACTTAACTGACTGACATTCTATTTGTCTCCAAATCACAAAAATTCTTTCTTTCATTTCATTTGAAGCTTCTTTTCATTTCCTCATATATTTATATTTTCTTTCTTTTAATGTTTTTCTTCCTTATCTTGTTTCATCTTTTTTTATGCTATAATCTGTTTATATTTTTCTACCTTCATTCATTCATTCATTCTTTTTTCTTTCTTTCTTTCATTCTTTCTTTTTGTTTTCTTTCACATTTTATGCTGTAATCTGTCTTTATTTTCTTTTCCTCCATTCATATTTTCTTTCTACCTTTCTTTCTTTTATCATGTAATCTTTACTTCCTTTATTTTCATTCTTTTTCAATTTCTTTCTTTTCCTTATCTTATGTTGTAATCCTTCTTTATTCATTCATTTTTTCTTTCTTTCATATCTTACGTTGTAATCTTTCTTTATCTTTCCTTCATGCATTCACTCATTCAATCACATTTTCTTTATATTTTCTTTCTTTGTAATCAATCATTTTTTACTTTCATTCATTCATTCATAATTTTTCCTTCTTTCTTCCTTATTTTTCATTTGTTTTTCTCATCTCATAATTTTTTCTTTATTTACCTTTCATTTGTTCGTTCATTCATACATTCTTTCTATAATTTTTCATCAGTTATTTTTTCTTCTATCTCATTTTTTTCTTTATTTTCTTTTCCTTCTTTCATTCTTTCTTGCTTGCTGTCACATTTTTTCTTTCTTCCCTTTTTCTATCTTCCTTCTTTCTTGTCTCATATTCTTTCTTTCTTTTTTTTCCCTCTTTCTTCTTTTTGGTTTCTTGTTTAATATTCATTTTTTCTTTTTTCTTCTTTCTTGTCTTATACACTTCCTTTCTTTTCTTTCGTTCCTTCCTTTTTTCATGTTTCATATCCTTTCTTTTATTTCCTTCTTTCTTGTCTTATATTCTTTCTTTCTTTCCTTTTCCTTTCTTTTTTTGTTTCATATTCTTTCTTTTTCTTTCTTTGTGTCTTATATTCTTTCTTTCTTTTTTCTTTCTTTTTTCTTTATCTTCCTTCCTTTTTTCTTGTTTCATACTCTTTCTTTTACTTTTCTTTCTTCCTTCTTTCTTGTTTTTTGTCTCATTTTTCTTTCTTTCTTTTTCCTTCCTTCCTTCCTTCCTTCCTTCCTTTTTGCTTTCTTATTTCATATTCTTTCTTTCATTTACTTTTTCTTTCTTGTTTCTGGTCTCATTTTTTCTTTTTTTCTTTTCCTTCCTTCCTTCCTTCCTTCCTTCCTTCCTTCCTTCCTTCCTTCATATTCTTTCTTTCATTTACTTTTTCTTTCTTGTTTCTTGTTTCTGGTCTCATTTTTTCTTTTTTTCTTTTCCTTCCTTCCTTCCTTCCCTTTTTCTTGTTTCATATTCTTTCTTTTTTCCTTCTTTTTTGTCTTATATTCTTTCTTTTTTTCCTTTTCCTTCCTTCCTTTTATCTTGTTTCATATTCTTCCTTTCTTTTACTTTACTTTCTTCCTTCTTTCTTGCTTTTTTGTCCTATTTTTGCTTTCTTTCTTTTCATTCCTTCCTTCCTTCTTTCCTTCCTTCCTTCTTGTCTCATACTCTTTCTTTCTTTCCTTTTCTTCCCTTCCCTCTGTCTTGCTTTCTTGCTTTATATTTTACCATTGTTTCTAATTTTGATCTTTCCATTCATTTTTTCTACTTTCTTAATTCAGTAATTTCCATCATGTTGTTTCCATTTGTTTTTATTCTTTTCTATTTTTTTTTTCTGATTTTTTTTCTCAATTTGTTTCATCTCACTTTTCTTCTCTTATTAAAACCTCTCCTTTTCTTACTACCTTGCTGTAATGGCCTCTATTTGCACCTTTCACTCATAAAATACACTTTTCAATTTACCCCTCTCATTCTTAAACACTACATATCATTCTCTCTCATCTTTTCTTTTGTTTGCAACAAATCCAGAAAAAAAAAAAAAAAATACAGCAAGATTGAAAAGTACAGATTCCAAAAGAGTAAAACTATTTTAAAAATGTGGAATCTCTTAAATAATTCCTGCAAACTCTGATCCTATTGCAAGAAATTATTTTTTTATTTGCATGATTTAAAAAAAATGACACTTGACTGTGAGATAGGAGAACAGGAAGATTGAAACCCTTTAAAAAAAGACGGAATGATTGAAACTGCAGTTCTGTTGAGAGAAATAAATTCTAAACATAACTTTTACACTGAATGACATACTTATGAGAACATTTTTACTGTACCCAATTTTATCAGCTGATATGAAAATTATTACAGATTTCTTCACAATAAGATTAACAGATATTGGTTTCTGTAAAGTAAATTTCATTCTATTTTTGCTTTAGTATATTTAATACATGAGAATGTTCATATCTATCTATCTATCTATCTATCTATCTATCTATCTATCTATCTCAGTCTGTTCACAAATATCTAAATTTGTTCATATCTATCTATCTATCTATCTATCTATCTCAGTCTGTTCATATCTTTCTAAATTTGTTCATATCTATCTATCTAAATATCTAAATTTGTTCATATCTATCTATCTATCTGTCTATCTATCTATCTATCTATCTATCTATCTATCTATCTATCTATCTCAGTCTGTTCATATCTTTCTAAATTTGTTTATGTCTATCTGTCTATTTATCTATCTATGTATCTATCTAAATTTATTCCTATCTATCCCTCTTGGTCTGTGAATGTCTATATATCTGTATATCTTCTTTATTGGAACATGTATAAAAAAAGAATTATTTTAACAACTTTTGAATTAGATGAAAATATCCAAATCAGTTTGTGGATAAACCATTCAGTGGTCATGTATTTGTACTGATTTTGTTCAATGTCTTTATTATTTGCATGCCAACTGTTGGCTTGGTGGCTTAATATTTTGGTTTTTGAATTAGAGGATATCACTAAGTGCAAGTTGAATCCCTTGGCCAAGCAATGCAAACTTGCATCCAATGGAAATCAAGTGATAAACAACTAAGCAGTATTAAAAATAGGACCAAGACAAGATATCCCCAAATATGGCTAGAGGAATAAAATAAAATGTAGATTAAATAAAAGGTTAATTTCAAAATTTTCTATAAGAAAGTAAACTGATAAAGTAAACCTAGCTGCTGTTCCTAAAACAAACTTCTAATCAGCTGTTAATTGGGGCAAGAAATGGCTTGTAAATTTAAATACCTCTGAAACATAGAGAAACTTTCCTGCCAGTCATCGGCATGGCTGATGCAAATCTCTTTTAAATCAACACACTCTGCCTCCTTGGTCTCATTTTTTTAACTGACCAGAAGTGGAACACATATATATTAGGTCTATAGTTGCATCTATTGTTAGGAAGGCTGTGTCTCTCTTTTGTGCCAGAAATGTTTTATTGTCAGAATCTATCTTGCACATTTATAAATCTACCATTCGTCCATGCATTGAATACTGTTGCTATATCTGGTCAGATATTCCTGCTATCCATCTTGAAGTTCTCAATAAAATCCAGTAAAATCCAAAGAAGAATCTGCAATGCAATCAGTCCTGACTTCTTGATGTCAGCCATTTTTCTCACCACTGTGATGTAGCTTCTGTTTGTTTTTTCTATAAATATTTTCATGGCAACTGAGCTTTTTTCCCTAGAACCCATCTGCTACCAGATCTGTCCCACCCTTTTACCACTGAAGTAGTTAAATGTAAATCATTTCTACTCCAACAGTTTCTTTTCTTCCAATTCTTGCCCATTTATAACCCCTGTTTCTGTGAATAATATTTTTTAAATCAAACAATCCTGCATATATACAAGTCTACCATCCGCCCATGCATTGAGTATTGCTGCCATATCTGATCTGGTGCTCCTGCTATCCACTTAGGTGTCCTTGACCGAATCCAACAGAGAATCTGCAATGTGATCAATCCCGACTTGGCAGCTACGATACAGTCACTCTCTCACTAATGCAGTGTGGCTTCCCTGTGTCTCTTCTACAAATACTTTCACGGCTTCTGCTCCGATGAACTTAGCTCACTGGTACAACCTATATACGAATTTCCTCAAGCCACAAGATTAGCAACTAGGTCCTATCCTTTTACTGCGAAACCAATAAATTGTAAACGCAAATTCTACTCCAGCAGCTTCTTTTCTCGCACTTCCCGCCTGTGAAATTCTCTTTAGCATACTTGCTTTCCTGACAGTTACAATCTCCAAGAATTTAAATGTAAAGTCAATAGTCATCTCCTGTCTCACTAACTAACATCCTCTCTTTCATGCTTTTCTACATCCACCCCACTCTCATCAGTACTCTCTTCCCTCTCCTACTCTCTTCCTGACACCCCCCTGCAACCTCTCACTCCTCATAACATTTCTCCTTGTCCACCCCACTCTCATCAGTATTCTTTTCCTTCTCCTATTCTCTTCCCGACACCCGCTGCAACCTCTCATTCCTTCTCATAACATTCCTCCTATGTAACTCCCTGCACAACAGTGGCAGTAAAATTCCTTGCTTGGGGCAACATGATTATAAGGAAAAAAAATGCATGGTCTGTTCTGGTGCTTCGCTGGTCTTGTCTGAATATACTTTATTTTTTTATAGATTGATGTGTTGGTTTGAACTTTTTACTACTGAAATAGTTAAATGTAATTGTCATTTCTACTCTGCTTTTTTTTCATGCAATTCCTACCTGTGGAATTCCTTTTTATTTACTCACTTCCCTGATAGCTATAATCACCAAAAATTTAAATGCAATGTCAATTGCCATCTTCCGTCTTCTTAAATCCCATTCATCTTTTATACTTTTTTCAATACCACCTATTTCCAGTCTTTTCTCTCATTGATCCCCTCTGCAAACTAATGGCAATCCTGCCTTACTTGGAGTGAAATGATTAAATAAGGGAAAAAGCTTACATGGATTAACAAGCATTTGATGAAAGTTGAAGGACATGACAGTAGAAACATTATGATAACTGTGACAAAGCTGGAGACAATAGTAAGTGTGTAAATAATGTAAATAGTGATAACAACTAATGCCTAAAAATCTAGACATATTTTGTTCAAGCAGGTCTGATTCAAGGGTATTGTATCCCCCAACCTAATCTGTTGTACGGGATCTTCCTCTTTATTACATTTTAATATTTTTCTAAAATTCTGCTATAGCATTGTAAGTGAAATTTTCATCAAGTGGGTAGATGAAGTTTTCAAGGTTACTAATTGTATCTTTTTGAGACATAGTTCAAATTAGTTTCTGATCAAAAAGCAAGGCTGGCAGAGCACAGAAGACTAATGTTGTGCTTAACCCAGTGTAAAAAATAAAAGTTTACAGATTTGGATGAAAAATAAGAAAACCTCAGAAGATTCAGGGTTTGTTTTTGGTCAAGTACTGGATGTTGACAGTGTGATAGACAAGATTTTGTTGGCTACATCCTGTCATTTTTTTGTTTTTTTGAATGCTTATATTTGAATGAATTTGAATGGTAGTATTCAAAAAATATATAATTCTCTCTAAAAACATTTTCAAAATTTTTATTAGATAATGTACTTGTAAATCTAATTACACTGAAGATTCAAGTTGATGAGTTCTTAAAAGAAAAAGGTGCTATGACATTAAATCTTTAAAAGTAGTTATGATTTTTTCTTTTTACAATAATCTTACAAAACTTAGCTCTGAAAAATAGCCAGATGAATTGTGCCGCTTCATGTTTTCCTCATTTGGGGAAACATACTTCATGCAAGAAGGAGATGAAAAAAAGATATTAAAAAAATCAGTTTTCAATTTTATCCTATTTTCAAGGGCATAAACAAATTAAGCAAGGCTGAAAAACAATGTATTTTGCTGATAAATTTTTAGCTGATGCCTTTTCTCTCTTTATTTTCAAAAGAGTTCATCTGACAACAGCTGCATGCTGTATAAATTTATGGTAATGCTCTGAAATAATTTCAATACTATATGCTGGCATTTGCATATGCACAAACATAGAAAGACACAACAAGATTTGCATATGCATAAATGAAGAAATGCATTCTGTGTAACAGCACACACATGCACACACACACACATACACACACTAATGTCTGTATAGTAACACATGAGAATGCACACACATAACAAATATGAGATCAATTAAATATACAATAAGAGATATAACAGATTAGACATATTCACACACATATGTAAATATTCTTTAAAATTTACTGTATTTATAGGTGATTTTCTAAGCACAGATTAGATGTGGCACAAGGCCAAGAGTATGAGAGACCTAGTGAAGAATGAACTCACTACTCATTTGTAATGATTCTATCAAAACAAGCTTGCTAGCCTTTATACCACGTACGCGTTGGTGCAATCAGCTCGGAATGAGAACTCGGAAAGCCAAGTTTGAATTCCTGTTGAAATTGTTGCATTCACTTATGCACAAATATCCTTAAGAAAGATATTAATCTATCTCTTCTCCCTCCAGTTATGGTTTAAATAGCAGGGCAGACTGGGTTTTATAGCCTTGGTTGGCAACCAGACTACCCAAGAAAGGAAAATCTTCTGCCTAGTCAGTCATGGATCAAAAGATACATGATTCCCCAAGCCTGTATCACATATGGCACTTAACTGACTGGCTGATATTTATAGGAGAAGAGTGGTTGGTATCAGAGACAGTGTTTATGAATATAAAGATATTGTAAATAGAAATTAACACTGCATGAAACTGTCAAATTCATACCTCAACTGAACACTCAGGCCATGTCTATGCTGTATTGATTCATATATACCCACTGTTTGACACATATTATATATATATATATACTCACTGTTTCACACACACACACACACACACACACACACACATATATATATATATATATATATATATCATCATTTATCCATCACACCCAATGGTGCATAGGGCAGCAACTTTTTGTTGCTGTTTCTGTAACAAACTGTTTTTTTACAGGACAAGGTTGTTAGCCCTGCACCCAACCCCCAAACCTGGAAGACCGGTGGACTACTCTTGGTCCTTACATTTACAGCACCTGGTATTCTCAAATGGTCACCCATTTAAGTACTGACCAGACTTGGTGTTGCTTAACTTCGGTGATCGAATGGGAACTGGTGTATTCAACACAATATAGCCGTAGATATATAGATATATAGCGTTAGCTATTTTTGGTAACTGTTATTGTTGCTTAGCAAAGTTTTATGTCAACACAAGATAACATTGTCACTGATGGTGGGTGTTTTTATGTTAACATCCTTATAACCTCTCTGAAGATGGCTCATGTGAACCAAAAGCTTAGAACCAACTTCATAGAAAATTATCCAAATGTTGGAGAATTTTTATCTTTATTTTCACCTGAAATTAAAGCCAAAATACAATGTTTAGAACGACTCATGATTAAACATAATAGACATTCATTGTCTCTTATATTTAACAGTATATGTTTAGAAAATTATCTGTTGCCTCGATACACTAAATATATATACAAATGAATAAGGAACAACGAAAATATTTGCAACATTCAAAACATTAATTCAGACAGTGGTCAACATAGAAATAGAGCAATGAATATTTATTATAAATTATACTTTAGAACATGTACAAACTATAATCTACTATAAAATTGTACATTTGTTTTGACATTGAAAGAACAATGTCTCATCAGGTAGTGAGCAATGATGGTAATAAATATTGTTTTTGAAAAGAAATTTATGAAAATTCACATCCTTTTATTGGCAAAACTTTTTTGTACGAGGTAAAGAGGATAGGAAAGATGAGAAAACAAAAAATAGAAATCAAAAAAAGGGGAAAGAGAAGGACACAGAGGAAAGAAAGAAAGAAAGAAAGAAAGAAAGAAAGAAAGAAAGAAAGAAGACACAAAAGGAAAGAGCCAATGAAAAACAACTCAAGGAGAAATAGACCCCAAATTTAGGTAAGAAGTAAAGTATAAGCATATACAGATGCCTGGGCTTATCAAAGAGGAAAAAGTGAGAAAATGCACAGAGGGGGAAGAAAGTGGCCGGGGGAGACAACAGAAAACAAAAGAAGTTGCAAATAAATAGAGATTTGAAACTTTGGCCGGAAAGGAATTTTAGATAGATACATTTGTTCGTAACATTGTATAAAACTAAATCTTTTGGCATTTAAAAAAAATGATGAAATCATACACATAAACATATATATATATATATATATATATATATATACTATAGTCATCCGCAGACTGATCTGTTTTGCTGTATTACAGCTCATCAGTATGGCTTAGACTCTGGTCGCTTCCTAACCCAGGATCAAAACTCTACCGAATTGGTGTCAGTCGGCGATCCTAATTCATATATATAAACATATATATACATAATTTATATATTCTTCTTCTTATTTTTATCACTTTAATCATTACTTTTAGTAAATATTCATATTTGAGTAGATGCTCCATTTACTTATTAGACAGTATTTTTATTCATTTTTGTTTACTAGTCTAAATATTTTAGAAATTTCATGAAAGAAAAATATGCCTTAACCACATCAACCATGGAGCAGCCTTACCGATCAAGACTTGTAGACTTTGATTAGTTGTGCTTAGTTGAATTTGTAACATATATAAATGTAGATAGAAAAGTAAAAGTTGATAAGATAGTGATGCACACAGGGGCTCCGAATCAGGCTATGCCCCTCCCTGGCTGTGAGATTTGTGGGTATTATGCAACAACCCTGAATACTTGTTGCAAAATAAAATCCTTACAGTTACTTTCATAAATGAATGCAATCTTTAAACCTTGTGTGTTGTTGACCCCTCGACACACAACACACATGGTCTGAAGATTGTGTTCAAGTTAAAAATAGGCTGCCACCACTCAGTGTTGACCTCGGCATCAACTTTTATATTTACACACACTCTATCACCAATACTGCACACTTTTATCCATAAATATGGCATCCCTCATTTTATTTATATATATATACTAGCAGTATAGCCCGGCGTTGCTCAGGTGTAATGAAAGCTTTAAAACTAATCCATGGTCCTGGAGCTCAGACTCAGCTTAAAGAATATGTGTGTGAATTTTGGAGAGAATCGGATAAAAATTGTGGATTTGTATAAAGGACATACAGACAAATAAACAGACACACACACAAACATCTTGCCTTTTATATATATATTATCGACTTTCTGCACTATTGTAAGAACTACAACCTTGAAACTTCTGAATATCATTTCTTATATCTTTGTCTATGAGTGTATCAAATTTAAAATCAGACCACTTCTTTTATAACCCAATTTATTCAATTATCGATTCTCGATATTTATCGGGGATACCTCGACACAAAACCTAACTAAGAACACTCGCAGATGCTTATAGTACAAATGTGTAAATTTTCAAGAAAATTGGTTCAGCAAATTTCGGAGTCTATAGGTAACGGACACACACACACACAAAGTTCCATTCATAAATAAGTTTATATATATGTATATACACACACACATATAAACATAAAAATATATATGCTGTGTATAAACACATATTTTACTGATAGATGTAAAGAGCATTTACATGTGTGCCTTCTCGATAAATCTCTGTAAAACAGAATTGCTTCTTTCTGGCCTATAAGAAGGTATAAAATTTTCACAAAAATATGAAAAAAATGAAAGGAAAATGAATTCAAGAATAAATGAGACAGAAAAGAAAAATAACGTTTAAAGACTAAAATCAAAGTAATTCTGTTGAAATCTTATTCATCTTTTGTAACTGAAAAATTTTGGACAAAAAGAAGCAATGCCTAAAAAATTATTTCAATTTTCAAACTGCTGGTTATAAGTTATTTAATTATCTCCCTTTATTTCGGCCATATTTTCCTTCTGTATTTTGGTCTAGACAATTTCACTGACTCCTCAATCTTCTTTTATGACTGTAGTTTACTTACAGTTTTTTATTATTATTAGGTATCATATTGAAAATATAGCTTTTATGTGTTATTGTAGAAACGGTGTTCTTTATTCTCATTGTTGCTGGTAAATAAGTAGACAAGAAAAATTCCAAACCCGTATTAAAAAAAAGAAACAGCAAATTTGTATCAAAGGTGATAATATGAAAAATTACTTTAATATCACATCTTTATCATTTTAAAATAAAAATAAAACAAAATTATTTACAAAATAATCTTTTATAAATTACCAAAAGGCTAAACTTTGTCTGTGTCTTAAATAAGTAAAACAAAGCAAACATTTTTGTCTGAATTTCTGAGATAAGTGGCTATCATTATTTAGACTATTGTAATTATTACAGTAATTGTAAGTTCAATTCCTGGGCTGTGCAGTGTATATTTGAACTTAGTGGAAACAGGGTAATGCAAACTGATCAATACTAATATCAGAACTAAATGAGATATCTGTAGACATATGTAGTAGGATAAGAACAGTCTAATGGTCTACACCTGTCAGTCAGTTGAAGTGCCATACGTGATACACGTTTGGGCGATCATGTCTCGAAAGAGACATGACTGACTGGGCAGAAGATTATCCCGCAGTAGGTTGCCATTGCTTTCTGCGGTAGACTGGTTGCCGACCAAGGCTATAGAATCCAATCTGTCCTGCTATTTAACCCATAACTGGAAGGAAGAGACGGATTAATACCTTTCCCAAGGGTATTTGCGCATAAGTGAATACAATGGATTCAACTGGAATTCGAACTCGGCTACCCGAAATAAAAGTGTAGGGATTCAGAAGAGATACAAAAGGTTCTTATCTCTCTTTGGTGGAGATAAGTCATGTGGGTCACATGACATGTTTTAGTGACAGCACTCTATACAGTGACAATAGTAGCAGTCAAATTCAATTTGTTTATAACAGGTGAGGCTATAGCCGGTTATCTTATCTATTATTTTCCCATTGTAGTTCTAGTGAAGGGTAATTGTATACTGTTGCAGGTTAATGGAATTTGGCCTTGTGGTAGATAGCCCACTATAAATCATAAAATGATTATAAAATCAAGAAAAGCAAATTGAGTTGAAAAATAACATTTTTATATATACACATATCAATGAATGTTTTTACAATTAAAGTAATAACTTGAAGTATAGGTCCAACAGAGGTTAAAATGTTCATGGCAAATAATAAGCTGAAAGAAATTTAAGGCTTAGGAATTTGGGAGCATCGTGAGTAAGGAATGTCTTTGATGTAGTCGCTCCTCATGTTAGTAAGTACTTTTGAGACAGGGAAGAAAGTAAGGAGAGGTGAAGGGAGACGAACGTAGTAAGCCACTTGACTTCGATCAAGGGAGATACTAATTACATTCGTCTCTCTGTGTCTCTGCATCGGCTGTCTGTCTGGGTGCTTTCTGTCTTGGCTTTTTATTTCTGCTTTTTGGATCAACAGCAATTCATTTGGGATTTCACACTTGAATTTGATTCTGGGCTTCCCATTGGCTGGTAAATAAAATTTGCATAGGCTCGCGAAATGGAAATTTAATATTTGATTAATTTTTATTTTTCAACTGGAACGTCTGTGTGAACCCGGATGTGCAACGACGACTTTTGGTCATTTGCTTTTTTGTCGTGAGAGAGCAAACATCCGGTCCATCGCTTTTGTTCGGTCAGTATCACCACAAGGCTGCTTTATTTTGGTCTGGATCAAAGGGGCCCACATTGAGGGTAAATCAGCCTCCCTTACAGCTTGTAAGTTTATGGTGCTGTTTTCCTTTGGGAATGTATCTTTTCCAGATATAGAAAGAAACTCCAGCTTGCAGTCCTCAATTTGTGAAAACCCAAGACTTGCTGTTTCCCATTTGTGGAATATGTCCTTGAATCGGATATTGATGAATCTGATCAGTTTGAATCTAGAACCCTAAACATGGCCTCTTCAAACACAGAAGTATCTCAATATTATGTGGAAGAACCTTCTTTTTTGTTTCTCCTTGTACTCTTTTTTGCTGTGTAGCTATATTTGATATATTATTCCCTGTGTGGGACATGTGTATATATGTATATATAGTGTTGTGTATGCCATAGACTATAAAAGTTTCTCTGAGAACAAACATGTTTGTCATTCTTTTTTCTTTCAGCCATTCCATTAATGATATATTGGTGTTATTCTATTATGGATATAATAATGCCCATAATGGAAGAAATACAAATGATAGAATAATCTTTCTTCCCTAGTTCTTTCCCATTACAAAGGGTTCAGTATGGAATTCCCTGAAGGTCTGATGAAGGCCTGAGGTATGAACAGACAAAATATTGTGATCACAACAACAATGATGAAGAATTTGTTTGCATGTAAATAGTGCAAAGGAAACAAAAAATTATTATCAGTTTTTATATCTAAACTTATTTATAAATGGAACTTTGTGTGTGTGTGTGTGTGTGTGTGTGTGTGTGTGTGTGTGTGTGTGTGTGTGTGTGTGTGTGTGTGTCCGTTACCTATAGACTCCAAAACAGCTGAACTGATTTTATTGAAAATTTACACAGTTGTACTATAAGCGTCTGCGAGTGTTCTTAGCTAGGTTTCTGTGTCGAGGTACCCCTGATAAATATTGAAAATTGATAATCAAAAAGATCGGGTTATAGAAGGAGTGGTCCGATTTTAATCAAATTTCATTCACTCATAGACAAAGACATAAGAAACAATATTCAGAAGTTTCAAGGTTGCAGTTCTTACAATAGTGCAGAAGATTGATAATATATATATATAAAAGCAAGATGTTTGTGTGTGTGTCTGTTTATCTGCCTGTATGTCTGTATTTTTTCAGCCCTTTTATTTTAGTTTTTGCTTCGGGTTTGGCTCTAAGTAGGTATAATTGTAGTTCTTAGTGTCAGCCATGATACCATTTACTCAGAGGACTTATTTAGCCTTCAAAATTCAGTTTATGACAATAAAAAAAAAAACTTATTTGATATCGATACCAGGAAATGAAAATTTGACTTACATCCATTCATTTTTCTTTCAGTCTACGGTTTCGCTTTAACTGGAAACAACTATTGCTTTTTAGTTTTTCGTGCCAACGACAAAGAGTCTGAGCTCCAGGACCATGGATTAGTTTTAAAACTTCCATTACACCTGAGCAATGCCGGAATATACTGCTAGTAATCATTAAAAGCAGAAATTAGTTTTTCAAAGCATATTTTAATCAATATTTCATTATTTATATTTAATTTAAATTTTAAAAATTGCCATTTATAAGCCCCGTTTCTGTTGAATAATATTTTTTAAATCAGTCATGGTCTATTCTGGTGATTTGCTGGTCTTGTCTGAATGTACTTTATGTTTTGATAGTTGGCACATTAGTCCAACCCTTTGTGAAATGTAATTGCCAGTTCTACTCTGTTTCTTTTCTTGCAATTCCTGCCTGTGGAACTTCCTTTCATTTACTTATTTCCCTGATAGCTACAATGTCCAAAAATTTAAATGCATTTTCAGTTTTCATCTTCAACATTTTTGAATCTCATTCATCTTTTATGCTATCCTCAATACCCGCTGTAACCATTCTTTTCCCTCACTGTAACACCCCTGTAGACTAGTCGGAATTCCAGCTTGCTTGAAGTGAAATGATTAAAAAAAAATTTTGTTTCAAGGGTTAATAAAACATCATCAGCCCACAATAGAATTATAAAATTATAAACAAATCACATACAAGAAGCAAACAATGAGAAAAGACAAAAATGACGCAATGCTTCAGTATCTTTGCCTGTGGATAATCTAAGTTGTGTATGATAGCTTTGGTGATGTTCTGGTATGGGGCAATGAGAAACCAAGATAGTAAAACAATACCACCACATGTGGTATATGTAAAAAAAAACTCTCTGGATTAAATGTCAAAAGACACTGCCATAACTACACACTTTATCATGTTTTTAAGGGGTTCTGCCAGAAACTACTGCTTGGCTCATATCTTATTCATGAAAAGGTAATACAGTAACCCCAATGTTATACATTCGCTGATGATATATGGACTGAATGTACGAGCATCAATAAGGTTTTGGAGAGAATGGAAACAAAATGGAAACTTATACATAACATCAGGAAGAGACAATTGAAGTTTCTGGGACACATAATGAGGAAGAAGGGCTTAGAGAATCTGATACTCACAGGGTCGGTAGAGGGAAAGAGGAACAAAGGAAAAGAGCATTAAGCTAATGGATGGCAGAGCAGGGTTTGGAAGTAAAAACAAGACAAAATATATTAAAAACTAAAAAGGAGAGGAAGTTGTGGAGGGCCATGACCACCTACGTCTTGAAGGGACATGGAACATAAAAGAAAGAGAAAAACTTCCACCAACAGGTCCTCAGGTAGCAGATAGTAGAACAGCTACGTAATGGAATGAACTGCAATGAGTGACAATAAGCATTCTTGGATAAAAAGCATAATATCTGGAAACCTCTGCTGCCAAAGTTATGGTGAAGAAATTGGCAGGAAGATGTTGGGTGTGGTCAGTGGCAAAACCTAATGGACCAAATGTTTGGTATGTTCAATACCAAACAGCGGGTATTGAGGATAGCATAAAAGATGAATGAGATTCAAAAATGTTGAAGATGAAAACTGAAAATGCATTTAAATTTTTGGACATTGTAGCTATCAGGGAAGTAAGTAAATGAAAGGAAGTTCCACAGGCAGGAATTGCAAGAAAAGAAACAGAGTAGAACTGGCAATTACATTTCACAATTTTAGCAGTAAAAGGGTCGGACTAATGTGCCAACTATCAAAAAATAAAATAATGTAATGTCATGCAAAAATATCCTTCATACTGGACAGAGACTAAATTAGTATTAATCTGATAGAAACTGTGGTAACATATCCAGTGGTGCCTTGTCTCCTAGTATATATGTATCCAAAAAGTTTTGATGACAAGGGTGTCTTGATAGGATAGCTTCCTTATGTGTTCTTTTAATGTGCAGATCCTTGACTCTCAGGTGGATATTGCTAACCTAGAAAAATAATTGACTTCTAGATTTTGAAAGATTTGCTTTGCTATAAATTCAGTTTGGAATTTTGATTTTATTTCTTGCCATTCAAAACATGTCTGAATGATTATTTACATGGTTCAGACTATTGTTCTCATCTTTATTGCCATGTTTACGATGTTTTGCCCGTTGTACACACCAGCCTTCTTCAAAGAGACATAGTCCAGTGGATATAGGCATTGGTTAGTTCCAGTGACTTGACCCAAAGAATTGTGAGCTCAATATCTGATTACAACAGTGGTAAACAAATAACCGTGAGAGTTGAGCTAAAGGGAAATAACTACATGGCATTTGGAAGTGGCATTGCACAGAGAATTAAAATTCTATACCCTGCAGTCTTGATTTTACAACGGCCAAAACATCATAAGCATGACATTAAAAATGAGGACAATAGTCCGAACAATGTAAATAATGTAAATACTACCTCATCTCAGAAGTATTGATAAATGTTTGAATGTGTATGAGTTTGAGTTTAGTTTAATGGCATATCAACCTCTGTTGGTTATTTAATGCCCAAAAAGTGGGGGTTTTAAGTTATTTTTTTTAATGTTTGGTTGTAGTGAGAAGATTGATTTAGTCAGATTTTGATGAAAATTTTTTTCCTTTTCTTATTATTTTATTATTTTAGAAAACTAAAGATGTCTTCTAGTTTTGTAATCAAAAATGTATTACTTGTAATAATTTTTTCCTTCAAAAATATATTATGGCCATAATTTTTTTCCTTCAAAAATGTATTGTTGGTAATATTTTCCCTTCAAAAATCTATATTTTTCTATAAAAGTCTATTTTTATGCATATTTTTCTATAAAAGTCTATTTTTATACTTTCATAGTGTTTAGACCCTAGTTTGAAGGTTAACTATTTTATCCATAACAGATGCTACCACCCCGGGTCAGGGTGGACCTGGGAGCAACAGCAATTAAGAGGTGATTCCACACTCCTCACAACCTCCCATCCAGAGGCCTTGCTGCCGGATGCAGTTTATTGTTATACTCAGGACCAATGTCTGAATGATATCAAATATTTTGAATAAGATATATTTGCATTATGAGGCATGGTAAATATAACTCTTACTAACTCCATATTAAATCATGATTTATTTTACTTTCATTTTCTTCAATTTTAAGCACTTCAACTGCAACAAATGAATATTATGTATCTTTATCGAATAATTTTTTTTTCCATATGCGTGTGTTGAACTTGAATCTGTTTTGTCAGTCTTGCCTTTTATTGTTTGTTCTTAATTTGTTCTGTTATTTTTATTTTATTTTTAAATTTTTTTTGTATCAGACAATATTTAGGATGGTGCACAATTAGCATGAATGGAACAGTGGGACCCACTCAGACATTCTAAAAGGCAATACTTAGAGAACTGAGAGCCATTCAGGGAATGCTGACAGGTTGAGAATTTATGCTTTTTTTTTATTCTTTTTTCTCATTTACTTTTAAATACAAGAACCTGATCAATAACACCAAAGCTTTGTGTATACTTCAGAGCATGAGGATAGAAGAACCATTGCTTTCTGAAGTTCTTGTGGTGAAAGGAAACAGAGTTGATAATAATGATGTAGTCATGAGACCGAGTTCATTTATACTCAACTTTCTCTTTGGTAAATATGGACTGCTATTTTAACAACACTTTTTTTTCCGCTTCAGGTGACGTCTCGTGGGATGACACTAATCAGTTATAGTCACATGTTTCTTTTTTAAATGCTTACTTGAAATGGCAGTGAATGTGAGACGGTTTCATTATAAATGAATAAGAGAGTTGAAGTGGCAGAATTGTGGGTTTACTGTCAAATGCTGAGAATATTATGGACAGAACATGTAAACAACAAGGAAGTTCGAAGGAAAATAGGAACTTTTTAAATAATTAATTTTTATTTTAAATTCTGAATTACTTTTTATTACTTATATTATTATTTACTTTTTCTTTCCCTCTCTGTGTCTTTTCTATAAATATGTTCAATGTAATTGTTTCAATGAGCTCTTTGCTATCACATCTAGATTTTACAAATATGAATACAGTACTAGACTAGTGATTAGGTCTCATCATTTTACAGTTGAATTGGTTAGATGTAATCATAACTTCTATGCTAACAATTTCTTTTCTTGCACTTTTCCCTTGTGGAACTCACTTCTGGCTCCATCCTTTCCAGCCAACTTTAATCTTCAAAAATTTAAATGCAATATCAATCACTATCTACTGTCTTCCTGATTACTCATCTGCTGTTCTCACTTCTGTTATGTCGCCAAGTATAAATGAATAACTCAACAACAGAATCAGAATATAAGTTGTATTCCACGGAAAGACAGTTAGTATGTACAGAAGTGATTAGTAATATTTACAATAGAAAGATACAAGAGTCCAATCCGTCGTAAGACGTGTGTATACGTGATTACTTTCGGTACGCCACCGGAAGTGTGACTAACTCTTCACTGACTCACACTGATTCTTCAGTAACTCATTAGAGAACTCTCAAGTGACTCTCTACCGACTCTCTACGACTCCCTACGACTTCCCTGTAGAGAATCCACCATTGCTATATATAGCAATGGGAACAGTCCATTTGTAGTCAAATAGGAGCGGCGCCCTAACAACTTCTTAGTAATGTTTCTCTTTTCTTATTCTTTCACACACAGAAGGAAAGACTTTAAGCAACTGAAATGTGGTTCTACAGAAGGATGCTGAGGATACCATAGATGGAACACTCGAACAATGACAGGATTTTGGAGAGGATAGATATAAAAAGAAAACTAAATACTTAACATAAAAAAAAACACAGCTGAAGTATTTGGGACATGTTTGCATTGTGGTGCAGTGAATATTAACTCGGAATGACAAATCAGGGAGCCGAGTTCAAAATTCAGTTGAATTCATTGCATTCACTTATGCACAAATAACCTTGGGAAAGGTATTAATCCATCACTTTCCTCCAGACAGATTGGGTTCTATAGCCTCGACTGGCAACCGGTCTACCGTAGAAAGTAATGGCAACTTACTGCGGGATAATCTTCTGCCCAGTCAGTCATGTCTCTTTTGAGACATGATTGCCCAAAGTGTGTATTATGTCTGGCACTTAACTGACTGACTGAATGAGGAAGGAGGGCTTGGAGAACTTGATGCTCATGGAACAGATAGAAGGGAAGAGAGACAAGGAGAAGCAATGCACAACATCCCTGATGGACTTGATCAGATAGATGGTGGAGCGAGGGCTGAGTGAAATAACAGTAGAAGGTGTATTAAACGCAACAAGAGATAGGGAAAAGTAGAGGACCATGATCGCCAACATCCTGAATAGACATAGCACACAGAAGTAGAAGAAGAAGAAGAAGAACCCTTTGTAGCTTTACTGCTTGCTTGGGTGAACTTGTGTCTACTAAAATATCTAATACAACAGCTACATAAACATTAAAACACCCCTACAAAATATTTATAAGCCAATAACAATAAAGTACTTACATCTTAAAACACACCAATTAAAACATACAATGCTACACCATAGAATACAAACCAAAAAGAACACATGGCCAAGTGGATATAGGCGTTGGTTAGTTCCTGTGACTTGACCCAAAGAGTTGTGAACAAGTAACTTAAAGGATTAGAGGGAGATAAATCATGACTACCAGAAGAGGCTATACACAAGGAATGGAGATCATATACCCCAGTGATTGTAATAAAGTGTTCAGTTCAAATTTCCTAGCAAATTAAGAAGGCCGGAGCGTACAAACGTCGTACAAATGGCAACTAAGATGACGACAATAGTCCGAATAATGTAAATACTGTAAATACTACCTCATCTCAGAAATATAGACAAAAACCAAAAAGGTTGTTTCATTCAGTCAGTCAAGTGCCTGACTGGGAAGAAGATTATCCCACAGTAGGTTGCCATTGCTTTCTACAGAAGACTGGTTGCCAGCCAAGGCTATAGAACCCAATCTGTCCTGTTATTTAATCCATAACTGGAGGGAAGAGACGGATTAATACCTTTCCCAAGGGTATTTGTGTGTAAGTGAATACAAGGAATTCAACTGGAATTCAACTGGAATTCAAACTTGGCTCCCCGATTTCTTATTCCGAGTTGATATCCATTGCACCACAACGCACATCCTAATGTTGTTTCATTATTCATCATAAATCAGATAGCTACTACCAAAAACTTGCATAAACATAATAGCAGACATACCAGATTGTATTTTAGGGCCAATTAGGAATAAATAAAATAATATTATTCGGGAGCTGATTTTTTAGGAAATAAGGCATAAATATCACAAAGTCCAGCCCCAAGCAGGAGAATCACAAGTGTCACCACAGCCTATATCACTCTAGCTGCTGATATTTAAGAACCTGTTCACATTCAAGCACAAAAGCAACAGTCAACTCAACACTGACCAAACTAGAAAGAGACTGCTTCAGACTACAGAGCCAGCATCCAGAGTAAGAACTAAATTCTACCTATCTCCTTTATCCACATTCTTACTAAACACACATACACACACTGACTCTTTCACTCTAACACACATGTTACCACATTTCACCATTATCACATACGTACACAGTATTCTATCCAAGAACTCTATTAACTAAAGTAATGACATTACTCACCTGATACATTCAAGCAAGTTGTTGTTGTAATATAAAATTAATGATATTTGTCAATACTACGTTATATTTTTCTACTGAATTTATTCTTTTCATGAAAGTTGTGGGATTATACGAAATGGATGAATTAGGAGCAGTCCAGTGACAATGTTTTACTTTATTTGATTGAATCCTGACACTTTGAATTTTGATGTATAACATAAACCCGAGTAGAAGGATTCTTAAAATTGATTTTAAAAAAATTGTTGCAAGAATGTGTATCTATCTAAATCTAAACTTATTTATAAATGGAACTTTGTCTGTGTGTGTGTGTGTGTGTATCCATTACCTATAGACTCCGAAATGCCTGAACCAATTTTATTGAAAATTTACACAGTTGTAATATAAGCGTATGCGAGTGTTCTTAGCTAGGTTTTGTGTCAAGGTACCCCTGATAAATATCAAAAATCAATAATCAAAAAAATCGGGTTATAGAAGGAGTAGTCTGATTTTAATCAAATTTCATACACTCATAGACAAAGACATAAGAAACAATATTCAGAAGTTTCAAGATTGCAGTTCTTACAATAGTGCAGAAAATTTGATATTGATACCAGGAAATCAAAATTTGACTTACATCCATTCATTTTTCTTTCAGTCTACTGTTTCGCTTTAATTGGAAACAACTATTGCTTTTTAGTCTTTCATGCCAACGTCCAAAGAGTCTGAGCTCCAGGACCATGGATTAGTGTTAAAACTTTCATTACACCCGAGCAACGCCGGGCTATACTGCTAGTGATAAAATAAAGCAAAGAACAAAGTAAGAAACGTGTCTCAATCTAAATGCCATTTTTATCTTTCTTTTCTTCGACATCCTCTGTACATTTTTTATTCTCTCTCTGTAACCTCCTGTGCACCAGTGACATTTCTGCCTTGCTTGGGGTGAAATGATTACAAGAATATATTTTCATGGTAATTGTTCTGATGAGCTTTCCACATTGGCAATTAGATGTCAAAAATTTCTTTTTTGAATTACTATATGTAACTGTAAGTTCTATGCTAACAGTTTCTTCTCTCTCACTTATTGTTTGTGGAACTCTCTTCTGACTTCCTGATTTCAGTCTTCAAAAATTTAAATGCAATGTCAATCATCATCTTCTATCTCCTTGAAATCTAATCTTTTATTGACCACTGTGTTTCTTTCTTTCTCGGTAACATCTTGCACTCTAGTAGATTTTATTGCCTTGCTTGGAGTGAAATGATAAAAAAAGAATTCTACAAGTCTGAAGATGACAATTATTGCATTTAAATTTCTGAAGATTGTAGTTGAAAAAAAAAAAATTTACGAGAAGGAACTATTAGAATAGAACTTACAGTTACATCAAACAGTAAACTTTATATAGCTTGACAAAAGTTCATGGGCTACCCAGACTGTGACATGACAGTGAAAAGTGCTTCAAAACAAAACTAAAATTTACAGATAAAAGTAACAGCCATTTCCATTTTGATTATAACTTGTGTTGTTCATATTATTCAAAATAGTTATCTAAAGTTTTTGGGTGGTGACTGACTTGAAAAACTTTCTGTATGCTAATTTTAATTTTAATCCATTCACCCCAAGCAATGAGATAAAGCCACTAGGATACAAGGGGGTTATTACGAATGAAAGAAACTAAGAAATATAATTAAGAAGACAGGATATTTACTGCTGAAATTGTTACTTGTAACTGTAAGTTCTATTCTAATAGTTTCTTCTCTCTCACTTCTCATTTGGGGAATTTTCTTTTGGTTTCCTGCTTTCCTGTCAACTACGATCTTCAAAAATTTAAATGCAATGTCAGTCATCATTTGTTTTCTTGAATTCTGTTCCTTTACTGTTGTATCTGTGTTTTTTTTCTCAGTAACATCTTGTATCCAAGTAGCTTCATTGGCTTGCTTGTGATGAATTTATTAAAAAAGTATCTTTTCCAAGAATGCATGGCATTTTGTAAATAATAAAAAAAAAGAAACCTGTGGAAAGTTTTGATCACGTTCATTTTTAAGGAACCCGACATTTAAAATTATTAAGTAGAAAAGGTCTTTTTTTTCTCGATGTCTTAATTTCTTCACCTTCTTTTTTTCTTTATTTTAATTTAATTTGAATAAAACTAAATTCATATCCCATTCTCCAAGGTTATTAAATAAAATCAATAATCAATAATGAAAAAGTCATGATCTGTTTTAATCTGTATGGCTTTTGCTACAGAAAATCATTTGCTGTTAATTTTCTCAATACTCTACATTTTGTTTTTGCCTTTTTTTTTTTCATTGATTTCTTTTTTGGGGAAGAGATTGGTCACATCATTTTATATTCAATTTTCTCCTGAAATAAACTGATCTATCAATTTCTGGATAGAAAGTGAAATATATAAAAAAAAAAAGTTAAAATCATATTCTACAAACAATTTACTTTCCTTTCTTGCTAAAAATAAGAAAAAAGAAATATTTGACTCATAACGGCACAAACATTGCAAGTGTTTATGTAATCATCATCTAAACATAATGAATGTCTTTCACACTGTGTAATTTACTCTGTGTAAGAGCAAAGTCTTTTCTAACAGATACATGAAAACAGATTTGATCTAGGGGTATTAAATTCTACCCATGTAGCACTTCACATCACCTACTTTTCTATTTATTAATCCAGTCACAAATTATACAAACCTAAGAAGGTGGATCAATAAATTTGTAGCTTGACCCATACTTATTGAATTGTAAAATTAAGAAATTTTATCAGATTATGAAATTTATTACAGTTATGAACTTTGTTCAAATTATGAAATTTGTTCAAATTATGAAATTTGTTTAAATTAGAGAATTTGAACAAATTATAAAATTTTAACAATTTTTGAAATTGTGAGCAAATTATGAAATTTGATATTCTGGTCAGCTTTCAGAGTGGCCAGTTGTATGTGTAATCTATTTATGTATAAAATTCTATGACTTTCATTAGTCTGTCACACCCTGTAAAATAGCTATACACTGACCGAAAAAAACAAATTTTGTAGAGAAGCACAAGAAGGTAAGGGTTATAAAATTACAGCTGGTTTTACTAGAGTGAGTAGAAATTTTTCATTAATTTTTTTAAAAAAATTAAAAGTTTTATTATCTAACATGAAAAATACTCCCACTACTTTAAAAACAATTTAATGCTTAAAATAACAAATGCTTATTTAATAAAAATGCAATATTGTTTTTTGGTATCTTTTCTTTAAGTTTTTATATATACATGAATCCAGTTTCCAGTTCTTCCTGCATTTGCAAGAACTATATAAAAAAAAAATCACAGGGCCAAATGTTTCAAAAAGTTGGAATTTGGTTCCATAAAGAAATCTTAATACTTGACCAGTTGTATGCTGCATGCTCAAGAGTAAGAAATGCAAAGAATTTATTCTTCGCTGTTAAAAAGGGAAAAAAATTTTCTGAAAAATATTGTTTTTCACTTTCAATAACCCCTTGCATCCTAGTGGCTATAAAATTAAATTAAATTAAAGAAAATATTAAACCAATAAGTAGGGTTTTTGTCAAAGTATTTTTCAAAACAAATCAGTTTATTCAAACTTCAAAAACAGTAGCAATAACTTCAACAATAATAAATATTGTGAGAATTTCAATGTAGGTCAGTGTGTTGCAAAAGATTTCTAGTCTATCATATAAAACACAAAGTAACTTTATATATTTATTGATCATTTAAACTAAATGAGGTTCCTGGGACATGTAATGAGGAAGGAGGGCCTGGAGAATTTAATACTCACAGGTCAGATAAAAGGAAGGAGAGACAGGGGAAAGCAGCTTTATTGGCTGGCCAAAGCAAAGGCTTCCTGGCTGCCACTCGTCCAAAGCGACCCACCTCTCGAAGCCTTTGCTTCACTGTATTTACAGAGTCCAGATCAACACTGTCGGTATTCACTTTTGCTTGTATTTGAGTGGCAGTTTTCTTCCTGTTTCTTACATTCTTCAATACTATTCTGTGGTTCTCTCTTACTGATGTTTTCTGTTTTCTCCCTGTTCTTTTTTGGTTGGCATTGCTTCCAGTTTTGTCGTTTCTATGCAGTGCAAACTGAACTGCATACCTGGACACATTCAGTCTCTTAGCTTAGCTATCCTCCTTTGGGAATAACCTTTATTCAAGATTTAAATTTGAGCTCTTATCTCTACAAATAACTTTTGAGGCATGGCTAAACTGAAATACAATAAAAAAACCAAAAAAAAACAAACCGAAAAACTACAGTGTGGAACCACCTAGCAAGAGTACTTCCTAACCTGACTTCATACAGAAAAATGAAGAAAATTTAGGGTGATTCGGACGAGTTCATCTTTGTTTCCTTGCCTTGCAAAGTTTTGCAAAGCAATAAGAACAAAAAAACCATTCTATCTTCATTTAGAATTTAAATACTAAAAATAGTATGAAATACATCATTTCTTTTAAAAACTTGGGTGACCTAATAATTTTGGCCAGTAGTGTGTATCACTTAACTGACTGACTGATTGACTGGGTTGATCCTTGCATAAAATACAGGGTGATCTAAAAGTAGATGGACAGTAGGTGGAATAGATTTGTGTATCAATTCCAGCAAGATGGATCTCCTCCACATTATTCAAGAGCAGTCTGTGAGTTTCTTGATGAAACATTTCCAGAGAAATGGATTGGCTGAAGAAGTCCAATTGATCGTCAGCTTGTTCGCTTGACTTGACCCTAATAAGTTTGTTATGGTCCACTTACTTTTGGATCACCCTGTAAAGGCATGAAAAATTCAATTTTGATGTTATTCTTTATTCTGCCTCTGTTGCTATTAAAGTGAGAAGCTAATTTCATTATACCATGATAACGGAGTATCTCATTAGTAAATACAGATGATCAGTTACTAATAATTTGTTGCTTTTTTCACCTCTCTTCTTGGTATTTATTAAACTCCCCATGAACGTAGGATGTGAATTTTTCTCTGATGTGTCATGTCTCTCCAGTGATTATGGCTCTCCATAATTTCCTATCTTTGGTAGCTCTTAGCAATGTTTGCCCTTTACTCTCCTTCCCAGATGCTGATCTGACTTTTATTTACATAAGTTTAAAGAAGTTGTTATTTCTCTCTGACTCTTTTGCCTTCAATATGTCTTGCGAGTGTTAAATTTTGCAAGCCCTTTTTTCTCATTACATATTTTAACTCTCTCTTTCAGAAAGGTACTTTTGACTTCAATTTTCTTAAAATTTTCTCATTGCTCAATTTGTCCCCATGGTATTTCTTTATATTAATATTCACCCAAAACAAAGCTCAAGATCCACTCAAGATAGAGGGTTAAAATGTGGTACTGTATGAGCATAAGAAAAAATGAGAAGTTGGGGTTCATAGCATGAAAGATTATGATTAACCTTAGACTTGAAGAGGTCAAGATTGTAGTGATCGGGAGAACATCCTGCTGAAAGTTAATTTGTTAAAATATCTTTTTATATTACTGTTCACCTATTATCAGGCTCAAGAGACACTCAAAGTAGAGTATTAGTCTGTGGTGTATGAGCATAAGAAAATGCAAGAAGGGAAGTTCATAGGGTTACGCTGGAAAATTAACAGTTAACATTAGACTTGAGGGGTCAAGTCTGTAGTGACTAGGAAAACATCTTGCCAAGTGTCTGTTCCACAAAACAGACGTTCTTATGAAGGAACTGCCTAAATGAAACATCTTACTAATATTTCATTAGTAAGATGTTTCATTTAGGCAGTTCCTTCATAAGAACGTCTGATTTGAAACAGGGTTTATTCACTCTTGTGTACATGGTATGGTAGGTCCAAGTTATAAAGGTCAGAGGTGCAGGGATTAAGGAATGTAGCTTGTCAGAACACACAGCATGGAAAGAATTAGAGTAGTGAGAGGCTTGCAGTGTTCTGTCTGTGGGAAAGAGCTATTTTCAGCATCCTTCTGTAGAACCATATCTTTATTGCTTCAAGTTTCATTTTCATCTGTGAGGAAAATGTCCAGCATTCACTGCCACAAAGGAGAAATGCCCGGTACAGGCCAAAGAAATAAAATGCCCAGTTCCTGCAATCTCTGTCATGTTGGTATTCCAATAACCTTCCCATTTTAGTTTTAGTGAGAGGGGTGCTGCTACAGGCTTTGTAATTTTGGGATCAGGCTTCTATCATCACTTTATGAAGGGAGAACTGTTACTACGCTTTGTTTCTGACCTGAATCCTAGGAACAGTGTTATCTATTGTTTCATTCTAGCTTTCTTTCAATATTTCTATTTTAATAATTTTGAAAGCAGTATTCTTTCATGCATGTGACAATAGAGTTAATTATCTTAGGTTTATTCATGTAGAAAATGTATCAAATGTAATTACGAAATTACTCAAATATCATTGTCATTTTTTGACAATATAGGCAAACTAGTTATGTATAATTTAATTCTCCTTTCATACAATGGTATAATTTGCATTTTATTGGATAATTTTTTCAATGTGTGTGTGTGTGCATGTGCATGCACGTGTGGGTGTCCTCTGCTAAACAGATACTTTGAGAGGTCAGTCAGTTATACATGCTTTGGGCAATCATGTCTCGAAAGAAACATGACTGACTAGGCATAAGATTATCCCGCAGTAGGTTGCCATTGCTTTCTGCAGTAAACTGGTTGCCGACCAAGGCTATAGAACCTAATCTGTCCTATTATTTAACCCATAACTGGAGGGAAGAGACAGATTAATAGCTTTCCCGAGGGTATTTGCACGTAAGTGAATGCAAGGAATTCAAGTGGAATTCAAACTCGGCTACTTGATTTGTCGTTCAGAGTCGATATCTACTGCACCACAATGCACGTCCATCCTTTGAGAGGTATTTTGTTTAAATATCTCGTTGCTGGTATTTCACAGTTCTTGACTGCAAAGTGAGTGAATACTTGGGTAAACAACTGTCCCATGAGCACCTTACTAGCCTTGGTGGTAAAAACAGCAAAAAAGCTGCTATAAAAATAGGTATGAAACCTGCTGGTTTGGAGCACATTTTTTTACTAATAAGATTTCTTTAATATTCAGGCTGGTAGATAGAAATAAAATACTGTTTATAAAAAGAATACATTTACTCAAATGAAATTACAGGGTGATGATTTGGAGGGAATACTAATTGGATAATGATTATTAAAATTCTCAGGAGAGTTGGTTGAATGATTGAAAAGAAAATTTAAAACAAAACGTGTTCAAAGATATGTTTTAGAATAATAAAAATAAACTAAGGACAGTTCCAATGGAGAATCATACCCAGATTTAACCAGACAAGATTCAGTAAAATTGAGCAGAATCAAAGTTCTCCAGCCAATCTACTTCTCACAGATAAGAAGAAGACATGATTAATGCCTGAATTTTTTAGGTCCTAAGAAATTAAAATTTGTTTGTTTGTTTACATTATGCTATCTGTTCAGAATGCATGTGTTACATATTATGCTAGCAAGGCAGAACTGCCACTGGTGTGCAAGGGGTTACATAAGAGGTGAGTGATGAGAAAGAGGAAAAGGTTGCAGGGGAGTCAGTGAACGAATAAGAAAAGTATGAGAATACAGGTGTGAAGAGGGCTGCATGAGAGTGTAGTTGAAAGGAAGAACATGATATAAGAGTTGTCAAGGAAAGGATGTGAGTCAAGAAGATAAGAGATAGCAACTGGCTTTGCATTTAAATTCTTGGAGATTGTAGCTGTCAGAGATGCAAGTATACAGAAGGGAATTCCACAGGTGGGAAGCGCAAGAAAAGAAGCTGATAGAGTATAAGTTGTGGTTACATTTGATTGTTTTCACTATAAAAGGGTGGGAATTAGCCGCTAGTCTTGTAACTCAACTAAATTCATGCAGAGGGGTCACTAGGAAGTTAAGCTCATCCGAGTAGAAGCTGTGAAAGCATTTGTAGAAGAGACAGAGGGAAGCCACATTACAAATTCTTTGTTGGATTTTGTCAAGAAGCCCAAAATGAATAGCAGAGGCACTCAGCCAGATGTGACAGCAGTATTCAATGCATGGGTGGATGGTAGCTTCATATATGTGCAAGATGGGTTTAGATGAGAAAAACTTCCTGACCTTATCAAGGGATCCAATCTTCCGAGCAGCACATTTAGCTATGGATTCAATCTAGTCATTCTATTTGAGGTTGGCTGATAGATTTAGGCTGAAAAGATGCAGTGTTTTGCTTTCAGGAAGACTAACCTGATCAATTCTGATGGGAGGCAAATAGGTGCGGTTGTCTGTGGTGCTTAAAGGATAGCAGCTTTGTTTTGGAAGCATTAAAATTTATGAGCCATTTCTTACATTAGTCCATAGCAGATTGGAGGTCCTTTTCAAGATCAGCAGCGAAGTTTGCTTTGTCAGCCTCAGCAGATTTCTTATCGAGGTGGGAGTAAATGGTTGTTTGTCAGCATATATGCCTACTTGGGATCTGATTATATCAGGGAGATCATTGATGAAGATAAAAAAAAGTGTAGGACCTAAAATAAAGCCTTGATGGACACCCGCTTTTGTATGATAGTATCTGGAAGCATGCCCATTCAATACTACTTTCATTATGTGATTTGAAAGGAAAGGCTGGATTAGGTCAAGCAATCGTCTAGTTATACCATAGACATGTAGCTTGTGTAGAAGGCCAGCATACCAAATGCATGTTAAATGCTTTGGGGATATCTCGTGCAATAGATCGAGCTTTGCTGTTCTTATCGAGAACTTGATATATATACTTTGTGATGGTCATTAACATATCAGCAGTAGACCTGGTGAAGCAGAAACCATACTGTTTGTTGATAAAAAGGCTGTGGGCTGTGAGGTGTTGAACCACTTCAGCATTAATAATAGCCTCGAGGACTTTGCCAAAAATCAGTAGGTGGCTAATAGACCAATAATTAGAGGGGTCAGAAGGTTCTCCAGCATTCTTAAGTACAGGAACCACAGAAGAGGACTTCCTGCAAGCGGGGAAGCAAGAAGCAGTAACAAACATTTGCTGTAAATGACAATATGTCATAGGATTATGAAGTAATATGCTTATGATATAATACATTTAAGATTTAATACATTCATGATATAATTATAGACATATGATGCAATACATTTCAGATATATTAAAATTATGATATAATTATAGACTTATGATATAAAACATTTAAAATATAATAGATTGATGATATATTTATATTTACATAATACACTTAAGATATAATAGTTATGATACATTTATAGATTTATGATATAATACATTTAAGATATAATAGATTTATTAAATAATAATAGACTTACAATATAATACATTTCAGATATAATAGATTTATGATATATTTATAGTCTTATATAATAACACATAACTTAATAAGTCCTGGGCCTTACATATAGATGGCACCACTAATAAAAAATTCATATGATTTTTATGAAATACTAACCTTGAAATGGCACATGACAATATTTGGGCTTACTCAGATGATTAGCTTACAAGTTACAGTTATTTAAGGGAAGCTACTGTTGCTAATTTTCAAAACAATGGAAAAATCTGAATTTTGTGTGTTGATAAAGCATTGCTTTCTGATAGGAAAAATACTGTTCAAGCAAAGCAATAGTTTGATAAGTGTTATTCAGACTCTACTCCGTCAAAAATGACTTTTAAATGTGGCAGTACAAACACAAATGATGCTGAATGCTCAGGTCGCCCAAAATTGGCAGCTGTCCTAGAAAATACGAAAAAATCTACAAACTCGTTTTGGCCGATCGTAAATTGAATATGTGTGAGATAGCATATGAATTCTTCTGCTCACGCAAATTCAATTTATGATCAGCTGAACATATCAGAAGGCAGTGTATTCATCATTTTGCATGAACATTTGTCAATGAGAAAGCTGTGTTCAAAGTAGGTGCCATGTTTGCTCACAGTCGATCAAAATACAACAACATGTCGATTCAGAGCGTTGTTTGCAAATTGTTCAATGCAACAATAAGGAGTTCTTGCATAAATCTGTGACAATGGATGAAAAATGAATTGACCACTTCACTTTGGAGTCAAATCGGTAGTCAGCCTAACTGACAGCATCAGATGAAAGCCGGCCAAAGCGATCAAAGATGCAAACATCAGCAGGTAAGGTTTTAGCCTCCTTATTTTGGGGTGCGCAAGGTATTATGTTCATTAATTACCTTGAGAAAGGAAGAACCATCAATAGCAAATATTATAAAGCATTATTGGTATGTTTGAAGGAAGAAATTGCCAAAAAAAAAAAAAAAAATACGGCCAAAAATGAAGGAAAAAGTGATTTTTCACCAAGACAATGCACCATGTCACAAGTTGATCACAATGATGACAAAACTACATAAATTGCACTTTGAATTGCTTCCGCATTTTTTTTAATCATTTCACCCCAAGTCAGGCATTCCACTGCCACTATTGCGCAGGGGGTTACATAGAGGAAGGTGAAGTGAAAGAGAGGTTAGATATAGGAAATGTCAGATGGAGGGTGATAGACAGTAAGGATACCGAGGATGAGGGTTGGGCAGATGGGAAGAGTGTTTGAGAGAATGGATGTGGTTAGTGTGTTAGGAGATGTCTGTTGACCTTACATTTAAACTCCTAGAGATTGTAGCTCTCGGGGAAGCAATCATGTGGAAGGGAATTCCACAGGCAGGAAGTGCGAGAAAAGAAGCTGTTAGAGTAGAAATTGCAGTTACATCTGATCGGTTTCCACCCTATTCTCTAGATCTGGTCCGCAGTAACTACAGGCTCTTTGCATACCTCAAAAGAATGCTCCAGGAAAAGAGATTTGCCTCCAATAAAGAAGTGATATCAGAAATTGAGATGTATTTTAAGGCTAAAGACAAATTGTTCTATAAAAAAGGCATCGAATTGTTAGAGAAGTGTTGGAATCAGTGTATCATGTTAGAAAGAGACTATGTTGATAAATAAAGTTGAATTTTGTCTAAAAGTTGTTGTTTTATTAGTTAGGACCTGGAATTATTGAGTGATGTGTTACATTTAAGATATAACAGATTTATGATATAATTATAAACTTATGATATAATACATCTAATGTATAATAGACTTATGATATAATTATAGATTTATGATCTAATACATTTAAGATATAATAGCTTTATTATATAATTATAAACTTATGATGTAATGCATTTAAGATATAATAAATTTATGATGTATTTATAGACTTATCATTTAATACATTTAAGATATAATAGAATTATCATATAAGTGTAGACTAAACATATATATCATTTAAGATATAATAGATTTATGATATAATTATAGATTTATGATATAATAAATTCATAATATAATAGCATTATGATGTAATAGATTTATGATATAATAAATTCATAATATAATAGCATTATGATGTAATAGATTTATGATATAATAAATTCATAATATAATAGCATTATGATGTAATAGATTTATGATATAATAAATTCATAATATAATAGCATTATGATGTAATAGATTTATGATATAATAAATTCATAATATAATAGCATTATGATGTAATAGATTTATGATATAATAGTAATAGATGTTTCCCTAAAAACAAATATTTTGAATTTATTGACCATGTTTTTGGGTTGAAATTTATAAAATCCCTTTCTCTTAAAACTCTTTTTTTAAGAAAATATATTTTTCAAGTTCAGTAACTGTTATTGTGCTTTTCAGTATTTATCGGGGTTTCCTATCTGATCTTCTATTTGAAGTTGTATAGAATATTTGCATGTTGATTATCTGATTATTTTCTCTCCAAGTTACATGTGCTATGTATTTTAGTTGTTGCTGATGTTGGTAATCCTCAAGTGATGTGGTTTCCTCTTATTTGGTACAGATTTTTGTAATTCTGTAGCACCAGTCCACATTGTTCAAATCAGGATGTTCTTTGCCAAGATCCTCAGGCTTTACTTGCTCAAACCCATTTTTCAATAATTGATCTTAGGAAGTGGTTTTTATACAGCTGAGTGTGTAAATATTCCTGAGCAGATTTGGTGCCATGCTTGAGATCTATATAAAAGTTTTGATCTGATGAGGCTATTAAATTTTCAGATTGATGTTTTGGCTCTAGCAATTTGGCCCAGCCTATTCTATGCCCAATCTCTTTTGTCTGTTACTAGCAGTATAGCCCGGTGATGCTCGGGTGTAATGAAAGCTTTAAAACTAATCCATGTTCCTGGAGCTCAGACTCAGCCAAAAGAATATTTGTGTGAAGTTTGGTGAGAATCGGATAAAAATTGTGGGTTTGTATAAAGGACATACAGACAGATAAACACACACACACACACACACACACACACACACACACACACACACACAAACATCTTGCATTTTATATATATAGATTATCGATTTTCTGCACCATTGTAAGAACTGCAACCTTGAAACTTCTGAATATCGTTTCTTGTCTTTGTCTATGAGTGTATCAAATTTGATTAAAATCAGACCACTCCTTCTATAACCCGATTTTTTCGATTATCGATTTTCAATATTTATCGGGGGTACCTTGACACAAAACCTAGCTAAGAACAATCACAGACGCTTATAGTACAACTGTGGAAATTTTCAAGATAATTGGTTCAGCCGTTTCAGAGTCTATAGGTAACGGACAGACACACACACACAGACAAAGTTCCATTTATAAATAAGTTTAGATTTAGATTAAATATTATGCTATATCAGAAAATTTGAACAGAAAAATTACACATGTACTACCAGTTCAGCTGTTTCGGAGTCTATAGGTAACGGACTCACACACACATGCACAGACACATACACACACAGAGACAAAGTTCTATTTATAAATAAGTTTAGATAGATTTAGATGTTCAGTTTTAACAAACTTCAGATATTATATATTATGATAGGAAAATCAATTACTAATGGGAAAACATTTTTTGCGCAATCTATTTTGTGTTTTAAGATTTCACCTGACTAAACTTATGTTTACGTTGACAGCAATACAAATACAAAAAAATGTGTACTTGTGTTTAATAGACTATACAAAGGCATTCAACAAAGTTGTTGTATCGCAGAATGAAGAGATAGACAGTGAAATGTAGATAAACTCCTTTATTATCAGAGTAATACAACCAAGGTGTATATACAATATTTACAGTCTTTCACAGTAGTAGGTGTTTTAAGATTTTATTTTACTTTTCTGAAATTATGTGGTAATAAATAGTGTTTAAAATTTTTAAAAATCAGATTGTTTTATCCAATTTTTTAATGAAATTGTTTAAAATAAAAAAATATGCTTTGCAGAGATATTTTTCAGGCTATCAGGCATACATACATTGTGAATGATAGTCATATGAACATTTGTGTGCTGAGGGCTACTTTCTCTTTGTCCGACAACAACCACTGAGTAACAGGGAAATAGTATAATTTCAAATAGCCTTTGAAGTAATTTTATGAGTCTCTCTGTATTTAAGCTGAATATATTTTCTCATAAATACAGTATTTCAAATGAACAGACAATTTACAGTTAAAATTTGTTCAACTTGCTGACAGCAACTAGTATATACACTACCGGCCATAATTATTAGGCCACCCCAATGTTTTAAAAAAGTAATGTATTTTATACTATTTTTTAGTATTTATTGCCGAGTGAATCATTGTAAATGAAAATAAAGTGGTTCCTTTGTTAATACTGAACAATAGCATGTGCATCAAATGAATTTATGAATATTTAATAATTACCTATATTGCAGTTTCATCAGTGAAAGAATGAAGAAAATTTAGGGTGATTTGCACAAGTTCATCTTTGCTTCTTTGCCTTGTAAAATTTTGCAAAGTAATAATAATAAAAGAACCATTCAATTTTCATTTAGTGTTATGTCGTGAGTAAGAATAATTAACTCAACAACAGGAATAGGTTAATTGTTGTATTCCGTGAAAATAGTATTTACAAAGGTTATTAGTATCCGATACAAGAATAAGGGTTAATCGTCTCAACCGTTGTAAGATGTAGTATGAGCAATGGGTACTTCCAGGTCGTCACCGGAAGTCTACGACTGACTTGTCGATCGGCTGCTCGGCACACTCTCCTATGTAGATGCCACCATTACTTTACATAGTAATGGAATAGTCCATTATAGCTGAATAGGTGCGGGCGTCTCAACATTTAGCAATATTTATCCACTTGGCAATAAATACTAAAAATAGTATGAAATATGTAATTTCTTTTAAAAAACTGGGGTGGCCTAATAATTATGGCCAGTAGTGTATATATATTCATGTATGTATTGAATTTGTTTATTTTGGTTTTGTTAAATTTTTCAAGCAAATATGATTCCAGCAATATTCTGAATTTATATTCCCATGATCATCGTTGAAAACGGTAATAGTAATGGCAATATTAGCCATTTCCTTACAAGGAAACATTTAGCATTGATCAAGCAGCTTGTACAGTTGAAATTTATAAAATTTTTCTGTTAAAACAATTTTTCAGGAAAATACACTAACAGCCTTAATTATTAGGCAACCCCAGTTTAAAAAAAAATGATGTATTTCGTACTATTTTTAGAATTTATTGCCAAGTAGATAATTCTAAATGAAAGTAAAATGATTCTTTTCTTATTATTACTTTGCAAAATTTTGCAAGGCAGCCAGGAAGCCTTTGCTTCGGCCAGCCAATAAGAAGAAGAGACTAGCATGGAGAAGGAATCACAAAAACTGGACACCAGAACAGTTCATTTGATGTGCATATTATCGTGCAGTATTAAAAAGGAACTATTCTATTTTCACTTAGAATTATCCACTTGGCAATAAATAGTAAAAATAGTATGAAATACACTCCTGATCAAAAATTTAAGAAAGTCCCGCCTCTTTCATAACAACCCGTCTTAATCTCCTACTCAATGCAAGAGAAATTTTTTGGGCCTACCAGAGGATTTTGCTTTTCCATAATTCTCACTGTTCTTTAAAAAGTTGCAAATCACAGTTTTACTGCGATTTACCTTAGCTGCGATCGCCTGCTGTGACAAACCTTGCTTATGGAATTCTAGAATTCAAGAACGCTCAACTTCGGTAAGTTTGCTTGCTTTAGGCATGGTAACACCTTTACACAGTGATTGCTAATCTCTAACTGAACTAAAAACACTGGAATTACCATAGATCTAACAATTTATACCCCTGATCGTATAATTTTGATCATGTGTATATTTCCTCATTTTATAAAAATGTAAATTTATAAATAAAATGTTTGGAATATAGCTTTTTGTTTCCATAACCTTTTAGATTGTAGTATTGGTAACCTTAAGTGGGAGGAGTTTAAAATCTATCCGTAAAAAAAATATTTCTTTTTAAAGATTTTTAAGTGGTCTTAAAATTTTGATCAGGAGTGTACATAATTTCTTTTAAAAAACTGGGGTGGCCTAATAATTATGGCTGGTAGTGTAGGTTTATCAAGTTCATTGTTATCTTTCTTTCCAGAACTGATGCTAGTTTCCTTCCCAACCTTTTATTTCAAGCAATGTGGATTGTCAAAATATTCAATGTGTTAATGTTTTCTCTTATGTGTGATATCCATTCTAGTTGTCAATGCTAATGAAATGTTTGAAGTGATTTTTGATTTTCAAAAATTAAAAACACACTCAATACATAAATTTACATTGTAATATGTCTGATTATAATTTCAACTTAAAGAATAAAGTTTTAATTAAAAGTGGGAATAATTTATTGAGGCAAAAATGTAAAAGGTCCTGGGTATGATGATAAACTGCATCCAGCAGCAAGGCCTCTTGTAATATAACAATCTGGCCCCACCCGAGGAAGGCTGATGCAAGCGAGGGTGTTTCCGGTCGTTGAAAGGAACGGATGTCATTTGACCTTATTTCCGGCAGCAGCGGAAATAACTACAGAGGCAAACAGAACAGGTGTCTCTGAGAATTACGTAGGCGTGCGTGGGCGAGGCAAAACCGGAAGAAAAAGTCCCGGTTCTGGAAGATTATAAAAAGACCTCGGCACACGGATTCGCCAGTAGAGGAGCAACAGAGATCGGCCGGTGAAGAGAGACACAACAGATAAGACTACACTCCCGTCAACCCATTAGAAGCGCGCTCTCTCAATTCTCTGTTCCCTATTCTACACGGTTCATCGTCATTAATAAAAATATAACTTTATATTTTTATATATATGCGTGTTTGTTGTTTGTCGATATATAACACTCTGATTGGAAGGTTGTGAGGAGCATGGAACCACCTCTAAATTGCTGTTGTTTCCAGGTCCACCCTGACCTGGAGTGGTAGCACCTGTTAGGGTCCTTGCTAAATAAGGCAAATAATTAACACCAAAACTGGTGTCAAAAGACTATGAAAGTATAAAAATAAACTTTTATAGTAAAATATACATTTTTGAATAAAAAATATTACCAACAATACATTTTTGAAAGAAAAAATTTATTATCATAACACATTTTTGAAGGAAAAAAATCATTGCCATAATACATTTTTGAAGGAAAAATAAATTATTACCAGTAATACATTTTGGAATGCAAAACTAGAAGATATCTTCAGTTTCTAAAATAAAAGAATAAAAATTTTTCATCAAAACCTGACTCAATCAACCTTCTCCCTATAAATGAACATTAAAAAATATTTTAAAACTCCACCTTTTTGGCATTAAATAACTTACAGAGGTTGATATGCCATTAGAAAAAAAACTCAAACTCAAATTCAAATTCAAAAATGTATAGAAAATGCACTAATTAATAAGTTTCCTACAGTAAACTTAAGTCTTAGGTTATGCAGAATATTGCCTTACCTAACAAAACAATTGAGTTTACAATGTTGGTTAACCAAAAACAATAGAAAGAACTAAACATAAACTACAAGAAAACTGAATGCATAGTCACCAGCAAAAAATGATTTCAAAATGACAATTTACAGGTTAGGGATACTACAATCGCTGTATATATATGTCTACAGTTATATCATGTTGAATACACCGGTTCCCATCCGATCACCGAAGTTAAGCAACATCGAGCCTGGCCAGTACTTAAATGGGTGACCATTTGGGAATACCAGGTGCTGTAAGCGTAAGGACTAAGAATGATCCACCGGTCCTCCAGGTTTGGGGGTTGGGTGCAGGACTAACAAGCTTGTCCCGTAAAAAACAGTTTGTTACAGAAACAGCAACAAAAATTGCTGCCCTATGCACCATCTGGGTGTGATGGATAAATGATGATGATGATGATACTACAATAACGCAGGTACAGAAATTCAAATAACTTGGAAGTGTTCTAACAGGGGATGGAAAGTGTGACACTGAGATCCGAAGCCATATTGACATGGTCAAGGATACATTCTAGAGACTCAGCAGTGCATTGAAAAACAAGAAAATATTGTTGGAAAGAAAAGAGTACGGAACTATTATGCGATATTTGCCCTCCTGTATGGCAGCAGATACTTAACAATTTCATCAAAGATGAAGAAGAAACTCGAAGCAACAGGAACGTGTCTCTACAGAAGGATGCTGAGGATATCATGAGCTGAACAGGTGAGCTACGATGAAGTAATGAAGAAGGAGGGTTTGGAGACTCTGATACTCACAGAGCTGACAGAAAGACATGTGACATATTTGACAGACTTGAGCAAATAGATAGCAGTGTGGGGTATGGGAGAAATAACAAGACAACATTTATTTGGAGCTATGAGGGAAAAGAAGATGTAGAGGGCCATGATCGCCTGTATCTTGAAAGGATACAGATTCATAAAAGAAAGAAGAAACAATAAAAACAAAACAAAAAAAATTGTGGAAAGCTGAATGAGTCAGCTAGACTAAACTTAAAATTAATATCATCCCCTCGGTGGTCTCTAAAATAATTTCAAAGCTTGACCCCCAGAAAGCGTGCGGCGATGGCGAAATTCCAATCATTGCCCTGAAGAGATGCTCCCCCAAACTCTCCTCTGTTCTTTCCAAACTCTATAACTACTGCCTCTCTGCTTCTTGCTTTCCTGCCTGCTGGAAATTCTCCTTCTGTAGCTCTGATATATAAAAATACTGGTGAACCCTCTGACCCCTCTAATTATCGCCCTATCAGCCTCCTTCCGATCTTTGGCAAAGTGTTTGAAGCCGTCATCAGCGCCGAGGTAGTACAACACCTCATAGCTCACAGACTCTTCTCTGACAAACAGTATGGTTTCTGCTTCACCAGGTCTACAGCTGATATACTCACAACCATCACTGAGAATATAAACCAGGCTCTCAACAAGAACGGTGAAGCTCGAACTGTTGCCCTAGACATCTCCAAAGCGTTCGACAGAGTCTGACATGCTGGCCTTCTATGCAAGCTGCGGGGCTATGGTATAACTGGACAATTAATTGACCTAATACAGTCATTTCTTTCAAATTCCACAATTAAGGTAATATTATATATTTGCTGTTTCTTTATAAGGAAACATTCGGCCTATGCTACTTTCTGTTGGAATTCAAATTTTTTTTATTTAAATCAATTTTGCAGGAAAATAAGTTTCTCAAGTTCTGTAGTCGTTATTGCGCTTTTCATTACAAATGGTAGTTTCTTTCCTGACCTTTTACTTGAAGCAGTCGGGAATGTCAACATCATGATTATGCCATTATTTTCTTTTAGAATTACAGGTAATATCTATTCAAGTGTTGCTGATGTTGATAATTCTCAAGTGATTTTGCTTCTATTATTTGGCAAAGTTCTTTGTTTCTGATTCTTTGGAACCAGACTACAAGATTAAATGAAAAAAGACAGTCATCTCTAAGACCTATTGGGGTTAAATTTATTTCAGTATCGGTACTACATTTAGCATAAATTGTCATAATTACTGATGCGGTTCCTCTCTACATTGCAAAAGGGAAATGTATAACTTGATTCATCGGTAATGAACGAGGCAGTTTTGAATCTTTCACCGATTTTGCTGTCTGGTCATTAGCAACAATTCTAGATTGATTAACCATAACAAATTATATCATTTGAAAATGAACTGTCTGGTCAAGTTTCTAATTTTCCTATCTAAATTTATAATCATAGATAAACAGAATTAACACCACTTACTCCCTTTTCTTACCAGCTTAGCAATTGCTAACCTTTATCAAGCTCTCTTTATAGTGTTCAGAGTCACTTCGGATTTGAGCTAGTTAAGTGTGGAACAATTTGTATTGGTGTTCATTAAGGGCTAATATAAAAACACCTCCAATTAGAAGAAAATGGTATTTCTACTGACACAGGAAGCAATTAATTTCTCGATCAAGAGTCAAAACTTCAGAGAATAATTGTAATATCAGTTTCTTTATATAAAAGTTGCCTGATTGAACAAACAGAGCAAAACAAAAATTATTTGCATCTTTATTTCACTCCTGCAAGATTTACATAAAAAAAATTAATTCAGATTAGTATATGCATCTTGGTTGTTATAACTGATGAGCTCATGTGAATTGTTCGCATAATGGTGATTGGGTGCTTTAGCAAAAGTTGTAAAGTTGCTACAAGCAACAAAGAATAAGAAGTCATTGAGAACCATGATCGCCAATGTCAATGGTTCTTGAACTTTTTTCTGAATTAAAATTTGCTTGCTCCTCACCAAATTGTATGGGATGAAGAAGTACAACTAAAAATAATTAAAAAAAAAAAGCAGCAGATAAATGATTAAAGGGAGATAACTGCAGATTCAAAGTCAGAACATTATCACTGACAACTATCTTCTCTAATTTGCAGACCCTAGTTACTATCTTCTTAAATATAAGGTAAAAATATTACAATGATAAAATTGTTCAGTAATTATGGATAACTGTTTATACTGCGACTCATGCATGCAATTAAAGTAATCCATAATAATATTTAAAGTTTGGATTGGGGGAACTACAGTAATGGTTCTCTAACTTTTCGTTGCTGGGTCACCATTTTGGAATGAAAATTATTTTGTGCCTCACTAAATTGTATGTGATAAAAATACATTTGAAAATAAAAAATACAGGATGGATTAAGAGGAGTTAATTGCGGATTCAAAGTTACAACATTATCATCATTAACTCTATCTTCCAATTCACAGATTCAAGTTACTATATTCTTCATACTTAATATAATGAAAAAAATATCACAATGATAAAATGGATCGATAATTATTTATATCTGATTCTACTGGGACACATGTCGGTAATTACAAATAATCCATAATAATGATTTAAATGTTGAACCATATTTATTTTTAGCATATGAATTCTTTATCTGCAATATTTGGGAGTGACTGGCCTATGTTCTGAACAGATGTGACACACAGGATGAGAAGACTCTGTCAATTATTCCGTTTCACTTGCTTTTCTCTTCCACCAGGTCTATGAGGCAATGCAATCGTTGGAAACGACTGGACTATGTTCTGAATGGATGAGACACACGGGAGAAGATGATGCAGTCAATTATTCTGTTTCACTTGCTTTTCCCTCCCACCGCGTCTATGAGGCAATGCAATCGTTGGAAACGACCAGACCATGTTTTGAATGGATGTCACACACGGGAGAAGTACGCAGTCAATTATTTCGTTTCACTTGCTTTTCTTATCCGCCGCGTCTATGAGGCAATGCAATATTTGGAAACGACCGGACCATGTTTTGAATGGATGTCACACACGGGAGAAGTACGCAGTCAATTATTTCGTTTCACTTGCTTTTCTTATCCGCCGCGTCTATGAGGCAATGCAATATTTGGAAACGACCGGACCATGTTTTGAATGGATGTCACACACGGGAGAAGTACGCAGTCAATTATTTCGTTTCACTTGCTTTTCTTATCCGCCGCGTCTATGAGGCAATGCAATATTTGGAAACGACCGGACCATGTTTTGAATGGATGTCACACACGGGAGAAGTACGCAGTCAATTATTTCGTTTCACTTGCTTTTCTTATCCGCCGCGTCTATGAGGCAATGCAATATTTGGAAACGACCGGACCATGTTTTGAATGGATGTCACACACGGGAGAAGTACGCAGTCAATTATTTCGTTTCACTTGCTTTTCTTATCCGCCGCGTCTATGAGGCAATGCAATATTTGGAAACGACCGGACCATGTTTTGAATGGATGTCACACACGGGAGAAGTACGCAGTCAATTATTTCGTTTCACTTGCTTTTCTTATCCGCCGCGTCTATGAGGCAATGCAATATTTGGAAACGACCGGACCATGTTTTGAATGGATGTCACACACGGGAGAAGTACGCAGTCAATTATTTCGTTTCACTTGCTTTTCTTATCCGCCGCGTCTATGAGGCAATGCAATATTTGGAAACGACTGGACTATGTCCAAAATCGACGTACCATATAGGAGAAGAAGAAATAGTCAAATCTCCTGAGTCTGTTTTTCTGGTCAAGTGATTGAACTTATAATTGCTATCCCAATATATTCATGAAGCCTTAATTCCTTTATCCAATAGCATAGTAATTGTGAGTTCAATCCCAAGTCTCCTTCTTTCTGTGTTGTGTCCTTTCATGACGTAAGCGATCTTGTCTCTCCACATCTCATCTCTTGTAGAATTTAATAATTTTGTTTTGCTATTTTTTCGAAACCCCCCTTTGCCATCCATTTGCTCAAGCCCATCAAGTATGTCACACAGTATTTTCCATTGTCTCACTTTCCCTCTATCCTCCTTTGTGAGTATCAAATTCTCAGAGCCATTCTTCAACATTACATGACCCAGAAACTTCAGCTGTCTCATTCTAATATTAAGTATGTTTCCTTTTCGTTTTCATTCTCTCCAAAACCTCGTCGTTGCTCACGTGTTTGGTCCATGGTATTCTCAGCATCCTTCTGTATGTATGTATGTATGTATGTATGTATGCCGCATTCACCCTAGTCGGGTTGAGCGGGCTTCCTCCCTGACGGAGCAAGTCTCATTGAGATTTGTTTAAGGGCAGGGTCCCAAGTCCTACCCTGTTATTCAACCCATAACTGGAGGGAACGGACGGATTAATACCTTTCCCAAGGGTACCAGTGCGCAAGTGAGTGCAGTGTGCTCAACTGAAATTGGAACTCGGCTCACCGATTTCCCCCTCCAAGCCGACATCCACCGCACCACAACGCACATCCGTGAACGCTAACAGCACCTGGTATTCCCAAGTGGTCACCCACGTAAGTACTGACCAGGCTCAATGTTGCTTAACTTCGGTGATCGAGCGGGAACCGGTGTATTCAACGTGACATGACCGTTATCCTTCTGTAGAACCACATAGAACCACATTTCTGTTGCTTCAAGTCTTTCCTTCATCTTTGAGAAAATTTTCCAGCATTAGCTGCCATATAGAAAGTCAGGTAATACATAACATTCCAGTACTCTTTTTTTTCTTTTGTTGCCAATGAAATTTTCCTGTAACTCAGTACTCGGCTTTTGTAATGCGTCCTTGGCCATACCAGCACGCTTTCGGATCTGTGTTGTCCTTTCGGTCCTTTCTTAGAACAATTCCCAGGTATCTAAATTTTTGTACCTGCTTGATCTTAATATGCACGACCTGTAATTCTCATTTTCGGTTCCTCTTTTTGCTGATGACCATTCATGCGGTTTTCATGTAGTTTACGTTTCGTCCTTTCTTCTCTCTTTCCTTCGTTACCTTTTGTAGGATGCCCTGCAATTTCCCTTTATTGTCCGCCATCAGCACTATGTCATCCGCGGATCTTATATTGTTCAGATTGTGGTCGTCAATGACGAGGTAGTGTAAACTCAGACTCAGTGGATATAGCGTAAGCAATAACTGAAGGTGAGAATGTCTTTAGATATTAACAGCAAAACAAAAACAATCTACCCCAGTAGATTAAATAAAGGGTTCATTTCGAACAACCATGAAGGTTACTCTGATTGATTGACACCTGATAAAGGCCAGAGGGCACAACCGTCAAAAGATTGTCAAAGCAGACCTTTAAAACCTTTAACTGATCTCTTAGATTTTAAATGCACTTTCCTTTCTGTGAATATGTTCACTACTTTCTCCTATAGTGGGAAATGACCTCATGAAATTTTCTTTCGTTCTTTTTTTTTGTTTTGTTATAGAGACAGCAAATAATTCTTGCTTTTGTCTTTTACCAAAAATGGTTGTAGTCACTACTTAGAATTAGAAATCTACAGAATGTTATCGGTACTTTGCTGAGAGTCTTTCATGCCAAGACCATGAATGGATATTAGTTTGAAAATATCTTAATGTTCCAAGTACAGAAATTTGACCGACAGAAGAACGTAGATAAATATCTTAAAACTGTTTTTCTTTCATCTTTGATTAAAATTATGTTACAGAACAAAATGAAATTAAAGATAAAAAGATTTAAGTCGATAAAGATGAAAAAAATAAAGAAGAAAAACAGAAATTCTTTTTTGCAATATAAAGCATAGGTCATTAAGTGTTTTTTTTTCTTTACTTTATCCAGCGTTCATTGTTCTATATTGATGAATGCAAACTTAATATAAGACCTAAAAGTCTATTTTCACTAAAAGGATTTGAAATCACTCTCTGTCTCTCTTTCTTTGTCACACACACACACACACACACACACACACACACACACACACACACACACACACACACACACTCCAAAGAAATATCGCTTCATGCATATCTGCATACCATCATTACTTTCAGACATTTTTCTCTGTTTGAGTGAGGGGTTCAAATCATTTCAAATGGTAAAGAGAAAAGTTTTGTCTTTAATGTACATTGTCACCAACACTGTATAAAGATAATGACAAAGAAGATTATGTAGCACCACTCTTCTAAGTGTAGGGGCCTTGAAGATCAGCATTCAAAATTGTGGTGTTTTACTTTGGCTTGTACAGTAACCATAATTACCAAGAATGAATATCCAACTATCTTAGATACCAAACGGACTTTAACTGTATTATCGTTTTTCTTCTTTTTATTATTGAATCATTTCACCCCAAGCAAGGCAATAAGACGCTAGTGGTTTCTGAGAGTTAAAGAAAATGAAGTAACGTTAGTGAGGAGAAACAACAATAAAATACAGTGTTCAGAAAGACAGAAGATGGCGATTGACGTCGCATTTAAAATTTTGAAGATGGCAGGGAAGTAAGAAACTGGAAGAGAGTTCCCCATATAAAAAATGCAAGAGAAGATAATATTAGAATAGAACTTACGGTTCCATAACGCGATGGGACCTAGTTGCCAATCTAGTTTTACGCTTAAGATATCAAGGAGAAGAGCTCATTAGAACAACTACTATGAAAATATTTATTTTTAGCAGTGTGAAAGGGTGGGAGGTCGAGATGTCAAGTCAGGGCGGATAACATGACAGACATTTGGATTTTGTCGAGAATCTCGAGATGTAACAGGAGCACCAGACCAGATATGGTAGCAATGTTCAATGCATGGATGAACGGTAGATTTATGAATGTGCAAGATGGATTCTGGCAAGAAAAATTATCTAGCATGATACAGTGAACCTAATTTTTAACAGCCGACTTAGCAAATGATTCCCTATAAGTGTTGTGAAAAATGAATGAAACCGACCAAATAGTACGTCTAGTCACATCAGACACCAAAAAGTTAAAAGTTTTTTTTAAAGTTTAGCATTCCTATAACTTCAGCATTGGGTTCGCGGTATAATTATTACTAATGTTTTGCTTATATTTTCACCACCTCCTATCTATCTATCTATCTATCTATCTATCTATCTATCTATCTATAGTCAGCTGCAAACAAATCTGTTTCGCTGTATCACAGCTCATCAGTACGGTTAGGCATCCGATTGCTTTTTACCCAGGATTGCAACCTAACCGAACTGGCGTCAGTCGGCGATTTTACCTCTGAGCTATGGGCGCTCGGTAGAAGATATATATATTTTAATCCAAAAAAGAAATGTATATAGGTAAAATTCCCAAAACCAGATCCTATTGATATTAGTTTTATCAATATTAAAAATGATACAAGTGGAGGGCACGATGTAAATAGTATTATCTATTTACAGAGCCAAATATGTATATTATATCAATAAATTCTAAAATTTACATTCCGTTGAATAGCTATTTCAGCAAGAAAATTCTCACTTCATCAGCAACGATCAAAAATAAAAAAATTATTACTTTAAATATGGTACAAAAATTCACATACCGGAAGGAGCCTAAAAACATATCCATACACAGGAAGTTAAAAAAAAATGTTTTTTGATTTTTGATTCTTTAATATAAACGTAATCTAAAAGTCTTCTTCTAATATCGAGTCTTGAAACTCTGTATCTGCTCCTTTTGTATGTCTGGACAACAAATTTTAAATAATTTTTTTCTTTCTTCATCCCTACCCCCTTTTTTTTTTTTAACTTCCTGTGTATGGATATATTTTTGGCTCCTTCCAGTATGTGAATTTTTGTACCGTATTTGAATTAATAAATTTTTGTTTTTGATCGTTGCTGATGAAGGAATTTTCTCGCTGAAATAGCTAGTCAACGAAATGTAAATTTAAGAATATATATATATATATATATATATATATATATATATATATATATATATATATATATATATGATCTTCCATCAATAAGAACATTATTTTGGTTTGATTAAGTCATTTTGAATGACAAAACACATTACAAGGAATTTTCCCATTTTGCCCTTCACTTCCCCACAATAAACCTAAATATCCGTATAAATTCCCCTGTCACATCATTAAAATAGTTGAGCTTAAAAATATATTACAAGAACAATTAGAAATATGAATGTTGGTCGGGATTTTAAAAAGTGGTACAAATGAAAAGATTTGAAATTGACAACTTTTCTATTTCACTGAAACAGCCGTTAAGCACTCTTTTTGTCTTTCTTTCATTCTTTCTTCCTTTGAAACCAAGGAGCATATGTCTTGTTTTTCTATGCAATCAAAACGGAATAGTCTATTATTTATGAAACTAGCAGTATAAGCCCGCGTTGCTCGAGTGTAATGAAAGCTTTAAAACTAATCCATGGTCCTCTTTGGACGTTGGCACGAAAGACTAAAAAGCAATAGTTGTTTCCAGTTAAAGCGAAACCGTAGACTGAAAGAAAAATGAATGAATGTAAGTCAAATTTTAATTTCCTGGTATCGATATCAAATAAGTTGTTTTCGTCTTAAACTGAATTTTGAAGGCTAAATAAGTCCTCTGAGTAAATGGTATCATGGCTGAGACTAAGAAGTACAATAATACCTACTTAGAGCCAAACCCAAAGCAAAAACTAAAATAAAAGGGCTGAAAAAAATACAGACATACAGGCAGATAAACAGACATACACAAACATCTTGCCTTATATATATATATATATATATATATATATATATATATAATCGATTTTCTGCACTATTGTAAGAACTGCAACCTTGAAACTTCTGAATCGTTTCTTATGTATTTGTCTATGAGTGTATCAAATTTGATTAAAATCGGACCACTCCTTCTATAACCCGATTTTTTCGATTAACGATTTTCGATATTTATCGGGGGTACCTCGACACAAAACCTAGCTAAGAACACTCGCAGACTCTTATCGTAAAACAGTGTAAATTCTCAAGAAAATCGTTTCAGCCGTTTCGGAGTCTATAGGTAACGGACGCATACACACAGACACACATGCACACAAAGTTCCATTTATAAATAAGTTTAGATTAGATATTGGCAGGAGATGTTAAATGCTTCTATCTTTTTTTTTCTTTCTTGCTAAATCCACATCTTACAAAAATACTCTTGATTATCAGAAAAAAAAATAATTCAGATGACGATGTTATTTTATGGTTACTGGTTTCTTGCCTTACTCGGTTTCCGTTTTTCAATACTTGCTGCATTTATTACAGTTGCCACCCCTTCTGGGTGTTTTGTAGTGTTTACGGATGTAATAAAGACTTACATTCAAAAGGTTTCAAAATGCTTACTGTAAACTATCCAACAATGTTTAATACATTATTGAAGACGAAATACACTGAAAACAACTTCAACTTCTTAAAAGAGTTTATTGAACTGAATTCATGTTTAAACACCAGATATTTGATGCAAAAACTTTCATATAACATTTTTAACTGTGCATACACTATCGGCCAAAATTATTAGGTCACCCAAGTAAAAAAAAAAAAAAAATGATGTATTTCATACTATTTTTAGTATTTGTTGCCAAGTAGATAATTCTGAACGAAAATAGAATGGTTCTTTGGACGAGTGGCAGCCAGGAAGTCTTTGCTTCAGTCAATAAGAAGAAGAGACTAGCATGGGGAACAAAGCACAAAAACTGTACACCAGATCAGTGGTCAAAAGTGTTGTGGATTAATGAGTCTAAGTTGGGAGTAAAAGGAGGGTGTCCGTGCGGAAGAGGGTTGGGTAGCGAGTGAAAGATGAGTATATACAGTCATCGATGAAACATCGTGGTGGATCCTGTATGGTCTGGGGCTGTTTTGCAGGCACGAGTTCAGGTGACTTGGTTGAAGTAAAGGGAACTATGAAGAAAGAACAATACCATTCAATCTTACAGAGATATGCAATCCCATCTGGATTGCGTATTGTGGGTCAAAATTTCATCCACCAGCAGGATAACAACCTAAAACATACTTCTAAATTGCGCCAAAATTATTTAAAATTAAAAGAAACTGCCGGAGTGTTAAAAGTTGTGCTGGCCACCTCAGTCACCAGACCTCACACCAATTGACCTTGCATGGGGATGAGTTGGACAAAAGGAAGAAGAAACAACTTAGTAATGTCTTTAGGTTTCTAAAGGATACATGGAGTCAAAGGATTATTAAAAAAAAACTTGTGGAAATAATGCCCAGAGTGTGTGCAGCCGTTGTGAAGGCAAAATGAGGTTATTTTAATGAAACTGCAGTATAGGTAATTATTAAATGTTTATAAATTCATTTTGATGCATATGTTATTGTGCTGTATTAACAAAAGAAGCATTCTAATTTCATTTACAATTATTCACTTGGCAATAAATACTAAACAACAGTATGAAATATATCATTTTTTAAAACATTGGGTAGCCTAATAATTATGATCGGTAGTGTAAATATATCAACTGAATTTGGAAAACTTACAAAAAAAGTATTTCAGTTTCACTTAAAAACTGAACACAATATTACCCCACCTTCAGAAGTCAATTGACAAGGAATAACTAACCTTTCATTTTTGCATTGCATTGTTACAGGTGATGAAAAATGAGTTTTGCATGACAAATAAATTAAAATGGCAGTGGTTATCACAATATGAGAAAACAGTGCCAAAATTACAACCAGGGCTCCATCCACAGAATTCTTTGGGAAATCAGAGCAGGTGCGTACTATCCCCGATCACCCCTGACCAAGAAGCCTGATTGGGAGCCCCGGGTAGTGTTTTGTGACCCCCGGTATCTTATCAACATTTGCTTTTTTTTAAATCTATATTTATAAAAATTACAAATTAAACTAAGCACAACTGGCAATTATAAGATGGAATGTTCTTGCGGATTTTGACGTCATTTTGAGGTTTTTCTTTCGTTGAAATCCGCGAATCTGTTTTGCGCATGAAAAGCTCAATGTAAAATTCACTATTTTTTTTATTCATAATGCTGAATGTGTTAAAATTATTCAACATTTTAACAAAAACAATTTCAAGTTGACATTCAAAACTGTCACACAACATTGTTGATTTATTTAAGATGGCATGATCTATGATGACATATCTCTAATTTATATTTTGATACACCGTATTTATTTTCAATTTTTCTAGCTGAGTTGTTCACCTATAGTGCGTTGTGGCGCAGTGGATATCGGTTTGAAATGAGAAATCGGGGAGCCGAGTTCGAATTCCAGTTGAATTCATTGCATTCACTTACGCGCAAATACTCTTGGGAAAGGTATTAATCCGTCTCTTCCCTCCAGTTATGGGTTAAATAACAGGACAGATTGGGTTCTATAGCCTCGACTGGCGACCAGTCTACCGCAGAAAGCAATGGCAACCTACTGCGGGATAATCTTCTGCCCAGTCAGTCATGTCACTTTTGAAACATGATCGTCCAAGCGTGTTTCCCGTATGGCACTTAACTGACTGACTGTTCACCTGTATAGCATAGGATCTATTAATCTAAACTTATTTATAAATGGAACTTTGTCTCTGTGTATGTGTGTCCGTTACCTATAGACTCCGAAACGGCTGATCTGATTTTCTTGAAAATTTACACAGTTGTACTATAAGAAAATTTATATGAAAATTTACACAGTTATACTGCGAGTGTTCTTAGCTAGGTTTTGTGTCGAGCTAGCTCCGATAAATATCAAAAATCGATAATCGAAAAAATCGGGTTATAGAAGAAGTGGTCAGATTTTAATCAAATTTCATGCACTCATAGACAAAAGAAACGATATTCGAAAGTTTCAAGGTTGCAGTTCTTACATTAGTGCAGAAAATCGATAATATATATATATATATATATATATATATATATATAAAAGGCAAGATGTTTGTGTGTGTGGGTGTCTGTTTATCTGTCTGTATGTCCTTTAGACAAATCCACGATTCTCATCAAACTTCAAAATTTGACTTACATCCATTCATTTTCTTTCAGTTTACGGTTTCGCTTTAACTGGAAACAACTATTGCATTTTAGTCTTTCGTGCCAACGTCCAAAGAGTCTGAGCTCCAGAACCATGGATTAGTTTTAAAGCTTTCATTACAACCGAGCAACGCCGGGTTATACTGCTAGTTGTATATAATTCGGTTACAATAAAATTTGTTATTTATATGAATACTACTTTATAAAAATTGGGATGTAGTAGAGTGAGGACCCCCATATCATAGATTTGGTGGGTTTTGTTTCATATATTCGGTGGAAGCCCATGAGACCATTGCACTGACCGAGGGTAGAGTATTAAAAGTGTTGTTCATTATGAGCTTTTAGAACTTAGAATTATCATCACTGTAGACTTTTATTGCAGATACTTTGATCTGGTTAAAAAAACCATTACATCGAAAGTGTCCTGCGTTGGTAAAGAGAAAAAGTGTTATTCTGTAGCATGGCAATGCATAGGCACACTTTGGAAAATAAAACCAGGAAAAAAAACGAGATCCTTGGAATGACGGTTTGTACCACTGCCTTCATACACATCAGATCCCCCCCCCCCCCCCACGGGATTTTCATTTATTGGAAACATTTGAACATTTCGCAGTTGGCAGAACATTCAAAAGAAATTGAAAATTGTTTCTCTGAACTTTCTGGAAAACCCGCAGATTTAGTTAAACGTGAAATTTAAAATTAGCATTTTTGCTGGACTGCCAGTGGTGAAAATGCAGGTAATTAAATTCTGGTAATATAATTTACAGAGTTATTTAAAAAGAAAAAGCAGATTTCTAAAATTGAATAAAAACAAATGCTAAGAGACAGAAACGGAATCAACGCATTGGAAAAGATTATTAAAATTTTGAAATCTGCTTTTTTCTTTTTTGAATAAATCGTATAAATAAATTCAACTTATATTTTATTTAATTAATTCACCCCAATCAAACGTGATAACGCCTCTAAGATGCAAGGAGCTACTGAAAAAGAAAGAGAAGCAAAAGTTTTTAGAAGGAAACAGACATGCAATAATATTATAATGATATAAGAATAATATAAATTTCAGAGTTTAAGCGGAAACGTTAAAACCTTTCCTAAACAGGAAACAAGAGATAAATCTATCTTCCTGTTCAAAAGACTGGGGTGGATTGTGAACTAGATGATAAGTGAATCAATCTAATCCTAACGTGGAGAAACAAATAAAAACAAAATTAGTTTAGGAGAAGGCGTAAGAAGTATAGAGTTGAAGTAAAATTTAGAAGTAACCAGAAACCTAGTTCTGAACAGGAAATAAGCGATGAGCTTCTACTCCGGTTCAAAAACAAGAGCAGAGTGTGAACCAGACGATTTTTCTGGGAAAACGTAAAGGCTTTCTGAACACCCGAATATATAATAATTCATACAGATTTTTAAAAGAACCCATGATAGTTACTTTTTTTTTCACAGCAAAATTCATTGTAAATAAAATAAAAGTCAGGATATTTAAATTTATTCCAGTTTGAAGACAAACGAGGCTAATGAAAATGTGATAAAGGAAAAACGCCTACTAGAAATACATGACCTAAAAAAAGAATTCATTACTTTATTTTAATCAGTGAACATCTCATCAGAGTTAAGATCAAAAAGACAAATTAATAATTATTTGATTTCTTATTTTCATTTTTTAAAATTATACATTGTAGAGATATGAAAAATGTTGAAAATTGATTCACAAACCCCGAGCGCTGTTATCAATGATGGCAGTTGCCTAATCGAAAGAGATTTGAGAAAGATTAATAAGCTTTTATCTTCATTGAATTTCACCCTATTTAAACAGATTAATCAACTCACGGCTTCTTGAAATAGAAGTTATTTTGCCAATGCTCGATCATTTCAACATTACGTCTAATGTGCTGCGTTCTTTCAAATAGCCGCAAGGTTTAATTGGAGTAGATAGACTAAACTATCGCCCGGTTCACACTCCACCCACATCTATTGAACAGGTGTAGAGGCTCATCCATCGTTCCCTGTTTAGGATGTGGTTTCCGGTTTTCCCTTTTCCAATCTTTTTACTCTTTTTTCTCTTCCAATTGGAGTAGTTAGACTAAACTATTACCCGGTTCACACTCCACCCACGTCTATTGAACAGGTGAAGAGCCTCATCCATTGTTCCCTGTTTAGGATGTGGTTTCCGGTTTTCTCTTTTCCAATCTTTTTACTCTTTTTTTCCTCTTCCAATTGGAGTAGATAGACTAAACTATCGCCCGGTTCACACTCTACCCACGTCTATTGAACAGGTGAAGAGGCTCATCCATTGTTCCCTATTTAGGATGTGGTTTCCGGTTTTCTCTTTACCAATCTTTTTACTCTTTTTTTTCCTCTTCCAATTGGAGTAGATAGACTAAACTATCGCCCGGTTCACACTCTACCCACGTCTATTGAACAGGTGAAGAGGCTCATCCATTGTTCCCTATTTAGGATGTGGTTTCCGGTTTTCTCTTTACCAATCTTTTTACTCTTTTTTTTCCTCTTCCAATTGGAGTAGATAGACTAAACTATCGCCCGGTTCACACTCTACCCACGTCTATTGAACAGGTGAAGAGGCTCATCCCTTGTTCCCTGTTTAGGATGTGGTTTCCGGTTTTCTCTTTACCAATCTTTTTACTCTTTTTTTTCCTCTTCCAATTGGAGTAGATAGACTAAACTATCGCCCGGTTCACACTCTACCCACGTCTATTGAACAGGTGAAGAGGCTCATCCCTTGTTCCCTGTTTAGGATGTGGTTTCCGGTTTTCTCTTTACCAATCTTTTTACTCTTTTTTTTCCTCTTCCAATTGGAGTAGATAGACTAAACTATCGCCCGGTTCACTCTCACCCACGTCTATTGAACAGGTGAAGAGGTTCATCCCTTGTTCCCTGTTTAGGATGTGGTTTCCAGTTTTCTCTTTTCCAATCTTCTTACTCTTACGTACCCCCATGCACATAAGTGGCGTTACCGCCTTGCTTGGGGTGAAATGATTAAAAAAAAAAACTTCTCTAATTTTCAGAAAGCAAGTTTGGTCCCAGAGATGCAAAATATAATTGGCAAACAGAAACATACCCAAACGAATAGAAAAGTGGAAAAAATCAATTAGCTTAATTTTATTTTTTTTGTAGGGCTGATCCTTGTGTATAGAAAATGAAAGCTTAACTACGGAGGGGGTACAGAAGGAGCCAAGGTTCCACCCCTCCGCGAATTTTGGCTGGCCCCTCGGTTGGCCCTTCTTCAGTTTTATAAATTTCAAAAATTTATGAAACTGATCAGTGTCTGATTTTTATAAGATTTGATCTTCAGCACTTTTCCCTATGCGTTTTTTTTTCATTTAGCTTTTTATGGACACATACAGAATTCATAGCAGACAAATCACAGTGTTTTGCTTTTATTGGCGTAAGTATTAACCCTTTGATTTTGTTTTGAAATTAACCTCTCTTGTGTTTTAACAGCTTGATAGTGGAAAAGAAGGCAAGAATAGATTAGAACCTCACTCCTATGAATGGAAAGTTATTCCGTTTTATTTAATGATGTAACATACTTATACTCAAACTCATTCCTAAGTTATGTATGCGATAGTGGGGTAGTATGAAAATGAAAACGCTGCTTAAGTTTTCCCCCTCCTCCTCAGAAAAATCTCGAACCCTACGTAGCCCCGATTTCATAGTTCCACAACCACCACTAGACATATGCAATTTCAACACTGGTTTTGATATGAAATTAAGTAATGTCGAACCTGCGAGGAACCTAGATGGGTGGCCAGATATGAATACCAGGTGCTGTAAGTTTGGATGTGCAGGTAATATAATAGATATTGGCATGGAATTGGAAATTGGAGAGCTGAGTTCAATTCCAGCAGGATTTGTTATATTCACTTACATGCAAATACACTTAGGAAAGGTAATAATCCACCACTTCTCTCCCCAGCTATGGGTTAATTAGTAGAACTTTTATTAGTGAATGATTATTATCTCTTAAAACATTTTATGTCTTAAAATATTTTCTGGTTTTAAATAACCTGTAAAACTAATGACTCAATCATTTTGTGATTTTTGTTATTGTTGTAATGGAAGAAACTGTCTCCCCCTAGCAATGGACTGTCACCCATTATAAATACACCACGCAGTAGATTACGAGCGAGCTGATATCCGGCCTTCGGGCTGGGGGTCGGGATGACCAAAATAAGACCAGTTTAGACCGGTTTTGAACCTACCCACTGCAGTGGATAGATAATATTTGACCAGTACTTGGGCGTACGCGCTCAGGTTCCCCACGTTAAAAAAGACCTTATGTCACATTTCTCTAAAGTGAGAGAGAAGGGTAAATATTGCTGATGACCGGAAGACGACCAGGAATGGACAGAAGTACTCTACGCTCCATTTTTGTACATAGTGACTATTGTGTGGACTCTTAATATTTGTACCTTTAATACAACAAACCTTATTGTTGATTTAATCGCGTGTTCCTTAGTCTTTACCACTCGGACTAACCACTCTTTGTTTGTATCGTATTTTCACGACACAACAGACTATTTTGAATATAATTTCTGCATTATTCACAAATCTGTGGTTTGAAAAAAATCAGAATACATAAAATATGACACAGGGTCAAATATTTAGAGCAGGAGAGGGAGGAAGGGAGCACGGATTTTCTTTTGTTTTAATGTTGTGGTTCGCTAGCCACAATCACTAATCCAATCATTCGATAATATTCTTTACATCAAAGCATCATGTTCATATTTGCCACTTTTACTACAGTCATCATAATATCATAAATCCTTCTAACTAGTCTCCATATTTACAATCATTGTGTGGGTGGGGAATGATAACTTCTTCTCCTTCTTTTATGTGCCATATCCTTTCAGGACGTAGACGATCATGGCTTTCCACATCTCCCTATCTCTAATGGCACACCTTCTCCTGTTACACTATACAACCCTCATTCTATCATGCACCTGATCAGGTTCTTCAAATATGTTATCCGCTGCTTTCCCCTGTCTCTTTCTTTCTTCTATCTAGCCTGTTAGTATCAGGTTCTCCAAGCCCTCCTTCCTCATTGCATGTCCCAGGAACTTTAGTTGTCTCTTCCTGATGTTCACTATTAATTTCCTTTACGTCTCCATCCTTTCCAAAACCACGTCATTGCTTACATGCTCAGTTCATGATATCCGCAGCATCCTTCTGTAGAACCACATTTCTGCTGCTTTAAGTTTTTCCTTCATCTTCGAAGATATTGTCCAACATTCACTGCCATATTGAAGAACCGACATCACACAGTAATCCAGTACTTCCCTATTTGTTTCTAGTGAAATTTTCCTGTTTCTTAATACTTTACTCAACTTCTGTAATGTTTCCTTCGCCATGCCAATTCGCCTTCAGATTTCAGTGTCGCACTTTCCGTCTTCTGTTAGAACACTTCTTAAGTATTTAAATTTCGGTACCTGAATGATAACAACTTTTTTAAAAAGCTTAGACCCAATGAAGATTTAAAAATATCTGTAAATTCTTTATTAGAAGTAAAGAGAAAAGCATCAGATTTAATAATAGGAGTTCTGCAAATTGTAATTTATTTTTTAGTCATTTCACCTCAAGCAAGGCAATAAAGCCACTAAGTGGCAAGGGATTAATGAGTGTTTGAGAATTGGAGAAAAATATTATTAAAGAGAGAGGAGAATAAAAGTACAAGAATTAAGAATTAAGAAGACAATGTTTGACATTGCATTTAAATTTTTGAAGATCAATGTTGATTGGGAATCAAGAAGTCAAAAGAGAGTTTCACAAATGAGAAGTGTGATAGAAGAAACTGTTAACATAGAACTTACGGTTACAGCAAGCCATTTCAATGATAAAATGATGAGACTACATTGCCAATCTAGCTATTTCAACAGTAAAAAAATGAGACCTAGTTGTCAATTTAGTAACACACTTAAATTACTGTACCTTTTTCTGCTTCTTATATAACGGTTGACAAATTGCTAGCGTTCATTATTAAATTTTAGCAAAACAGTTTTCAAGTTACATTTGTTACCATAACTCACACCCCAGTAAAATGACCTCGGAAAGAGGTTGAAAGTACATGGGTACCTTAAAAAATGAATGATAATAACATCCGTCAACGTTACAGCTCATTTCTGACATCTTTTAATTGTAATACACAAAAGATTATCCGTGAGTATGAATGGATTTTATTAAAAACAAGCAGACATTATATTTGTAATTTATTTAATCTGACATGTTTAAAGAAAATTTTCTGCCTAAATACACAAATATATATATATATATATATATATATATATATAAACATCATGCATCTAAAAGACAAAGATATACATCAATAGAAGTTTGCTTAAACCCTATTTTAGCCTTGAGATAAAGTGGGTGAATGGCTTTTGTAAAAGATACAGAAATGAATCTGTGATTTTCATCAAAAATTTTATTTATTTTTATAACATTTTGTTAATAATCAAAATTCCATTGAATATAACATTAGTTTTAATGCTCATATTAAGGCAAAACGTACTTCTCAAATAAACACTCACAAACCACACGTGGGCGTAGATTGAGTGATTAACAAAGAGAAATAGGCTAAAATAAGGCATAGACAACAGACACTGAGATATATATATATATATATATATATATATATATATAGACAGCCTTTATATGCATTCATATATATATATATATATATATATATATATATATATATATATATATAGCAATTATATATAATTGCTATATATACTACCGGCCATAATTATTAGGCCACCCCAGTGTTTGAAAAAAGTGATGTATTTCATACTATTTTTTAGTATTTATCGCCAAGTGAATAATTGTAAATAAAAATAGAATGATTCTTTTGTTAATACTGCACAATAACATGTGCATCAAATGAATTTATAAATATTTAATAATTACTTATATTACAGTTTCATCAATGAAAGAATGAAGAAAATTTAGGTTGATTCGAACGTGTTCATCTTTTCTTCCTTGCCTTGTTAAATTTGGCAAAGTAATAATAACAAAAGAACTATTCTATTTTCATTTGGCAATAAATACTAAAAATAATATGAAATACATAATTTCTTTTAAAAACTGGAGTGGCCTAATAATTATGCCCGGTATGTATATATATATATATATATATATATATATATATATATAGCATGCAAAGGGAAAGTGCTGGCATTTTATATTTTTGAATTTCATGCATACATATTGTTTGTTTTCGGTTTTGTCAACTGCACAGTATAGTCGGGTCAGTTGGGTACCATCTGTAATAAAATAAGACGTATGACACAATTCTCTCTACCAGAAATTTGGAAATAGCATACTGTATTGCGTGGGATTTATTCCAGAAGCTCCAGTACTGCAACCCCTTGCTAAGTATGAGTGGGACACAGTTGAGTCAGAGACTAACAAAATTCCTTGCAATACCAAAGATGAACAGATGGCAAAGATTATGACAGCATTCATCAACTGAAACAAAGAAATTGTTAAGAAGTGATGCAGGAAATTCTGAAGTTGTCTGGAGGCTGTGGTTGAAGACAATGGCAATTTTATTGAATATACTTATTCTTTCGGACTCAAGATATTTTGGCATAATTTTGGTAAATATATTTGTTAAAATGAGATGTCAATTTTATTTTCATTTTTGTAATAAACATTTCCTATTTGTTCCTCATTGTATTATTATGTTGGATTTGAATGCATATTTTATCTGTATTTGGTTTCACTTCATATATATATATATATATATATATATATATATATATATATATATAATAACTTAAAAAAATATCCAGATGTTGGAGAATTTTTGTCTTTATTTTCACCTGAAATTAAATCCAAAATAAGATGTTTAGAACGGCTCATGATTAAACATAATAGGCATTCATTGTCTCTTATATTTAACAGTATATGTTTAGAAAATCATCTGCTGCTTTGATACACTATATATATATATATATATATATATATATATAATCCTATGTTTTAGGCATCCTGAGTATATATATATATATATATATATATATATATATATATATATATATATATATTTGGGCAGCAATCTTTCTTTTAAACATGTTTCTCAAAAAATAATCAACAATGAAGATTTTTAAAATTTTTTATTTAGTTTTTCCAATATTATTACATTTTTCTTTTTTGTTGGAAGAAACCTTACATTATTTAACACTAGAAATGGGTGTTTTGAAAGTATTCTTAAAAAATAGACACTCACGTGATATCCAATTACGTGCGACATGTGATAGCTTTTAAGAACGCTTCTTTTCAAAATCACAAAATAAATGACGTTCCCGTCAAAACATTAGGATAAAATAACAACATCAGATAAATAACCACATCGAAAAAATAACATCTATGAAAATGGCCAGTGAAGTGGCTGAAAGCATTTGAAAAGTAAAAAATTATTGGACATTTTTACATTCCTCATCGTAGGAAATATGTAAGAATACTGGAAAAATGAAATAAAAATTAATAACATCTTCCTTGTCAGTTTTTTTAACAAAGCATGTTTAATATATTTTCATTTGGAAGTCAGTCAGTTACACTATCTTGGTTTCTACCTTTCGGTGTCTTCAGGTGTTCAACTGATTCATTAAAGTTTTTTTTTCAAACTTACAACAGGATCTTTCAGAATACACAGATGGAAGTTTAAAATAAGGGAGAAGTTTGTCGAGAATTGCAGACACTTTCAGCCGGGTTTGTATGGTCCTAAAATATATTTTCGGATATGTTTACATTCCGACAAAATGAAAAGTCTAAAGTACTGTTCAAAGGTTCAATGTAATGAGACAATCTTACTGGATAATCTACTCACAGGTGAAGAAGAGACTTAAAGCAACAGGAATGGGGTTCTACAGAAGGATGAATTGAACATGTGAGCAATGATGAAATTTCAGAGAAAATGAAAACAAACAACAGGAAGAGATAGTTGAAATTTCTGAGACGCATAATGAGGAAAGAGGGCTGGGAAAATTTGATACTCACTTGGCAGTTTGAAAGCAAGAGAGTCAAAGGAAAACAATGTATAACTTACTTAGTAAACATGAGTAAATGGAAAGTGGAATAAGGTTTAAGAGAGATAACAAAAAGATAAAATACATTAAAAAGCAAGAAATTGTGGAGAGTCATAGTCAATTATCAGTGGTGAATGTTGGGCTACATAAGATACATCTGATGGATAGTCTGGAGGTTGGAATTTTGATCGAAACTGTCAAGCAGCAAAACAGAAGGTGGCATAAAAATTGTATCGCAGGCAATAAAATTATCAGTCAGTTAAGTGCCATACGTGATACACGCTTGGGCGATCATGTCTCGAAAGAGACATGACTGACTGGGCAGAAGATTATCCTGCAGTAGGCTGCCATTGCTTTCAGTGGTAGACTAGCTGGCTAGTATTTAGTGGGGGATCAGTTTATTACTTCATAACAATAGAAAACAGATCCCCCACTTTATGCCCAGTAGAAGTTTTAATTGTTTTCAACTATTATTTTCAGTCAGTCAGTTAAGTGCCATACGTGATACACACTTGGGCGATCATGTCTCAAAAGAGACATGACTGACTGGGCAGAAGATTATCCTGCAGTAGGCTGCCATTGCTTTCTGTGGTAGATTGGTCGCCAGTCAAGGCTATAGAACCCAATCTGTTTTGTTATTTAATCCATAACTGAAGTAATGAGATGGATTAATACCTTTCCCAAGAGTATTTGTGCGTAAGTGAATGCCATGAATTCAACAGGAATTTGAACTAGGCTCCCCGATTTCTCGTTCCGAGTCGATATCCAATGCACCACAACGCACATTAGGTTCCTTTAAAATGAATGTTTTTGGAGAAGGTGTTTTTTGAATGGTACAGTTGCAAAAATAGATTTGAGAAAAATTAAAAGGGTTATACATATATGCATACATAAAAAGCTAAGCCAGCCAATCATAAAAATGAATACATTATGTGAACCAGTAATACAGAGTGCTAGAAAAAAAACTATTACAAACATAATATGAGCTCTAGTAAAAATATGATAACTGAGACTTTAGGTTTATAAGTCTAAAAATTCAATCACTGTTGTCCTCAAGGACACATGAACCAGTGGATAAAAGTATTAGTTGGTTCCAGCGACTTGACCCAATGAGCTGTGAGTTGGCTACAGCAGTGGTGAACAAAAACTTACAGAGTGAAGTTAAATGAAGATAACTAAAACATCTGGAAGTGGCATGTCATATGGAACAAGAACAGCCTACTCTGTTGAAATTCCAGTTAAATTCCAGTCACCTGAAGAAGGTTTGAGCGTACAACAACCGAAACATTGTGAATATAAGGACAAAAACGGAACAAATTTTTACCAAAGGAGTAGTTTGTACAATCTTGTTGAAAGATGATTTCAATACTTACTTAAAGTCAACTCATTAAACATATAGTTAATATTTTACTCCTCATAATTTCTCACTCAAACATTATTCTAGCAGACTGCTCAATTGTTTGTTTTTAAAACCAAATGTTTTGATTTAATTTTATGCTAGCTAATTGTATTGTTATATGGAACATATGCGTTTATTGTTATTTTAAAAGATAACATTATTGATGTATTCTTTGTATGGCTTTGAAAATAAGGGGCTATATTTTTCATCTATTCTTATATCTGCATAAGTTGTAAGCTTGTCTTTTCTTTATTTCTTGAGTCAATTTGAATCTATATATATAAAAGGCGAGATGTTTGTGTGTGTGTGTGTGTGTGTGTGTGTGTGTGTGTGTGTGTGTGTGTGTGTCCTTTATACAAATCCATAATTTTTATCCGATTCTCACCAGCCTTCACAGAAATATTTTTTAGGCTTCCGGTCAAGTCATGGTCTACTTATTTTTTCCTATTTCCCTCCGCTATCGGAAATCGATACATGGATATCCGATCAGGTCTGATCAAGATCAGGATTTCAGCGCTTTTATCGTGGTTCTTGCTGCAGAATTTGCCCTAACTTGGTAAAAATATAGTTTTTAGTCTCAAACATTAGTAGATCTTCTCAGACAACTCATTTTCCCTGATATCGGAAATCGATACCCCCGATATTCTATCGTATATTATGAAAAACCAATATTCAACCATCAATGTGGCTCATTTTCTCCAATTTTACTCCCTAATGTGTACAATAAGTTTTCATGGTCTTACTTAGTTTAGTTTATCCTTGGATAATTTATTTGCCTCCGATACTCGAAATCGATACTCCGATATCCTATAGAGTCTGATCAAAATCAGGTTTTCAGCTCTTTTATTTTGGTTTTTGTTTCGGATTTTGCTCTAAGTAGGCATAATTGTAGTTCTTAGTCTCAGCCATGATACCATTTACTCAGAGGACTTATTTAGCCTTCAAAATTCAGTTTGCAACGGAAAACTTATTTGACATCAATACCGGAAATCAAAATTTGACTCATATTCATTCATTCTGGAAACAACTATTGCTTTTTAGTCTTTCGTGCCAATGTCCAAAGAGTCTGAGCTTCAGGATCATGGATGGATTAGTTTTAAAGCTTTCATTACACCATTGTTGAGATTCAGCCAAGGTGAGTCCTTTATGATAGAGAAATCTCATGTCGTAATGATTTCAGGTAAGATTTTACAAGGATAGGGATCTTTCTATTGACTGGGTCAAACACGCATGGTTGTTCGAGTAAACTGAATGTTATTATAGTGGCATTGTCTCTCGAAGGTTTTCCATTCAATGTTTGAGACCCTATTCTAGCCTTACACAGTAAGACAAAAACAAAACCTGTCAAAGGACATATGTTTGCCTTATTATAGGAGTCAATGGCTATTATGTACCGTGACATGCATAAGTATTGGATACTTGTTATTTTCTGTTATAACTCTTGTTTATATTCGCCATTTTGCCTGATATTTGGTAAGTAACATCTCGTAAAGTTGTTTTAGTTGTATGTGGAAGGAAAATTAAAAATTCATGTTTTTTATTAAAGTTCAAAATTGCCCTATGCAAAAGTTTTGGATACATCAATTTAATATTTTGTTGCGTAGCCTCTGTTTTGTTTCACTGCTTCCAGTTGCTTTCTATAGTTGGCCACAAGTTTTCCACACTGATCCACCATTACTTTACCCCATTCTTACTTTCATAATTCCTCTAATTGCTTGATATTTTGTGGATTCCACTTATGAACTTTAACCTTCAAAGTATTCCACAAATTCTCAATTGGATTCAAGTCAGAAGACCGACTTGGCCAATTGAGAGGACTAATGGCATTATTTTCAAACCATTCCTTTGTAAGTTTTGCGGTATGTTTGGGATCATTGTCGTGTTGAAGAACGAAATTCCGATCATGTCCTAAAGAAGTTGCAGATTTCTGAAGATTCTTCGCTAGAATCTCCCTGTACATGCTACCATTCACTCTACCATGGATAACTTGTAACTCACCAGTGTCCTTGAATGAAAAGCATCCCCATATCATAATGGAACCACTCCCAAACTTAACTGTCGGGATGGTTTTGTGCTTGTTGAAGGTAGTGCCATGTTTTCGCCAAACACTTGTCGCTGTGATCCTTCAGAATAGTTCAACTTTCGTTTCATCCAACCAGATTACCCTTTCCCAAAACTGCATACCTTTCTTTTCTTAAGTTTGGACAAACTTTAATCGGTCTTTGACATGTTTTATTTTCAGTAAAGGCATTTTTCTTGGTGATCTTGAATGAAAACCTGCATGATATAGAGCTCTGTTAATGGTATCCTTACTTACATTAATTCCAGCACTCTCAAGATCAGTTTTAATTTCAGAACTAATTGTGCACATTTCTGCTGATCCACCTTGAAGTCCTCTCATTTATTTTTCGCGGTCATTCATTTTTGGAAGGTTTGCTGTGTACTTCTTATACTTTCTGATGATATCTTCTACTGTACTTAGTGCTACATTCATTTCTTTGCTAATTTTTCGGCAACCTTGTCCTCCTTTGTGACGTTCAATGGTTCTATCTCGCATATCTCTGGATAATTCTTTAGTTTTTGCCATTTTTAATCCTTGAATTGCAGAATGCACATCAAAGAGTCAGATGATTAGTAGCACTATCTTGTAAGCAATTGTGTGCTTCTCTGATTGGTCAGAGATAACATTCCAATACTATCAAAAACTTGAATATTTAAAGTCTTTTAAAATACAAAGTTTCGATTAAGAATTTGAAAAAGTGTCATGTATCCAATACTTTTGTACTTTGATAAAAAAAATGGATTCAACCATGAGTTTTTAATTTTCCTTCCACATACAACTAAAACAACTTTACGAGATATTACTTACGAAATATCAGGCAAAAATGGCAAACATAAACTAGAGTTATAAAAGAAAATAACATGTATCCAATACTTATGCGTGTCACTGTTTATACAGGGTGTCCATAAAGTTCATGTGCACTTTAAAAACTTATGAATTTATTGGTATTTCCGATAGAAGTAATTTATAACAAGGATTAGAAAGAAGTAAATCTATATTTTTTAAGGTTTTATTGAAATTTGTTTTAGTTGCCACACGTCTTCCAGCATTAGCAATACAAAAGGTAACACGATTTAGCAGTTTACGGAAAACATTTGCCAACTGATTTACAGAAATGTCTGAAACCACATTAGTGTCAATAACTATACTTAAAACTAGGGACATCAAACTTTATAACATTTTTACAGATTATTTCTATTACAAATACAAATAAAGTTAAATTTTTTTTTAAGTGCGCACGGACTTTATGGACACCCTGTATATACATATTGTCCATTGACTCCTATAATAAGGTAAACATCTGTCCTTTAACAGGTCTTGTTTTTATCTTACTGTGTCATATGCCACTGTCGGAAATGCTAGTGGGGGAGCTGATTTAGATTCCAACCATCTGTCATAATAAATAAGAAAAGTAGATTGAACAGTGTTGGATTACCCCCATCCTCTCCTGACAATAATTACAGATGGCTTAAGATTTGAAAAAATCTTCCTCTTTACTTCATGACTTTGATAGCAGAAAGATGTATTCTTTTCACTTCTGTCAGTAAGTAAGTAACTCTATAGAAGTTTGCTTTGAACACTTCACATCTAAATCTAAACTTATTTATAAATGGAACTTTGTCTGTGTGTGTATGTGTGTGTGTGTGTGTATGTATGTGTCTGTGTGTGTGTCCGTTACCTATAGACTCCGAAACAGGTGAACCGATTTTCTTGAAAATTTACACATTTGTACTATAAGCGTTTGCGAGTGTTCTTAGCTAGGTTTTGTGTCGAGGTCCCCCCCCCCCAATAAATATCGATAATCGAAAAAATCGGGTTATAGAAGGAGTGGTCCGATTTTAATCAAATTTGATACACTCAATAACAAAGACATAAGAAACGATATTCAGAAATTTCAAGGTTGCAGTTCTTATAATAGTGCAGAAAATCGATTATATATATATATATATATATAAAAGGCAAGATGTTTGTGTGTGTCTGTTTATCTGCCTGTATATCTGTATTTTTTTCAGCTCCTTTATTTTAGTTTTTGCTTCGGGTTTGGCTCTAAGTAGGTATAATTGTAGTTCTTAGTCTCAGCCATGATACCATTTACTCAGAGGACTTATTTAGCCTCCAAAATTCAGTTTACGATGAAAAAACTTATTTGATATCAATACCAGGAAATCAAAATTTGACTTACGTCCATTCATTTTTCTTTCAGTCTACAGTTTCACTTTAACTGGAAACAACTATTACTTTTTAGTCTTTCGTGCCAACGTTCAAAGAGTCTGAGATCCAGGACCTTGGATTAGTTTTAAAGCTTTTATTACACCCGAGCAACGCCGGGCTATACTGCTAGTATAATATAATGTCTCAGTTTTTCCTTTTTATATTATGTCCCATTAATTTATTTATTATCATTTAAATGTTTAAATTCAGTATATTGCGACTAATTTTTACCCAGACTCATATGAATCCACCGATATATATTGTTTGTGATTCAATTGTACTAGGAGCATTAATCATTTACCAAATAATGTCCGAAATCCATCAAAAGTATTTGTTTTATATCTAATTATTATTTATTTATTTATTTTTTTAATCGTATCACCCCGAGCAAGGCGGTAACGCCACTGATGTGCAGGGGCTACGTAATATTGAAAAGATTGGAAAAGAGAAAAACCGGAAACCACATCCTAAACAGGGAACAAGGGATGAGCCTCTTAACCTGTTCAATAGACGTGGGTGGGTGTGAACCGGGCGATAGATAGATCTATCTACTCCAATTAAAGATCTATCTACTCCAATTAGATCTATCATAGAATTTTTTTATTCTCTAAAATACCTGGACAATATTAGAGTAGAAGAGAGTGATCATTCCGATCTAAACTCTCTTTTGGTCAACTCTCTACTTCTGAATGGAGAGGAACGTAGCCGTGTTTCCGCTGAAAGGTAGAATCTTATCCGGGTGAATAGAGAAGAGTCTGACCCAACCTTGTGCTAGGTCTATGGAATATTTTTGGCTCAGTCTAAGGGTTAGAATCCCCCTGTTAATTGAACTTGTGTTGCATCCACCTTGGTGGGGAGGTAGTAAATATCGAGTGATTATACTGACTAGCATTCATTGTTCTCTGTCTTCCTCACTGTCTACGGACAGAAGGAACCCATATGAAGTTCTACCATATCGCATGTTCCACTTAAGGTCAGGGTTGAGCTTAAGTCCCAATAGGTTCTCAAGGCACATGGTCTTCTTGTGAGAATAATTGTTCATTGTGATAGGTAAAATTTTAGAGTTCACAAAGCTTACAAATTTAAGTAGAGAGAATATTTATTGGAAAACATTAATTAAAGACATGAAACTACCACTTCAAGTAAACATGATTTGAAATATATTTTAGTAATAATTGAAATTGATAAATGTAGAGCTACATTGGATGGAACTGATGGCCAGGCTAAAAGATAAATCCTTCATAAAATTGACTCAAGTGATAATAGAGAAATTGAGGTAATGTTTTGAACTATAACTGGTTGATGATGCTCTCATTATAAATGTATAGAATCTATCTATCTATCTATCTATCTATCTATCTATCTATCTATCTATCTATCTATTTCAATCTCCGTATAATATCTATCTATCTATCTATCTATCTATCTATCTCCGTTTCTTCATGTCTATCTGTTTATATAGATCTTTTATATATATATACTCACTCTATCTATCTATCTATCTATCTATCTATCTATCTATTTCAATCTTCGTATAATATCTATCTATCTATTTATCTATCTCAATCTTTTCATGTCTATCTGTTTTTATAGATCATTTCATATTTCTACTCTCTCATTCTATCTATCTATCTATCTATCTATCTATCTATCTATCTATCTATCTATCTATCTATCTCAGTCTCTTCATATCTTTGTATAGATTTTTTCATATATGTCCCCTCCATTTTTATCTATATATTCCCCACTCATTCACTTCACACTAGTCTCTCTTTCTGTGTATTTCAGCCAACATTTCTTCTCCTCAATTTATCTGTTTGTCAAAGTATTTACCTGACAAGGTAGATGAAACTATAAATGGATGTAAAAGATTTGCAGGAGATAAAGGTAAATAGATTGGAAAAATATACATGGGTAAAATGACGACAGAATAAAGAGACATTTGTGTTGCTTCACTTAACAATCCATTTCTTGATTAATTTTAATCTTATCCATTTGCTCAGCATGTAAAAATACAAGTTTCTTTTTGGTAAGCAAAGGCAAAGTCAAAAAACAAAAAGAAAGAAAAAAAAAGAAGAAAAGAGAAGTAAAGAACATTGAAGAAAAATGGAGAGAAATTATTTGCTTGGTTTTAATCAAAAGACATCATCATGGCCAACCTCACAATATTTTGAAGATGGCAAGAATTTGACAAATATATATCAACAAATGCTTTTAATAAATGTAAGCTGTTTGCCAAATTTTTTTTTATATATTTGCCGCCTCTTAACATCTTAAGTTTTTTTTTATTTGTGTTAATGATTTTATAATGCACAAATATTCACACATGAGTCTACATTGTTTCCATTAATTTATAAAAGGCTATTTTCATAAAGTTATATGTACTAACAATACCTGTGAAAATTCTTCAATTTCCCCATTCGCATTTTCTGAAGAGTCATAATTCATATTTTAATGAATTAATAAATTCCTTGTGGGTTCTATGGCTATAAAATACTCATGATAATTCCCTTGTTGTACTGTTAAATATTTCAGCTTAACATCTTTAACAAATTATTTCAATAACAATCATAAATATGAATGCAAGTCCCTATTAAAAGAAGTAAGAGGGTACAAATGAAAAGGCTAAAATCTGACAAGGTTTTTTACTTTTAAGTATATGTTAAACACTTGAGAGAATTATTGTATTTTTTCTATATTTCTCTATTTTTCTTTTAGTGTTTCACGTTTTTCTCTTATCTTTCTTTCTTTCTCTTTCTTTCCCTATTTCTCTGTCTTTCTCTTTCTCTTTTAGTTTCTCTATTTCTCTATCTTTCTTTCTCTATTTTTTCTTTCTTCATGTCACTGTTTCTCTTTCTTTCTCTTTCTCTCTTACTTTCTCTATTTTTCTTTCTTTCTTTCTTTTACTATGTTTTTCTATCATTAATTCTTTTTCTTTCTTGCTCTCTCTGTTTCCCTATCTTTATTCTCTATATTTCTCTCTTACTTTCTCTATTTATCTTTCTTTCTTTCTTTTTTTCTTTCTGTTTCTCTGTCTTTATTTCTCTATGTTTCTCTTTTACTTTTTCTATTCTCCATTTCTCTCTTTCTTTATCTTTATTTCTCTATCTTTCTCTCTTAGTTTCTCTTAGTTTCTCTACTTTTCTATTTTTCTTTCTTTCTTTTTTTCTGTTTCTCTTCCTTTATTTCTCTTTCTATCTTACTTTCTCTATTTCTCCATTGTTCATTTTTCTTTCTTTCTTTCTTTCTTTCTTTCTTTCACTATGTCTCTCTATTATTATTTCTTTTTCTCTTGTGCTTTCTCTGTTTCTTTATCTTTATTTCTCTATATTTCTCCCTTTCTTTCTCTATTTATCTTTGTTTCTTTCTTTCTGTTTCTCAGTCTTTATTTCTCTATGTTTTTCTTTTACTTTTTCTATTTCTCTATCTTTTTCTTTTTCTTTTTCTCCCTTTCTTTATCTTTATTTCTCTATCTTTCTCCCTTACTTTCCCTATTTATCCATCTTTTTTCTTTCTCTATTTGTCTGTGTTGATCTTTCTTTCACTATTTTGCTTTCATTTTTTTCTTCATTTCTCTTTTTTCTTACTTTCTCAATTTTTCTGTTCCTCTTTCTTTATTTCTCTTTCTATCTTACTTTCTCTATTTCTCTTGTTCTTTCTTTCTTTCTTTCTTTATGTTTTTCTATCTTTATTTATTTTTCTCTCTTACTTTCTCTGTTTCCCTATTTTTATTTCTCTATATTTCTTTCTTTCTTTCTTAATCTTTCTTTCTTTCTTTCTTTATCTTTTTCCAATCTCTTTCTTTCCCTATTCCTCTGTGTTTATTTTTCTTTTACTATTTCTCTTTCATTCCTTCTTTATTTCTCTATTTTTCTTTATCTTTATTTATCTTTCTCTCTTACTTTCTTTATTTCTCTTTCTTTCTTTCTTTCTTTCTTTCTTTCTTTCTTTCTTTCTTTCTCCATGTTCCTCCAGGTTTATTTCTTTTTTCAGTGTTGTGTCCATAATGTGTATATATATATATATTTCTGTAGATATTAATATATTAAATATAATATACTTAGGCAGCAATTCCTCATTTAAACATGCTTTATTAAGTAGAATAAACACAAACTGTCAGTTAATGGAATGTAATGTTTCTCCTGGTTGCAAATAAATTACTTGAAAGGTGTAAAATAATCTTTCCAAAATTGTGTGTACTGCTCTGATCATTGTTAGTCATTTTCAGAGAAAGCTGATAGAAAGCAAGCAATAGTATTTTGAATGTTTATGGTGTTAACTGTATAGAGATTGAAATGAATGTAAGTTCACATGATATTATAGCAGAATAGATGGCAGACCTGAAGAGGACTACCACCATCTTTAAATTTGTTGTTTTTCATTTTTTTTTTTACTTTTTTCAGTGCAGTCCTATTGATTATTATATAGAGTTTCCGATTATCAAAAGAAATTGGAAAAATTTCAATATCTAAAAAATTTTAGGGGGCTCAGTTTCTCATACAATGTTATAGTAAATCAAACCTCCATTTTGGAACCACTTGCATTGGGATTGCTTTGTTTTTTTTTTTTTTGTATGAGTTGTTGCTCTTGTTTTTGTCATTTTCAAGATTTCTTCAGTTCTTACAATGACATCTTCCTTGAAAACTCCAAGAATGGTTTTATTCCAAAATTTTGCAAAGGATTCAGTTGTTGAATATGTGCAAGCAACAAAGTTAATTGCACAGGATCAGTCTACTATAAGGTTGTATAAAAAACTGAGCCCCCCCCCCCAAAAAAAATTGTTTGAATATTGAAATCTTTCTAAATTTTCTTTGTCAATCGGAAAGTTTAGGGTTTAATTGATAGGATTGCACTGAAAAAAGTAAAAAAAAATTGATAATCAACAAAAAAAGTGAAAAAAATTGATATGTGGAGATTATGTCGTACCAGTGAGTGGTTACAAAATGGAGGATCGATTTACTATAATGTTATATGAAAAACTGAGCCCCCCCCCCAAAAAAAATTGTTTAAATATTGAAATTTTTCCAAAGTTTTTTTGTCAATCGGAAAGTTTAGGGTTTCATTGAAAAGACTGCACTGAAACAAAGTAAATAAAAATGAAAAACAACAAATTTAAATGTGGTGGTAGTCTCCTTCAGGTCTGCCAAATAGATTATAGAAAAAGTTATATGGCTAAAATGACCGTAAATGATTGACTGAAATAAATTTTATTGATCGTTGGTTTCTGTCATTTGATAAGTAGAGCATCCAAAATTTTTAATCATTTTTGGTTTCATATTGCTGTATTGATGACTATAATCTGAGGACAATTTGAAGAGGTGAACTTTGTTCAATTAAAATTCAGAACTGTTAATAGCACACACACATGCACTCACACACACACACAAATGTTGGATGTGTTTAGACAGCAGTTTTGAATTTATACCACTTTGGTTAAGGACAAATAAAGTCTTTTTGCTAAGAATCTTCAATTTATTTTTATTAATATTCTAGACTGTTTTTCGTTTTTTTTTCCTATGAAACTTATTGAAAAAATGGATGGCATCATCATCATCATCAGCATTTCTATTTTTTTTTTATTTTTTTACCTCAACACAAAACCTAGCTAAGAACACTCACGGATGCTTATAGTATAACTGAGTAAATTTTCAAGAAAATCGGTTCAGCAGTTTTGGAGTCTATAGGTAACAGACACATACACACACACGCAGACAAAGTTCCATTCATAAATAAGTTTATAAATAAGTAGGCAAAATACATCAGCTAAGAAAAGTTTGCCTACTTTATCATGGCAAATATAAGGATTTTATTTTGTAAGAAGTATTTATATTCAGAAGTAAAAATGTTAGTTTTTCAGAATTTTTAAATATAAGAACACTCATAAATTTACATCAGTCTAACTGAAAGTCAAGGTAAACTATGGAGGATGCTAAGTGATGTAATTTAATAAATGATAAATGAAAATGAGTAAATATTGTTGTGTTGTGGTTTTTTGTTTTGTTAAAATGTAATTAATATTTATATAACTTTAGTTTGAGAAATTGATTTATGTATTACATATTTCAAATAATAGAAGGTTTTGAAATTTCCCATTTTCTATTAATTTTTAAAATATTTTACAGTCATGTATGTTTCTTTTAGAAAAGAAGATATTTGAAAATCCAGGGTGTAGATTTATATTTTGTAAAATTTGATAGCAGCATTTTCAAGAATTTTCTCTTTAATCAAGTTACTTTTTCGTTTAATAAGTGTGATATCTATCTATCTATCTATCTATCTATCTATCTAACTATCTATCTATCTTATTTATGGTTGATCACAAATATGTTTTGTCTTGACCATTTATTTATGATCAACCAAAGATACTTTTAAGACCAGATGGTTCAATCACAGGTTTGCATTTAAACTAGAAAACTTAAAAAATTGTATTGTATTGGCTAGCCACGTGTGGAAATTGAAATTAAAATATGGAAAAGACCCAGACATAATGTGGAGTATAGTGAAAACAGCTAAGCCTTCTGACAGTGGCAAAATATGTAAACTGTACAAGGAAAAAAAATTAGCTAGTATGTTATTCCAAAACAAAAATGAATTATTTTTTTTAATAATCATATTGTCCCAAGCAAGGCATTAACTGCCACTGTTGTGCAGGGGGTTACATAGGAGGGAAGTTATGAAAAAGAGTGACAGGTTATATGGGCTGCCAAGAATGAGAATACTGATGAGAGAGAGAGAGAGAGAGAGAGAGAGAGAGAGAGAGAGAGAGAGAGAGAGAGAGAGAGAGAGAGAGAGAGAGAGAATGCAGGTTAGTGAGATAGGAGATGACTATTGACTTTACATTTAAATTCTTGGCCATTGTAGCTGTCAGGGAAGCAATTAAATGGAAGGGAATTCCACAGGCGGGAAGTGCGAGAAAAGAAGCTGCTGGAGTAAAATTTGCATTTACATTTTATTGGTTTCACAGTAAAAGAGTGGGATCTAGTTGCTACTCTTGTGGCTCCAATAAATTTATATATAGGGGGTACCAGTGAGCTAAGTTCATTGGAGCAGAAGCTATAAAAGTATTTGTAGAAGAGACACTGGGAAGCCACATTGCACCGGTGAGAAAGTGACTGTATCTGAGCTGCCAAGTCGGGATCTATCACATTACAGATTCTCCATTGGATTTTGTCAAGGACACCTAAGTGGATAGCAGGAGCACCTGACTAGATATGAACAAAAGAAAAGAAATCATGATTAACTGTAACCATACCATAAAATACCTATTAGGGTCATACAACCATGTATAAAAACGTTATAACTTCTTCCATGGCCTACTAATATATATGGCCTAATATGACACATGAGAGGCTACAATTCTTAGAGGCCATTGAAATTCAAGGAAAAGGGAAGTAACTCAGAAGTCGCTTTCTTCAAATGTATGTTAACATCTGGTGTGCGTTGTGGTGCAGTGGATATCGGCTCGGAACGAGGAATCGGGGAGCCTAGTTCGAATTCTAGTTGAATTCCTTGCATTCACTTACGCGCAAATACTCTTGGGAAAGGTAATAATCCGTCTCTTCCTTCCAGTTATGGGTTAAATAACAGGACAGATTGGGTTCTATAGCCTTGGCTGGCAACCAATCGACCGCAGAAAGCAATGGCAGAATACTGCGGGATAATCTTCTGTCATGTCTCTTTCGAGACATGATCGCCCAAGCGTGTTTCGTTTATGGCACTTAACTGACTGACTGACGGACTGACATATTTTGATGTTATTCTGTCCAAAGTAAAATGTTTTTATTAATTAAATGTATTTTTCTCTTTTATTTCATTATAATACACAAACAACAACAAAAAAAAAAAATCAATTCTGAGTTGTCTCCTCTGATCTTGCCAATCATTAAGTTGTTTATAAATAAGGAAAACTATTTGAACAAACAAGTTTTTTTTTGTAAAGCTTTTATTTGAAGGATATCCTTTTTGAGGAATATCAAAGTTTATTGATGTGCTTACATGAATATAAATAAGTAAAGATTAGAAAAAAATTATATTGTAATTCACTCTGTCATAACACTTATTATTAGATTAAAATTATTAAATGGCAATTTTTTTCACCAGATGAATTTTAAAGTATTTTTAGAAAGCACAAGAAAATCAGTAAAAATTGTAAATAGAACAAAGGCAATTGTTCAACACTAAATTTCAATTTTTTTTGGACCGTTGCCGCTTTTTAAAAACTTTTAAAGAATCTTTTCTAATTTTATTTAAAGAAATTTTTGCTTGTTGTTATAGAATATATTTTTAACAATTTTTGTTGCAAATTTATGCCTCTTTTCAATGTACTGCTCACAGGTAAGAGAATACTTTGGGGAGTAACTTTCCAAAATGATTTCTGCTGAGTTCCTGGTTTTAGACTGCTTATGTTTTTCAATGAATTGACTAGAAAAATTCAGAATTACAAAGCAAGAACAAATAAATTCAGCAATTTGGGTGGCTGGAATTGTCGAACTTCCACGAGATATTAAATCAAGGTAATGATTCTCAGTGATCTTGATATCATTGCCAACCATAAAAATAGAACAAATATTAAAGTTAAAGCACTTCAAAAGCTATTTACAAAATGTCCAGCAATTGAATATGCCAGTTATTTGCTGTCTGATGATAAACACAGTTCATTTATATCTGACTAGCAGTATAGCCCGGCATTGCTCGGGTGTAATGAAAGCTTTAAAACTAATATCCATGGTCCTGGAGCTCAGATTCAGCCTTAAGAATATTTGTGTGAAATTTGGTGAGAATCGGATAAGAATTGTGAATTTGTATAAAGGATATACAGACAGATAAACACGCACACACAAACATTTTGCCTTATATATATATATATATATTATCGATTTTGTGCACTATTGTAAGAACTGCAACCTTGAAACTTCTGAATATCGTTTTTTATGTCTTTGTCTATGAGTATATCAAGTTTGATTAAAATCGGACCACTCCTTCTATAACCCGATTTTTTCAATTATCGATATTTATCGGGGGTACCTCGACACAAAACCTAGCTAAGAACACTCGCAGATGCTTATAGTACAACTGTGTAAATTTTCAAGAAAATCGATTCAGCCGTTTTGGAGTCTATAGGTAACGGACACACACACACACACACACACACACACACACACACACACACACACACACACACACACAGAGACAAAGTTCCATTTATAAATAATTTTAGATTTGTTTGGACAAAATATCCAGATTATTATTTAAATGTTCATTTTGCAATGGCTCGATGTCTTCCTCCTAAATGTTAATATTTTCTCTTAAAAGGGACCCACAAATTAAAATCTTTTCACTGCTGTACATTTTCAAGGCTCATCAAAAATTTCTCTACATGCATTTGGCGATACTGTAAAAATCGATTTTCAAGGAGATCACCCTGAAATTTATGGGTGAGGACATATTCATATCCATTATTTGGTAGTTCTTGTATCAGCACTGCCTTGCACTCTCACAGTTGTGACAAATGCTTTGATAATCTGCACAGTGAGGCAAATTCAGAAACTTTTAACCAAGACTCAACCCAGTCAGAAAATTTTTGGTAAAATTTGATTTTATCATCATTTGCAGCAGCATCATTATTCAAAATATTAGGTGTAAATCTTTGATTAGAATTGGCTATTGTATACCAGCTTCATATCAATTTGAGAAAATTTACAATATTAGTCCATTCTGGAAAATAACTTTTACAAGCAGTAATTGTTGTCTCGTGAAATACAGCTGTAGCCAAATTGACATTTTGCTTATTGTCACTGGGATTCAGTGCTTTGGAAGTTAGTTTTGATGTTTTTTGTAGTGAAGCTAAAATTCCTGACTGAAGGCTTGAAATATTAAAATCAAAAGAAGGAGACACATACTTGCTTTTGGTTAGAAAACTGTTTTGAATAATCTTCAATAAATGAACAGTGTCAAAGAAGAGAAAACTTCTTAAGAGAAAATCTGGAAAAGTAATAAAATGTTTTTTATCTCCTTCAAATTTGTTTAATAAAATTTTGTAATCATTTACATTTACAGAATGGTTGTCTGCTATTACATCCCTTATATTAAACCCTGCATTTGAAACCTCTGCAATGCAAGAAATAATTTCCTGAGAGAGCCAGTCACTAGTAACAGTCACTTCTGGACAGACTTTAACCACCGATGACACTGTCTCCTTCAACCCTGAAATCAGAAGTTTTCATTATAACTTTGTATAAGTTTGCACTTTTCATCAGCACCAACATAATTCTCACAATGAAACTGTGTTCCTTTGTGAAGGTACATTTCATCCAACATCAAGAGACAATCCTGAGAAAGTTTACCATTTCCCAAGAGAGATTTTGCTGCAGTGATAGAGTCTACACCACCTATTTGTATTTTTTCTAATGAAGAAAGCGATGGAAACTGTAATTTTTTAACCGGTTGTTTTGTAGCGTAGGGAGATGGTTAAGGTTTCTTTGATTCGGCCTTGTGTCAGACTTAACCGAACTCCTTACAGCTTACAAGATTTATGCAGAATTATCATCAGAAGGTTTTTCATCATCAGAAGGTTGGTTGTCAGTTGGAATGTGTGGAATAGTATAGAATAATGTAAGAATAAAATATACATTTTTTATGTTAAAATAGAAATTTATTAAAGAGAAAGACTAATATAAGTTGTAGGAATTAATGTGCAATTAGAAACATTATTAAGAGGTTAAGGGTAGAGTTCGTACAAAATGTTCGTAGTAGTAATTGTTGAAAGAGATAAGGAGAAAGAGAAAGAGGACAATGTCTGGATCACTTGAAGTTTGAAGTTACATTTTAGATGTTTGTTTCGCGGCTCCCAATGACACTCTGACTGACTGACGTTGATGAAGTTCTTTTATTGTAATTTGTATTCTTTTGGTCTTGCAAGTCTCTCCCATTCATCAAAAATCATTTTAACACCTACTTTCGAAATCTGGTTTCGACTTTTTCTTTAAGCAGATGATCAATCCGTTTGTTTATTTGGGAAAACCAGGATTTCACACATCGTTGTGAATTTTTGTAAAAGTGAAGAAGAAGGTTGATTTTAATTAATTTCTCATCCGCTACAGTTTATATGAATATCTTCTTTCTTTGTTATACTAATACACTGTTTTGAACCTACCTTCTTGTTTTGTGTCTTACTTCCGGCACAAATCAATCACTACATTTTGCGGCGTAGTTATGCCACAAGAAATTGGCGACGAAGATCCACAACACAATCAAAAGTATATTTCACTATTGTTTAGACAAAAGGATACAGTTTTTATTCATCTGATTTTAAAAAAGAAAACTCCAAATAGTTGTAAACGATTTCTAGAGTTCGCACTCTTGGAAGCCCTTCAATTGGCTTTCTTTTAAGTTTTCAACCATTGATTTTCTATCCTGAATGGCATCATTGAGAAGAAGTATAGCGTAATAATAAAGACTATCTGATTAGTTCGGCAGGAACTAATGGAGAAATGGAGGAACGGACCTTAGGTTCAAAATATTGTAATTTTTGCAATTCCTTTAGTATGGTATTTCGGTGTTTAATTACAGCGTTTTGAACATAAGGGGAAAAATTTTTCAACAAACTTTGTAAGTTTAGCATTTTGTCTATTCACAAACCACTGTGTTAATTGTATTGGATTGTCATAATACTGAAGCTGAACATGTCAATTTTCTTCAATCCGAATACACTCTTTGAGTAATGGAAAATTTGTCTCATCAAAATTAGTCTGAAAAATCTATTTGTATTTTTCGTCTTTGTTTTTTTTTTAAACTGAAACCAGTGGGGCAACATTTTGTTTCTTTCAAATCATCGAAATTGAGTTAGCGGGTAACCAAATCGTTACAAAATTTTACAATGGAAAACGTATAACTTACTTTTTTTCTGATGACAAACACATTATTTGGAAATTCTCGCAAACATCAAATAATTGTCGGATTTTAATGAAACTTTCAGTACTCATTCATAAATGAATTAAATTATTTTTGAAATCATTATTTTTTAAAGATCTTAGTAAAAATATATTTTTTTTTTACATCTGTTACCCCCACAGTCCATGTAAATCCATAAAATTTTAATAAATTTAACTTTGAATAAGTTAAATTTTATTGCGATAAATGGCTTTATTAAACGCAGAAGTCATTGGGGAATATAAATAATCTATTTTGTTAAAAATTTGGTCTCTGTTTCCGTAAATCTGCTACGAACAGTAAAATAAAAAATGCAATAAAACTGTGATATGATTTAATTTGTTAAACTTTTAATGGCTTTAATAAATAGTAGATATATGAAGGACATTACAGTCTGAAGAATTTTTTTTCTCGATCAATAATGAAAGTTTAAAAGAATTGGTTTCAGTTTTTATTTTATTATTATAATAATTTCAAAAATATTTTTAAAATGCTTGAAAGATTTGTTGTAGTTAGATTTTTAAGTTAATAATTGAAGATTATATTGCCGATCGAAAATTGAAAAGTTTAATACAAATCGTTGGGCCTTCATATTTTAAAATAATTAAAAAAAAGTTTTATGTATTTGAAGTTTTTTTTTGTTGTATGGTAATTTCTACGTGCAAATTAAAAGGTCTGAGTTACCTCCCCTTACCTGAAAAAATTTGTAAAGTTTTGTCAATTGTGATCGCCGTACACTTTTATCTTATCTCTAATCTGACAACCTGTCAACACGTTTGATATATGGCGGACAGGTCAAAAAGTTAAGCACTATGATTAAGAAATAGTTTTATTCTAAATTTCACGCTATAAATAAGTAATACTTGTATAAATCAGAATTTAACATAAAATTTGCTAATTTTCCAAAGATAATGTGTCTTCTTCTTCTTCTATGTGCCCTGTCCCTTCAGGACGTAGGCGATCATGGCTCTCCACGTCTCCCTATCCCTTGTGGCTCTTAGTATGTTTGCTCCTGTTGCTCCTGGCAACCCCCGTTCCGTCATCCACCTGATCAGTCCCTGCAAATATGTTATCCGCTGCCTTCCTCTGTCTCTCCTTCCTTCTATCTGTCCAGTCAGTATCAGGTTCTCCAGGCTCTCCTTCCTCATTGCATGTCCCAGGAACTTCAGTTGTCTCTTCCTGATGCTCAGCAGCAATTTCCTTTTTGTTGCCATTCTTTCTAACACCTCGTCGTTGCTTGTATGCTCAGTCCACGATATCCGTAGCATCCTTCTGTAGAATCACATTTCGGCCGCTTCCAGTTTTGTCCTCATTTTCGATGATATTGTCCAGCATTCACAGCCGTATTGAAGAACTGACATCACGTAGCAGTCTAGAACTCTTTTCTTCGTTTCTATTGAGATTTTCCTGTGAATGTGTCACGAATGTATATTTTACTTTTGCAAGATTTTGAAACTTTTGTTATGTGTGTGTGTGTGTGTGTGTGTGCGTGTGTACATGAGGATATGTGTACTTTAATAATTCAATATAAGCTCTAAATGTGAAAGGGCATCTACAAGCAATATATGCAGGCAGCAGCCTATTTGGTTAGAGTAATGATAATATTCAATATATCTGTCATCGGGAATACAAAGAGGTTAATATGTTCACTGAACGCATTCAGTGATTTCTCGAGACTTAGGCAACTGATAAGATCTCATATTCTGGCCTGAAGATCTTTCAGAAAAGCTTTATTAATTAAAGTTTAAACTTGTCGTCCTTTATAAATTTTGATCTCTATCAATATCTTCCGTATTCAGCTATTCAACTTGAAATTACCAATTCTGACCGAAGCTTTTGTTTTTTATTCTTTTTGGTAAAAAAAACAAAACATTATTGACAGATTATTAATAATTGAGTTTAAATTTTTCAGCTGTTACACTATTTGTTAATTAACTGGCAAAATATTTCATTTAATTCTACTCATTATTATCAAACTTTTTATGCAAATACAGAAAACCTTTCACATTTCAACTGATCAATTTTACACATGCTGACAAAATTTTGCGGAGATCGGTTTATATAACTTAATCATAAAAGAAAACTGATCATATAATTCATGTTCAGTAGAATCTTATGTGAATACGAGATTATTTATGTCATATTTAGTTACTATTATTTGATATGTTTCACATGTGTGCTGTTAACGTATCTTTTCTAATTTATATTGATATGTAATAATTAGTGGGGGATCAGTTTATTACTTAATTACTATAGAAAACTGATCATCCATTTTGTATCCAGTAGAAGCAAAGACTAGCATTAGAAAACATCTGTAAGAACAATGATATAAAAATAAAGGAAGCAGACAAAGGTGATGCTGTAGTCATTATGAATAAAACTTATTACAAAACAAATATTCAAGATATGCTAGGAGACGAAAATAACTACAAAAATCAACCAGAATATAAATGAAAACATCACATGAAAAAAAACAAACAAAAAAACTCTGCCTTACACACAGTAGAATACTAACGAAAAAAGAAAAAAAATTCCTTACAGACTTTACTTCAAAAACCAGGAATTTTTATGGAGTTCCAAAGATACACAAATCAAACACAGTTAAAGCAGCTATCCAGGAACAAAAATCGAAATATATTCACACCCCGAACCTCAGTGACCTTAAATTTAGACCAATTGTAGCAGGGCCAGCCTACCATACAAGCAGACTGGGCAACTTAACTGATAGAATATTACAACCATACACCACAAAAATGAAAAGTTACATAAGAGATTGCATACATTTCTTAAGCTTCATACCACAAAAAGTAGACCCAGGTAACCTCATAGTAACTTTTGACGTGAACAGCCTGTACAGCAACATGCCTCATAAACTAGGAAAACAAGCCATTGCATTTTGGATAGAGAAACACCCAGAAATACTGCCACACACTTCACAAATTAATTTATAATACAAAGTATAGAATTAATTTTAGACAACAATTCCTTCCAGTTTAACAACGAAAATTATATATAAACAACAAGTACCGCGATGGGAACAAAAATGGCATCGACATATGTAACACTCACCCTAGCATATCTAGAAGAAAACCTATACAACCAAATAGGGCATAAATATGGGGAAAACATAAAAACAGAATTCACGAAACCATGGAAGAGATTCCTAGATGACTGTTTTATCTTTTGGAAATCAACATGGAGGGACCTGAACAAACCACACAATATGCTACATCACCTGCACCCCAAAATCAAGTTCACGCTAGAATATAGTTATAAAGAATTACCGTTCCTAGACATACTCATAAAAAAACAAAACAATTACATTATAGTGGGTTATCCGTTATAGTGAAGTGTATTTATGTGTTGAAACAGATTAACTGAATTTGGCCTTGTTAGTAGATAGCCCAATATAAGAGGGGTATAAAACAAGAAAATCAAATTGTGTATAGAAACACATAAGTCAATGGTGCCCTCACAACAGGTGTTTACTCGTGCAACCAGATTGGCAACTGGGTCCCACCCATTCACAGTTAGGTTAGCCAAATGCAGATGACAATTCTATTCCTGCAGCTTCTTCTCTCGCACTTCCCACCCGTGGAACTCTCTCCCATATTCTTGCTTTCCTGATGGCTACAACCTCCAAGAAATTTAAATGCAATGTCAATACTCATCTATTAACCACTATATATATATATATATATATATATATATATATATATATATATATATATATCTCAAATTAAGGTTTTTTTGTTATTTTTACAAATAAAAGTAATGTCTTTTGGTTAGTACAAAGGTCGTTAAAATGTTCATAGCAGTAATTGCCGAAAAGAGTTTGTGCGTATGTATGTGTGTGCGTTCGTTAGTTAGGACTATTTTTAAAGTCTCCACTCGATTCTTCAGGTACCGGTCAGTTATTAAGTGGCTCAGTGAACAGTGAAGAAGAAGATGAGAGAGAAAGGATAGGCAACACAATACGATCGCTTGACGTTTGTCAAGAGACGTGTTAATTACGCTCGTATTTTCTCTACTGTCGAATGTGTTCTTGTGTCTTCCTTTTATTTTGTTTTCGAGGTTCCGAACAAGTCATTTGGGAATTCACACCCAGATTTAATTCTGCACTTCCCATTGGACGATAAACAAAATTTATATCGGTGTGCGAAAAGGATCCGTAAAAGGAATTTGACATTTATTTATTTTTGTTTTTCCACCAGGATTTTTGCGTGGAGCCCAGATGCGCAAAGACCAGTTTTGGTCATTTGCTATCTGGACCTCTGAGGGTAAACATACGGTCCCTCACTTGCTCGGTATCCCCACAACATCATCACAGACATTTACCACAAACAAATCCAACAATACCTCCACTTTAAGAGTCAGCATCCTAAAAGCTGTTTAAAATCCATCCCCTATTCCCTAGCACGACAAATTTGCACAATAGTAGCTGACGTAACCTTTCGTAAAATACGCCTAGAAGAACTACGAAAAAAATTACAAATAAGAGGATACCCCACTCCACTAATAAACAAGGGTTTCCGACTAGCAGAAAAAAATACCAGAAGAATCCCTCCCCCCAAAAAAACAAAAAAAAAAAACATGAAAAAAGAAAAAGAAAAAGAAAACATTCTAGCATACGTTTCTACACGCAACAAAAATTATCCGGAATTATTCAGTAAGATCAAAACACACATGGAATTACTCAGCAATAATGAAAAAATAAAGGAGATCTTAAAGACAACTAAAATAATTAATAGCAAACGCCAGCCCCCAAATTTTAAAGACATCCTAACCTCATCGAAATTCGAACAGCATACAACACAGGGGTTCACAAAATGAAACAAAAAAAGATGTGGAGTAAGCAACATAATAATAGAAAGAAAACACTTCCAGTTTGAAAAACGCAACTACATTCGAAATAAAGTCGGATCTGAGCTGAACTCGAAAAAATGTAGTTTACGCTCTAAAATGCGACAAATGCGCAATGATATACGTGGGAGCGACACAATGCTTGAATAATAGAATATCCTTTCATAAAAGTAATATAAGATTATCATATAACAAGAAATTATATGTCTCCCAACATTTGCATGAATGCAGTGGGGCAAATTCAAAGTAATACCTATCAACCAAACTACAGACTATGACACACTAATAATGCAGGAAGAAAGACTCATAAAAAATACAAGCCTTCGCTCAATAAAACGTCATGAAAAACAAACACACCGAAAAACTCTCTCTCTCTCTCTCTCTCCCACACACACACACACACACACACACACACACACACACACACACACACGCACGCACACACACACACACCAAATTCAAATGGTGATCCCAAACAATAAAAAAAGAACCAGATGACCTATACAAAACAATTCTGAAACATAAAGACGAAATCAAAAAACGCTCTCTCTCTCTCTCTCTCTCTCTCTCTCACACACACACACACATATATATATATATATACACACACATCAAATTCACAATATCGCAAAAGCAATAAAAACAACCAGCTGACCGATGAAGAGACTTGTAGATAAGGAAGGCGCCTAGAAGATAATTTTAACGTACTAATGAGGGTACCCCAAACCAAAATCATTTGAAATTGAGGTAAGCACTTGATTCATTCATCTATTTATTTATTTATCTGTTTATCCATTTATACACGTGCTGATGTGAGAAACCACAAACATTTCATCCGGCCAACATTTGATTTATTTTATCTTATTTTATTTTGTTGATTTGATTTATTTTTTATTTTTTTATTTTTCTACTTACTTATTTATAAACAACAACTTGACGCTCAGAAACAAACGGAACTCGATGCGAAAAGACAAATTTATTCTGCTGAGGAGAGTCGACTTTAGACTCGAAACACGTGTAGCGTCACAAATACCATTATGAACGCTTAAAGTATAATAACATGTATAATAACAACAACAATAAATATACACTTTGAACAAAACGTTCACAGCCTCTTACACTTTTTATAAGCAATGGATTTCATTTTTTAATCCGATATATTTGTATTACTTCAATGATATTATTAGTCGTTAATCTTATTTTATTAGACGTTTTGCTTATTTTGAGTACTATTTATTTCGACTACCAGTCTGCGTACTTGAGAAAACTTAAAGAATATGTGCCAATAGACAAAAATGAACATAGCGTCTACTCAAATACGTGTATCCGCTAATTATGATGTTTGACGCAATATATATATATAATATCACGTTCTCACTGGCGCAATGTTGCTTCCCTGTGTCACTTCTACAAGTACTTTCACGGCTTCTGTACCGATGAACTTAGCTCTCTGATACCCCCTATGTATTAATTTACTCGAGCCACAAAATTAGCAACTAGGTCCCACTCTTTTACTGTGAAGCCAAAAAAATGTAAAAGCAAATTCTACTCCATCAGCTTCTTTTTTCGCACTTCCCGCCTGTGTAATCTCATTCCGTTTAATTGCTTTCCCGACAGCTACAATCTTCAAGAATTCAAATGCAATGTCAATAGTCATCTCCTATCTCACTAACTTGCATCCCGTCTCTCATGCGCCTTTCTCCGTCCACTCCACTCTTATCAGTATTCTCATCCTTCTATTACCCAATTCCTGACACCCCATATAACCTGTCACTCTTTCTCATAACTTTCCCCCTGTGTAACCCCTGAACACCAGCGGCAGTAAACTGCCTTGCTTGGGGCGATATGATTAATATATATATATATATATAGATAGATAGATTTATATATATATATATATATATAATTATGAACAGAAAATTTCTCACCACGGCTAAGAATTCATTTAACCTAGAAATGTCTGGTCATTTGATCACAGTTTTGGAATGCACCGCTACTCTCTCTCTCTCTCTCTCTCCCTTTCTTTCTCTCTCTCTCTCTCTCTCTCTCACACACACACACACACATATATATACATATATATATATATATATAATGAATGAATGAATACAACTGAGTTCATTGTTCATTTTCTAATTTATTGTAAATTAATCCAATCAAAGGGATAAATGCAGCAATCAGTGCTTGTATTTATCAAATTTGTCTGCATTAATCCCGCTACCTACGTATCTTTATATATAATTGTATTTATATAATAAAAATTGTTTCACTCATTTGTTCATTAATCTGCATTGTCATTTCGACACGTTTCTTTACCCACTGTCACGCAAACGCCTGGACCGATTTTTCTATCTAAATTCCAAGTTCTTAGCCACATCAGGACCAATGACCTTTGGTCTACAGGTTAATTCTACTTATCACCAGACACTGCAGATTAAAGTTTCTCCAATCGTTTGTTCTTCCATGAACCACAAGAAAAAAAAAAAAAAAAACAGAAAAAAAAAAGAAAAAAGAAAAATAAATCTCCTTAATTATTGAAACACCGGAAGCATGTCAGATCGAGAGTTTTCAACAACCAGTCGCACATACATTATCCATAAAGCTGATGCAATTGCACATTTTTACTGATGTTGGGATAAATTTCCTGCCTCTTCTTCAGTTTGCGCTTAACCTGTCACGTAATCTTTAACATGCAACCAGTGGAACCCCGTTTTTTTTTTTTTTCACAGAGGAACAGGCCTTTAGTAGACTCCAGAGATGTATCCCAGTGAGAAAATGACTAAAGTCGATCCGCTAGATCAGGACCGGCAATATTACGGAGTCTTCTTTGGATTTTATCAAGAAGCTCAGGGTAAAGGTTATATACAGCCTCTGGATCTGGACAAACAACGAGGAACACATATGTAACTCTTGTGTGGAGCAGGAGGGCAGCTGGAGAGAGTCGCGCACATGAAGAGGCTGTCGGGAATCGGAAGCCAGCGGGAATTCTCTGTCTCTTCAGTCAAAACTGAAGACTTTATATTGTCTTTAAACACAATTTTGATTTTTCAGGTTGTCGGTTTGTTGACGTCACCCACGGCCGGATTTATCTTTGAATCATCCTCGGTAGTCCATTCTTTTCCAGCCGGTTGTCGCTTGTGTAATTTCTTGTTGCACTCCACCCACGTCCACGGGTGAAGAGGCTTATCCCTTGTTTCCTGTTTAGGATGTGGTTTCCGGCTTTCTCTTTTCCAAACTTTTGCTCTTATTTTTTTCTTTTCTCTTTTTTGTTTTTTTCAATTGGAGTAGATAGACTAAACTATCGACCGGTTTAAACTTCACCCACGTCTATTGAACGGGTGAAGAGGCTTACCTCTTGTTTCCTGTTTAGGATGTAGTTTCCGGTTTTCTCCTTTCCAAACTTTTGCTCTTATTTTTTTCTTTTCTCTTTTTTGTTTTTTTCAATTGGAGTAGATAGACTAAACTATCGACCGATTTAAACTTCACCCACGTCTATTGAACGGGTGAAGAGGCTTACCTCTTGTTTCCTGTTTAGGATGTAGTTTCCGGTTTTCTCCTTTCCAAACTTTTGCTCTTATTTTTTTTCTTTTCTCTTTTTTGTTTTTTTCAATTGGAGTAGATAGACTAAACTATCGACCGGTTTAAACTTCACCCACGTCTATTGAACGGGTGAAGAGGCTTACCTCTTGTTTCCTGTTTAGGATGTAGTTTCCGGTTTTCTCCTTTCCAAACTTTTACTCTTATTTTTTTCTTTTCTCTTTTTTTTTTCTTTTCTCTTTTTTTCATTTGGAGTAGATAGACTAAACTATCGCCCGGTTTACACTGTGGTTTAGAATGTGGTTTCCGGCTTTATCTTTTCACACTTCCGTAGCCCCCTGCACGTCAGTGGCGATACTGCTTTGCTCGGGGTGATATGATTAAAAAAAACAAACTTGCCGATATTATCCACGGCCGAATATATCTGTCAACCAACTGTGTTCTTTGTTTCTCCCACGGCCGGATGTATCAATCAGTTACCTCTGCTTTTCAAGGTTTTCAGTAATCTGATACAGCGTGTTGTCCAATCGCTGTTGAATTGTCTCTTCTTTATTTGGTTATTTGTCGATTGTTGTTGAGCCTTTAGTTGTCAGTGAAGTTGTTTCGGTGCTTTACGCCCTCGTCAGGTTGATAATTCAACAATGCTGCTCAAAAGGAATATGAATACGTTGAAAAATGTTTCTTCTTTATTTTTCGATACATAAACATTACTTGTTTATTCGATTGAAAAAATGACACCATCGTGCACCTCCAAAAATCTTGATGACCATCTATCTAGCTGGTCTAACCTCTTGTTATATACTGCTACTGGATCTGAACAAAGAGCAAGGAACACGTATGCATAAAAAATATATTATATTTTTATTCTTCGTTGGTGATGTTTGTGTGGAGCAGGAGGGCAGCCGGTGAGAGATCGCACGTACGAAGGTGCCGCCGGGAGTCGTCATCCAATTTTCTGTTTCTTCAGGCAAAAATTCAGGATTTTATATTGTCTTAAAACTTTCACGCAGTTTTGCTTTTTCGGGTTGTCACTTTGCTGACTTTATCTACGGCCGGATGTATTTGTCACCACTCTCGGCGGTCCGTTGCTTTTCAAGTCGGTTGTTGCTGTTTTTTTCGTTGCACTTTGTTGACATCACCTACGACCGGATATCTGTCAACCACTCTTGTCCTTTGTTGATTTTTATCTATGGCCGGATGTACCTGTCAGTTACTTTCGCCGTTCAAGGAAATATATTACATAAATACCAGGGACACAGGACCATATGTGATAGCAATATTCTAAACATGGATGAATGGTAGAGTTACATATTGTGTGTGTGCGCGTGTGTAAGTGTGTGAAGGCTGGCAAACGCTACTCCAAGGTATGTTTGTATTATCATTATACATGATTCAGTTTATAGGACTCATATGAGCATTTTTGATTATGATACTTCAAACATTGTGCCGGAGAAATCAAAACGCTGATATCATCAATTGCAGATTATAAATTGGATGCATTTCAAAGACGTATATCTGCATCCATCTGATCTGATTTAAACAATAGATCATTGCTTGATGAAATAAATATATAATAAAATTTCAATCTCATTCAGAGATTAATCATCAAACCGTGTACCTTAAATATGCAGGCCCCATTTCAGACATATTGGCATCTTTTACTTCAATGCAAACAATGTAATAGCCTAAAGGTTTGACCATGATTAATTCTGGGGATCAATACATTGCTTTGTTGAGAGATTTCAGCTGCTTTACATAACACAAGCAATGATCCCTGATAAAGACGTCAGAACAAGTAAGAATACTTTACTATATATATATATATACCCATGTGCAAATTAATTGAAACAGCTGCTTTACTTTCTTTTCTTTCATCATACGGTTAGTTTAAGACCCACTGAAGTGGCAGGGTGTAATCGATTTCTATTTTTTTTCCTCAGATTAGGTCATTTGCAGTGGTATGCAGTAATATGAAATTATTTTCGGGGTGCTTTGTGGAATTTGTTTGACCTTGAAAAATATTCCGTCATCCGTCATTGCATCAGGTATTTATCACGCCCAGAGATTATTGTCTCAACTGGTGATTGGTTGTCCTATGGTCATTGTCTACGATGGACGTTACTCTATAGTTGCGTCCGAAAATCGTAACGTTGCATGAACACACTGGCAAGTCTTACAGGGAGATCGCAGATATTGTTGGTATCAGCCTTTCATCTGCCAGTGTCATCAAAGCGAAGAAAGAAACTGGATCCATCAGTCCAAAACGTAATGTTAAATGGGGTCGGAAGAGAAAAACAACATCAAGAGACGACGTATACGTGATTAGGGAAAGTGTGAAAGATCATAGGAAAACATTATTCCTTTTGATTCAGTTATTTTGCACAAGGGTGTATATATGATTAAAATAAAAGATCGACCGCATTTGTTTCTGATAATATTGTTTATATATATATATATATCTATATATATCTTCTACTCCATCAGCTTCCTTTCTCGCACTTCCTGCCTGTGGAACTCCCTTCCGTATACTTGCTTCCCTGACTGCTACAATATCTAATAATTTAAATGGAATGTCAATTCCCATCTCTTGTCTACTTGACTCCAGTCCTTCTCTCGTCCTTTCCCCATGACCTCGTGTATCTTGTTCTTTTCCTTTCTCACTTTACTCTCCGGACTATCTTCACACTGGTAATTCTATCCTTCTCTTGCCCTTTCTTCGACACCCCCAGTAAAAAGTTCGCTGCCCTCCAGTGACGGTACCGCCTTGCTTGGGGTGAAACGATTTAATATATATATATATATATATATATATATATATATATACTATATATATACTGTGGATTTATCTTTGAACACGTCTCGAAAAACCCACCGAGTAAAATCGCAGAGGGGAAAAAATGGAAACAAAAAAAGAAACGAACTAAGCACTTGAACATTAGTCAAAGTACTAGTCGAAAGAAAAAATAAAACCGAGACGAGGAACCTAACACGTAAAGCGCTCAATACAATAGCAGAGCAAATAAATAAATAAGTAGCTAACCTAGAGCCAACGGCCCTACCAAGGTTTCACCAAATGGATCATCAGGGAAAATTGGGTAATTAGGCTGAAGTAAGGCGGTAGTATATAAGACAACTTGCCCTGACGATCGATCCATTTGGTGAAACCTTGGAAGGTCCGTTGGGTCTAGGTTAGTTAGTTAGTTAGTTATATATATATATATATATATATATATATAGTCCGGTAATTCAACTTAAAAATCTTTCTCCATGTGTTTCGATCTCGTCAAAAGGCTAAAATATATTAAATATCATAAATCTTATTGCCAATATTGTTATAATTTTGTTGTCCTTATATTCTTTCATTTTAATTAAGCATTGGGTAGGATATATTTCGCTTTTTTCTTTTACATTGGTGTAAATATATTGCACGTTTTGAAATCTTCCTTTCTCGAACGTCCGCCGATGGCTTGGTGTGTAGATTTCCGGCTGCTGATAAATCAGTCGAATTTCGGTCCTGGCTTGAGGCGAGCATTTCATCTAGCTTCACTGAAGAACTGTGATACAGAAAAACAGAACCTGTATGTAAACAATATATATATATATATATATATATATATATATATATATATATATATATATGATTAAAGTCGAAAAGTTTGTCACTTAACTGAGCAGAGTTATGAAGACTTCGTATAGTCACCTTTGTCCACACTCTTCAGGGCTTTTTTATCTGCTGATGAAAACGTCGTGAAGAGTCATGAAATCATAGTAGTTCTTTCAAGAAACTTCGAATTCGGCATGACTCTATCCAGGTAAGTGTCAAATTTCTTCACATCAATCCTATTAATGCTTTATCTCTGTCTGAATTTAACGCACTTTACGACAAAAAATACTGTTTACCAAAATATATTTTTATCAGTAGACTACTGAATAAACACCAATCTTGGTAGTAAGCATCATTATAACTCAAATCTAAGAACCTTCCGACCTTGATGCAGAACTGTGATGGTCGGTATGAATGTATAAGCTAACACGACCGAGTAAAAAAATTAATCTCATGAGTTCCTATGAGAGAATCACTTGTCAATATCCAGCAGAGGAAGCAGGTTTCAATATTTGGTAGGCAGTCATATCGTTAAACGTGTTACTTACTCAATTAACGGACAAGTATGGGCGTTGAGAATGCACAGTTTTAGCAGTCTGCAACCCAATATCAAACATAATTGATTTTCGGTGAGAATGTGGAGACGAAGTCTGAGTAGAAATTGTCCAAATCTGATGCCGTGCGCGGGACAGATCAATTCAAAAAATTGCATATCCATTCTGTAGAAATGACTTCTAATATCGCTGATTATGTTTTTCTTTTAATTTGAAGGGTGAACTGACCTCTGTTATAAAGAGCACTGGATTTCATCACATACAAGAAATAAAAGACATCCCAAGAAAATTTTTATAATAGATTTTACAATCTGTTTAAAAATTGCTTTAAAGAAGTGTTATAAATTTTTATACTATTTATACTCTGATCGGATGCGCGTTATACTCTGATCAGATGCGCGTTATACTCTGATCGGATGCGCGTTGTGATGCGCCGGATGTGCGTTGTGGTGCAGTTGATATCAACTCGGAGAGCCGAGTTCGAAATCCAGTTAAATTCGTTGCATTCACTGACGCGCACATATCCTTGAGAAAGGTAGTAATCCGTCTCTTCTACTTTGGGTTAAATAGTAGGACAGATTGAGTTCTATAGCCTTGATTGACAACCAGAATGTAATGGCAACCTTCTGCGGAAAAATCTTCTGCCCGGTCAGTCATGTCTCGAAACAGACATGATCGCTCAGTCGTGTACCACACATAGAACTTAACTGACTGATACTCAGACCATTAGCTTCAGTGTTTTTGTTATAATTTTTCCGTTGTTCTGCCTTTCGAATTACTTCAGCAAAACCTCTTTTCTTACGACTGTTGACGCTTTGCTGTCATTTCCCTTTTCTTGTTTATCTAAACTTATTCATAAATGGAACTTTGTCTGTGTGTGTGTGTGTGTGTATATATGCATGTGTGTGTGTGTGTGTGTGTGTGTGTCAGTGTGTGCGTGTGCGTTACCTATAGACTCCGCAACGGCTGAACCAATTTTCTTGAAAATTTACACAGTTATACTATAAGCGTCTGCGAGTGTTCTTAGCTAGGTTTTGTGTCGAGGTACCCCCGATAAATATCGAAAATCGATAAAAAAAATCGGGTTATAGACGGAGTGGTCCGATTTTAATCAAATTTGATACACTCATAGACAAAGACATAAAAAAGGATATTCAGAAGTTTCAAGGCTGATGTTCTTACAATAGTGCAGAAATTCGATAATATATATAAAAGGCAAGATGTTTGTGTGTATGTCTGTTTATCTGTCTGTATGTCCTTTATACAAATACACAATTTTTATCCGATTCTCACCAGACTTCAAAATTTGACTTACATCCATTGATTTTTCTTTCAGTCTACGGTTTCGCTTTAACTGGAAACAACTATTGCTTTTTAGTCCTTCGTACCAACGTCCAAAGAGTCTGAGCTCCAGGACCATGGATTAGTTTTAAAGCTTTCATTACACCCGAGCAACGCCGGGCTATACTGCTAGTTAATAATATAAGCCTCGTTAAATGCAGCCAAATTGGGGCAAGCAGCAGCAATAGCAGCAAAATTAGTAGCATGTATAAAGCTTTATGTTCTAGACTCAGACTGTCCCACGAGAAAACAACATGCTGTATTATATCAGGAGTTCGGTGAATGTAGTAACAGTGAGTTCAATCCCTTGAAAGAGTAGTGCAGACTCAAACACAGGGGAAAGAGGGAAAGCAGTAACTGAGCAGTGCTAAATAACGGACAAAACGAGATATTCTTAGACAGTCAATAAAGCGTAGGGTCAATAAAGCGTTCAGTTCGACATGTCCTGAAAGGTTAGTCGAACTGACAAGAACCAGAAAACACCGGGGCACAACAAATGTAAGGCTGTGACAATATCAACAAAGATGATATTTAAATAAAGTAACTAATTTTACACATAGCCAGATTTTAAAATGACTTACATAGGCCTTGAATCTTCTGACAACCCAATGGTTGAACATAATACTTCAGAATAGTGAGATAAGAAAGAAATACATGAAAATATTTAACAAATATAGATATTTTGCTTGTCTTTTGTGCAGCTGGACTAGCTATCGAACCAGAGACGATAGCAGGATGGACACAGTTCATTTCTAAAAGAATAAACGTTTAAGACCTTCTTATAACAAGTTTATCAAATTCACATTTTTCTTGAAGCAACCGAAATCTAGTTCTGCAGAAGGATGCTGAGGATGCCATGGAAAGAACATGTTAGCAACAGCGAGGTTTTGGAGAGGATGGAAACGAAAAAAAAACCTGACAGTTAACGTCAGGAAAAGACAGCTGAAGTTTTTGGGACATGTAATGAGGAAAGAGGGCTTGGGGAATCTGATACTCACAGGACAGATAGCAAGAAAGAGAGACAGAGAAAAACAACGCATGCTATACTTGAGGGGCTTGAGCAAATAAATGGCAGAGCTATGTTTAGGAGGGGTAACAAGAGAAAGGGTGTTAAGAGCTATAAGGGATAGGAAGATGTGGGGGTCCATGGTCGCCTACGTCCTGAATAAACACAAGACACAAAAGAATATAACATATCACCGGCTTTTTAAGATTCCTGCTTACAAACTTCTTCTTCTTGTTCTTCATGTGCCATGTCCCTTCAGGACATAGGCGATCATGGACTTCCATTTGGCTCTGTCTTTTGTCACTCTCAATATTTTTCCTCTTGGTATCTCTTTTAAGCCCCGCTCCGTCAACCATTTGTTCAAACCTAACAAGTACGTCACGCGCTGCTTTCCCCTGCTTCTTCTTTCCTTTACCCGACCTGTGAGTATTAAATTCTCCAGAACCTCCTTTTTCATTACGTGTCCCGGGGACCTCATTTGTCTCTTCCTAATATTTAGTATCAGTTTTCTTCTCGTTTGCATCCTTTCCAACACCTCATCGTTGCACACGGGCTCCGTCCATGGTATCCTCAGCATCGTTCTGTAAAACCACATTTCTGCTGCCTCAAGCCTCTCCTTCATCCTTGATGAGATATTCCAGTATTCATTTCCATACAAAAGGACGGATATCACGTAGCAATCCAACACTTTTTTCTTTGTTTCTAATGAGATCTTCCTGTCTTTGTTAGCTTTTGAAATGCGTCTTTGGCCATGTCAATGCATCTTTGGATCTCCATGTCGCACTTTCCATCTTCTGTCAAAACATTTCCCAGGTATTTGAAATTTTTCACTTGTTTTCTTTTAGTTTCTTCGACTTGTAGTTGGCGTATTGGGCTCCTCTTTTTGCTGATGACCATACATTCAGTTTTCTTGAAGTTTATGCTCAGTCCTTTCTTTTGCTATCTTCTGTAAAAGGTCCTGCATTTTCCTTCCCGTGTCTGCTATTAACACAGTGTCATCCACGTATCTGATATTGTTGACGAATCCTGGCAAGGCTTTTATTTCTCTCAAAATTGTTTCACTCTACAGGTTGAAAAGATCCGGTGAGAAAACACATCCTCGTCTTACGCCCTTTTCTATTTTTGCATACCTACTGAGTCTACTTCCTTTCCGCAGACAAGCGGTTTGCTGCCAATATAGATTCTTGATTATCCTAACGTCTTTTCCGAAAATATCGAGGTTGTCGAGCATCTCTATCAAGTCCTTGTGTCGTACTTTGTCGAACGCCTTTGCGTAGTTTATGAAGCACAGATAAAGTCCTTCTGCATTTGTATTGCTCGTTTACATAGCAACTCTGTGCATGAATATCGTATTCCTCGTTCCGGTATCTTTAATGTACCCACATTGTTCTTGTCCTATCTCTGGGCTAATTTTGCTGCAAGCTCTGTTCATCAGAATCCAGATGATGAGTTTTGTTATGTGGCTCATTAAACTGATTGTTCAATGAAGTTTACATTCCTTTGCACCTGGCTTTTTAGGTTGTTTTATGAACATTTATCTGGTTAGGTCCTCCGGTATATTGCCTGTGTTGATTTCATTTATTTTTTTTTGTTAGTCTGTCTACGCCAAAGCCTTCTAGATACATCAACATCTCTGTCACAATCCCGTCTGGTTCCGCTGCTTTTTTTCTTCAATTTAGCCATCGCAGATTCAACTTCGGTTTTTAATATTTCTGGTCTATCTGTATTTTTGTGCATTGTCGGTTGCACACACTTGTTGTGAAAGAGATCTCCGATATACTCGTCCCATCTCTGAAGTGTTTTGTTTCTTTTTCTAATATTAATGTGCTATCCCTTGCCTTTGAACATCCTGTTGCTGAGCATGTCCTTTGCCCTGTTAGTTCCTTTATTTTTTATGCATGTCTCCTTTATTTGTTGTGCTCATTCTCTCTACTTAGGCGCATTTTTCGTTGAGCCATCTCTGCACTGTCTATCTAATTCTTTTAAAGTATTGATTATATATATATATATATATATATATATATAGTACCGGCCATAATTAGTAGTTCACACTAGTTTGTTTAAAAAAAATGATGTATTTCATACTATTTTTAGTATTTATTGCCAAGTGGATAATTCTAAATGAAAACAGAATGGTTCTTTTGTTACTATTAATTTTGCAATATTTTACAAGGCAAGGAAGCAAAGATGAACTCATCTGAATAACCCTAAATTTTCTTCATTCTTTCATTGATGAAACTGCAATATAGGTAATTATTAAATATTTATAAATTTATTTGATTTTATTTGTTATTGTGCATTATTAACAAAATAACCTTTCTATTTTCATTTACTATTATTCACTTGGCAATAAATACTAAAAAATAGTACGAAATACATATTTTTTTAAAAACACTGTGGTGACCTAATAATTATGTTCGGTAGTATATATATATATATATATATATATATATACACACACACTGTCACAGAGAAAAGTTATGAACGCGTAAAATTTTTAAGAATTTGTTTCAGAAAAAGGTAATTTCTAATTTTTAGTGTTATATACTTAAAGAAGGAAATAAAAGTTCAATCCCTGTGGGAGGCACAATTGTTAATAATTTCAATTTTTAAGAAAAAAAAAAAAGAAAAAAGAAGCATAGCCTGAACAAATAAAAAACTTCTCGAATATTCAGGCAGGTAGATATAAATAAATAAAAAATAAATAAATATGCTTTATATATAATACTAGTTTTCTCGTACCACCTAAAAATGACAGATTTTAGGAAATTTCTGATTGCATTTGTTAATTTTTTTTCTGCACGAGTAAGTTTAATTTTAAATTACACGGGTTGGAACGATTATTCTATATTATGCACCCGGGGTATATTTATCTTAGCCATCTATTTTTTTGAAATATTGATGAAATGTCTTCCTAATCCCGAATTTAGTCGGCGAGCATTCTAGGTAAAAGCATTTCATTTGAATATCTAATAAAAAAGGTGGTTGTTTGTATTAACGTCTCGAGCGGATTTGATTTTTCTCAAAAAAAAAAAAAAAGAAAAAAAAGAAAAAAAGAAAAAGAAAGAAAAAATATAAAAAAATAAATAAAAATAAAAAAGAATCGTTATTTCCTGTCTATTTGACACTGAAAGATAATCTGGGATTTTTATTAAGAAACTTAAGTCTTTTGTCGCGTGTAAGCAAAAGATTTCTAAATCATCAAAGTAACAAGATATTCAATAATATCAAACACAGATTGTACAAACAAAAAGTAATTGCAATATTTAAGTAATTTTGTCATCTCATTGGTTATAACTTCTGGCTGAGTGATCTCAGATTTTTATCCACACAATTAATTCTATTGTTGTGCGTTAAAAAGAATTCTGTATTTTAAATAATTAGAAGTAAAAAATATTTTAGAGCTAATAAAAACGTGCCATAAAAAATGATGGGCATATATTAGTAATTTTGCAACAACATTAGTATTTTCTGCCATGAATTATCTGCGATTTTCTCCACATAATTAACACAAGTCCGGATGTGCGTTGTGGTCCAGTGGATATCGGCTCGGAACGAGAAATCGGGTAGCCGAGTTCGAATTCCAGCTGAATTCATTGCTCTCACTTACGCGCAAATACACTTGGGAAAGGTATTAATCCGTCTCTTCCTTCCAGTTATGGGTAAAATAACAGGACAGATTGGGTTCTATAGCCTTGGTCGGCAACCAGTCTACCGCAGAAAGCAATGGCAACCTACTGTGGGATAATCTTCTGCCCAGTCAGTCATGTCTCTTTTGAGACATTATCGCCCAAGTGTGTATCGCGTATGGCACTTAACTGAACTGAATAAAGAAGGAAGTGTTCTAACAGGAGATGGAAAGTGCGACACAGAGATTCGAAGGCGAATTGGCATGGCAAAGGACGCGTTCCAGAAGCTGAGTAAAGTACTAACACACAGGAAAATTTCACTAGAAACAAAGAAAAGACTGCTAGATGGCTATGTGATATCAGTTCTTCAATGCGGCAGTGAATGCTGGATAATATCATCGAAAATGAGGACAACACTGGAAGCAGCGGAAATGTGGTTCTCCAGAAGGATGCTGCGAATATCGTGGACTGAGCATTCAAGCAACGTTGAGGTGTTGGAAAGAATGGCAACAAAAAGGAAATTAATCAGGAAAAGACAACTGAATGAGGAAAGAGAGCTTGGAAAACATAATACTGACAGGCCAGATAGAAGGAAAAAAAGACAGAGGAAGGCAGCGGATAACATATTTGCAGGGCCTGATCAGGTTGATGACGGAACGGGGGTTGCGAGGTGTAACAGGAGCAAACATACTAAGTGTCACCAGAGATAGGAAGACGTGGAGAACCATGATAGCCTACGTCCTGAAGTAGCAGGCCCATAGAATAATAATAATAAAGAATTCTGCTACAAAGTGCACCACGTAGACTTGTTTGAGATGCTCGGCATCGTCGACATATTCAGAAAAGACATTAGAGTTATCAAGAACCTATACTGACAGCAAACCGCTTGCATACGGACAGGAAATGAGTTCCGCAGATATACGAAAATAGAAAGGGGCGTAAGACAAAGATGAGTCTTCTCACCGGATCTAGTTAACGTTTACAGCGAAACAATTCTGAGAGAAGATGTAACCGTAAATTCTACTCCAACAGCTTCTTTTCTCGCGCTTCCTGCCTGTGGAATTCCCTTCCACAAGGCTGCTTTCCCGGCAGCTACAATCTCCAGGTGTTTAAATGTAGGGTCAATAGACACCTCTTATCACACTAACTCCCAATTATTCTCAGAACACTCTCATCTACCCAACCCTCATTCTAGGTATCCTTACCCGCCTACCAGCCACCCTCCGACATTTCCTATATTTAACCATTCTCGGTATCCTTACCTGCCTATCACCCACGCTCTGGCATTTCCTATATTTAATCATCCTTTCTCAACTCTATGTAGCCCCCAAAGTAGTGAAATGCCTTGCTCGGGGTGAAATGCTTATAAAAAAAATTAAAAAAAAAAAAAAAAGAGCTGGAAGATCTACCAGGATTCGTCATTAGCGACCACAATCTGAACAATATAAGGTAAGCAGACGACACAGTGGTGATAGCACACATGGAAAGATAAATACAGGATCTCCTACAGAAGGTAGCAAAGTTAAGTGAAAAGAAAGGTCTAAACATAAACTACAAGAAAACTGAATGCATGGGCATCAGCAAAGAGGACACAAAATGCCAACTGCAGTTGTGGGGGGGGGGGGTTTACTAAAATCAAAAAGGTGTATAAATGGAAATACCTGGGAAGTGTTATGGCACAGGACGGAAAGTGCGACACTGAAATTCGAAGACGCATTGGCATGGCCGAGGACGCATTTTAAAAGCTAAGCAGAGTAAAGAGCGACAGAAAGATTTCGTTGAAAAAAAAATACTGGTTTGTTATTTGATATCTGTCTTCCTATATGGCAGTAAATGCTGGGCAATTTTCTCAAAGGGGTGAGAGAGACTCGAAGCAACAGAAAAGACGTTCTACAGAAGGATGCTGAGGATACCATGGACCGAAAATGCGAGATTTTGAAGAGGCAAATGAAAAGGAAAATGATAGCTGAGATTTCTAGGACAAGTAACGAGGATGAAAAGCTTGAAGAGTCTAATACTCATAGGGCGGATAGATGGAAAGAGTGACAGGGGAAAGCAGTGCAAGGTATATTTGATGGGCTTGAGAAAAAATGGATGGCGTAGCGAGGTTTGGGAGAGATACCACGAGGGAAAATATTAAGAACGACAACGGAGAGGGAATGTGGAAATCCATGATCGTCTAAGTCTTGAAGGGACACGGCACATAAAGAAGAAGTCATTAAAAAAGAAAGTAACTAAATAGAGAGAAGACAGGATTTTAGTAAACGTACCGTTTGTATTAAACAGAATTGATTTCGACTAAAAATTTAAACAAGAAGCTCCCCGCTTTATTATCTTTTCTCGAGTACGCAGGCCGGTAGACGTAATAAAATAAACGGAGCGTCTACTTAAATATGGGCATCCACTAAAAATAACCTTAGAAGAAAAAAAAAACAAATAAATACAATGATTAGATTAATTTTCTTTTTACGGCGTATCAAGGCACTACAGGTTATTTAAAGCCAGATTTTTTTTTAGTTTGTACGATGTTTTTATAGATAATAATTTACTGCTTAACTCGTAGCTCTGGGATAAAAAATGGATTCATGTCTTCGCAAGAGTATTTGCGCGTAAGTGAATATAACGAATTCGAACACGGGTCTCTGATTTTCAAATCTGAACTGTTGTCCATTACACTACCGGCGCATCCAACATCTAAATTTCCCAAGATAGATACTGACCATCTAAATACTGACCAGGCTCGACGTTGCTTAACTTCAGTGATTATACGAGAACCGGTTTGTAAATGAGATATGACTATGAGTCTATGTTCAATGAGATAACAGACATTTTTTTTTTAATCATATCACCCCATGCAAGGCGGTAACGCCACTGAAGCGCAGGGGGCTACGTATGAGTGAAAAGATTGGGAAAGAGAAAGCCGGAAACCACATCCTAAACAAGGAACAAGGGATGAGCCTCTTAACCTGTTCAATAGACGTGGGTGGAGTGTGAACCGGGCGACAGTTTAGTCTATCTACTCCAGTTGAAAAAAAAGGAGTGAAAAGATTGGAAAAGAGAAAGCCGGAAACCACATCCTAAACAAGGAACAAGGGATGAGCCACTTCACCTGTTCAATAGACGTGGGTGGAGTGTGAACCGGGTGATTGTTTAGTCTATCTACTCCAACTGAAAAAAAATCAGGTTAGTGACTTGCTAAGTTTTAACTTAGTTAAGTCTAGTCAAAGAGATTTCTGCTAGGAAAAAATCCTTCAAATTAGACATGAAAGTTAGAAATTATACAAAAACGGGCAAAATAAAAGAGGTTGAAAATAAATAAAAATAAAAAACAAAATGGCATAATTTTTACCATATTCAAGAAGACAGTGTGATCTCCAAAACGCACGTGCTACTACCAGCAAGTTTAAAATTCTTTTACACTTTTGGTAACAGTTTTGGTCAAGGGCGTTAATAGGGTGGCCAATGGCCGACCAATGGGGGAAGGAAAGGAAAGGAAAGAAGTAAAGAAAGAAGGAAAGAAACAAGGAGGCTGACTGACTGTGTCTGGGGGGAAAAATAAGGGTAAAAAGACAGCAGTCTAGTCAAAGAGATTTCTGCTAGGAAAAAAATCCTTCAAATTAGACATGAAAATTAGAAATTATACAAAAACAGGCAAAATAAAAGGATGAAAATAAAAAAATAAAAAAAATGGCTTAATTTTTACCATATTCAAGAAGACAGTTTGATCTCCAAAACGCACGTGCTACTACCAGCAAGTTTAAAATATATAAGGTTGTGTATAGTTAACTAGAAGGTTATGTCTTTAGTAAAGATTTTATGACACAACAATCATATCAGTCATAAATATATTTACACAGCTATTTTAGGGAGGATAGCAAGAAAAAATGTTTTCATTCATTACTTACCAAAATTCTTGAACGTTTGATAATTCCTTGCAGATATACAATGTTCCTTGAATCCCAATCTTTAAAATATGTGCTTGCCTATATGCCCGAGACTTTACAAAGATCTCAGAGAAAAAAAAGACAAGAAGGAAAATTAGGAAACCCTACTTGTAATCTGACACAGTAAAATCATTTTCGCACTTATTACTCAGGACCTAATAGATGTCAGCAAACTTTGTAAACTTCAATGGTAATACTAACCCTTTTTTTTATTTCAAAATTACGTGATATCAGATCTGTTTGTTTTTTTTATGACCTGGTGACATTTTATAAAAACCATAATTTTTGGTCTCTTTTTCTCTTGTTTATTCCTGTTTAGAGTCATGTTGTTTTGTCACAGTCATTCAAAACCGATTTGACCTTCCCTGCAGAATGTACTCGGTCGATGCGCTCAGGCGAAGGGTGGACACATTTGAAAGGAAATCTTTACCGAATGTAAAAGGAAGAACCAAGAGTTAAATATGACACTTGGCGGTGCCTGCGTGAATAACAGCGACAGTAAATGTCGTACTTTCTGGACTTAAAAATAAAATTTCTACTCGTCCCCAAAACTCCGACGCACGTACATTGTATGTGCACTATATATATATATATACACTAGCAGTAGCCCGGCGTTGCTTGTGTGTAATGAAAGCTTTTCCATGGTTCTGGAGCTCAGACTCTTTAGACGTTGGCACGAAAGACTAAAAAGCAATAGTTGTTTCAAGTTAAAGCGAAACCGTAGACTGAAAGAAAATTGAATGGATGTAAGTGAAATTTTGATTTCCTGTGTTATGTGTCGAGATACCCCCGATAATGAAATGGTATATGTATGTATGTCCTTTATACAAATTCACAATTTTTATCCGATTCTCATCAAACTTCAAAATTTGACTTACATCCATTCATTTTTTTTCAGTCTACGGTTTCGCTTTAACTGGAAACAACTATTGCTTTTTAGTCTTTCGTGCCAACGTCCAAAGAGTCTGAGCTCCAGGACCATGGATTAGTTTTAAAGCTTTCGTTACACCCGTGCAACGCCGGGCTATACTGCTAGTACATTTATAATTTAGAAATTATTAGAAACTTACAATAGTTTAAAGTTGCCAAAAACAGTTGCACGGTACTGTATGTTTATATAATTTGATATTCACAAGACATTTTGAACATAAAAATGTTGTCTCGTAGAGGAGATGTGTGTGGTAAAGAAAGTATATTTGTAAAAATGAGGTAACAATGATTATTAGTAAAGATGGATCATTTCAATTGATGCATGCCTTTTTTTGCCTACAGAGTCTGATAGCCTATTATTGTTTTTAGTCAAAGTTTATTTATTCGATCACAAAAACCATCACCCTGGGAAAATAGAAAGGAAAATGTAAAATACTCATTCTTGTAATTGAAAACAGAAAAAGAAATGATTTTCGAAATTATCTTTGATATCCGTCGGCAAATGTTTCTGCTACAATGTTTTCTTGAACGGTTTGTCTATTTTTAGGTGTCGATAAAAAAGATATTGAAGAAATATTGAACGGTAATCTATATAATTATTTACTCCATTTTAATTGCAATGTTCAAAGATATGTTTCCAGAATTCTCAGTTGTGCGCGCACGCACACGCGCACACACACGCACACACACACACACACACACACATACATACATACATACATATATATATATATATATATATATAGGTGTGATAAGAAATATCGGGACTGGTTCTGTAAAAAGAATACTAAGACACATATCAATTAGGCAATTAATCTCCTTCGAAGTAGCCGCATTCTGAAGACACGCGTTGTTTTCATTGATAGACGCGTTTCTGGAAGTCTTTGTTGGGATCGCAAGCAGATGCCTCGCATCATTCTCTTGGATTTTCTCGACAGTCTTGAAATCTTGTTCCCTTTAAGTGAAATCTGATTTTTGAAGAGGAAAAGGACAAATGGGATTAGATCTGTGGAACATGATCGTTGTCGGACATGGGTTATGTTATGCGTGGGCAAAGAAAAATGCTGCACAAGCCATGGTCATTAAGTAAAGTGCCATACGTGAAACATGCCTGGGCAGAAGATTATCCCGCAGTCGGTTGTCATTACTTTCTGCGGTAGACTGGTTGCCGACCAAGGCTATAGAACCCAATCTGTCCTGTTATTTAACCCATAACTGGAGAAAAGAGATGAATTAATACCTTTCCCCAGTTTCTTGTTCCAAGCCGATATCCACTGCACAATCAATGGAAAACATGCAATGTGATAATCAGAGTATACTCTCCGCAATTTAACTCCAAGCTCTGCCACAAACAACGGAAACGAGCAAGAACTTTATAATGCAATGCGCATGTGCGATAGAGTTCAAAGGCAATCTGTTCCAAACAGTTTCACTCTACCTATTTTAGTTCCTTTAACATAGCAACTTGAATCAGCAGAAATGTGGTTCTACAGAAGGATGCTGCGGATATCGTGGACCAAGCATGCAAGCAACGATGAGGTGTTGGAAAGAATGGTAACAAAAAGGAAATTGATACTGAGCATCAGGAATAGACAACTGACGTTCCTGGGACATGCAATAAGGAAATAGAGCTTGGAGAACCTGATACTGACTGGTCAGATAGAAGGAAAAAGAGACAGACGAAGGCAGTGGATAACATATTTGCAGGGCCTGATCAGATGGATGACGGAACGGGGGTTGCGAGGTGTAACAGGAGCAAACATACTAAGAGCCACAAGGGATAGGGAGACGTGGAGAACAATGATCGCCCACGTCCTGAAGGGACAGGGCACATAGAAGAAGAACAGAGCAACAGTCCCCATACATTTTGAGCAAACATAGTCTATCTATCTATCTATCTATCTATCTATCTATCTATCTATCTATCTATCTATCTATCTATCTATCTAAGAGTTAGTATGGTAGATACTCTGTATTTGAAATAGGCTTCCATTTTTATTTATTAAATAGTGTCTGTTACGTCTATGGACCTGCGTACTCGAGAAATCTTAGTAATGAAAGATACGTTCCTCTGCGGAGATTGAACCTGCTTCTTTGTTTGATACGTTGTGCTTAACCAACAGGCCATGAATAATGAAACAACAGCAATACACCCAAGAAATAAAGATGTAAAAAAAACGGAGTATTCGCTATAATAACATAAAGATGAATCCATTATATATATATATATATATATATATATATATATATATATAAAAAAGGAAGCTAATTCACTAGTTTCAATTAATTTTCACAAAGGCATATATATATATATATATATATATATATATATATATATATATATGCCTTTGTGCAAATTAATTGAAACTAATTAATTAGTTTCCTTTTTTTACTATACGGTCAGTTTTAGACTCACTGAAGTGACAGGGTGTAATCGATTTATATTTTTTTTATATTAGTAAATTGACAGTATTTTCAGGGTGTATGATGAAATTTGTTTGGCCTTGAATAACATTGCGTCATTCATGATTGCATCAGATTTTTATCAAGCCTAGACACTATTGTCTCGACTGTCGATTAGTTGTCGAACGGCCATTGTCCTTACTCCAAGGAAACGTACGAAAATTGAAACGCTGCCTGAACACACTGGCAAGCTTTACAGAGAGATCACGGATATTGTTGGTATCAGTCTTTCAACTGCCAGTCGTGTCATCAAGGCGAAGAAACAAAGTGGATTCATCAGTCGAAAGCTTAAAAGAAAATGCGATTAAATGAGAAAAAAACAACGCAAAGACAAACACACACACATACACGCACACACACACACGTACGCGCGCACACACACACGCACACACACATATACACTCTCAAAACATACACATGTATACACATTAAAGTTTGTGATTGTATGTGCCTCTGTCTGTTTTTCTTTACACACACACACACACACACGAGCGCTCACAATACACACACACACACACACACACACACACACACACACACACACAAAGAATATCTTCATTCAAATAACCTTGAATAATATAGTCATATTGCAGATTTTATTGAAGTTTGTTATTGTAATTTACCCCTGACGAAGATCTTAGAAAAGGTCGAAAGTACTTGGGTTATAAAAAAGTACAGCACTTTCCTCGGTGATTTTCGTGATAACATTAAATAAGTGATTAGACAACTGCAGATAATCAGTACAAATATAAATAAATACAATATATCTATATTATCCAATGATCTATCTATCTATCTATCTATCTATCTATCTATCTATTTCCCTGACGAACCGTTAGGCGAAACCGTGGTCGGTTGTTGGCTCTTGCTTAGATTTCTGTCTCCGTTTGCTCTACTTTGGTATAAAACCATTCTATTTTCATTTACAATAATTCACTTGGCAATAAATACTAAAAATAGTATGAAATACATCATTTTTTTAAAACACTGGGGTGACCTAATAATTATGGCCGGTAGTATATATATATATATATATATATATATATATATATATATATATATATATATATATATATACAAACTAAATAATACCTACATTGGACATACTACTAACTCGCTTTCGCGGAGACTTACATTGCACTTAAATGAAAATTCTAACATATTCCGACATTTAAAACACCACGGCTATCAACGCACACTTCTTAGAAAAACACTTGTTGAAAATACGCATATACTTAGACAAGAAAATAATAAACGAAAACTTAAAATTCTAGAAGCTATCTACATCAAACAGTTTAAACCTAGCCTAAATAAAATAAATTTAGACACCTCTACTAACATACTTCAATACCTACAATCGACGGGAGAGGACATAGTTATTATACGTACCCCCTACACCATAATAGTAGCAGTTCCCAGACCAATCCCTCATGCCACTATACACTCGATTGACCAAAAACCCACTACCACCATTCCTTCTCGGCCTACAGCCATGTGCGACACAAAAAATGGACCTGCCTAATTTTCTCTGTATAACTCCACTCTGTTAATAATAATTTAAATGTTCTATATTCACTGAACATTAAATGTTCATCCTTTGATAATGGCTTATGTAAGCCGAAAGCTCAGACCTGATAAAAAAATCAACAATTATTGCGATTTCTTGTCGTCTTTCCATGACAACACTATCAAGCTAATCAGATCATACGAACGGATCTTATACGGATCTTATACAAAATAAATAGACAGAACTTGTCTATATTATTCAATGAAACCTGTATTAATATATATATATATATATATATATATATATATATATATTTATTATTAACATAAGAACAACAAATGTATAATAATATACACTTCAATATATTTATATATATATATATATATATATATATATATTGAAGTGTATATTATTATACATTTGTTGTTCTTATGTTAATATAAATATATATATATATATATATACACTTCAATATATATATATATATATATATATGTATTGAAGTGTATATTATTATACATTTGTTGTTCTTATGTTAATATAAATATCCAAACAAATAAATAAGATAATAGAATAAAAATGAATAAGTATAAAAATAATATTAATAAAATATAAATAAACGTTGCACATAGCGTCAATGTTGACTTTCTCAAATTTCTAACTTTACAAAGAATACGAGAAAAAGAAAAAATTTAACACAAAAGCACAGCAAAGATTTTTGGACATGATGCGATGGTCGAAAAGGTTTGACCAAAACAAAAAATGCATGAACTTTGAGTCCAGTATGTTATTTAGAAATTAGAAATTAAACCAAGGAAAAAGTCATTTCGAAAGCTAATAAAGTTACTGAAAAACGGAAAAAATTTGTTCGAACCAAAGAAGAAAAAACTCATAATTCCCGCTGTTGAATAAAGTGAGATTTGTATTGGGAGCGATATGTTTTATATTCAAGACTTCTCTCGCAGTGAGATGTTTAGGGTAATGTGATTTATATAAAATGCTTGTGTTTTCGATCAGAATTTTTTAAAAGTGTTTCTGTAAATTGTCGGCAGCAAAATATCTTTTTATAGCAATTTGATCAAATAATTGGCACGTGAAGCGCTCACTCAAAGAAGTGGTGGCATACCCACTATAAATAATTGATTTCTGACAAGAAATACAATCTAGTACGAGGCAGTGAAATTGATATATTATATCGGTAACCGCTAGTTTAGATTTGATGAGATTATTTTTAGTAGTGAGAATAAGGTTTGCGGTTTTCTAGTTGTTATAATGTATTATAAATTTTACAAGGTTTTTCGGCAAAAATATGGTGTTCAATAATTTTTCGTATAGCGAATTCGTCTTGCTAATAATTGTTTTGCATCTGGGTGTAAGATATATTTTGTTGTGTGGTACGTTTATTATTGGTGTCATTATTAATTATTTTGTTGTGTGGTACGTTTATTATTGGTGTCATTATTAATTATTTTGTTGTGCGGTACGCTTATTATTGGTGCCATTATTAATTATTTTGTTGTGCGGTACGCTTATTATTGGTGCCATTATTAATTATTTTGTTGTGCGGTACGCTTATTATTGGTGCCATTATTAATTATTTTGTTGTGCGGTACGTTTATTATTGGTGCCATTATTAATTATTTTGTTGTGTGGTACGTTTATTATTGGTGTCATATATTCTTTCTTATTATTTTATTTGTTTATCGATGACGCAGCTGGGGAAATTATTGTAGACTAATATTTGTTTGACACTGAAGTCTTATCAGGTAGCGAACGCTATTTTTTGAAGGGAGATGGAAAATTCGTTTCCTTATAGTGGTAAATTTTTGTGTGCGAGGTAAAGGGGTGTAGGGAAAATGAGAAACCAGTGTGGCGGATCGTCCAAGAAACATTGAGGGAATAAAGAACAAAAAGAGGAAAACAGGACAGAAAGACCTAAAAGAGATATAGTGAAAGGCTGAAAGAAAGGATCCAGGTTTCAAATTATGAAGTAAAGAACAGTCATATACAATCTATGATGATCCGTCGTTTGGGGTTAACAAAGAGGAAAAAGTAAGAAAATGCATAGAGGGGAGAAGGAAGTGATAGAACATGGGCGAAGAAGAGAGAGGGGTGAGAGAAGATGGGTGAAGAAGAGAGAGGTGTGAGAGAAGATGGGCGAAGAAGAGAGAGGGGTGACAGAAGATGGGCGAAGAAGAGAGAGGTGTGAGAGAAGATGGGTGAAGAAGAGAGAGATGTGAGAGAAGATGGGCGAAGAAGAGAGAGGGGTGAAAGAGAGTATAACCGGTGAAGTGAAATATCTATTTTAATAAAGTATAAGGCTACAAACTTTTCTAGCCTTATATATATATATATATATATATAAGGCTACAAACTTTTCTAGCCTTATATATATATATATATATATATATATATACATATATATATATATATATATAAGTCTACAAACTTTTCTAGCCTTATATATATATATATATATATATATATATATATATATACTAGCAGTATAGCCCGGCGTTGCTCAGGTGTAATGAAAGCTTTAAAACTAATCCATGGTCCTGGAGCTCAGACTCTTTGGACGTTGGCACGAAAGACCAAAAAGCAATACTTGTTTCCAGTTAAATGTTAAATGAATCAATGTTTTATTCGATCAACAAGGCTTTATTTTCTATGTCGTGAGAGAGACTTTCACGTACCAGTTTATTCGTAATTTTAAGTTGTATATCAAGGCAAATGTAAAGATTTTATCTTCCAACGAGTATTTAATTTATGTATAGAATAAATTTATACACAGTAATGATATCATTTAATATCTAAAGAATTAAAGTGAGTAAATGTTTTTGTTTTTGAAAAAAATACAACAGTATCTCTCTTTCGTTTATTTTCTTCTAAACTAGCAATATAGCCCGGCGTTGCCCGGGCGTAATGAAAGCTTTAAAACTAATCCATGGTCCTGGAGCTCAGACCCTTTGGACATTGGCACGAACGACTAAAAAGCAATAGTTGTTTCCAGTTAAAGCGAAACAGTAAACTGAAAGAAAAATAAATGTAAGTCAAATTTTGATTTCCTGGTGTCGATATCAAATTTTCTGCACTATTGTAAGAATTGCAACCGTGAAACTTCTGAATAGCGTTTCTTATATCTTTGTCTATGAGTGTATCAAATTTGATTAAAATCGGACCACTTCTTCTATAAGCCGATTTTTTCGATTATCGATTTCGATATTTATCGGGGGTACCTCGACACAAAACCTAGCTAAGAACATTCGCAGACGCTTATAGTACAACTGTGTAAATTTTCAAGAAAATCGGTTCACCCGTTTCGGAGTCTATAGATAACGGACACACACACACACACACACACACACACACACACACACACACAGAGACAAAGTTCTATTTATAAATAAGTTTATATATATATATATATATATATATATATATATATATATATATATATGATAGAAGTAATAGGGGGATTTGAACAATTATTAAGGAATCGAACCCAGACAGCTTAATAACCAAAACTGTCTGGGTTTGATATATATATATATATATATATATATATATATATATATATATATATATATATACACAGTAGTCTGCAAAAGTGTTAGGACAAGAACTATTTTATCTTTTATGAGGAATCAAAATAAAGTTTAAAATTACCCCTGTCCTAACACTTTTGCACACTACCAGTCGTGTGCAAAAGTATTAGGACTGGGAAGTTTTTTCTAAAAAACTTAATGATATTCAAATACAGTGTAAGAAAACCAAGTAAATAGCTAATAAATATTGATTATTTAAAACTCAGTGTAAAAGAAATATATTAAAAAGAAGTTATATTTATTTTTTTCTACTTTCTATTAAACAAGTTATTTTCAAACTACTCATTATTCTATTATCCTTGGATATGACTGACTTTTTTTTATTCTCTCCTCTCGAATTGATAAATCCAATGTTACTTCGCAAGACACACTTTGGGAACAAATACAAGCTGCTTGGCAGGAGATACCATTAGATACATTGAAGAAGCTTGTGATTACAATGCCTGACAGGATGAAGGCTGTGATCAAAGCAAAAGGCTATTCTACAAAATATTAAATTTATTTTTAACAAGTATTTTTTTTCTTGTTAAAGCATTTGTTGAATAAATCAAATAAAATTACTTTTATTAAATTGTTTATTTTCTGTCAATATGTCTTATAAAAGATAAAACAGTTCTTGTCCTAATACTTTTGCACAGTACTGCATATGAAAAAATATATTTTTAAGGTATGCTATATTATGATCAAAAGTGTCCAACATCAGAGATAGAGCATATGTAAATCCAAAAGTGGACACTGATGTCAACTTCAAGTGATAACAATCTGTTTCTTACTTGCATGCAATCTTCAGGCCATGTGTGCTGCTGGTTTTACCTGACCATTTATATATGCTGTTCAGTAGTGCATTATGGGTAGAAAGGTCTATTATATTATCCTGAGAGATACTTTTTTGTTGGATTTGGTGCTGCGTTACTACCAGATCCAAGGACTGAACTCATGACCACAAGATGATACTAACACAAGTATGACCAACTACTATATCCCCTACACCATCAGATAAAATAGTTCTTGTCTTGATACTTTTGCACAGTACTATATAAATTAAGTAAAGATCCATAGTTCGTTGCATTTACTTTTTAAATGTGTTCAGTACTACGTAGAGAAATATTATTGTTGTAATATTTTTATTGGTAGTAGTTATATTAAAAAATATTTTACATCACTGCACTAAAGCTATCATATTTTAGTACTATTAACTGTATTTCGTCAATCGATTGCTGGTCAAACTAATACAACACACACACACACACACACACACACACACACACACACACACACACACACACATATATATATATATATATATATATATATATATATATATATATAGTAAAATGAACCTTCAGATATTAGAGGCCTTCTACATAAAATCAAAACAACCCTCACTTAATAAAATCCCATTTCTATCTGGTCGCAACACATTACATTGCATTTAGACATATGGTTCTGTTAACATTTCGGTCTCTCACGCGGTGTGACGTCATAGAAGCACATTACAAATTTACGAACAGCGTCTGCTATTCGGTGACTGTTATCGTCGCATTGCAATGTTTTATGTCAGTACAAGATAAACTCATCTCTGATAGTGGATGTGTTTATGTTAACGTCTCTGTAACCTCTCTGAAGATGGCTCGTATGCGCCGACAGCTTAGAACCAGCATAATAAAAATATCCAAATGTTGAACAATATTTGTCTTTATTTTCACTTGAAATTAAACCCAAAATACGATGATTAGACATAATAGACGTTCATTGTCTGTTATATTTAACAGTATATTTTTAGAAACTTATCTGCTGCCTCGATACAATATATATATATATATATATATATATATATATATATATATATATATATATACACAAATTATTCCCAACACGAGTGACTAACCATAATAAATGTCTATGCTCTATTTCTGTATGGAGTACTTTTTAAAATAAATATCAAACTGTGAAATATATATCCATTAGTTTAAATCATTTATATGAAATATTATTGTATTATATTATTAATATCTTTATTCAGCAATGAAATTTGAACAATCTTGGATATTGGCGTGTGTTGACATTGTATATAACAAGCTAAAGTCTGCCTCCCTCCACAGTTCGCTGATAGCCTAGATGTAGAATCTCCGACTTATATCAAATCGGTCAGGTTTAAATCTTGGTTAGAAACAATGTCTGACGTACTGATGAGATTTTTTTTTTTTTTTTATAAGCGTTTCACCCCGAGCAAGGCATGTCACTGCCACTACTGCGCAGAGGGCTACGTAGAGTGGAGAAAGGCTGATTAAATATAGGAAATGTCAGAGGCTGGGTGATAGGCGGGTAAGGATACTGAGAATGAGGCTTGGGTAGATGAGAGTGTTGTGAGAATAGTTGGGAGTTAGTGTGATAGGAGGTGTCTATTGACCCTACATTTAAACACCTGGAGATTGTAACTGTCGGGAAAGCAGACTTGTGGAAGGGAGTTCCACAGGCGGGAAGCGCGAGAAAAGAAGCTGTTGGAGTAGAACTTTCGGTTACATCTTATTTGTTTAACTGTAAAAGGGTGGGACCTAGTTGCTAATCTAGTATCTCGTGTAAATTCCTGCTTATGCGGCATCAGTGATCTAAGCTCATCGAAGCAGAAGCCATGATACAGCGAAACAGGACTGTCTTCGGATAACAATATATATATATACGTTCACGTATGAAACAAACTGTCGGCGCACGCTGTTTTCCTTAATTTTCACATTTATATTTTTATATCTTCATACGCTCTATCTTTAATAGTGAGTACTTTTAGCCATAAAAATAGAATACCTCAAAGTTCTAGGTTTATCATTTATATCTACTAGCAGAACCCATGGAATTTCCACAGAAAGATAATTATGATTTCCTGGGAAAATTTTACTTTGTCATCCTACAAATGATAGTAACGTCTTCAAACATAAAGGTATTGGATAATAAAATAACAATAAGACAGAATGTAATTTTATTAAAATACCTATAAAAGTAATGTCCATAGAAGCTACTTTACTGCAATCTTATATTATATTAAGCGGCGTATGCACAGGCCATAACCAAAATACTGTACGCTATTTTGTGATAGATTTTGAAAGAGAAAATGTTTTTATTTTATTACTGAAAAATCATGTCTCCTGTGTCCATTCTAAATTGAAAAGACCAACTGAGTATGGCCAAGGGAACAAGTTTTGTGGATTGACCATTAGAATTTTGAAGAAAGTGGAGTGGGTAGTGAATATGGTTGATTAATGAGTGTCTGTGAGTTTTCTAGACAGATTTAACATTATGATGAGACATTGTAGTTTCAATGTCGAAACAAATGTACTATTTGTAGTGGATATATATAAAAAATTCTGTACATGTTCTAAAATATAATTTATAATATATATATATATATATATATATATATATATATATATATATAGTTGGACACTTTTATCCGAGGATGCGTGTCTACTCGGACGGTTCGTCCCAGTTGCAGACGTCTGCTTTAGCACATTTGTATTTGATCAACACCTACAAAGACAACCTGTGGTTATGTCTTAACTATCCACAGCTGACCTTAGTTACAGTTTTTGTGAGAGTGTGGGGTAACTAGTGTGATCGAAAATCTGAACAAGTCCAGTTTGCTTAAATCCTCAGATCCTCAGTTATGATGACTTGTGACTTCGTTCTAACACAATATATATATATATATATATATATATATATATATATATATATTTGTGCAACTAATTTTTTGTAGATTGGTTCACTGTTGTGTCCCGATCTCACTTATCATTCCATCTCAAGGTTCTGGAGGCTTTATATATGTCGGTTCCCGAAAGCCTGCACTGTGCAAACTGCGTGAGATGTTAGCATTCGATATTATTAGCCTCTAGCTCCTTGTGTTCACAATTTTTATTTATTTTTATTTTTTTATCCTCCTCATTTTCATGGCACACTTTATTTTATTTTAATTCCGATTAAAATATCCCGTAGAGGCCTGAAGAGCGAGAGCGAAACCGGTTACTTCGCTTTTTAATATCATTTCACAATATATAACATCAAGCTACACACTTTTATTTCTATATTTCTTTTATTTGAGTTTCTATATATTTGCTATTTTAAATCTTGTCGTCAGCCAATTTCCCTGACGAGCCGTTAGGCGAAACCTTGGTCGCTTGTTGGCTCTTGCTTAGATTTTCTGTCTTCGTTTGCTCTACTTTGGTATTGAGCACTTTAGTGTTAGGGTTTTCGTCTTTTGGTTTTTTTCTTTCTTACGAGTGCTTGACTTCTTGTTCATGTACTTCGTTTGTTTCTTTTTTTGCTTACCCTTTTTTTCCCTTCGAGTTCGTCCTCGGTGGGTTGCTCAAGACGATTTAAATTATAGCTTAATTAGTACTAGTTTTGCTATAGTTAATATTATATATATATATATATATATATATATATATATATATATATATATATATATATATTATGAATTAATTGTAAATTGCGATACGGAAATTTCTATGTTTCGAGATAGATTCTCATCATCAGACAATTTTGCTGTTGGATGTGCAGATGATTTACATTTAAATGACAAAAGCCTTTGGTTTGCTATGTATGTATGTGGGAAGATATAAAATTTACATGTATGTGTTTCTTTTGGCTAATCAGAGAGGAGATTCATTTTGGGATTTGGCTCTAAAGAATACAGACTAACCAACTTTTTTCTCTTTTTTCCTTTTTCTTTTTTACTCTCTCATCCTACCCTTTTCCTTTCTTTCTTTTCCCTCCTTAACGGTCAAGATGTTAACCTGCCTTTAACCTGATCTTATCACTTTTCCTTTTTTTTACCTCTCTTCTCCCCTCACTTTTATTACTTTTGATGTGATATTCTCATTCAGCACCAATTCTATATTTTTCACTTACTTATCATTTGTAGTCTATTTATTCATTTGTTGTAAAGCATTTTTAAAAAGAAAGATCTTTTTTATAAAAAATAATTTTTTGGTCTATCTATTTATTTGTTGTAAAGTTTTATTTTTTTATAAGAAGAAAAATTTATTTTAAGAAATAATTCCATGTTTCAATTTATTTTATATAGTTAGCCATATATTATATTAAGCTCTATAATACTCAATATATTAAGCATTGTTCATAATAAAATAAATGCTAGAGCACTCAAAATAAAAACAAAATCTTGAGTCCTCTTCACCTGGAATTATATATTACAATATTTACGCTCTCACACCCTGATTGACCTCTCTGGAAAAATAGTAGACTTTGATAAACAGTAGCTACTCTGGCATGTACGCATCGCTCATTCAGTGAACTGAATTAGAGCTCTCTAGCTATTGGACGCGTATAATGATATGTGCTAAAAAGTCTGCCTACTTCTACCGAACGCCCAGAGCCCATTTCGGTCGGGTTTCAATCCTGGGTAAAAAAGCAATCGGAGTCTAACCGTATTGATGAGCTGTGATACGGCGAAACAGATCTGTCTGCGGATGACAATATATATATATATATATATATATATATATATATATATATATATATATATATATATATTTCATTCTGTAATGAATTAGAGCACTCTGGCTATTGGTTGTGTATAATGATAATATACGCGCTAAAAGGTCTGCCTTCTTCTACCGAGCGCCCATAGCCCAGAGGTAGAATCGCCGACTGACGCCGATTCTGTCGGGTTTCAATTCTGGGTTAAAAAAGCAATCGGAGGCTAACGTACTGATGAGCTGTGATACAGTGAAACAGATCTGTCTGCAGATGACTATATATATATATATATATATATGTGTGTGTGTGTGTGTGTGTGTGTGTGTGTGTGTCCGATGATAGTTGAAAAAATAAAGTGCTCTTTAAAATCAACAGTAAGGCGCTAATGAGCGACACCATGCGTGTGCATGGGAAGACAGGGAGCTAATCGCATTCAATCGTTCAGTTTGAGTGGTAAAAAGCAACGAGGTCAGACGTATGGACACTCTACTCAGCGATTGAACGATAGAGGTACAACACGCCGTCGTGCGCTTTCTGTGGGTAGATGGATTCAAACGTTGGGAAAATCCATCGCCGGATGTTGGCGTAGTATGGAGCATGCACCATGAATCAATGAAAGTGAGCTGAACGCTTTAAAGTGGGAAGAAAAATGGAACGGACGAAAGCCGATCTAATCGCCCATGAATGTCGTGCACGGAAGAACACATCCAGAGAGTGGACGCCTTGATCAGGGAAGACCGACGAATCATGTTATCACAAGTGGCAGCAATCGTGGGCATCGGTTATGGATCTAAGCACGCCATAGTGTATGATGACTCGGGATACTGCAAAGTTTATGCGCGCGTTAGATGCACAAACAAGCGGTGAAGACGCGGCTTCCTGAGCAACCCGAAATAATTCTTCTCGAAAAGGAAAAAGATCATTGATCAATACCAGAAGTGCATCACCGCGTCAAGGTATTGTATAGAAATTACACCCAACATTTTGATTTATTTCGTAAAAAAGCAATCGGCTGTCTAACCCTACTGATGAGCTGTGATACAGCGAAACAGATCTGTCTGCGGACGACTATTTACGCTCTCACACCCTTATTGAGCAATCTGAAAGAATGGTAGACTTTGAAAAACAGTCTAGCATCTACGCATCGCTCATTCATCAATGAATTAGAACACTCTCAGCTATTGGGCGTGTATAATGATAATATACACGCTAAAAAAGTTTGCCTCTTTCTACCGTAGCTCAAGGGTAGAATCGCCGACTGACGCCAATTCTGTAGGTTTCCATCCTGGGTAAAAAGTAATCGGCTGTCTAACCCTACTGATGAGCTGTGATACAGCGAAACAGATCTGTCTGCGGACGACTATTTACGTTCTCACACCCTTATTGAGCAATCTGAAAGAATGGTAGACTTTGAAAAACAGTCTAGCATCTACGCATCGCTCATTCATCAATGAATTAGAACACTCTCAGCTATTGGGCGTGTATAATGATAATATACACGCTAAAAAGTTTGCCTCTTTCTACCGTAGCTCAGCGGTAGAATCGCCGACTGACGCCAATTCTGTAGGTTTCCATCCTGGGTAAAAAGTAATCGGCTGTCTAACCCTACTGATGAGCTGTGATACAGCGAAACAGATCTGTCTGCGGACGACTATTTAGACTCTCACACCCTGATTATGCACTCTGGAAGAATGGTAGTCTTTGAAAAACAGAAGCTACTCTGGCATCTACGCATCGTCCATTCAGCAATGAATTAGAGCACTCTCAGCTATTGGGCGTGTATAATGTAATATAAACGCTAAAATGTTTGCCTCCTTCTACCGAGCGCGCGTAGCTCAGAGGTAGAATCGCCATTTCAGTCGGGTTTCAATCCTGGGTAAAAAGCAATTGGAGTTTAACCGTACTGATGAGCTGTGATACGGCGAAACAGATCTGTCTGCGGATAACTATATATATATACAGGATGTCCATAACGTTCGTGTGCACTTTAAAAATTTATAACTTTATTTGTATTTGTGATAATTTGTAAAAAATGTTGTAAAGTTTGATGTATTTAGTTTTAAGTATAGTTATTGATACTAATGTGATTTAAGGCATTACTGTAAATCAGTTGGCAAATGTTTTCCGTGAACTGCAAAATCAATCGTATTACCCTTTGTATTGAAAATGATGGAGGACATGTGGAAACTTAAGTAAAATTTCAATAAAACCATAAAAAATATAGATGTACTTCTTGAAAAAAAGTATAGATAACAATGTATGTAAATAATTATACATATGTGCATAGACGCAGATACACATCGTTTTATAAATATTACATAGTTATCTGGTGATAATAGAACAGTGTTCAGTGTAAGATAACAGAACATTAAGTATATGCAAATACGTATACATATTATTCTACGTTTAAAGCACGACTCGGAGTTTGATGCAATACGCAATCATCAGGTGCATATTATGAAGTGACCGTTTTTTAGATTTGAATATATATATATATATATATATATATATATATATATATATATATATATATAATAATAATAATAATAATAAAATCGACTCTGTAGGTATTCAAATCTTAAAATGTTACACAAGTAATTTTTAAAGACCACGAATAACCAGCAGATTCTAACTCCGTTATTGTCCTCGGCTATAAAGCTTTGGACAAAGAGGGGGAAAAAAAAGAAAGCTGCGTAGCACCGACAATACATACAGTTCTTCACAGCAAAGAAAAAAAACCCTCCAACGGAACGAACCACAAAGAAAGAAAAGTGCTCGATACTAAACTAACCAAAAAGTGTTAACAAAGAGGCAGTCACGCAGAGCAAAAACACACGAAAAAAATCGCAAGATCGCCAAGACCTACCAGTTATGGCTCGTAGGTGCGCAACAACGGCTCGTCAGGGCCCTGACGAGCCGTTGTGCGAAACCGGCAGGTAGGTCTTGGCGATCTTGCGATTTTTTTCGTGTGTATATATATATATATATATATATATATATATATATATATATATATATATATATACTAGCAGTATAGCTCCGCGTTGCTCGGGTGTAATGAGAGCTTTAAAACTAATCCATGGTCCTGGAGCTCAGACTCTTTGGACGTTGGCACGAAAGACTAAAAAGCAATAGTGGTTTCCAGTTAAAGCGAAACCGTCGACTAGAAGAAAATTAAATGGATGTATGTACAAATTATTATCCACTACAACGTGTTCATTTTGTTTCGACATTGAAATGACAAAAGCCAATCCGTAGAGAGTTTTGACTCTGACTTATTTTGTCGAAAATTTGTTGGTAATTCGATGCGTGTTTTGGCTCTCGAGTACTTTATCGTCAAATCTGTTATCAATTTGTAGTAGTTCAAGACGAATCTTTCGTCGCTGGATCTGTTGGTGCTCTATAGTAAGTTTAGATCGTATATCTCATTGCCAGATCTGTTGTATCGTGGAGGAATGGCAATACACAGATAATTAATACAAATACACAGATAAGTAATACGTATATTCTCGGTAGATACAGTAGTACCCGTCCGTGAGGAGTAGCAACAACTAGTGAGTAGACAACGACCGTGCTAGCCGTCTGCTGCCGACTCCCATGTCGCTACTCGATAATAGTCCTTTATATATTGTGAACTGTATGTCACGTGTTCGAGCTACGTCACAACATAATTATATACTAACACGGATATAGCTGTATTATGACTGTTTTTTTTTGCATTATTACATTTTACACCCCAAAAAATATTTCATTATGTGCCGTTCCCAGTCATTACTTAATCGATCATGGCTCTCCATAACTTCCTGTCCTTCGTAGTTCTTAATAAATTTTGTATTGTTATCTCTCCTAAACCTTGTTCCACCATCCATTTACTGAAACCCTCTAGGTAGGTTATGCGTTGTTTTCTTGTTGTCTCTTGTGCTTTCTGTCCTGGGAGTATCAAATTTTACAAGCCTTCTTTCCTGATTACATGCCCCTAGTAATTTCTACTGTCACTTCCTGATGTCAAGTATTTTATTTATTTTATTACTGAAAAATCATGACTCCTGTGTCCATTTTAAACTGAAAAGACCAACTGAGTAATGGTCAAGGATGTAGAGGCCAGAAATTTCGTTATTAGGTCGCGGGATACAGCAAGAAACATACTTATTTTTACTATATTGTGCAGTACATACACATGTATGTACTGTACAATATAGTAAATTTTTGTTCCCCTTTTTGCTTTCATTTTCTCTAAAACTTTCATCCGTTCAATCTATTGTATTCTCAGCATCCTCCTGTAAAACTACACTTCCCCTGTCTCAGGCCTCTTCATTTATGAGGAGATTGTCCAGTGTTTAGTGACATATAGAAGGTCTGATACTACGTAAAATTTCAGTACCTTTTTCTTTCCTTCTGGCGAAATATTTCTGTTTCTTAATACTTTGCTTAGCTTTTGGAAGGTCTTTCTTTATTCCAACGCGCCTTCGGATTTCCGTGTCAAACTTTGTCCTCTGTTAAAGCATTTATCAGATATTTAAATTTTTGTATTTGCTTGATTTTGGTATCTCTAGTTTGTAATTTGCTTGTTGGGCTCTTTTGCAAACAACCATTCATTCAGTCTTCTTGTTAATGCTTAGTCCTTTCTTCTTGCTTTCCTTCACTACATTCTGTAGGAGGTTTTATAGTTTCATTTCTGTATTTACTATCAACACTGTGTCATCTGCATATCTTATGTTGGTAGAATTTTATCGGATAATAATGCATACTGGTAGGACTTCTAATTCTCGCAGAATCGCCTAACTTTATAAGTAGAATAAATCCGGCGAGAAGACACTTCCTTGTCTTACACCCATTTTTATTTTGGTATATCTACTGAATTCATTTTCTGTTTTCATGAAGGCGGTTTGCTACCAGTAGATTCTGGATTATTCTAATGCCCTTACCAAATAAGGAAATAACATTTCCAGCAGTTCCTCTTGACGTACTTTATCAAACGCTTTTGTAGTTGTTATGTTCGCTATATTTTGTCCTCACCGTTGAGGATAAAACTCAAACCACCCGGCATTTATTTTTTTTCTTTAACTTATCAACTGTAGATGAACGAGCCGGGTGTCCCTGCTTGTAATTATTAATTATTCGATGGATATTTTATTTCATTGGTAATGAGTTTCTTCTGTAGATGGATTTCCCTTCCCGTTTTCTGTTTTTATCCATGACATTTTGATGCCATGCCAAAGTAGTTACCTCCACTCATTTTCAATATCTAAATTTTAAATTGAATTTTGTAAAACAAAAAGGTTTTCTTGAAAGTTTTATTTTAGTTTTAATTGAAAGCTAAATGATTAAATTTACTTTTTCTAGTAAGCAAAACACAATTATTTGATTTTTACAAGAATTTCGAAAATAAGAATTTAAAAAATAATGTGTTTGTCACCTGAAAAATACAGTATTGTAATCTCTCGTAACGCTAACTAAAATCAAAACAAGATTTTTTAGCGAAATTTGAACGTATCAGAAGGGATTCAAATTTTTTAAAAAATAATTGAAAAATACTTTTATTTTCCCTCTTAATAATGATATAAACATTTAGATTGAAAACGTTCGATTTTATCAAGTTTGGAACCTTTTTTGTTCTTACTATGCTGTTTTTTATCGATTTAGTGGAGGTCAGTCAGTTTAGTGTCATGCGTGAAACACGCTTTGGCGATCATGTCTCGAAAGAGACACGACTGACTGGGCAGAAGATTATCCCGCAGTAGGTTGCCATTGCATTCTGCGGTAGACTGGTTGCCAACCAAGACTATAGAACCCAATCTGTCCTGTTATTTGACTCATAGCTAGAGAGAGAAGAGATGTACTATATTATTACGCAATATTTGTAGGGGGTTCAGTTTATTACTTCATAACACTAGGAAAAGGATCCCCCATTTTATGACCAGTAGAATCCTTCATCATAATTCCAACTATTATATTCAGTCAGTCAGTTAAGTGCCATACGTGAAACACGCTTTGGCGATCATGTCTCGAAAGAGACACGACTGACTGGGCAGAAGATTATCCCGCAGTAGGTTGCCATTGCTTTCTGCGGTAGACTGGTTGCCAGTCAAGGCTATAGAACCCAATCTGTCTTGTTGTTTAACCCATAACTGGAGGGAAGAGACGGATTAATACTTTTCCCAAGTGTAAGTGAATGCAATGACTTCAACTGTGGAGGTACCTAGTTAAAAGTACTTACACAAAATATGAATTTTAGACATCAGTGTATTTAGACATTAGCTAAAACCCCAGGAATTTTTTTTTTGACTTCCGAGAGTGGGTATAATGGAACCCAATGCACCATCTTGAAGAACAATTATGCTACGATCGTTTGTATGGAAAGCAAATATCGCTGCTCATGGAGAAGTCGTTGACAGATCTTTGATTTTTGAAGAACAAAGACGCTATAACTTGTCAAATGTGACGTTTTCTTTCATCTTAATTTGAAGCGATTTTTTTAAAAACTTGCGATGACTGCATTTATAATTTGTTCGAATGTAATTACCTTTTAAATTTGAATTTTGTGATTTTATTTGTACTTTATTATATTTGTTTCCAATTTCTTTTCGAAACGATTGTCCTTCATGTGTTCTACGTATGAACTAATTAGATTTTTGATTTATTCATTACTATTAATGCTAGTGGTTACGCGTTATCTTCAATGACAATTTAGCATGAACTATCCTCAATGAGTCGTGGCAAGTGTGTGCAAATGAAGAAAATTCTAGTTTAAATGCCATCAGAATTGAAACGTAACGTAAGACATATTAGAAAAAAAAAAAAAAAAAGATAGTGAATGCCCAAACAAATATAAGCATTAAAAGTGAAGACGAAAGTTAATTTCAACATTATCAGTTTTCGGAATTTTTCGGAATATTTCAAAAGTCATATACTATATGCCTAAAAATTTAGATCAACCTACTGGAGATATATAATTAATTTTCTTACCATAACATCTCTACAAGAGTCAGGTGAGACCATAAACAGAGCATTTCTGCTACATCTGGGCAGTAGGGTACGTTGATTTTTCGCTTTCTCTTGGAAAACAATCATTGCACTTAATATAAAAGATGGAGTTTTATATGATAAATACTGTCGCTAAAAATTTAGATTCATTGCTTTTACAAATTTTTGAGTATTTTAATTTAAAACCTACGTAAAACTGCAGAAATTCCTAATTAGTTTAAAAGGATTTTGCTTACAACTGATTTTTAAAATGTTATTTTTTCAAAAATAAATTCAGATAAAGTTGATATTTTTCGTATTAGATACATTGAATGAAAAATATATTAAAACCAGAACTATAATAATGAACCACCAGAAGCAAAATATGCAATTTTTTACTGCATTTGATGAGTACAAACTGTAAAAAACTAAAAATTCACAAAGTTGCTACTCAATGAATAAGAATTAATAGATCATTTGTTAGATCATCTATATATATATATATATATATATATATATATATATATAAGGCAATCTGTGAGTCTGTGTGTGACTATGCACGTTTACATTTTTTAAGCTACGCCATTCAAACTTTCTAGGGACACATATCTACAGGGAAGCCAGGTCGACACATACTTTTTGAGTTTAAGTTCAGCAATTTTTTCTTTCGCACTTTCTTGGCCAATGGAACCGATTGTTTACATTTACTCCGTAAAACATTTAAGATCTAAGATGGTTGATAAATTACATCACAGAAATCAAATCACACGTGTCAAATGCAATGAAAAAAAAAGAGCCTTTATATTTAATTTTTATTCCAACGTTTTAAAAATTCATTTGATCAACAAAAAAAAAAAATGTGAATATTTTCCCCCGTAACAAACAAAACAAATATTTAAAAAAGTGTTTTTCAAACAAAAACAAAATATATATAAAAAAAAAAAAAAAAAGGGGCCAATGGTTAATTTAATTATTTACGTCTTTTTTTTTTCAGATTTAACATTTCATACTTCAGAAAATAAAATTAAAAAAAATAAAGCTTTTTTTTCGCTATATATTTCATACAGGATATGAACTATCTGTAAATTATTTCCATCTACTCCTCTCATTGGCATCTTCTCCTACTTCTAAAATGTTCTAAGTTGCACGGCAACTCCGGTCTATGATGCAAGTAATTAATAGAAACAAAAAAAAAAAAAAATAACAATTTATATAAAACTGCTGGGTACAAATAACAAGACTAAATGTTTATTGAAAATGGCACGAAAACTATTGCACAGTATAATATACTAGCAGTATAGCCTGGCGTTGCTCAGGTGTAATGAAAGCTTTAAAACTAATCCATGGTCCTGGAGCTCAGACTCTTTGTACGTTGGCACGAAAGACTAAAAAGCAATAGTGGTTTCCAGTTAAAGTGAAACCGCAGACTGAATGAAAAATGAATGGATCTAAGTCAAATTTTGAAGTTTGGTGAGAATCGGAAAAAAAATTGTGGATTTGTATAAAGGACATACAGACAGATAAAAAGACACACACACAAACATCTTGCCTTTTTTATATATATATATTCTCGATTTTCTGCACGATTTTAAGAACTGCAACCTTGAAACTTCTAAATATCGTTTCTTATGTCTTTGTCTATGAGTGTATGAAATTTGATTAAAATCGGACCACTCCTTCTATAACCCGATTTTTTCGATTATCGATTTTCGATATTTATCGGGGGGTACCTCGACACAAAACCTAGCTAAGAACACTCGCAGACGCTTATAGTACAATTGTGTAAATTTTCAAGAAAATCGTTTCAGCCGTTTCGGAGTCTATAGGTAACGGACACACACACATTCACACACACATACACACACACAGACAAAGTTCCATTTATAAATAAGTTTAGACACAATAATTTAGTAATAATGTGCTTGTGCCATGGATCTTGTCCATATACAATTTGTAAAAATTCAGAAAATTATAACTTTTACATGGCTTTGCTATAAGGCTTTCGTTGATTCAGTCAGTTAAGTACCGTACGTAATAAACGCTTGGGTGATTATGTCTCAAAAGAGATATGACTCTCAAAAGAGACATGGCTCACTGGGAAGAGAACTTTCCTGCAGTAGGTTACCATTATTTTCTCCAGTAGACTGGTGGCCAAACAAGTCTATAAAACCCAATCTGTCCTGCTACTTAACCCATAGCTGAATGAAGACGCAACGGATTAATACGTTACTCATGGGTATTTGCGCATAAGTGAATGCAAAGAGTTGAACTGGAATTCGAACTCGGCTCTTAGATGTCTCGTTCCAAGCCGATATTCATGACCTTCAGCGTAAGTCGCTACGATTTTGAACCGAAACTTAATATTCAAACTAGTTTACTCATTAAAATGGTAACGATTTGCAAAAAATATTTTGTTTACTTTTCTTTAATCATGTCAAATCCCAACTTTTAAATTGAGTGCAATATCAGTCAGTTAAGTGTCATGAGTGATACACGCTTGAACGATCATGTCTCGAAAGAGACATAACTGACTGAGCAGAAGATTATCCCGCAGTAGGTTGCCATTATTTTCTGCGGTAGACTGGCTGCCAGTCAAGGCTATAGAACCAAATCTGTCTCATTATTTAAGCCATAACCAGAGGGAATAGACAGATTAATATCTTTCCCAAGGGTATTTGTGCATAAGTGAATGCAAATAATTCAACTGGAATTCGAGCTCGGCTCCTCGATTTCCCGAGTTCTGGGCCGATATCCGAGTGCAATATCACGCTTCCAAAATTGACGTGCCTTACGTAATCGTCACTTTCTCGCCCCGTTCGAGCTCTAAAGCGATAATGTGTCATCGTGGACAACGAATTGTTTTTTAACTTTCAACTTCTTTCCTACAGGAGGAACATGTTTAGCTTCTCGCTACTTCGCCGCTATTTACAGGGAAAAACTTCGTGTGAAACACCTGCCTTGTCTCCACCAATCCAGATTTTTACAGCTAGAAGCCACCACGACATGTACCCCGAGTCAACTCATCCCTTCTCTCAATATGCCACCAGTTAGAACGAAGTTCCACCCAGACAACTTCTTCACCAGAACTGTTGCAACGTAAAATAGACTCCCGAAGGGATGCCTTAATGATCGCTACAATCTTAATCTCCTTAAGTCGAAGGTCAACCGTTATCCTCATCGCATGCATTTCTTGCGCCAACCTATAAGCCCGTTAGTAACCCTCTACCTTGAGTGGCACTTAAGCAATGTATTTGGTGAACAACAGAAAAAAAACCCATCTAAGCTCGGACGCTAAAATTATTTAACTCTGTAATGCAAGTGTAATATTAGTCGTTTCTTTATATATATATATATATATATATATATATATATATATATATATATATATTAAGCCAAAAAAGAAAGTGTATATAGGCAAAATCCCCAACACCTGATCCTATTAATATTAATTTTATCAATATTAAAAATGATCCAGATAAAGAGCTCGATGTAAATAGTATTATATTTTTCAGTCAGTAAATTAAGTGTCATACGTGATACACGCTTGGGCGATCATTTCTCGAAAGAGACATGACTGACTGGGCAGAAGATTTTCCCGCAGTAGGTTGCCATTACTTTCTGGTTGCCAGCCAAGACTATAGAACACAATATGTCCTGTTATTTAACGCATAATTGGGGGGAAAAGACGGATTAATACCTTTCCCAAGAGTATTTGTGCGAAAGTGAATGTAAGGAATTCGAACTCGGCTTCCCGATTTCTCGTTCCGAACCGACATCCACTGCACCACAACGCACAACCTATTATCTATTTACAGAGCCAAATATACATATTTTATCAATAAATAGAATAGCTATTCATCGAAATGTAATTTTCAGAATTTATTGATATATATATATATATATATATATATGAAATGATTTGTTTGAACATTATTTTTGATTGATACTCATATTTCTAATCAAGCCTATGTAACACAATTATAACTTCCCCTATGTGGATAGGGGTCGCAGGTTCGAATCCTGCCAAATGACACACATTTTCGTCATAAAAATTTATCGTAAATAATCAGACCGGTAGATATAAATATATAACACTGTTTAATTAAAAACTGAATATCTACTTAAATATGAGTATCGATCAAAAATAATGTTCAAATAAATCATTTCAAATTGTCGGTTGTTTATAACCAAGTTTCGTTAATCTTCATTAATTTCCGTAACACACACACACACACACACACACACACACACACACACACACACACACATATATATATATATATATATATATATATAAGTAAAGAATTGTCACTTGACTGTTCATCGTCACTTACGTCATGCGCACTTCGAAGTTTCCTGAACGTATCAAAATGTGCTCACTCATGAGGGCTTCTCTGGGTTACCTTTTTTTTTTTTTTTTCAATATTTGTGTGTCTATATACTGTTATGGAACGGTGTTATTATATTTAATAATATTCAAAATAATAAAAAAAGGCAAAAATGGAGCACAACAAAGTCGCACACAGTCAGTCAGTTAAGTGCCATACGTGAAACACGCTTGGGCGATCATGTCTCGAAAGAGACATGACTGACTGGGCATATGATTATCCCGCAGTAGGTTGCCATTGCTTTTTGCGGTAGACTGGTTGCCGGCCAAGGCTATAGAACCCAGAAAGGTAAAAAATACGATCAACCAATCTATCACCAAAAAATGAATTCATTTACATTAAAAACATACACAACACCCACAACTGTCTATATGTGTGCGAATGTGACACACACTCAAACGCGCGCGGACACACACACACACACACACACACACACACACATTTAAGCGTTAGCCTTAAATCCAATTCACCATGAAATATTAAATCAAAGAAAATTTAGAACTCCTTAAAAATTAACAGAAAACCAGACGATAATGGAAATAGAAAATTAAAAAAGAAAGAAATATGAAAGAGAAGAGACAAGTTGGCCAGATAACATGATATTCATCAAGCGAAAACAAACACACACACACACACACACACACACATATATATATATATATATATATATATATATATATATATATGTAAAGAATTGTCACTTGACTGTTCATCGTCACTTACGTCATGCGCACTTCGAAGTTTCCTGAACGTATCAAAATGTGCTCACTCATGAGGGCTTCTCTGGGTTACCTTTTTTTTTTTTTTTTTCAATATTTGTGTGTCTATATACTGTTATGGAACGGTGTTATTATATTTAATAATATTCAAAATAATAAAAAAAGGCAAAAATGGAGCACAACAAAGTCGCACACAGTCAGTCAGTTAAGTGCCATACGTGAAACACGCTTGGGCGATCATGTCTCGAAAGAGACATGACTGACTGGGCATATGATTATCCCGCAGTAGGTTGCCATTGCTTTTTGCGGTAGACTGGTTGCCGGCCAAGGCTATAGAACCCAGAAAGGTAAAAAATACGATCAACCAATCTATCACCAAAAAATGAATTCATTTACATTAAAAACATACACAACACCCACAACTGTCTATATGTGTGCGAATGTGACACACGCGCGCGGACACACACACACACACACACACACACACACACATTTAAGCGTTAGCCTTAAATCCAATTCACCATGAAATATTAAATCAAAGAAAATTTAGAACTCCTTAAAAATTAACAGAAAACCAGACGATAATGGAAATAGAAAATTAAAAAAAGAAAGAAATATGAAAGAGAAGAGACAAGTTGGCCAGATAACATGATATTCATCAAGCGAAAACACACACACACACACACACACACACACACACACACACACACACACACACACACACACACACAAACACACAAGTAAAAATTAACACCATTTCCACAATAGTATTTAAACACAAATATTGAAAAATATTAGCAGGAAAACCTGACAATCCCTGATGAGTGAGCGCATTCTCATACGTTCACGAAACTTCGAAGTCGGTATGATGGAAGTGACAATTTTTTCTATATTAATTCTATTAATTCTCTATTTCTACCTTTGATATTCAGCACTTTATTGCAAATTTATTATGCCTTCCTACCAGTAAATTTTTGAAAGTCAACAGTTTTGGCTTCAAACAGTCTTCCAACTTAACACTATATATAGATGAGCAAATAGGTAAAATGCCCCAAACCAGATGCTAATAATATTAATTTTATTAATATTAAAATTAATCAATGTGGAGGGCTCGATGTAAATAGTATTATCTATTTACACAGCCAATTGTTGTCGATCGTTGCTGATGAAGCGAGAATTTTATCGCCGAAATGTCCATTCAACGAACGTAAATTTCGGTATAATTTGACATACTATATATATATATATATATATATATATATATATATATTCATTCGGCATTCGTTGATCGGGAAGTTATTAGTATTGTCGGTTGAAATTTATAAAATTGAAATAATTTTTCGGGATTTTCCTTCCTAACCTTTTGTTTGAAGTAGGGGGAAAGTCAACATATTGATTATGCCATTATTTTCTCTTTGATTTACATGTGATATGCGATTTTACCTGTTACTGTTAAAAGAAGAATTCATTGGTTTAATTGATAGAATTTGTAGAATTATTGAATTTGCTGAATGTCGCATTCTTCTGTTATTTTTTTTTAGTTGTTTTAGCCACATTCACGTCAGTAGTTGAGTACCTTGAGATTTTGCTAAAGTTGAATACAGTTGTTTAAGAAATAATTGTTTATTAAAATGTGGTATTGGTGTAAAGAAGAATCTATTATGTTATTAATCTATTATGTTATTAATCTATTATGTTATGTTATTATTATGTTATTATGTTATAATCTATTATGTTATTAATCTATTATGTTATTAATCTATTATGTTATTAATCTATTATGTTATTAATCTATTATGTTATGTTATTATTATGTTATTATGTTATAATCTATTATGTTATTAATCTATTATGTTATTAATCTATTATGTTATAATCTATTATGTTATTAATCTATTATGTTATTAATCTATTATGTTATTATTATGTTATGTTATTATTATGTTATTATGTTATAATCTATTATGTTATTAATCTGTTATGTTATTAATCTATTATGTTATTATTATGTTATGTTATGTTATTATTATGTTATTATGTTATAATCTATTATGTTATAATCTATTATGTTATTAATCTATTATGTTATTAATCTATTATGTTATTATTATGTTATGTTATGTTATTATTATGTTATTATGTTATAATCTATTATGTTATTAATCTATTATGTTATTAATCTATTATGTTATTAATCTATTATGTTATTATTATGTTATGTTATGTTATTATTATGTTATTATGTTATAATCTATTATGTTATTAATCTGTTATGTTATTAATCTATAATGTTATTAATCTATTATGTTATTATTATGTTATGTTATGTTATTATTATGTTATTATGTTATAATCTATTATGTTATTAATCTATTATGTTATTAATCTATTATGTTATAATCTATTATGTTATTAATCTATTATGTTATTAATCTATTATGTTATTATTATGTTATGTTATGTTATTATTATGTTATTATGTTATAATCTATTATGTTATTAATCTATTATGTTATTAATCTATTATGTTATAATCTACTATGTTATTAATCTATTATGTTATTAATCTATTATGTTATTATTATGTTATGTTATGTTATTATTATGTTATTATGTTATAATCTATTATGTTATTAATCTATTATGTTATTAATCTATTATGTTATAATCTATTATGTTATTAATCTATTATGTTATTAATCTATTATGTTATTATTATGTTATGTTATGTTATTATTATGTTATTATGTTATAATCTATTATGTTATTAATCTATTATGTTATTAATCTATTATGTTATTAATCTATTATGTTATTATTATGTTATGTTATGTTATTATTATGTTATTATGTTATAATCTATTATGTTATTAATCTGTTATGTTATTAATCTATTATGTTATTAATCTATTATGTTATTATTATGTTATGTTATGTTATTATTATGTTATTATGTTATAATCTATTATGTTATTAATCTATTATGTTATTAATCTATTATGTTATTATTATGTTATGTTATGTTATTATTATGTTATTATGTTATAATCTATTATGTTATTAATCTATTATGTTATTAATCTATTATGTTATTAAGAATCTATTATGTTATTAGTCCATCTCTCCTTCAGTGACTTTTCCACCGACGTCACATAGCTTTCCTATGCCTTTTGTAAGACTATTTTCATGGTAATTGTTCTGAGGAACTTCACTCTATGTTTAAATGAACAAATTGTACAGATGAGAACTAATTAGGACTTCAAAGAGACGTTGAGAGGTTATGGTGTCTGCAGTAAAAATGCTAAGTAAGAATGTCTTGTTTTCATATAATGAATACTAGAGCATGGTTCGGTCAGTAATTGTGTCTGGCTAAGTTTACGATAATGTATACTGGAGACTAACCTTCACTTTATCCATTTTTTAAAACCACATTTTTATATTTTCAATAAATAAATAAATAAATAAACATATATGCCTGTAAAATGTCCTTCCATTTACTTGCTTTCCTGACAGCTACAATCTCCAAGAATTTAAATGCAAAGTCAATAGTCATCTCCTATCTCACTAACCTGCATCCTCTCTCTATGAATAATATTGGTTTGTTTTATAGAAATGCCATGTTGTACATAAATTCCTTGCATCATCATTTAATTTAGGTCTGTAAATATTGATTTCGGGACAGATAATTCGTGAGTTATAAACGCGATTATTTATCTCGTCTCGCTATAAGGGTGTTAATGAGAAATCGGAGATCCGAGTTCGGATGTCAGTCGAATTCGTTTCATTTACTTGGGAAAAGTTTTAATCTATCTCTTCTCTATCCACCTATGAGTTGAATATAAGGACAGACTGAATTTTATAGGTTTGGTTAGCAACCAATCTACCATAGAAAGTAATGGCAGCCTACTGCCGGAAAAATCTTCTGTCTAGTTAGTCATGAAGCGAAAGAGACATGATCACCTAATTATGTAACACATGTGTTACTTAACTGAATGACTTGAATAGCAGGACAGATTGAGTTCTAATGCCTTGGTTGGCAACCAGTCTACCGCAGAAAGAAATGGAACCTACTGCGGGAAAAATCTTCTGTCTAGTCAGTCATGGACCGAAAGAGACATGATCGCCTAAGCGTGTATCACGTATGGCACTTAACTGTCTGACTTACTGACTACATCCAATAAAGAAGCCTTACAGGCTGAGAAGAGAGAGAGAGAGAGAGAGAGAGAGAGAGAGAGAGAGAGAGAGAGATGACCACATTCAAAGAAAATTACTTGTAATATTTCTAAGAGTAACATGGCCATCCAATGGGATCTCGTTTATATTCCTGATTTACGACGTGTGGTATTTGTTATAGTCGCCGAAACGTGTATCACGTACAGCAATTAAAGAGAGAGAACGATAGAAATTTGTTAGCTACTTTTTTAATCGTTTCACCCCCAAGCAAGCATTCCACTGCCACTATTGAGCAGGGTGTTACATAGGGGAAAGTGATGAGAAAGTGTTGTTAGATATAGGAAATGTCAGAAGGAGGGTGATAGACGGGTAAGGATACCGAGGATGAGGGTTGGGTAGATGGGAAGTGTGTTTGAGAGAATGGATGCAAGTTAGTGTGTTAGGAGCTGTCTATTGACCATACATTTAAACTCCTGGAGATTGTAGCTGTCGGGGAAGCAATCATGTGGAAGGGAATTCCACAGGCGGGAAGTGCGAAAAAAGAAGTCGTTGGAGTAGAAATTACGGTTACATTTTGTCGGTTTCACTCTAAAAGGGTGGGACATAGTTGCTAATCTAACATCTTGTGTAAATTCATACCTAGGAGGCACCAGTGATCACCAGTTCATCGGAGCAGAAGCCGTGAAAGTATTTACAGAAGAGGCACAGGGAAGCCACGTCACGCCGGTGAGATAGTGACTGCTGGCGGTCTGCCAAGTCGGTATCGATCACATTACAAATTCTCCGTTGTATTTTGTCAAGAACCCCGATGAGAATAGCAGGAGCACCCGACCAGATGTGGCAGCAGTATCGTCGATACATACACAAAGAAATTGCTAGGCGATTTTGAACAGCCTGTTTGTTCTTTTTCAATTCAGTTTTAAACTCAGCATTCGTCATGGATGCTTTTGAGTTTAGCGCAAAATGAAATATCTTTAAGTATTGACTTGGACACGAGAACAAGCAATGATTGTAGATAAATAAAAGACTCAGCTTAACGTACCCTGAAAGGTACTCCCGCCGAAGGATATCTGAAAAAGGTCAGCAATAAGAAAGATGCGACAATAAAAAAAATAAAGACATTCGTCAAAATATGTTGTTGGTTGTTTTGTTTTTATGGTATATCAACCTCGGCGGGTCATTTATTGCCAACTAAATTTTATTTAATTACTGCTGGTAATACGTTTTTCTTTCAACAATTTATTGTTGATTTTATATAAGTGTTTTTATATAAGTCTTTTTTTGTGTCTAGTAATACTACTTTCTTTACGAGTATCAAGATTCATTGGGATTTGTTTTTAAGGGCAGGGTCTTCAAGTCCTACCCTTGTTATTTAACCCATAACAGAGGGAAGGGACGGATTAATACATTTCCCAAGAGTACCAGTGCTTAAGTGAATGTAGGGTATTTTTTTAATCATGTCACCCCAAGCAAGGCATTCCACTGCCACTATAGCGCAGGGGGTTACACAGGGTGATAGACGAGTTAGGATGTACATAGGGGGAGAGTTGGAGAGAATGGGAGAGTTAGTGTGTTCGGAGGTCTCTATTGACCTTATATTTAAACTCCTGGAGGTTATAGCCGTCGGGGAAGCAAGCATGCGGAAGGGAATTCCACAGGCGGGAAGTGCGAGAAAAGAATCTGTTGGAGTAGAAATTGCGGTTATCTTTCATCGGTTTCACTGTAAAAGTGTGGGACCTAGTTGCCAATCTAGTATCTCGTGCAAACTCATACCTAGGAGGCACCAGTGATCTAAGTTCATCAGAGCAGAAGCCATGAAAATATTTATAGAAGAGGCACAGGGAAGCCACGTCACACCGGTGAGAGAGCGACTGCAGGCGGTCAGCCAAGTCGGTATCAATGACGTTACAGATTCTTCGCTGTATTTTTTCAAGGAGCCCGAGGAGAATAGTAGGGGCACCCGACCAGATGTGGCAACAGTATTCAAAACATGGGCGGATGGTAGATTTGTATAAGTGCAGGATAGATTCAGGCGGAAAGAATTTCCGGGCCCTGCACAGAGAGCCAACTTTCATAGCAGCGGATTTAGCAATGGATTCGACGTAGTCATTCCACTTGAGGTCCGCTGAGAGTGTCAGGCCAAGCAGGCATAGTGTTTTACTCTCTGGGAGGCATGCCTGTTCTATGCTAATGGGAGGGAGGTGCGATCGTCTGTGGTGGTTAATTGACAGCAGCTTCGTTTTGGAAGAATTGAATTTTACGAGCCATTTCCTACCTCAAACCACCACGGATTGGAGGTCCTTTTCCAGCTCAGTCGCAAGGTTCGCCTTATCATCAACACCAGATTTTTGATCGAGGCGAGCGTGTACTGTGGTATCATCGGCGTACATGCCTACTTGTGATCTTATGGCATCGCGGAGATCATTGATGTAGATTAGAAAGAGCGTAGGACCTAGGATAGAGCCTTTGGGGACACCCGCGTTTGTAGGGTAATTAAAACCACCTTCAGTGTGCGGTTGGAGAGGAATGACTGGATTAAGTCCAACAAAAGTCCAGTAATGCCATAGCTTCGCAGTTTCCGTAGAAGGCCGGCATGCCATACACTGTCGAATGCTTTAGAGATATCCAGGGCGATTCTTAACTGGAATTCGAACTCGGCTCACCGATTTCTCTTTCCGAGCCGATATCCACTGCACCACAACGCACATCCGTTACTAAACGCTTACAGCACCTGGTATTCCCAAGCGGTCATCCATCTAAGTACTGACCAGGCTCAACGTTGCTTAACTTCAGTGATCTAGCGAGAACCGGTGTATTCAACGTGATAGGCTGTAAGCCGTCAAAATATCTGAATAATAATCAGAATAACCTTTTAATGAACAAAACAAGACCTGGATTTTGTTAGAATTTAAAAAAAGACTTGAATTTACAAACTTTGTTTAGTACACACATAAAAGCCAATCCAAAACAAAACTCTTGAAATTTCACACCTCGATGTGAAATGTTTTTCGCCCAATAGAAAACTAGAAAACATCTAAAAAGAAAATTCAAATAATCTTCAATTATCAGGAACAAAGATTTTTACGGACCTTTTCCGACAGGAAATTTGTTTGTCCAAATCACATCCGGAAGTGAATTACCAAATGACCTTTTCGAGCCCAACAAACGAAATAACAGACGGTCTAAGTTCACCTGTCGCCACCAAGATGACGATCGTATTAACACATACCCTTGACAAACGTCAACGATCGTTATTATTACCTCTCTCTTTCTATCTCACCGCCTTCCTTTTCTTCGTTCACCCGTCTACCTTTTTTTATACTTGATAACCGAACAGAACCCTTTAAAACTGAGCGAAAACTTCAAAGAAATTCATACCCAACGATAACGCTCATACATACATGCACATAAGTTACTACTACGACTTCTTGATAACCTTATCTCTTTCCTACTGTTTCTCATGGAAGATGTAACTTCTACCAATGCATGATATTCTTTTCTATTAATAAATTTCGATTTAAACAAACAAAAAGTATACTTTTATTCTTCCACAAATCCACCTTCTGATAACCTTATGATTCTGATAAAACCTTAAGTTGTCAGGATTGTCGGCTATGTTGTGAATTGACCTTGTACCGAACATGCTACAGTGGTGACCCCTACATCCACAACCTAAGTCGTTATCAAACTTAGTATGACTTACTTTTGGGTACTTCTGCGTTGTATTTATTTTCACTTTTGGAATTCATTTCATTGGTTTATTATAATCATCCTAGCCATCGTGTTAAGATACGATACTATACTATAGCTAGGCGTTGTTTGGGTGTAATGAAAGCTTTTATATATATATTATCGATTTTCTGCACTATTGTAAGAACTGAAACCTTGAAACTTCTGAATATCGTTTCTTATGTCTTTGTCTAAGGGTGTATCAAATTTGATTAAAATCGGACCATTCCTTCTATAACCCGATTTTTTCGATTATCGATTTTCGATATTTATCGGGGGTACCTAGACACAAAACCTAGCTAAGAACACTCGCAGACGCTTATAGTACAACTGTGTAAATTTTAAAGAAAATAGGTTCAGCCGTTTCGGAGTCTATAGGTTACGGACACACACTCACAGACACACACACATACACACACAGCCAAAGTTCCATTTATAAATAAGTTTAGATATACTAATGCTTTTTGGGGACATTGGAGAGTGAAGAATATAAGCATATTTCTTTTCTCTTTTTAACAGTTACAGAATACAAAGTGACTCAGAAACCTAAATTACTGGTCAGAACTCTAATGGCGTATAGCAATTAAAAAGAGAGAATAATATAAATTTGTTAACAGGTATTTCATTGGTACTTATATGAAGAAATTTCTAGACGATTTCGAAACTCCTTTTTTTAAAATTCGATTTTAAACTTAACATCCGTCATAGATGTTTTGGCGTTCAGGCAGCGTTAGCAATTTGCCACTTGTAGCCACTAACGCCTTGCACCGAGCCAACAAAACTCTGCGAGATTTTAAGCAGCATACATCACAGAGTCCCCGGCATTTGTTTCTTTTACTCTCGTCAAAACCAGAACAAATTGTTTCCTCTTCTTTTCTTGGAATGTTTCCGCATTTCTCGTTCCACAAAGAACTCCGAATTCAGCTATTTTTTAGTGCCAACTTTGTACCGGACTGAACCAGCTTAACACATTGTTTTTAATTCTTTTTTTTTATTCCTCAATATCGTTTGTGCTTTTTCCTTGTCTGTCATTCACAGTCTTTAATTACTTGCCATAATCCCTAAGATTTTTTAAAAGCATTTTAAAGTACCTGACCAAGGTTTAAATCGTCAATCCTAAACAGAAGTCATTGACAACCTAATGCATGGCAGCAAAATCGGTTTCGTTTCATTTTTTTAAATTTTTTTTTTTTTACTAAATACTTTGAATATAGCGAGAAGGGTTAAGAACATCAGATGATTTAGTTGATAATCGTACTGATAGTTGTCAAGGTTGGAAATGAAGGTACCAGCATTATGCTGTTACTCGCTGGGTAGTTAAGACAGTCATAGTAGAATGATATTTCCCAAGTGTTATTTACTTACCTACTCTTTTTCTTACTATGGCATACTAAGTACAAGATAATTTCTATCAAACTATCTGATATTTGGATTGATTGAACGGCATATCAAATTCTTATGGGTCGTTTAGTTCTGAAATTTAATTATTCTTGGAGCTTTGAGGTAACCTCTTTTTCGGTTTACAAGACGCACTTTTTTCCCTAAAAATACCCTGAAAAATACGTGTGCGTCTTCCAATACGAATATATTAGATACCACCATGACATGGATGGTAGTGAGGATCATTTATTGTACATGACTGACAGTAGTGATGACCCTGCAGATTATAGTTTAGAGCTCAGTTTTAATGGGTTCTGTTCGGTTATCAAGTATAAGAAAAGGTAGACGAGTGAATGAAGAAAAGGAAGGCGGCGAGAGAGAAAGAGAGAGGTAATAATAACGAACGTTGACGTTTGTCAAGGGTATGTGTTAATACGATCGTCATCTCGCTGGCAACAGGTGAACTTAGACAAAGGTTGTTATTTTGCATGAATCCGGCTGTGGCGAGATTTTGGGATTTGAGGATGAATAACATTTATTTGATTCTTTTGTATTTTTACAGGCATATTTTTAACATCTTTAATTCATGTTTATCAAAATAAAACCAGCCTTCGTGGTATAGTATATTTACTAACCGCCAGCTACTTATGTCATTGCCAGACAAACAAAATCGGACGAGTGATTAATGTAAGCAGTATGTGGCACCAGTATGTGAGCGATGCATGATGGGAATGACTTTTTTTAAAAGAAATTTCTTTCCGATATTAGGGTACGTCTTCACAGCTGCAGCGTCTTGTAAGCCAGAAAATAATGTAATTTCATAATTTCACAAAAAAGGTATTATTGGCAATTTTATAATAAATAGGTATTGTTGGTAATTTACTATTGCTAGTATTTTTATTACAAAATGTAGTTTTTTATACTTTTGTATTGTTTTATTTTTGTTTAGAGGTACGTTATTTGCCAATAGCTAGGACCCTAACAGATGCTACCACCCCGGGTTGAGTTGGATCTTGGAGCAACAGTAATTAAGTGATGGTTCCACGCACCTCACAACCTCCAGTCTCCCGATCAGAGGCCTTGCTGCCGGATGTAGTTTATCGTCATACCTAGGATAAGGTGGAACGAAAAAGTCTCTCAAGCCTTTAAAAAGAGAATTAGTATATAAGTGAAAATAACAGCTGTTTGAACTTCTGAAGTGAAGAGTTATTTGCGTTATTAATATGCGGACTATTGTCCTCATCTTTCTTGTTGTAATCCCAACATGTTGGCTGTTGTGTCCACCGGTATTCTTGTGGGTTTCTTTTGATCTGGGTAATTGAACACTTTATTTAATCTATGAGAATAGATTGCTCGCCTTTCTCTATGTGTAGGGATTTCGTTATTCTCAGTTATTGCTCGTCCTGAATCTGTACGAGCCGACGCAGAGACTGAACTTAAAATTTCTTCGGATAATTTTATAAAGAAACCTAGAAGTCTATTGTCCCATGACCTATTAGTACGACAAGGTTTCGGCCGTTGTGTTATCGGGCTTTCTTCAGAACGAAAGGAAATATCCCTAAGTATGGACTGGGAAACGAGAACAATCAACCATCGTAGATAAATAAAAGACTCAGTTCGAAATTCCCTGTAGGGTACACTTGTGGGGATACCGACCGAACAAAAGCGATGAACCGGATGTGTGCTCTCTCACAACTAAAACGCAAATGAATAAAAATCGTCGTGCGCATCCGAGTTCGCGCAGATGTTCCGGTTGAAAAATAAAAGTCATCAAATATCAAATTACCATTTTTATTTATCAGCCAATGGGAAGCCCGAAACCAAATACAAGGATGAAATTCGAAACTAGCTGTTTTGATCCAAAATGCCGATATAAAAAGCGAAAACATAGACGCTTCGTCAGACAGGCACAGACAGAGGAGAAGAGTGTAATTAGTTTCTTCCTCGACCATATGTCGAGCGGCTACTATGTTTGTCTCTTTTTCCTGCCCTGTTCTCGAAGTACTAACTGACCTTTTCTAAGACATTCCACAAACCAACTTGCTGACCTACTGACCTTAGAAACGGCAACTCCTAAACGAACATTCTTGACCCACAAGACGTTTCCATGAACAATCCTTAATCCCTTTCATCATTGTTATTCGCCATGCCACGAATTTTAACCTTGCCGTTGTACCCACACAATCTAAACACTTTTATCTTTGCCAGAAACAAATTTTAAAAGTCGTGTTCGGATCACGTCGGAAGAAAATACAGTCGCTATACACTAACCGAAAGATATCTGAAGAAGGTCAACAGAAAGGATGTGATAATAAGAAAGATGAAGACATTCGTCAAAATGTGCAAGTAATTTAAATAATAAGCAGAACAGTTTCAGTCTATATAAAACTTAGTATAACTTACAATTGTGTACTTCAGTGTTTTATATAAAATGTTTTCATAATTTATTTACAGTATTTACATTATTCAGACCAGAGAAAACCATTAACATCAAAAAATTGCAATATGAACTTTGGTAAAAAAGGGATACTGGACATTAGACTTATAAGTCCCGAAATCCAGGTATTCTTGTCCTTAAGGACACATGGCCCAGTGATTATAGACGTTGGTTAGCTCCAGTAACTTGACTCAACATATATATATATATATATATATATATAGTCATCCGTATAGATCTGTTTTGCTGTATCACAGCTCAGCAGTTCTGTTAGACTCCGATTGCTCAGATCTGTTTCGCTGTATCACAGCTCATCAGTACGGTTAGACTCCGATATATATATATATATATATATATATATATATATATATATATATATATATAATTAATGTGGTGAAGTAAGTCACTTAACTGAGTAGAGTAAGGTCGACTTCGAAGTTTCATGATGGTATTATTATAATGGGATGTTTTCACTCCTCAAGGCTTATTATTGTTATTATTATTATTATTATTATTATTATTATTATTATTGTAAGCTCTGAGGAGTGAAGACATCCTAATGGTGCCGTCACGAAACTTCGAAGACTGTATGACTTTGCTGAGTTAAATGAAAACATTCTTCACATAATAAATCTTATTAACGCTCTATTTCGCTATCGAGCACTTTACGACCTCAAAAGCCTGCTTGCCAAAATATCTTTTTATCAGTACACCACTGAAAAAACAAAAAATGAACTCCTTATGGGTTATCTAATGGAAAAATTTCATTTTTTTGAAAGCATTAATTTCTTTTACAAAAATCTCTTGGTGATAATTTTAATTTTGTGTTTTTTACAACAACGTACCAGTAGTATGTTTTTTACTATGAACATGTATTGATTTTATATTAGTAATATACACCGGCGTTGCTCGGGTGTAATGAAAGCTTTAAAACTAATCCATGGTCCTGGAGCTCAGACTCTTTGGACGTTGGCACGAAAGACTAAAAAGCAATAGTTGTTTCCAGTTAAAGCGAAACCGTAGACTGAAAGAAAAATGCATGAATGTAAATCAAATTTTGATTTCCTGGAATCGATATCAAATAAGTTTTTTTCGTCGTAAACTGAATTTTGAAGGCTAAATAAGTCCTCTGAGTAAATGGTATCATGGCTGAGACTAAGAACTACAATTATACCTACTTAGAGCTAAAACCGAAACAAAAACTAAAATAAAAGGGCTGAAAAAATACAGATATACAGGCAGATAAACAGACACACACGCACAAACATCTTGCCTTTTATATATATATATATATATATATATATATATATATATTATCGATTTTCTGCACTATTGTAAGAACTTCAGCCTTGAAACTTCTGAATATCCTTTCCTTATGTCTTTGTCTATGAGTGTACCAAATTTGATTAAAATCGTACCACTCCCTCTATAAGCCGATTTTTTCGATTATCGATATTTATCGGAGGTACCTCGACACAAAACCTTGCTAAGAACACTCGCAGACGCATATAGTACAACTGTCTAAATTTTCAAGAAAATCGGTTCAGCCGTTTCGGAGTCTATAGGTAACGGATACACACACACACACACACACACACACACACACACACACACACAGACAAAGTTCCATTTATAAGTAAGTTTTGATTTACGGTGAATATATTTATACTTTCAGAGTATTTTGACACCAGTTTAGGGGTTAACTATTTCTGTATCCCTGGGACCCAAATAAGTGCCCCCACCCCGAGTCATGTTGGATCTGGAAACAACATACATTAAGAGATGATTCCAGGCTCCTCAAAAATTTTCAGCTAGAGGCCTTGCTGCCAGTTGTAGTTTATCGTCATACCCAGGACAGTATATCACGTCATAGTAAGCCTTGTGATATAAAATACTTATATGTATGAATTCTTTTTTAGATTTATTTCTTTGAGATGTTAGTATGTCTTGGATGAGCTCGTGCTTATAGTGGATATTAGGAGAGCGGATATTTCCCCTCTCTTTGTAAGCACCCCATTAGCATTTCCATTTTTCAGTATTATTGAGATATATTGATAACTTCTTGTTTCGCTTTCTAATTCTCAGCCATCTACCACTTTTATTAAAGTGTATAACTTTCATGTAGTAATAAAAATGACGAAAGTAACTCTGATCCGAATAAAAAGAAGAAAAAAAATCTTTTTGAAATTTCACGACCTTTGCAACCGGTGGTAGCTACTTAGCGCCTTCTGGTGGCTTTTCTCTTTTGTTAGCCTCCATCCTCCCGCAGACGTTGGTGACAAGTAATAACCTCTTTTTATTGGACAATGCTAAGCGTTCGCGCACGCGCAAAAAGAAAAAAAAATCTGGTTCAAATGACAGAAACATTCAAAGCTACGCCTTTTGTTACGAAATAACGCAATTTAATTTGATAAGTGAAAAACGTACAGACCAAAACCGTTGTATATAATGCAATGCAATAAAATTTGAAAAATATATAAAACAGCAGAATAATAATAATAATAATAATAATAATAATAATAATAATAATAATAATAATAATAATTAACAAACTGCCGCGGCAAGTGAGAATTTGATCCCTTAAGTGATCCATACTGGGATTTTAATGGGATTATTAATAAGTATTCATAAGGTTTCTGCAAGGGTTTTATGGATTGTTGACAGATAATAGCGCCAAAAATTGGGTATCTTGTCATTTTCTGCTGATTTCCATTTTCATGACTTCATTATAATTTGCCTAAAATTATCATATTTTAAGATTAGTTTTATTTTCCATTGTACAGGTTTATGTATCATTCGTTCTTCTCGTTGTAGCCATTCTGCATTGGGATTATATTCCTTTGTGTTGCTCCAAATATTCTCCAAAAAAACTTTCCAATTTTTTAGTAGATGGTGGCTTTTTGGCATGTATAAGTCCTTTTTCAATTTCCCTAAAGCCCCTTTGGAATATTTTATTTGGTAAATTTTTGTTTTGTTCCCCGAAGGTCTTTACCCTTTCAAAACTTTCTAAAACTTTCTTAAATCCGTGCAAAGATACATGGACTCAAATCGATAATTGTTCATTGAAGAAACCTCCCTTTCTTTCATGGTATCGACCATAAATACATGGGACTATATGTCACCCTTTTCTACCATTGTTATCTCTGATTTACCGCTGAATGAATTGAATGAATTGAAGCGTAAAGGGATATATATATATATATATATATATATATATATATATATCCTTCGAGGTAGTCAAGTGGTCAAGGTAACTGTAACCGGGTAGAACAATCTAGTACGTAGACGTAATGTACGGTATTCAATGTATGCAATATCCTGAGACGTAGGCGTAGTCAATAGTCCTAGACCTCTAGTGGTAGATCTATTGTGGAAAACCAATAGACCTCTATGCATCATCGTCTTAGTCTATATTTATGACTCACACCAGCCAATCACATTCCAGTGAGGGAAACCGAGGAGTATATATATTCATTATCTGTTCATTACATCATAAATGTACATATGCACATGTATACTTATAACGAGGGGAGAAGAATTCACGTGTAAATAATTAGCGAGAAACAATTGAAATAAAATATCCCCCCAACAAATTTAGGGACTTTACAAAATACATTCTGCCGGCAGAGAGAAGGTTTCCGTAGTGATATAGAGATTGATTCCCAAATCTTTTAATGATTATTAGAACCACCCTTATGTAGAGTATATATATATATATATATATATATATATATATATATATGAACACTTAGATCACTGGTACCTCCTATTTTCCTCGAGCCACAAGATTAGCAACTAGGTCCCACTCTTTTACTGTGAAACCAATAAATTGTACACGCAAATTCTAGCAAATTCTTTTCTCGAACTTCCCGCCTGTGGAATTCTTTTCTGCATACTTGCTTTCCTGACAGTTACAATCTCCAAGAATTTAAATGTAAAGTGAATAGTCATCTCCTGTCTCCCTAAATTACATCCTCTCTCTCATGCTTTTCTACATTCACCCCACTCTCATCAGTATTCTCTTCCCTCTCCTACTCTCTTCCTGACACCTCCTGCAAGCTCTCACTCCTCAACATTCCTCCTATGTAACCCCCTGCACAACTGTTGTATATATATATATATATATATATATATATATATATATATATATATATTATTGTCGGACCATTATATATTTATTTTATAACTAGTGTAACCGCACCGTAAAAAGTGACGGTTTACTTTTAAATCTAACCTCGTAATATATAGTAGAAACATTATTCATTACCTCATTTGTTTGTTTGTTGGGTACAGTATCATATATGCGTCTTATCTAGAACTGATTGTATTTGATTTTATTAATGGCATGTCAACATCTTATCGGTCATTGAATGCCTAAATTCAATTTGGTTGGGAGCTCTGAAGTAATAAAAATTATGATATATGTTATTCTGTTTCCACAATTGAATACATGGTAGCCGATACTCATCTTTTGTGCACATACACACTTGTGCAAATTAATTGAAACGACTGCTTTAGTTTCCTTTCTCTCACTATACGGTCTGTTTTTGACCCACTGGAGTGATAGGGTATAATTGATTTCTATTTTTTTCTCAGATTAGTTCATTTGTTGTGGTGTGCAGTCATATGATTCTATTTTCGGATTTTGTTATGAAATTTGTTTCGCCTTGAAAATATTTCTTCATCTGTGATTGCATCAGATTTTTTATCACGCCCAGACACTATTTTCTCGACTGTCGATTAGTTGTTCTATGGCCGTTGTCTGCAATGAACGTTATTCCAAGGAAGCGTACGAAAATTGTAACGCTGAACGAACACACTGGCAAGCCTTACAGAGAGATTGCGGGTATTGTTAGTATCAGTCTTTTAACTGCCAGTCGTGTCATCAAGACGAAGGAGCAAACTGGATCCATCAGTCTAAAATTTAAAGGAAAATGCGGTCAAAAGAGAAAAAGCAACGCAAGAGACGACGTATGAGTGATCAGGGAAAGTGTAAAAGATCTTAAGAAAAGATTATTCGTTTTGTTTCAGTCAATTTGCACAACGGTGTATATGTCTGTGCGGACGTAATTACTGGAAACGGTGGATATGTGTTTTTTGTGCTGTAGTTTTATTTTGGAATATAGTTTGATTTCTTTATTAAATTTAGGATATATGGTCTAATGTATTCTTGTCGGTATTTTTATATAAAAATGTATTGCTGGTATTTTTACTATAAAAATGAATTTTTATAATTTAATAGATTCTTTCACAATTTTTTTTTTGGTACTGTGGCGAATAGGAAATTAAAAATTAAAATCAACCATCTTCTTCACTTTTACAAAAATTCACAATGATGTGCGAAATCCTGGTTTTTCCCAAATAAAAAAAGGATTGACCATATGCTTAAAGAAAAAGTTGAAACCGGATTTCATAAGTAGATGCTAAATTGATATTCCAACCAATGGAAGCGATTTGCAAGACTGAAATGAACTTAGCGATCCAGTGCGAAAAATCTGAATGGCTTTGATCAGATCAGCGCCAGTCAGACATGGAAGACAAGCTAAAATGTAATAAGGCAGAATTTCAAGTCGACCAGGACATAAGGTCGCGTAGCACATCCTCCTCTTTCTCTTTCTTTATCATGTGCTGATTCATTTTACTTCTTCTTCTCCATTCAAAGACATTCCTACTAAACAAACACATACATACGTACATACGTACGCATAAACTCTTTCCAAAAAATTGCTACTACGAACATTTCTTTAAATTTTGATACCCTTAACTCATTACTTGTTTCTCAATGAACTTTTAACTACTACCTATTCTTATTTTCTTCTTTTAATAAATGTTCTATTTTAACATGAAAAATATATATTTTTATTCTTAAACTATTCCATACATTCCAACTTTCTGCTGCCAACATGATGAAAACATTCTGATGATAATTCTGATGATAATGAAAGTCGGTTCTCTGTGCAGGGCCCGGAAGTTGTTCCCGTCTGAATATATCCTGCACATTTATAAATCGACCATCCGCCCGTGTATTGAATGCTGCTACCAAATCTGGTCGGGTGCCCCTGCTATTCTCATCGGGGTTTTTGACAAAATACAACGGAGAATCTGTAATGTGATCAATACCGACTTGGCGGACCGGCTGCAGTCACTCTCTCACCGGCGTGACGTAGCTTCCCTGTGCCTCTACTATAAATACTTTCACGGCTTCTGCTCTGATGAACTTAGATCACTAGTGACCCCTAGGTATGAGTTTGCACGAGATACTAGATTAGCAACTAGGTCCCACCTTTTTACAGTGAAACAGATAAGATGCAACTGCAATTTCTACTCCAACAGCATTTTTCTCGCACTTCCCGAATGTGGAATTCCCTTCCAGATGATTGCTTCCCCGACAGCTACAATCTCCAGGAGTTTAAATGTAAGGTCAATAGACACCCCCTAACACACTAATTCGCACCCATTCTCTCAAACACGCTTCCCATCTACGCAACTCTCATCCTCGGTATCCTTACCCGTCTATTACCCTCCTTCTGACATTTCCTATAACCACTCTTTCTCATCACTTTCCCTTATGTAACCCCCTGCACAACAATGGCAGTGAAATACCTTGCTTGGTGTGAAATGATTAAAAAAAATTTTCTGGATAAAACTTGAAGGAAATAATAAACATTAACCATCTCCCTATAGCTACACTACCACCAAGAGCCGTGGTGGATCTAGGCACAACAGCAATTCTGAGGTGGTTCCAAGCTCCTAAAAACATCCAAAAATCTTATCTACTACTACTGTAATTGATACTTGTAAATAAATGCTTATTATATTATACTTGAGTCTCTCGTATAAGACCCTCAGATGAGACAGGAAGTATATAAATCAATACACGTTGATAATTATTATATCGTTTGATTGCATTATTGACAGAATATATACTCTGCCAATAATATGATTATTCTTGACCTCGAAAAGCATTAACATTTCGAAATTTGTTTTCTGTTCAGATAATTATCCTGAACTTTATCTTTTATTTATTGACAATAATTATTGGTATAAATTGTTTTGAATCATTTCATTCCAAGCAAGTCGAAAACGTCAGTAATAACGCAAGGGAGTTAATGAGAGTTAAAGAAGCCGAGAAAGCGTTACGGAGATGAAAGGACAGAGACTATATTTGTAAATAGAAATACAAGAGAATAATAGAGATGGGAAACTTTCGTTCAGGGTGATCATGGATGAATATAGAGACAGATATTCTCATATATATATATATATATATATATATATATATATATATATATATATATAGTGTATCGAGGCAGCAAATAATTTTCTAAACATATATTGTTAAATATAAGAGACAATGAATGTCTATTATGTTTAATCATGACCCATTCTAAACGTCGTATTTTGGCTTTAATTTCAGTTGAACATAAAGATAAAAATTCTCCAACATTCGGAGAATTTTTTTTATTAATTTGGTTCTAAGCCTTCGCCTCACATGAGGCATCTTCAGAGAGGTTATTAAGACGGTAACACAATAACATCCACCATCACCGACGATTTTATTTTGTGTTGACATAAAACTCCGCTAGGCAACGGCAATAGTTACCAAAAATAACAAACGCAGTTCGCAAATTTGCAATGTTGTTCTATGACGTCACACCGCGTGATAGCGCAAAATGACAATAACAAGGCTTTTTTTTTTCTCTCATAATTGCTTCGCTGTACAGGTTGAAAAGATCCGGTGAGAAAACACATCCTTTTCTTACACCTCTTTCTATTTTTGCATACCCACTGAATTCACTTCTTATTCGTACACAAGCGATTTGCTGCCAGTAACGATTCTTGATTATCCTAACGTCTTTTCCGAAAATGTCGAGGTTGTCGAGCAAAATTATCAAGTCCTTGTGTCGTACTTTGTCGAATGCCTTTGCGTAGTCTAGAAAACAATGATAAATGTCCTTCTGCATTTGTATTGCTCGTTCAGATAGCAGTCTGAACATGAATATTGCATTCCTTGTTCCGGTATCTTTAACGAAGCCACATTGTTTTTGTCGTGTCTTTGGGCTGATTCTGCTGCGTGCTCTTTTCGTCAGAATCCGGATGATAAATTTTGTTATGTGGCTCATCAAACTAACTGTTCGATGGAGCTCAAATTCCTTTGCACCTGGTTTCTTAGGCAGTTTTATAAAGATTGACCTGCTTAGGTCCCTCGGGATATTGCCGCTGTTCTAGATTTCGTATATTATTTCTGTTAGCCTGTCTACGCCAAAGCTTTCGAGGGACATCAACATCTCTATTACGATACCGTCTGGTCCCACTGCTTCGTTTCTCTTCAATTTGGTCATTGCATATTCCACTTGGGTTTTTAATATTTCTGATCCATCCGTAGTTTTGTGAATTGCTGACAAGATTTTAAATGCAACTTCAATCGCCATCCTTTTTCCTCAAACCTATTCATTAATTGTCCTCATTAAAATCTTCTAAATCTTTTTTCATTCTCAGTAACCCTCTTGCATCTTAGTAGCCATATCGCCTTGCTTGGAGTCAAATCCTTCCCTCTCCCGCAAAAAAAGTAAAATAAAAATGACTTGAGAATCATATCGTGATACTTTCAAGTGGAGATAGTCTGAGGGAACTGTTACCCGACATACTTTTAACTTGACCTTACCTTTAAGTTTATGTGTTGCTGTTATTATATTCTACGAAAAGCTGATACTATATTGCGCACGTTGTCTATTCTTGCGGTCTGTCTTTCTAGTTTAACTAAAAGCAGTAGCAAAATAATGACATGTAAATGAGAGGCCATCATTGTCACCAGAGGGAAAACAAAGCGATAAATTCATGGGTCTTTATATAACTGAGTCAAAAAGGAAATAAAATACAATAGTATGCGTATAAAAAAAAGAGATTAAAAGTTAGTAATTATGTGGGTGTTGTATGCGTAGCATGTGTGCATGAGAAAGGTCATTCATCCGGGGAAATATATCCTCATGCTCAGGACAAGGTTCTTTGTCACCACCATATGGTAGGAGAAAATAAGAGAAAATGAGAAAGAAAACAGAAAGTCCTCCTTTTTATATCTGTTTAACAGCCCCACCTAACGATGTCTTGCGAAGCCAAGTGGAAGTAACATAAACTGCTGTAACCTTATCGGACTAGATTTTTGTGATGGGTCTATTGGGCTTCATATATTTGTGCCACACCAGCTGTATGTTGGCTTACTGCTATCAATCAATCAATCAATCAATCAATCAATCAATCAATCAATAATAATAATAGAAACCAGGAGATACGACAATAAGAATGCAAGTATGGAAGGAAAACAAGTTTTGGACACATCAAAAGAAAAATCGAAGAAATGGTAGATAAATCAACATGGATATGGCTATACAGTGGAAACCTAACATGCGAAACTAATTTCGTTTTTCATAACGGTTCAAGAAATGTCATAGGAACCAGTTAAATGAAGCATATGCCAGGTATGGCCCTATCAGAGAGGATGACAATAATAATAATAATAATAATAATAATAATAATAATAATAATATAGCAGTCCCTGTAGATTGTATCTTTGAAGGTTTTTTAAAAAAAAATAACAAAATACAAGTCGATTGAAATCGAAATCTAAAAAAAAAATGGGGTCTACGATGATATTAATATTTCCAGTTGTAGTTGGAAAATGTTCCAAGAGAGACATCGAAGTTATTTCGGCTGGCTCATGCCTTAAAGAAATATAAAAAAAATGTACTCACAAGGACATGTAAAACATTACGAAGAATTTTACCTGTATGAAATATGATTTTAGGTTTTTGTTTTCGTTTATTTTCATAAAAAAGTTCAGTGAAAACTGTCATGAAGCCATTTCTGACCTAAGGTCTTTGGTTGGGACCCGGAAAGAAATGTGCATACAACGGAAATCAAAGTAAATCAAAGTAAACAATAATAATAATAATAATAATGGAAACATTTCCCTCCAGTTATGAGTTAAAAATTAGGACAGATTGGGTTCTAGAGCCTTGGCTGGCAGAAAGCAATGGCAACCTACTGCAGGATCATCTTCTGTCCAGTCTGCCATGTCTCTTTCGAGACATGATCACCCAAGTGTGTATCACGTATGGCATTTAACTGACCGAATCATCGAAGCCTAATATCGATTCTAAAGTAAGTTTCTATCATCAAACCCTGTTCAATTATATGGCTTTTACATTCCGTATTGGAAAAGTGAAAAGCTTCTGGAGGTTTTCGATCGAAGATATTTATTTACGCCATATATTTCAATTTCTGATATCTACATGCTGGCGTTATTGTCTTAAGTTAACATCAATCATAGAAAATATAACAATAAAAAAAGAATCCTTATTTTTATTTTCTGCTGGGTTTATTAACCGGTAGGAGTGGATGTATGTTGGTAAAATAACGAAGTTGTGGAACATTCTGCTTAAAGTGCGACCCTAAGGCCAGTCTTTGTTTTGTTTTTGTTTTTCTACTTTTGACTTTGGTTAAATAGTTCTGTCAAACACCGCGGGAAATGGGTTTATCCGCCGTTCAATTCAACATTGAAAACCTGACCTTTATACAGATTCAACTAACGACCTCTGGTACTGCAGGTTAGCTCGATTCGATACTGACATGCCTGAGGAATCATAATTTGAATCGATAGATTTATTGGCTCTCCCTGTCCACATTTGTACATGTATATCATTACGTTTATAAGAAGTCAAGATATCTATCTATCTATCTATCTATCTATCTATCTATCTATCTATCTATCTATCTATCTATCTATCTATCTGTCGCAGTTTGTTCATTATCTATCTATCTATCTATCTATCTATCTATCTATCTATCTATCTATCTATCTATGTCTCTTGATAACTACTTCTGTTAATAGCCATCTACTTCTGTTGATTATCTATCTATCTATCTATCTATCTATCTATCTATCTATCTATCTATCTATCTATCTCGGTCTGTTCATAAGTCAAGATCTGGACAGACATTAAATGACCGAGATATAGCGTAACTGGATTCTATATAATCAGATAAAGTGGGGACATGAATATAGATCGATATGAACAGAAGTAGATATGAAGAAATAGAACTAGCTACCTATCTAGTGAGATAGATAGATAGATAGATAGATAGATAGATAGATAGATAGATAGATAGATAGATAGATATGAACAGACCGAGATCTATCTATCTATCTATCTATCTATCTATCTATCTATCTATCTATCTATCTATCTATCTATCTATCTATCACTACTTCTGTTAATAGCCATCTACTTTTGTTGATTATCTATCTATCTATCTATCTATCTATCTATCTATCTATCTATCTATCTATCTATCTATCTATCTATCTCACTAGCTAGGTAGCTAGTTCTATTTCTTCATATCTACTTCTGTTCATATCGATCTATATTCATGTCCCCACTTTCTCTGATTATATAGAACCCAGTTACGCTATATCTTGGTCATTTAATGTCTGTCCAGTTATTAGCTATAACCCACTGTTAATACTCATCATGATTTCTTTCATATTTATCCCTGTTATTATTGATCTCTGTTTCTTGATATCTATAAATGTTAATATCCATTTCAGTCTATTCATATATGTCCCAGTTAGTTTCATTGGCGTTTACCCTCAATTGAGCATATAACTTCCGACTGGACATTTCGCTACACAATAGCTACAAACATTGAACCTCTTGATACGATCATATTGTAGACAATTACAGTCTTGTCAAGATGTGTTTTGAAAGCGACAAAAATTAATAAAATAAAAAGGAACAAATAATAACCAAATTTTTACCAAGTAGATATTTACTCAGAAACGCTAAGCCTTGAAGTCATATTTCGATCAGTCAAGCATACCACCATGATAGTAAGTGTGAGAGTTGCTAATCATGATATGAGGTCATTAGCCAATAAGTGAAGGGGTAAATTTCGGAGCGGATTTCTAGATATGTAGATCACGCGATAATAACCAAATTTTTACCAAGTAGATATTTATTCAGAAACGCTAGGCCTTGAAGTCATATTTTGATCAGTCAAACATACCACCGTGATAGTAAGTGAGAGAGTTGCTAATCATGATATGAGGTCATTACCCAATAACTGAAGGGGTACTTTCGGCGCGGATTTCGAGATATGTCGATCACGCGATAATTACCAAATTTTACCATCTCTAAAAATAGGTATTTATTTTAATCATTCCCCACCAAGCAATGCCACTAATGCACAGTTGTTTACATTGAGAAAAAATAACACCAAAAAGAAAAAGACCCCCCCCCCCCCTTAAAAAAAACAGGTACAGGCGGTATCGAAGAAAGTATAAGAGCCGGATGGGATTCAAGGAGATAGAAGATGCCAACTAATGTTGAATTTAAACTTTTTGGAGCGTGTAGCTATTAGGAAAGCGAGTAAACGCGTTCCACAGCGGGAAGTGCGAGAAAAGTAACAGTTAGTGTAGAAGAGGAGGTTATATTTAACTATTTAAACAGTAAAAGGGTTGGACTCAGGGAAGCGAGTTCCAAAGGTGAGAAGTGCGAGAAATGAAACTGCTACAGTAGAAAGGGTGGTTGTATTTAACTATTTCAGTGGTGAAGCGGTTGGACCCAGATACCAATCTGCTAGCACGTTTAAATTCATGTGGTCGGGGTATCAGGAAGAAAAAAAAAGCTCCGATGCTGCGAATATTGAACCCCCAAAGCCGAAATAAAATACATACGTAAACCCGCACAGTCTCACATGGACGCATTCAATATCTCCCTCCTTTTATCATCAACTGGCCACCTTAGACCAGGGATCTTCAAACTTTTTGGCATACGGACCCCTTTATAGTTCCACTATAAACGCTTATGAAATTTGTACATAAATGTTTACTAAAAATATCTTATTGTTTTGCATTAACGTAGTAAAATCTGGATTTAAGCTGACTTTAGACGTAAGTATTCAAATAAAATAAATTAATACTGCATGTTGATGCAAAATGTAACAAAATTAAATTTAAATTACTTTGAATTTCATGTGATGAGTTAATCCATGGACCTCCTATCTTATCTTTTCGGACTCCCTGTGGTCCGCAGACCACAGTTTGAAAAGCCCTACCTTAGAAGTTCACAGTCCTGTGTTGACACTAAAGCATACATATTTTCTTTACTTACATTTTTAAGTTGGCAGTTGCTACATTTGAACACACGAGCATATCTTATCTGAGAAAATGCTAAGATTAAGAAATAATAATTGTAATAAATGCCCTGATGCTATACCTGCTCCCATGGCTTCTGATCTTCAATTTTTTGAGGTTTTAACATGTTTACATATTGTCTTGGTGAACTGATGTGCTTTGTAAGTTGACTGAACATGAATAAATGAACTTGAAATTCATTGCTCAGTGGAATTATTGCAGAACAGAGGACCGAGATATAGAGTCACTGAAGTAATGGCAAAGATAAGTCGAAAAATGATGACCACAAAGAATCAGGGAAAACTGGATGATATCTAAAGCGACCCGCTATCTGTGCAATAATTATCAGATATGAAGATATTAACGGAGAAAACACTGATATAAATAATAATTGTAATAAATGCCCTGATACTATATCTGCTCTCAAGGCTTCTGATCTCAAATTTGTTGAGGTGTTGACATGTTTACGTATTGTCTTGGTGAAGTGATGTGCTTTGTAAGTTGACTGAACATGAATAAATGAACTTGAAATTCATTGCTCAGTGGAATTATTGCAGAACAGAGGACCGAGATATAGAGTCACTGAAGTAATGGCAAAGATAAGTCGAAAAATGATGAACACAAACAGTCAGGAAAAACTGAAGGTTATCTCACAGATTATCATTGCATTAATTACCAAACATTAAGATCTTAATGGAGAAAACACTGACATAATTAATAATAAATCCCCTGATGCTATACCAGCTCTTGTGGATTCTGATCTTAAACATTTTGAGTTGTGAACATGTTTACGTATTGTATTGTTGAATTGGCCTGCTTGTTGCGTTGACTGAACGAACAGAGACAGAGATAAAAGAAAAATTGGCATTGGAACGGTTGCAAGAATTAAGCCTCTTAGGAACGGCAAGAATAATCCGGAAAATGATGAACACATAGAGTCAGAGGAAAAATCACATTATACCTAAGGTGATTGGTTGTAACACGATATCCATGTATTAAGTAACAGATATTAAGATCTTATCTAAGAAAATAATATTACTGCTACTACTACTAATAATAATTTCTCGTCAAGGAAGAGAAATGGAAAATACAAAAGAACCAAAACATGACCAGGTGACCCAGAGAAATAACAGGGTGTTCCTTTTGTGGTTGGCTTTACTTCTTTCTTCTTTTATCTATCATGTTCCTCCGGGATGTAAGTGATCATGGCCCTCCATATTTTCCTGTTTCTTGTGGTTCTTAATGTATATTGTTTTGTTATTTCTCCCAAACCTATGTACTGCCATCTATTAGCTTAAGCCAATCAAGCAAGTCACGCGCTGTTTTCTATTTCTCGCTATCCATCCTGTGAGTATCAGATTCTACAAACCCGCATTCCTCATTACGTGCTTCAGAAACTTCATCTGTTTCTTCTTGTTGGTTAAGTATAATTTTCCTTTTCGTTTCCATTCTATTCATAGCCTCTTCGTTACTCACATGTTCAATCTATGCTATTCTCAGCATCCTTCTGTAGAACTACATTTCTGTTGCTTCGAGTTTTTCCTTCATCTTTGAGTAGAATGTCCAGCATTCGCTGTTGTATTGGAGGACAGATATCACATAACAATACAGTTCTCTTTTCCTTGTTCTAAAAAAAATTCCTTTTTTTCTGAATCGTTTCACCCCAAGCAATTTGGTATTGCCACTGGTGCACAGTGGGGTACATTAGAGAAGACTGAAAGTTCAAGCAGGAGGACAGCGAAGAGAAAACTGAACCAGTTACTGGGTGTGTCAGAGAAATGACAAGAGAAGGATGGGAATACAAGTGTGAAGACATTTGCGAGGGTAAAGTGAGAAAGGAAAAGAACAAGATACACGAGGTCATGGGGAAAGGGCGAGAGAAGGACTGTAGGCAAGAGATGGGAATTGACGTTGGGTTTAAATTCTTGGAGATTGTAGCTGTCAGAGAAGCAAGTATACGGAAGGGAGTTGCAAGAATTAAGCCTCTTAGGAACGGCAAGAATAATCCGGAAAATGATGAACACATAGAATCAGAGGAAAAATCACATTACACCTAAGGTGACTGGTTGTAACACGCTATCCATGTATTAAGTAACAGGTATTATCAGAGAAAATACTGACATGAAGATAAAATTATATAATAAATGACCTGATACTGTACCAGTTCTTTCGACTTCTGAACTTAATTTTTTAAGGTGTTAACGTTGATGTATTGTCTTGTTGAATTGCGTTGTGGTCCAATGGATATCGGCTCGGAACGAGAAATCGAGGAGCCGAGTTCGAATTTCAGTTGAATTCATTGCATTCACTTACGCATAAATACCCTTGGGAAAGGTATTAATCCGTCTATTCCCTCCAGTTATGGGTTAAATAACAGGACAGATTGGGTTCTATAGCCTTGGCCGGCAACCAGTCTACCGCAGAAAGCAATGGCAACCTACTGCGGGATAATCTTCTGCCCAGTCAGTCGTGTCTCTTTCGAGACATGATCGCCCAAGCGTGTTTCACGTATGGCACTTAACTGACTTAATTTGTTGAATTAATATAACTGCAGTAAATATCCCTTTCAATACCACAAATCTGCTCATCAATTGCTTGACTAGAACCAGTTGAGAATGTCCCTTAAGTTATGAAGCGCTTTGTATCTCTTTTCATGGGCGGGAGTAGTGAGAAGCAATACGGCAACCAAGGTAAGTTAGGAGTCAATTCAAAGATATTCTTAGATCGTCTGAGAGAACTAAGCAAGTCGACAAGCAGTATCTGTAACTAGGCCAAATCTGAAAGGTTAGGCGCTGCTTTTATCGAAGCCTGTTGCCTTATCGCACACATTTATCTATGATGCATGTGCGTGGTTATATTATCAGACTGGGTATTGTTATGATGGGCATATTAGGTTTACTATGATTATATCCCAGTGTCATTTGTTTGGTGTGCTATCAAGCAGGTACAAAAATTTAAATACCTGGGAAGTGTTATAACAGAAGACGGAAAGTGCGACACAGATCCGAAGGCGAATTGGCATGGCGAAGGAAGCATTCCAGAAATTGAGTAAGGTACAGAAATTGAGTAAGAAACAGGACAATTTCGCTAGAAACAAGGAAGAGAGTACTGGATTGCTACGTGCTGTCCGTCCTTCAATATGGTAGTGAATGCTGGACAATACCATCAAAGAGGAAGGAAAAACTTGAAGCAGCTGAAATGTGGTTCTACAGAAGAATGCAGCGAATATCATGGATCGAGCATGTGAGCAATGATGAGGTCTTGGAAATGATGGAAACAAAAAGGAAATTAATAGTGAGCAACAGGAAGAAACAGCTGAAGTTCCTGGGACAGGCAGTGAGGAAGGTGGGCCTGGAGAACCTGATACTAACTGGCCAGATAGAAGGAAAAAGAGACAGGGGAAAACAATATTTGAAGGACCTAATCAAGTGGATGCCAGAACGAGGATTGCATGGTGTAACAGGAGAAGAAATGCTCAGAGCCACCAGGGATAGGGAAACGTGGAAAGCCATAATCGCCTACGTCATGAAGGGACAGGGCACATAACAGAAAAGTCTCACATTTAATATCATGAAACCCTGGATCGAAACCAGAAACAGAGGGATACCAATCAGCCACTCAGTATCAAAACCTGTCTATCAGAAGTATAGTTTAATGTATGCGACAGATTATATCCAGTGCTAAAATTATTATCGGTACGACAGTAGTTTTAAGGTGTACTTATTTTGATTATACACAGTGCTCCATTTATTATAGGTACTGTTGTGGGATCTCCCCTTTGTATATGATAATGGACTCGACTGAGTATAGATATACTCCTGCCATAGAGAGAACAGCAGTTGCTGTCATAGAGTTGGTAGAGAGAGTAATCGTAGAGATTTGTTAGAGTTATCGGAGAGTACCGGAACTGATACGTGAGTTACCGAGAGATACCGAACTTTTTCAGAGACTACCGCATCAGAAGTCAGACTAGATTTGAGCTTCACTCAGCTAGAATAATATACACGGATATACTATTTCCAACGACTTCACTGCAAGACTTGTACATATTTATTTCTTACTAATAGTATTCCTGGATTTACTAACCTGCGTTCAAGTTTGTATATTACGTTCAATATAAAATAATTTTCTATCTCCATATCTGTTTTTGTTGTTCAGTATTTTGTGCAGTTCCTCACCCGGAATCGACAACAGGTACGACTGTGGTTGTAAGGTGAATTTATTTTGATTATACCCAGTGCTCCAAATATTATAGGTACAAGAATACGTTTAAGAGGCTAAAACTTCCCAATTTCAATACCCTTTTATTTAGTTATTCTACCTTATTCTTCAACGGATATATTTACATCTGATGGCACTTTCATATCTATGAGAATAGAGATTTTTTTTAATTCTTTAATTACTATGTCTGGTCACAGGCGAAAGAAGTATTAAACGTAGCTTTCAGATGTTTTTTTCAGAATAAATGATAAAGTCCTTAAAATTCAAACCTCATGGCCTTCTATAACTGGTTCAGGATGTTATACCAAATTTCAGTATATGGCGCACTCTGATATTGGCATATTTTCTAATAAATATACTGTCCAATCTAAATCAAATTGATTGTTGCACTTCTTTCTATGATAGGACTGGACAACAGGACACTATATGGCAAATAAGCTCAACCCGTTAGTTATCTACATATTGGGTCAATACAATTTACACTTTCTTCTTTTTTCATCTTCTTTTTCTCCATATTCTTCTTCTTCTTCTTCTTCTTCTTCTTCTTCATATTATTATTATTATTATTATTATTATTATTATTATTATGATTATATTATAGCGTTTCAAATAAAATTTAATAGAAATACATTCATAAATGCATTTCAATCATTTATTTTCAAACATTTTTTTCAAAATGCCTTGAATGGGCGTTCGCTTTTATGGCGTCTTTAATACAAGATCGATTTTCTCTCCATTTACGACAATCGCGTTCTTCATATTTTCCAAAGGATTGGGCTGTTTGTCATCGTTCTAAATCTAACCTTGGCCTAGATTCGAACACAGACTTAGACGAACACTGAAAAACCATATAGATGTATATTGAGAAGCACGCCTAAATGTATATACAATGCTGCCTTTGCTGTTATGATTCGGAGAGATGCCGTGTATCTGATCGTCTTTAGATACAGATTTAATGTGCGAAAAAGTAAACTAAATGAAAAAATGAAAAATAAAATTATTAACGCCTTTGGTGTTTATAAATGGAAATCGTTTAAAAAAGGAAAAGAAATGAAGGTAGATGTATTATAAGAAATCAAATACTTACATGTAACGGTATGCACCATCCGAAGTCGTGTGTTCACGGGATCTACCTTCCTAGAAATGAAAAAGGAAGGTGGTGATTCCAGTTTGAAACATCCTTTAAGACAGTCGCGACAGATGTTGGTGTGTACCTGAAAACATAAATTAAAGGCCGTATTAAACAAGAGCATCGTCCAGATCTGTTTCGACCTGAAGTCACACTGCAAATCAGTACGATTTCTCATCTTCAGCTTGGTTACTCGTTTCCGAGTACTGAAACCGAGATGTCAGGTCAAGACCGATAACATTGCAGATTCTTTCTTGGTTTTTTTTTTTTTTTTTTTATCAAGAATCGCTAGATATATAGCAAAAGAATCAGACATGGTGTCACAATAAAATTCATTTTACGAACGAATAGCAGATTAGGGTGAGAAAAATGTTTTAGTAATAAACTGATTTTTCTAACGGCAGATCTGGCAATTGACTCGTTAAAATCACCCCAATTGATATCATTAGAACATGTTAGATCGTGAAGGGGCAGTGAGTTACTCTCCTGGAGGTTAACATCAGCCATACTAATGGAATGCAAAATGGTCACTAAAACGATTGAAAGAAAGCAGTTTAGTTTTGGAAGCGTTAAAATTAACAAGCCGTTTGTTAGTCCAGATTGATGCCATTTTCAAGATCAACTGATGATTTTATTTTATCGAGCATGCGTAAATAGTTGTATCATCAGCATAGATACAGATTCGAGAACTAATGACATCAGGAATGTCGTTGATAAAAATTAGTAACAACGTACACTACCGGCCACAATTATTACTTTGGAGGACACCCGCATTTATGTAAGAAGATTTAGAAGAATAGACGTTCAAAACCACCGTAATTTCCTGCTTTGACTACATTAAATAAAAACATCGACTATGATAATAAGTCTAAGCTGACTGTTGTTCTTATAGATGCCCGAAGAATAACCGTTGAAATTTGATGGACAGTGGATATGGGCAACGAACGAGAAATCGGAGGGCCTAGTTCGAATCCCAGTTAAATTCGTTTGCATATGCGCAAAAAACTTGGGAAAGGTATGAATCCGTTGCTTCTTTCTTCGACTATGGGTTAAATAGCAGGACAGATTGGCTTCTATAGCCTTGGTTGGTAACAAGCCTACTTTGATCTGAGCTTTACCCTACTCCCTCGATGGAGCGAGTTGTGACACAAGGTCATTTTTTAACGTGGGAAACCTGACTGCGTAAACTCAGGCCATTGGTAAAAGATTTCCCAGCCCGCGCCTAGGCGGTAACTGGGTACAAAGCTAGTGTTAGCTTCCGAAACCCGGCCGGCATGCAGGAAGCGAGCATCTAAGAACAGATACTACACTTGATATTTACCCTACTCCCCCACTGGAGTGAGCTGTGACGCAAGGTCAGTTTTTAACGTGGAGAACCTGAGCGCGTACGCCCAGGTCATTGGTAAAAGATTACCCAGCCCCCGCTTATGCGGTAACTGGGTCAAAGCTGCTCATAGCTGGTCAAAGCTGATCAAAAGCTAGTCTTAGCTAGTCATTGCTTCCTGGCCGGAAAACATGAAGTGAGTATCTGAGAACAAATACTACACTTTGATCGTGACCGACGGGTCAAGACGAGTAATTGCAAGAAGAGTAAGTGCAACCAAGAAAGTAATCGCAACCTACTAGGGGGAAAATCTTCTGTCCAGTCAGCCTTTCTAGACATGATCGCCCAATATGGAACTTAACTGACTAATCAACGGGGATAGACAATTAAAAAAGGTTAGAATGTATAACGACCGAAACGTTGTGGCAGCAAGAAAGAAGGTACTCATCCAAACAAACAGCACAGAAATAGTGATAATTCTTTATTTTAAAATCTGTCAGGCCTTTATGTTTACAAGAAAGTGAAAATTACGACGGGAAGATGGTACTGGTTTACGGCAGGGAAGTTGACATCATGCAAAACTGAGATTTTCATTGATTCAGTACGCTGGTAAATTTTGTTAAGAACAAACTATAAGAGAAAAAAAATGTTGTCAGGTGTGGCAAATAATGACGAACATTTTAAATTAACATCCCGCAATTAAATGAAACAAAGAAAATAGTTATTTTTAAAGAAAACATTTAAATTGCTTTTGCTAAAAAAATGTTCGAATGAAAATAGAAATTTTTCATTGTCTACATTAGACATTAAATAACGTATAGTCTAAAATATATGAACTTTGTGTTCAACCAACGTTTGCAAAACAAAAAATAAAAAGGGTTCTCTGAAATAGTGACGCAAATTGACTACGAATAAATGTGTTTATTATAAGTTTTATGAAAGTACTGTTGCATTATTGATTTTCCGCAATCGATCGTTCGGAATCTCTATTTGTCCGAACAAAATTACAAGCAGGCAAGCATCATGTGATTTTCACACTAATTTTCTGAGATGCTGTAGAGATTGTTAGATGTATAATTAACAGGCCGGGCGTTTATTGTTGGATTGTTATTACGTGACTTTCTGTTAGTCCGGTAAAACGGATGATAAATCTTGCCGGAAAATCCGGTATGTATCTCCACTAAATAGAGGGATGAGAAGACCACTAGTTTGAGACAACCGGTGATCATCAGACTCGTAACTTTGGAGTAATGACCTTTTATATATTCTCTGGCTACAACTGCTTCACAGTAATGTGATATTCATACGTCGACTTATGAAACATTACATCACCATCTTTCAACAGATTTATTCCTCATGAATCTACCAATACATATGAAATGATACTAATTTCAAATAGTATTCCAAATAATAAATAATATTATAATAATATTCTAAATAATACATAATATTCCTAATAATACATAAAATAATATTAAAATAATATTCTACATAATACAAAAAATAATACATTAAAATAAAGGAAATAATATTAATTCCGAATAGTATTCTAAATAATATATAATATTAAAATGATATTATAATAATATTCTAAATAATGCATAAAATTTACAATAATACATAGAAATAAATAATATTTTAATAATAAAATAATATCCTAAATAATACATAAAAATAATACATAAAAATTAAAGAAATAATACTAATTCCGAATAATTTTCTAATTAATACATAATATTAGAATAATATTCTGAATAATACATAATATTCCTAATAATACATAAAATAACTAATATTCATATAATAAAAATAATACATAAATAATACATAAAATAACATAAAAATAAATGAAACAATATGAATTCTATCTTCAATAAATTTATTAAAAAATTCCAGCCAAAACAAATTCATCACAATCAAACTGCATTTCAGTGACCCACAGTAGACACTCACACATATACACTTATATAAAACATCCAAATACAAAGTCATTGCAATTTAATCGGAAAAATCTACAGATTTTTTCTCAAACACATACACATATACAGTTATACTAAGTAATGTTACTGTCCAACATACACCCTGACAGGCAAGCATTTCTACATAAACTCCCATTTACACTATCACACAGTTTACTTCTAAACACATATTTTAACTCATATTTAAAATTTGTCCATTTTCTTTAATACAAGTGTAATAATACGCACACGGAAAAAGTTCTCTGTGGTGAATGAAAGCCGTTTTGTTTGAAGTCATTACAATCTACAAGCCATTTCATGTCCTATTTAACCATTATTAGGAGGAGTGCTTTTATTTGAACCCCATAGAGATCTTTTTCTACCTTCCATCATATCAGCTATTTATTTATCAAAACAGAATATTTATTTATTTTCGTCTACCCAACTGAATATTCGAACAATCTTATATATATATATATATATATATATATATATATATATATATATATATATATATATATATATATATAGGGCCGCAGCTGATGCTAAAAAAACACCGGGCACAGAGAAAATTGCGCTGATTTATTAGGTGACAATGTGATGACGTCATCAGTGTCATCCGTTTGTAGAAACTATGATTTTTGCGGATTTTTCAGCTATTCCAGTGGAAATTAGGCACAGAACGTGAACGAAAGCAGGAAATCGGGTTCGGACTTTCTGAGTATAACCAGTCTTTTCTCCCAAAATTAATAAATAAACAAACAGATTTTTACTGCGTTCATTCGGATGTTTTCTTCGTTTTTCTTTCTTTCTTTCTTTCTTTCTTTCTTTCTTTCTTTCTTTCTTTCTTTCTTCGTGAATTGTTTAGTTTGATTTCTGACGAAGACATTTTTCCTTGCCCGGATTTTCACTATGATTGCACGGATCGGCCCGGACCCGTGCCCGGTGTGCCCGGTAGTCAGATACGGCCACATATATATATATATATATATATATATATATATATATATATATATATATATATGCGCTCTCCGACAGGAAGTATTCATCAGTCAAATCTCTCGAATATCCAGGCCAGTAGACGAAAATAAATGAATACATTGTTTAATATTAACAATTTCGAACGATATTAAAAATTTATGTGGAAAAAAATTCCTATGACAAGTTTCGTCTTTTAAGATTTAAATGGACAGAAGAGATGTTTACGTTGATGTAAAAATACGTATGCGCCTGAAGGAGAGGGGACACTAAAATGTTAAACTTTTAAATTTAAAAGACTTTTTAAACCAGTGTTTGCATATAGAGGATGGGGTAAATAAATTTTCATCTAAATGACGCAAATGAAAAAAAAAACATTGACGTCTCATTTTAACAGACATATTTACCATAATTACACAAAATGTCTTGAAATACTAAAGAGTAAATGCATTCAATAAAATCGCCATTGGCTTCAACCACGACCAACCAAGTTATGCATTTCTTCTGGACTGTCTCCTTGTTTAAGGTCGAGAATGCTGCCACAATTCTTGCCTTCAGTTTGAAGCTGTTTATTAATTCGGCCTTGTGTCATACATAACCGAACTTCTTACAGCTTAGTTTTTTTTCGCTATCATCAGAAGGTTGGAAATTGGTTGGTTGGTTTCAGAAGGTTGGTTGGAATGTGTGAATTTGTTGAAGAATAAAAAATATAGATTCTGCATGTTAAAACAGAAATTTATAAATGATAACAGGAATTGTAGAAGTTAATGTCCTTTGAGAAAAAAGTAATGAGTCAAGGGTATCAAGGGTTGCAGAAATGTTCGTAGTAGTAATTTGTTGGAAAGAGTTTATGCGTACCTATATATGTATGAGCGTTTGTTTTGTAGGAATGTCTTTGAATGGAGAAGAAGTAAAAGGAATCAGCACACAAGAAAGAAGGAGAAAGAAGGTCGACTTGAAGTTTCTCCCGTTACGTTTTAGTGTGTCGTCTAGTTACTCCCATCTGCCTGTCTGACTGACACTGACCGAAGCCTTTTATAGTTATTTAGTTTTTCGCACGGGATCGCTAAGTCTTTTTAGTCTAGCAAATCGTTTTCATTGGTCAGAAAATCAATCCGGTTTCGACTTTTTCTCTAAGCACGTGGTCAATCCTTTTTCAATTCGGCAAAACCAGGATTTCACACGTCATTGTGAATTTTTGTGAAAGTGAAGAAAAAAAGTTGCTTTTAATTCTTAATTTCCTATCCACCACAAGTTCATCTTTGGTGTTACAATGAGTTTTGTTGGCCTCTCGGTGAACTGCGCCCCCCACATAATGACCAAGGAGGTTGAAATTTGGGGAGCTAGGTGGCCATATGTAAGGGGTGGGGTGGCCACAGCAATTGTCTGACAGCCACGACTCAGTTTGCCTGCTTTTGTGGTATGGCGCAGTCCTGTTGCCAAACATAGGGTCTTCCAGCAGCCACTACCTCTTCAAGGCACTTGATGTAGGCCTTCATGTTGAGTCTGAAGCCCTGTGGGAAGATGAATAGAGACATAACGTCGCCATCACCTTTGATCACTCCTAGTATCTTCGTAATCACCATTAGAATCATCCAACTCTTTTCGAATCCTGTGCATTGTCCTCAAATTGTCCTGAAATTTAAAAAGATAAAGGGCGACAATTTACCCATTACATCCTGTATAGACTAGCCAATTTCAGTTAGTTCATGTGTTTTTTCTTTTTTAAGCGTTTTGCCCCAATCAAGGGGGAGATGCAGGGGTTTACAGATAGTGAAAGTTCATGATAAATCTTCAGTGAGAAGAAGTGATTTTTAAGGTGAGTTGTCGTAAGAACCTGGACGAACAATTACTATGGATTATCAGTCTATTTCTGTCTATAACTATCAGTCTATCGGATATCAATCTATTCATACATATCATAGATCAATATTAGTCTATTCATATCTATTTATTGAAGGGCAGAACTAAGTATTATAGAAAGTAAATGTCCATTTTATCACTTTTGACGGTAAAATGAATTTAGTTGAAATTTACACGATAAAAAATATAATGGCCACAAAAACAGATTTCAGACAAAAATGGCACAAACAGAATGAGATGAAAAAATTCATTAATTTTTAAAGCCTAAATAAATCAGCTAATTTCAGATTTTATTGAACTTTTCAGAAGTTATTCGGCAATAAATACAATTATTTATTAGTCTTTTTTTTTTAATTTCGTATAAATATTTTTGTCAGTCATTTCATTAAAATAAGCGAATACACACAAACACAAACACACACGCACACGCGCACACCATCTGGAGTAATTCGGCGAGTTGTAATATTTAGCAGGCGTGTCTCATTCGATCTATTACGACTGAATAGTTAGTTCAGTCCTCCCTGAGTGCTCTACTCTTTTGGTCTTGTGCCACATCTAAGGTACGCTTAAAATAATGAGTAGCTCGGCGTGGTGTAATAGTTAGCAAGCTTGTTTTGCTAGAAACTATTACAACTGAGTAGTGAGTTTGATCTTAGCTGGGTACACCATACTTTCGGCCTTGTGCCATATCTAAGAAGCGCTTAGAAAATCAGCTCACTAGAACAATTACGACTGAGCTGTGAGTTCAAACCTACCCTTTCGGATTTGTGCAACTTGTAAACTATTCATTAGAAAAATCATCATATATTCTTTAGAAAATCATTAGAAAATCATCATATATTCTTTAGAAAATCATTAGAAAATCATCATATATTCTTTAGAAAATCATTAGAAAATCATCATATATTCTTTAGAAAATCATTAGAAAATCATCATATATTCTTTAGAAAATCATTAGAAAATCATCATATATTCTTTAGAAAATCATTAGAAAATCATCATATATTCTTTAGAAAATCATTAGAAAATCATCATATATTCTTTAGAAAATCATTAGAAAATCATCATATATTCTTTAGAAAATCATTAGAAAATCATCATATATTCTTTAGAAAATCATTAGAAAATCATCATATATTCTTTAGAAAATCATTAGAAAATCATCATATATTCTTTAGAAAATCATTAGAAAATCATCATATATTCTTTAGAAAATCATTAGAAAATCATCATATATTCTTTAGAAAATCATTAGAAAATCATCATATATTCTTTAGAAAATCATTAGAAAATCATCATATATTCTTTAGAAAATCATTAGAAAATCATCATATATTCTTTAGAAAATCATTAGAAAATCATCATATATTCTTTAGAAAATCATTAGAAAATCATCATATATTCTTTAGAAAATCATTAGAAAATCATCATATATTCTTTAGAAAATCATTAGAAAATCATCATATATTCTTTAGAAAATCATTAGAAAATCATCATATATTCTTTAGAAAATCATTAGAAAATCATCATATATTCTTTAGAAAATCATTAGAAAATCATCATATATTCTTTAGAAAATCATTAGAAAATCATCATATATTCTTTAGAAAATCATTAGAAAATCATCATATATTCTTTAGAAAATCATTAGAAAAATCATCATATATTCTTTAGAAAATCTGACTCATTTCTTCAATATGGCAGTGAATGATGAAGGTGCTCTAGGAAAAACTTGAAGCAACTGAAATGTGGTTCTACAGAAGGATGCTGCGGATATCATGGATCGAGCATGTGAGCAATGATGAGGTTTTGGAAAGGATGCAAACAAAAAGGAAATTAACAGTGAGCACCAGGAAGAGAAAACTAAAGTTCCTGGGACATGCCATGGGGAAGGAGGGCTTGGAGAACCTGATACTAACAGGGCAGATAGAGGGAAAAAGAGACAGGGGAAAACAGCGGATAACATATTTGACGGGCCTGAGCTGGTGGATGACTGAACAAGGGTTGCGTGGTGTTGCAGGAGAAGGCGTGCTAAGAAGAGCCTACATCCTGAAAGAACGGCATATAGAAGAAGACAACGATTGGGTAAGAGGAAAAGACTATAAATCAGAATGCGAGGCCCTTTGAAGCTATTTTTTATGACTGATATTGTATTTAAACAATATATCTAAACTTATTTATAAATGGAACTTTGTCTGTGTGTGTGTCAGTGTTTGTGTGTCCGTTACCGATTTTCTTCAAAATTTACACAGTTGTACTATAAACGTCTGCGAGTGTTCTTAGCTAGGTTTTGTGTCGAGGTACCCCCGATAAATATCGAAAATCGATAATCACATAAATCGGGTTATAGAAGGAGTAGTCCGATTTTAATCAAATTTGATACACTCATAGACGAAGGCATAAGAAACGATATTCAGAAGTTTCAAGGTTGCAGTTCTTACAATAGTGCAGAAAATCTATGATATATGTATATATATATATATATATATATATATATATATATATATATACAAGGAAAGATATTTGTGTGTGTGTGTGTCTGTTTATCTGTCTGTATGTCATTTATACAAATCCACATTTTTCATCCGATTTTCACCAAATTTCACAAAAATATTATTAAGGCTGGGTCTGAGCTCCAGGAACATGGATTAGTTTTAAAGCTTTCATTACACCCGAGCAACGCCGGGCTATACTGCTAGTTTTCTAATAAATGAAGCATTGCACTATTTTGCCGTTAGCGGTGCGACGGGTATAAACTAGTATATATAGTCAAAGTTATGTTTTGAAAGGTATTTTAGTTGACGTTACGTTTTTAAAGGTATTCTATTCCGTCACACGACGGAAAGAATCGTGCACTCATTATGTTCTAAATGTTCATTCTAAACATTTCTCTACCCAAACTAAACCTGTTATTAATGAAAACCTGGTGGTCTGCCACACACACACACACACACACACGGGTTTATGTAAGGCGCGTATGACATTAGGCCCATTCATGCCTTGCCTTGTGAAATCACACGTGGAACTTTATCATTGATCAAAGGATCGGTAAACAAAGAAACCACGACTTCTCTCGCACAGTCACGTCTTCGTTTCCACTGGCCGATACACAATGGATGGATTGCGGAGCCAGACGGGAGCGAAAGCAAAAGCGAACGGACGACAGTCCCAAAGAGGCTTTTAATTATATGTGCGCATCGAATCTGGACGCAGAGCGATTGATAAATCCTCCCTCTTCAAGATAAAGAGTATATAAAGGGCGGGGGTCAGTTGGAGTGAAGAGAAGGCGGATTTTAGGTTTGAGTTTGGGATGAAGTTAGTTTAATGTTTCCCCTGAATGGGGATAGTAGGGGAGATAATGGAATAATTGACGATCATGCTGAAGCAATTATTTAAACTGTACAATGTATGCACTGAGCAGACACACACAGGTATGTACACACGCGTTAGCAAACAACTATTTTCATACACATTCGTTGGAAAACCATGAATACAACCTATAATTCTCACAAATACACGAGTTATCAGATCATTGTAATCTCTCTTGTTGGGAGTTTGATCCTCTTTGGGGATCCTACAATTCGGGTCCTGTTTGGGACTTAATGAAGTCTACAAGTGAAAATGATCATTACATACTGATATAACTGCAGATTTAACAGATATTTAATATTTAAGATTGAAACAAATAATCTTTTGGCATTTGTAAGACTCTTGTTCTTGTTATTCTTGATGCTGTATCTCTTTAGAAGATCGGAGATCATGTGTCTCCACAGTTTTCTCTTCTTTGTAGCTCTAAGCAATGCGTGTATTCTCAATATCATTTAATCTGTTACTCATTTCATTATATAGCTTACTCTCTGTTTACCCTGTCCCGAAAATTTCACGATACGTTTCTGAAGTTGGTACCAAAATCCAATAATTTGTCTATGTAACCTATTTGTCTGCCAAAGAAATTCTGCTAACGAACATTAGATGGTGTTGACAAAATAGCAGTATGCAAAAGAAAAAAAAAACGGGCGCAAAAGTTTAATTATCATTTTCCAGAGTATGACATAGAGATTAGGAACGTCTTATCGACATCTGGGGAAATTTTTCCCTAGCGAACCTCATGTCACACAGTATACTACACAGAATACAAAGCCCTTAGCTTGCTTGACTAGTCAAATATTAGTTCCACCAGAACTAACTTTCACGTCAAAGACCCGGCCAGGCTACACATATTGCAGAAACTATCATCGTTCCCTTTGTGTTTCAGTGTTGAGATCTTAGTTCGATTCAATAAGATTCTTCCCACTGTTCGTTGCTTAGTGAAAGTGACCCGCAAAAAGATGCTTCCTCAATCATTACAACCTTAACCTGTTCAAGTCAAAGGTTAACCGTTTTCTTCACAGATATCCTCATGAAATGAGACTCTTACTTTTTGGAACCATCTCTCAAGATGATGCTTCCCTGTCTAATAAAACCTTAACCGGTTCTAGTTCAGTGTTTAACCGTTATCTTTCCATCACATCCTCATAAGTCGTGCCTCTTACTTTGTAGAACTTACTCTCAAGATGATGCTTCTCCCGTTCAACAAAACCTTCAATCGGTTCTAGTCTAGTGTTTAACCGTTATCTTTCCATCATATCCTCATAAGTCGTGCCTCTTACTTTGTAGAACTTACTCAAGATGATGCTTCCCCGTTCAACAATAAAACCTTAACCGGTTCTAGTCTAGTGTTTAACCGTTATCTTTCCACCACATCCTCATAAGTCGTGCCTACTTTGTAGAACTTACTCTCGATGATGCTTCCTCGTTCAATAAAACCCAACTGCTCTAGTCTAGTGTTTAATCCGTTATCTTTCCATCATATCCTCATAAGTCGCCTCTTACTTTGTAGAACTGTTACTCTGCATACGATGGGCTCTCTGTTCATCAAAATCCTTAACCGGTTCTATTCAGTGTTTAACTGTTATCTTTCCATCATATCTCATAAAGTCGCCTCTTACTTTGTAGAACTTACTCTCAAGATGATGCTTCCCTGTCATTAAACCTTAACCGGTTCTAGTCCAGTGTTTAACCGTTATCTTTCCATCATATCCTCATAAGTCGTGCCTCTTACTTTGTAGAATCCATTTCAAGATGATGCTCTCTGTTCAATAAAAACCTTAACCGGTTCTAGTCTAGTGTTTAACCGTTATCTTTCCATCATATCCTTACAAGTCGTGCCTCTTACTTTGTAGAACTTACTCTCAAGACGATGCTTCCTCGTTCAATAAAACCTTAACCGGTTCTAGTTCAGTGTTTAACCGTTATCTTTCCATCATATCCTCATAAGTCGTGCCCTTACTTTGTAGAACTTACTCTCAAGATGATGCTTCCTCGTTCAATAAAACCTTAACCGGTTCTAGTCTAGTGTTTAACCGTTATCTTTCCATCATATCCTCATAAGTCGTGCCCCTTACTTTGTAGAACTTACTCTCAAGATGATGCTTCCCTCGTTCAATAAAACCTTAACCGGTTCTAGTCTGTGTTTAACCGTTATCTTTCCATCATATCCTCATAAGTCGTGCCTCTTACTTTGTAGAACTTACTCTCAAGATGATGCTTCCCTGTTCAATAAAACCTTAACCGGTTCTAGTCTAGTGTTTAACCGTTATCTTTCCATCATACATTCCTCATGGGGGGGCTTCTTACTTTGTAGAACTTATTTCCAAGATGATGCTTCCTCGTTCAATAAAACCTTAACCGGTTCTAGTCTAGTGTTTAACCGTTATCTTTCCATCATATCCTCATAAGTCGTGCCTCTTACTTTGTAGAACTTACCTCAAGATGATGCTTCCCTTGTTCAATAAACCTTAACCGGTTCTAGTTCAGTGTTTAACCGTTATCTTTTCCATCATATCCTCATAAGTCGTGCCTTACTTTGTAGAACTTACTCTCAAGATGATGTTTCCCTGTTCACGAAACCTTAACCGGTTCTAGTCTAGTGTTTAACCGTTATCTTTCCCATCATATCCTCATAAGTCGTTCCTCTTACTTTGTAGAACTTACTCTCAAGATGATGCTTCCCCTGTTCAATAAAACCTTAACCGGTTCTAGTCTAGTGTTTAACCGTTATCTTTCCATCATATCCTCATAAGTCGTGCCTCTTACTTCGTAGAACTTACTCTCAAGATGATGCTTCCCTGTTCAATAAAACCTTAACCGGTTCTAGTCTAGTGTTTAACCGTTATCTTTCCATCATATCCTCATAAGTCGTTCCTCTTACTTTGTAGAACTTACTCTCAAGATGATGCTTCCCCGTTCAATAAAACCTTAACCGGTTCTAGTCTAGTGTTTAACCGTTATCTTTCCACTTCATCCTCATAAGTCGTGCCTCTTACTTTGTAGAACTTACTCAAGATGATGCTTCGTTCAATAAAACCTTAACCGGTTCTAGTCTAGTGTTTAACCGTTATCTTTCCATCATATCCTCATAAGTCGTGCCTCTTACTTTGTAGAACTTACCCTCAAGACGATGCTTCCCCTGTTCATCAAAACCTTAACCGGCTCTAGTCTAGTGTTTAACCGTTATCTTTCCATCATATCCTCATAAGTCGTGCCTCTTACTTTGTAGAACTTACTCTCAAGATGATGCTTCCCCGTTCAATAAAACCTTAACCGGTTCTAGTCTAGTGTTTAACCGTTATCTTTCCATCATATCCTCATAAGTCGTGCCTCTTACTTTGTAGAACTTACTCTCAAGATGATGCTTCCCCGTTCAATAAAACCTTAACCGGTTCTAGTCTAGTGTTTAACCGTTATCTTTCCATCATATCCTCATAAGTCGTTCCTCTTACTTTGTAGAACTTACTCTCAAGATGATGCTTCCCCGTTCAATAAAACCTTAACCGGTTCTAGTCTAGTGTTTAACCGTTATCTTTCCATCATATCCTCATAAGTCGTGCCTCTTACTTTGTAGAACTTACTCTCAAGATGATGCTTCCCCGTTCAATAAAACCTTAACCGGTTCTAGTCTAGTGTTTAACCGTTATCTTTCCATCACATCCTCATAAGTCGTGCCTCTTACTTTGTAGAACTTACTCTCAAGATGATGCTTCCCCGTTCAATAAAACCTTAACCTGTTCTAGTCTAGTGTTTAACCGTTATCTTTCCATCATATCCTCATAAGTCGTGCCTCTTACTTTGTAGAACTTACTCTCAAGATGATGCTTCCCCGTTCAATAAAACCTTAACCGGTTCTAGTCTAGTGTTTAACCGTTATCTTTCCATCATATCCTCATAAGTCGTGCCTCTTACTTTGTAGAACTTACTCTCAAGATGATGCTTCCCCGTTCAATAAAACCTTAACCGGTTCTAGTCTAGTGTTTAACCGTTATCTTTCCATCATATCCTCATAAGTCGTGCCTCTTACTTTGTAGAACTTACTCTCAAGATGATGCTTCCCCGTTCAATAAAACCTTAACCGGTTCTAGTCTAGTGTTTAACCGTTATCTTTCCATCATATCCTCATAAGTCGTGCCTCTTACTTTGTAGAACTTACTCTCAAGATGATGCTTCCCCGTTCAATAAAACCTTAACCGGTTCTAGTCTAGTGTTTAACCGTTATCTTTCCATCATATCCTCATAAGTCGTGCCTCTTACTTTGTAGAACTTACTCTCAAGATGATGCTTCCCCGTTCAATAAAACCTTAACCGGTTCTAGTCTAGTGTTTAACCGTTATCTTTCCATCACATCCTCATAAGTCGTGCCTCTTACTTTGTAGAACTTACTCTCAAGATGATGCTTCCCCGTTCAATAAAACCTTAACCGGTTCTAGTCTAGTGTTTAACCGTTATCTTTCCATCATATCCTCATAAGTCGTGCCTCTTACTTTGTAGAACTTACTCTCAAGATGATGCTTCCCCGTTCAATAAAACCTTAACCGGTTCTAGTCTAGTGTTTAACCGTTATCTTTCCATCATATCCTCATAAGTCGTGCCTCTTACTTTGTAGAACTTACTCTCAAGATGATGCTTACCCGATCACTACAACCTTAACCTGTTCAAGTCTAGTGGTTAATCGTTTTTCTCCTAATATCCTCATAAATTGTGACTCTTACTTTGTGGAATCGAATCCCAAGATGATGCTTCCGCGATCATTACAACCTTAACCTGTTCAAGTCTAGGGTTAATCGTTATCTTTCCCCATATTGTCAAAATTGTGACAATTATTTTATGGAACCGACTCTCAAGATGATGCTTACTCGATTACAACAACCTTCACCTGGTCAAGTTTAGTGGCTAGCTGTTAATTTCTCCACATATCCCCATAAACTGCACCTCTTCCTCTAAAATCTAATGCTAGGAAGGTTGGGTCACTGTGTCGGACCAGGAAGTTTTTTCCCGCCTGAATTCATCTTGCACATATACAAAACAACCATCCGTCCGTGTATGGAATACTGCTTCCATATATGCTCAGGCGCATCCGCTGTTCATCACAGTGTTCTTGACAGGCTCCAAAGAAGAATCAGTAATGTGATAGGTTCCGGCTTGGCAGATCGACTCCAGCCACTTTCTGACTGACGTGATGTGGCTTTCCTCTGTCAGTTCTATATATATTTTCATGGCTTCTGCTCTGATGAACTTAAGTCACTGGTGCCCCTACCACAGGTGTTTACTCGTGCAACCAGACTGGCAACTGGGTTCCACCCATTCACAGTTAAATCAACCAAATGCAGACGACAATTCTACTCCATCAGCTTCTTTTCTCACACTTCCCGCCTGTGGAACTCGCTTCCATATTCTTGCTTTCCTGACGGCTACAATTTCCAGGAATTTAAATGCAATGTCAATACCCATCACTTAACCACTTGACTCTGGTTCTTTCTACACCACCCTGTATATTTTTCTCTCTACTGTCATCATACCTGTATTCCCATCCTTAACTAGTTCGTCGTTCTCTTTACTCTCCTCCTATCTAATTTTTTACTCTTATGTAACCCCCTGCGCATCAGTGGCGTTACCGCCTTGCTCGGGGAGATATGATTAAAAATAAAAACAACAAAAAACATTCTACCTTAAATGATGCTTGGAATTGTACAGGGTGAACATTGTCGTATAAATTGTAGTCAACAGATAAAAAACTCCTCTTAAATTTACAAGTTTCTCACACTCTTTCATAGGAACCTTATACAGGTTCATGCCATGGAAACATATCTACATACATGCCTTTATTTACTCTTTTTTTGCATTTGTTTTATTTCCAAAACCGACGTGGAAGTTGTGGCCAAATTGTGCAGAAATAAAATAGCACGACCTAAGAAGCCAGGTGAAAAGGGATGTGAACTCCGCCGAACATTCAGCTTAATGAGCCGCATAACAAAACTCATCCTACGGATTCTGATGAACAGAGCCGGCTGTAATATGGGGTCTGGAGATAGGACAAAAACAGTGTGGATTCCTTAAAGACACCGGAACAAGGAACGCGATAGTCATGCTCAGAATGTTATCAGAAAAAGAAATAGAAATGCAGTAGGATCTGCACCTGTGCTCTATAGACTACACAAAGGTGTTTGACAAAGTACACCATAAAAAAATCGTTAGAGATGCTTCGTCATTTAGTATAACAAATTTCCTAGGAAGACAGTGGTGCAACCTTTCAAATTATCTGAAAATAAAAGAAAGGACGCTCCTGTTCAGAAATTTCAAACTGTGACCGAACAGGTTAGCAATTTCTCCAAGAAAACTTCAGAAAGGTTCCGAACACATTCTAAAGGTTTGTTTAAATGGAATTTTGCTATATAAACTTGCAATTTTGTTTTAGAGAAATATTTTTATTCATACCAGCTTTACCAAAGAAAACAAATTGTATTTTGTAGAAAAACTCTTGTTCATTTTGCATGTCTGCATGCTGCATGATTAATGTTAGCAAAATCTTCAATTGGAGTAGATAGATCTATCTATCGCCCGGTTCACACTCCATCCACGTCTATTGAACAGGTTAAGAGGCTCATCCCTTGTTCCCTGTTTAGGATGTGGTTTCCGGTTTTCTCTTTTCCAATCTTTTCACTATTACGTAGCCCCCTGCACATCAGTGGTGTTACCGCCTTGCTCGGGGTGATACGATTAAAAAAAAACAAAACAAAAAACCTCGGCATATTTGGGAGAGACCTGAGGATAATCAAGAACCTATTCTGGCAACAAACTGCTTGCATACGGAGAGGAAAATATATCAGCAGTTATACAAAAACAGAAAGGGGCGTAAGACAAGGAGATGTTTTATCATCGGACCTATTGAACCTGTACAACGAAACAATTCTGAGAAAGCTAGAATCCTTGCCAAGATTCGTCATTTGCAGCCATAATCTCAGCAATATAAGATACGTAGATGGCAGTGCTGATAGCAAATATGGAAAGAAAAATGCACTTCCTACAGAAGGTAGTAAAAGAAAGTGAGAAGAAAGAACTAAGCATAAACTTCAAGAAAACTGAATGCGTGTTCATCAGCAAAAGATCCCAAAATGCCACCTACAGGTCGGGGAAACTGAGAAAAGACAGGTAAAGATATTTAATTACTCGGGAAGTGACAGAAGATAGAAAGTGTGACGCTGAGATCCAAAGCTTCATTGGTGAAAGCTAAACAAAGTACATAGGGGCAGGAAGATCTCATTGGAAACAAAGATAAAAGTGCTAGACGGCTATGTGATATCTGTCCTTATATATGACAGCGAATGTTGGACTATTTCTTTAAGGATGAAGGAGAGGTTTGAAGCATCAGAAATGTGGTTCTGCAGAAGGATGCTGAGTATATCATGGACCAAAATCCTGAGAAACAATATACTTACCACCAGGAAGAGAAAAAAGGTTTCTGAAACACGTAATAAGGAAGGAGGGTTTGCAAAATATAATACTCACATGATGGATAGATGGAAAAAGAAACAGGGTAAAGCAGTGCAAAACATATTTGATGGGTTCGAGTAGATGGATGATGGAGCGGAGCTTTGGAGAAATACCGAGAAGAAAAATATTAAGAGCGACAAGGGACAGGGGTATGTATAAGGCCATGATTTCCTATGTCCTGGAGTGACACGTCACATAAAGAAGAAAGAAGAAGTTTGCTAAGGCACCTCCCTCTTTTCGCGATAATTCGCGATGCCTAAGTTCCAAAATGGATTTTTATTAATGTAAACGCTCTAAAGGTTTTCAAACAGAAAAATTGACTGGAATCGATTTTGTTTTCAAAAATCGTTGATTAACGCCTTTTTAGTCGTCTTTCATCGCAATGTAGTTTTTAAAACGAACAGTCATAGTACTTTATCTATCCTTCGATATCCGACAAGCACTTGTCAAGCACTGATAAGATATTTACATGTTTATTGCTGTCTTACGGATATTTTATCTGTTAAAACATAACTTAAGAAAATGACATGTGAACGTTTATCTAATTTTTAAGTACTCGGTAATCTTACAAATGTCGGAAATATTCTCCGTATTCTAATTTAGGAAAGTTGACTTTTAAATTTACTATAGACATCGATCTTACTTTCTGATAATGTCGTGTATAATAACGTATACTTTCAAAATAAGCATGTTTTATAATCATGAAAGTAATTTCAAATTATTTTTAAAATTTGAGAGCTTACTGAACTGTATTAAGCTTTTCAATTTTCGGTTAGTAAATATAGTCTTCACTTAATAATCTAACGCGGAAAAAGTTTCAAATAAATTTTAAAATATTTTTCTTTAAACTAGAAGTTATTAGAATTTAAAGAAGAAAAATTGAAAACAGTTATTATAAAAATTCATTATTCATTGCAAACTTTTTCTTCAGACTATCGCGTCTTTTTATATATTATTCATAAAAGCAATTAATGTCACAGTTTTATTACATTTTTTATTTTTGGGAATGACATCTGTTTTTTTTAAAAAATGTAAATAAATAAATAAAAAGTAAAAAAAAAGAAGGGAAATTTACATTCCCCAATGAGTCTTGCGTTTAACTAATAAAACAAAGATTGCGGACAGAATTTAATATCTAGAAATTTCATACAATTATGTTTGGGGCAAAGTTAACAGGTGTATAAAAATGTATATTTTGATGAAGATTTTATAAAAATAATAGTTTTATAAATACGTTCATTCATTTATGAATAAGTTTTGAAAATTATTTAATTTTTTCAGTATTTCCAAATTAATGTATTTTTCACCAGAAACGCTGGCGCAAAAAAGCCCTCCCAAAACAAGATTTTTAACCAAAATTTAGAATATGCTAAAAAGGATTAATAAATGCTGAAGAATAATTCAAAAATTCTTTGGTCATTTTTTTAATAATTACATAAATATTGTGACGATAAAATTTTATTTTTATTAAGTTTAGGGCCTTTTTCATCATGACTGTTGTTTAGAGAAAAGCGGAGGTGCCTACAATAAAATCTACTTTTATTAATTTTATACAACTGTTTGTTATTTCTTAAGAAAAATTATTAGCGCTTCTAATATCAACCAATATTTCACACTGATATAGTTTGTTAGAAATGAAAAGCAGATTTTTTGTCCATGACACACCGTCTGCATTTGACTTTTCGTGTGTCTATCTAATGCATATGTCTTGTGTTTAAGTGACGTACACGTGCTTGTACGATTCAACATATACACGAGTACACACACAGAATTTGACTGAGTCTGAAATAAGTCATAGGAATAATATATTCTCCCCATCACTCAGTCTGGACAACTCTTATCCTTGGCTGAACCAAGTTGACGACAAAAAAAAACAAAATAACTAAACTTAAAACAATGAGATTTAAACTTATTTATAAATGGAACTGTGTGTGTGTGTGTGTGTGTGTGTGTGTATGTGTGTGTGTGTGCATCCGTTACCTATAGACTCCAAGACGGCTGAACCAATTTTCTTGAAAATTTACACAGTTGTACTATAAGCGTCTGCGAGTGTTCTTAGCTAGGTTTTGTATAGAGATACCCCCGAAATAAAATAAAGATGAGGATAACAGTTTGAACAAAAGTGTAAATACTTGCTGTTGTGGCCTGTTAAAGCCAGAAAGAAAGGCATGTAAAAAAGAAGGTCGGTTAAATCAGTGTTCTGGAATAACAAAGCACATATCTAAATCTAAATCTAAACTTATTTTATAAATGGAACTTTGTCTGTGTGTGTGTGTGTGTGTGTGTGTGTCCATTACTTACAGACTCCAAAACGGCTGAACCAATTTTCTTGAAAATTTACACAGTTGTACTATACGCGTCTGCGAATGTTCTTAGCTAGGTTTTGTGTTGAGGTACCCCCGATAAATATCGAAAATCGACAATCGAAAAAATCGGGTTATAGAAGGAGTGGTTCGATTTTAATCAAATTTGATACGCTCATAGACAACGACATAAGAAACGATATTCAGAAGTTTCAAGGTTGCAGTTCTTACAATAGTGCAGAAAATTTTATATCGATACGAGGAAACCAAAATTTGATTTACATCCAATTCATTTTTCTTTCAGTCTACGGTTTCGCTTTAACTAGAAACAACAATTGCTTTTTAGTCTTTCGTGCCAACGTCCAAAGAGTCTGAGCTCCATGACCATGGATTAGTTTTAAAGCTTTCATTACACCCGAGCAACGCCGGGCTATACTGCTAGTAATTCTATAATTTTATAGAAAAAATTCAGTAAAAAATAAAATTACTTTTTTAAATATTTTTCTTTCGCAAAAGTATTTTTAAGTTTGTCATTGAGTTAAAATATGCATGAGTGCAGGTAAACGTACATTCACACATAATTTCAATAAAATTTGATTCTGTATAAAGTGAGGGCTAATTCCCCTTTTTTTCTGTTTAGAAACAACCTCTGTGTAACAAGAAAAGTATATAGGCCGAACTGTGCTGACCTTTAAAGTCAATTTCATGATTCTTGTATTTAAAGCGAATATATTTTATTGGCAAGCTTGGGTCTTCGTACTCGAAAAGTAAGTCGAGTGGGAAAAGGACTTTTATCCATTGACACCGTTATTATTTTCACTATCTTCCAACCTGGACAATGTTTGCTCTTTTAGAAAGCAATGATTATAATTGTAATAAAACCTAAACATATGGTGAAAATGAATTTATACATTTTTTGTTCTTGAGAATCGACAACAAAAATATTAAACACTATTTATTAGATTGTTTTTATTTATAAGAATAATTTTATATTTGTAACACTCTACAAAACTAATACAATTAAAACTAATGCAATGCAATATTTAATATTTACCAATTTATGATGAAATAAATATGAAAAGAAATTTCTATTCATCAAGTTATAAATGTTTAATAAATCATTAAAATATGTGAAGTCATGATAAGGAGATTATTGTTCACCATTTTATAAAGTTTGAATCGATTGACAATTAGCCGATGTTTTTCCAACTATTCCAGAAAACAATGTAATAATTTGTTGTGTTGAAATATTTGTCGCCAAGTTGTTGTGGCCTGGTTAGACCAGGAAGAACGACACAGAAACAGGTAGGTAGGTTCAAACAGTGTATTAGAATAACCAGAACATATATACAAAGTAAAGTGTTAGTACTCAGTAGATAGAACGGTATAGTTACGCTGTGTCTTGACTCTCTCTAGCCTGCTACTGGACTGCGTCACAGCTGCGTTACCGGAAGTCATGTAGGTTATTATTTATTGACTGAGGAAGAGTCCATTCCTATATATAGGGCACCATAGCACAGTGTTTATTATTTGTGTAGCAAGTTCTCAAGAACAAAGAGAATATAGGAGTTCAATTTTGATATATTTAGGTCTTATAAGAATTCTAATCTTTGTTTTTTAATAGAATAAACATTGCCTAGGTGTCGATATAGTGAAAATAACAGTGGCGTCAACGGAAAAACTGTTCTTTTGAGACTCCGGGTTTTTTTTATGGACATGATAGTCTAAGTTTGCCATTTTATTAATGCTATAAAAAGGAGACAAACAGGGTAAGTGACCGTAAAATGGTGAATTAATGTTTTCACCCAAACCTTAGTTGAGATCGGTATGTAAAGGATGTTCTACGTCTACACCCTGTGATCGCAGTTATTTACAATAATACAATTATATGTATCAGCGTGAAGCTGAATAAATAGGTAGAACTAATCAACATTTGAAGACTAAAATATATCAGCACGTACCAGCTAAGATCTATTATGAGAGATACGATAATCTGCATAATCTTATCCACTTGACTCCAGTCCTTTCTACATCACCTCGTATATCTTGTTCTTTTCCTTTCTCTCTACATTTGCAACTGTCTTCACACCTGTGTTCCCATTCTTCTCTTGCCCTTTCTCCGACACCCTTGTAACTGGTTCATCTTTCTGTTCACTCTCCTCATGCCTAAACTTTTACTCTTATGTAGCCCCCTGCGCATCAATGGCGGTACCGCCTTGCTCGGGGTGAAACGATTAAAAAAATTATTTTAGTTGTGTTTAGCAGAAGTATACTTTGATAAACATAACCGTCGTCTCCATGAGCCTTAAAAATAAAAAAAATGGTAAAAGTATTTATTGAATTTCAGTAGCCATAATTTAAAGAAATGAGTTTAACTTTGCTGTCTACAAAAGGAAGGAATTCTTTGTTCAGTTCTTTTATTATTACAATACAGTAGTAAAGTCTTTGTTCTGTTTGTTTTTTTGAACAGAAGTAGAGTTTTATTAATTGTTTCTTTTTAAATAGGATTTGGTTTCCAGTTTCTTCAAATTTGTACTTCTGACGTCTCCGCATGAACTTTTACATTTTCTTCTTCTTCTTCTTATTATTATTATTATCTTTTTCAATAAAAGTAGATAGTTTTGCTTATCATCTAGCTTGCATTCATCTGTAACGGAACGGTTTTTCCACAGCTAAAAAAAACCATTCTGGAGCCACCCCACATGACTGGATTGAATATTTAAGGATGGTCTCTAACCGGTTACGACGGTCAGTCAAGGGAGGCAGTTTGCTGACACACATCTAAAATGTAACTAACTTCAAATCGACCCGGAGATAAGGTCAGATCATACCTTGTTCTCTTTCTCTTTCTCCTTATCTATTTCAACAGTTACTATTAGAACATTTTGTACGAACTCTTGATACCTTAACTTTCTCAATGAACATTAACTTCTACAACTTATGTTATTCTTCCTTTTAATACATTTCTATTTTAACATTCAAAATGTATATTCTATTATTCCACTCTTCTACACTAATCCGCACATTCCAACTGACTACCAACCTTTTGATGAATACCTTCTGATAATTCTGATGATAATTCAATATAAAACTAGTAAGCTGTAGAGAGTTCGGTGATATCAGAGGCCGGATCAAAGGAAACATTAACCAGCTCCCCTACGCTAAACATCCAACTGGTTTTGAGCAGAAAATGAACTTGCATTATTTACACTGATCGGACTGTTGTCTTCATCTTTATTACTATGTTTACGACGTTTCGGCCGTTGTATGCTCTGGCCTTCTTCTGATGCTAGGAATTTTGAACCAAACAGTTTATTTCGATCACTTGGGTATATTATCCTCATTCCATGTGTGATGCCACGTGTTTCGGCTGCGGAAGACCGGAGCGTACAACAACCGAAACGTCGTAAACCTGGTAACAAAGAAGAGGACAATAGTCCGAGCAGTGTAAATAATGTAAATACTATCTCATGTAGAACCACTTCTACATGCACGTACATACCTACATACATCGTCATGCACACACGTTCGTACGCATATACCCACACACATCTACGTATGCACTGCACGTGAAGCTTTTTTTCCCCGCGTTTAACAAGAAATATATAAACTGATTCCCACACGTGTCTAACCAGTTGGAATATGTTTTCGGAGCTTTAAGACCGAGAGCCGTTCGTCTCTTCCAACTCACACAAGCTACTAATTGCATTCAGCAATTAAACGCCTAAAAATGTTTCTCTCTATACTATAAGAACATTTCAATATATATATTATTATATTCACTAATATTCAGTACAAATATATTGTTTCCTTTTTCAGGGACTCTCCTAACATGAATATTCAGACAATATCTTTAAAATCTAAGAGAGAACACTTTTCACGACATCTTGAATTTCTGAATAATTCAGTTCTGTAACCTTACTTAATACAATGTTATATTCGTTACATTGTGCCTTGAGTTATTTTATTTATAATTGTGGTGGTTTGGGCAACCAAACTTTACTTCACTATTAAAATCACTACCCCGACGGTCAGTCTACTACAAATTGGTACACAGGTTGTCCAGACCCTACACTCATCTAAGAAGTATAGATAAATACAGAAAATGAATGTTTTAATAACAAAAGAACTGAACAAAGCATCCCTTCCTTTTGTAGACAGCAAAGTTAAACTCATTTCTTTAAATTATGGCTACTGAAATTCAATAAATATTTTTACCGTTATTTATTTTTAAGGCTTATATAAAAAGATTTGAATGCATATCTCTTAACAATGGTTCCTCTTCGTGTTTCAAGTTTCACTGAATTAACCTAATTCGAAATACAATAATCCATTGTTTGCATTTTATTCATTATATAATTTTAATTTGTTGCCAGTGAAAATTGACTGTTATTAATAAAGTTATCCGACCACCGGTTAATTATCAGATTAGTTAACTGTCCGGCGAAAATACGATGATTAAAATGATTGAAATAATTTCACGGCGCATTAAAGCCAAAAGCAACGGTTAATAATAGTCATTATTTTGTCTCATTTTCTTGAACTGCGATGAAAAGTCGTTAAGATACAGAGCAAGAAAACCCACAAGAGAAAAAGCTCACAGATACAGACGATTTTATGATGAGATCAACCATATTATCGAAACAGAATTTTATTGGGAAACACTAATCAATCAATCATTCAATCAATCATTCGATATAAATTAAGCTAGAGATTTTTCAATGTTAGAAATAAAATCGTTATATTATTCACGAATAAAATCTAATTTTATTTGAGATATTTCCGTAAAAGTAAGCATCAGATGAATTAATATGTGTGGGACCTAATGTACGGTAGTCTCCGTGCGATTTGTTGGAAGGCCACCAGCGGATGTCTGAAACCACGGATAGATACCTTTTTTTTTATCTCCGTGAACGATCTCAGCCTTCAGGCCAGGAACAAAGAGTGGTATCTATTCTCATTTTAGATGGGAGTAGGCGCTTGGTCATGGGGATACCAACATCAAAGGAACGCATCCTCATCACACTAAGAAAGGTGGGGGGGGGGGTCGACGCCAGCGTGACAGGCATCATGGGCCTCAGGACTATTTTTATCCATTCTCCATATCGACTCCTCATATAAAAATTGTAAACGCCTTGTGTCACATCCTGCCTCAGTAGTGATGACAGGTAAATAATATCAATGCTCTCCACGACTATTTTTTGTTGCGTTGAAAATTTTTGTACACTTCAGAATTCATCTTTTTTCCTGTTCTGCATTCTGTTCATAAAAAATAAGTTGATCTAAATGATTAAAGTGCCGAATCCAGGTGCGTCGTCAGTGTTGTTGCTCCTATGTCATTAGAAATTTCGGGTTCTCAATAAACAACAGACTTCTTCGATAGGCAACCCAATCGAATATGATTAGTATTCGGCTCGCAACCCAGAAAAAAAAAAACTACCACTAGCTTTAGGACGTGCATATTAAAACCTTCCCCCAGAAAAGGTAATTAATCAAGACTTAATTTGGGCTATTCGATGTTATAGATCGGGTATGCTTGGTTGTACTGATCTTCCTACATACGGCCAAGACGGGGTGTCTTTTTGAAGAAGAGAAGAAAATAAACCAAATATATATATATATATATATATATATATATATATATATATATAATAATAATAATAATAATAATAATAATAATAATAATAAAATAGACCGCTTTATCATATTGGCTCGTCTTACGACTTTCTTTTCTCTTCCTCTAATTTTAACCTTCTTTATTATATCTCATTTGTTCGGTCTTTCGCTTTTAATACCTTTTCCAAGGCTATTTGTGCGTAAATAAAGGCAAAGTATTCAACTGGAATTCAAACTCGGCTTAACTTAACTATATCTTACAATATATTTACAATAAAGTGATTATCGTGACAGACTATTTATAAAAGGAAATCTCCATTCTAGAATCATTAATTACGCATTTTAGATGTGTCATAAATAATTCGAGATACAGACCAATACTTGAACAAAAATTCTGTTTAAAAACTAAAAGACAAAACATTTTAAAGAAATGCTTAAAATAAGTTAATCAAAAATATTTACATGTAAAATACTAGTTAAAAACACCTAACTTGTAAATTTTAGTTAAAATTTATCATTAAATACAAAATTCGTTAACAGAATAAATTCGTTTAAAAACTAAGAGAAATAACATATACCTAAAAATTGCTTAAAATAAATTACTTAAGATAATTATTTACAAATTATATTATAGTCAAATGAAAAAAAATAACTTAATAATACTCAATTCTAGAACACATTTTTAAAGTGTGTTTTAATATATTACGCATTCTTAATGATTAATGGATGCTTTTTGTTAATTTTATATCAATCGCTTTCAGAATTTAACATAGAATATGTTGTACTCCTTATCTTGAACAAGAAAAGAAAAGAGATTCATTGAGTTCGTGATTTCAAGTTTTGTTATAATGCCTCTTAAACTTCAACTTAAACATTACAAATTATATTATAGTCAAATGAAAAAAACTAACTTAATACTCAATTCTAGAACACATTTTTAAAGTGTGTTCTAATATATTACGCATTCTTAATGATTAATGGATGCTTTTTGTTAATTTTATATCAATCGCTTTCAGAATTTAACATAGAATATGTTGTACTCCTTATCTTGAACAAGAAAAGAAAAGAGATTCGTTGAGTTCGTGAGTTCAAGTTTTGTTATAATGCCTCTTAAACTACTGCCAACATAAGCAGAACAAGGTGTGGACGATCTATTGTGTCCGGACAGTACGGCGCTGGTTTCTGAAGTTCCACAGTGGAGATACGAGTCTAGAAGATCAAGGTGGACACTCAACATCTGGAAAAAAAAGTAGTCGAATAAACCCCACGTCAAATTGTTAGCGAAATATATAAGATATTGGGTGTTATCATTTCATCAGTATCAGACCCATGTTGGCACGATGAAGAAACTCGATAAATGGATTTCACATGAACTCAGTGAAAGTCAAAGAGTTCGGCGTTTTGAGGTTTGTTCCATGCGCATCGTCAAAAATAAGAATGGTGCATTTTTTTGGCCGAATATTGACTTGTGATGAGGATGCGCGTTTTGGTGCAGTGGAACTCGGAACAACAAATCGGGAAGCAGAGTTTGAATCCCAGTTGAATTCCTTGCTTTCACTTACGCGCAAATAGCTTTGGAAAAGGTATTAATCCGTATATTCCCTCCAGTTATGAGTTAAATAATAGGATAGATTGGGTTCTATAGCCTTGGCTGGCAACCAGTCTACCGCAGAAAGCAATGGCAACCTACTGTGGGATAATCGTGTATCACGTATGGCACTTAACTAACTGATGAGGAATAGACCATTTTTGTCAATCGTAAACGATCGACTCAGTGGCTTTCTAAAAAGCACCAGCATTATGATCACTGTCTGGTCGTCAACTATTGGTGTCATCATTTATGGAATCTAACCAGAACATCGCTATCATCAAGTGTATGAAATACAATCTCATTTAAGCAAAATCCGATTGGCACTGGTTAATTGACGAGATACCCACTTTATGCAAGGCAGTAAAGCCATTAAGACACGATGTAGTGGAATAATTAGCAACAGAAACATTAATAATGAGCGGGGAAGAAATATGTAATTCGGAAGACTGTAGATAACGACTGACATTGCATTTAAACTTTTTCAGGTTAAAATTGGCTGAAAAGGATGGAACCAGAAGAGTTATACAAGTTTGAGGAAAGAATCTGTTAACATAAAACTTATTTAATTTATTTGTCTGAACATTATTTCTTTTAACCGATACTCGTATTTGAGTAGATATTCCCCTTTTTAATTAAACATTATATATATTTATATATTTATTTCTACCGGCCTTTATTTACGATAAATATTGTTTCGAAAATGTGTGTAATTCGGTAGGATTCAAACCTGCGACCCCTATCAACATAAGAGAATCCACCAATTGATCTGGTGTGTCTTAGACCACTCGACCATGAATGATTCGAAAGTCTGATCTAAGTTAAATCAAGCCTATATAACACAATTTTCGATTCTACGCATATAACCATCTCTGCTCTGAAATGTATTGTAATGTCAACAAATGTAAGCATACAATGTTACGGAAAATCCCTAAAATTAAGGAAATGGTTTTAACAACCAGCATATTTAAATTTATTTGTCTGAACATTATTATTTTTTCAATCGATACTCGTATAAAACTTACGGCAATATCTATTCAGCTTAATTGTAAATTGTTTGGATGTTGGTGCCAGTTTAGTAATGCGCTTAAATTCAACAAGTCTAGGTATCGTAGCGAAGAGCTCATCTGAACAAGTATTGGAAACCTTATGGCGGTGGTAAAGTAACTGAAGCCTTGCCGCCAGATCAGAGGGAGTAATATTGCTGATTCTCATTTGGATATTATCAAGGAGCCGAAGGTAATTAATGAATCCACCGAACCATTCAAAGCATATTTTTTTTATTCTAAGCACAGACGAATATTATCAGTGATTATAATCAGCTTCAGCCACGATTCGAACTCTGTTTGCCGGATCTATATTTTGTGTCTGTGTGTGAGCTCTGGTGAGCATTATTCCATTCTGGATATTAATCGGAGCGTTCATTTTATTCTGTACTATACAAAGGAACATTGACACTGTTGATTGACCTACAAACAATTATGGATATAATGACATCAACTGAGATACATAGCCTGTTCACACATTGCATTGTGACTTTTAGGTTAAATCTGCTAGACGGCAGTGAAATCCGCTAAACTGCTTACAACAGGAAAAGTAATCGCAGGAAGGAAGAGTAACGATGACTTGCTGATTACCCCTTGGTTCCGATGATCTGATTTAAAGCTAATAACAAAAAAATAGTTTTCGTGTGTTCTACCTCTCTCTTCAGAACGCAGGCGATCAAAGCTTTCCACAATTTCATGTCCTTTGTAGTCTTTAATAAAGTCTGCCTTTTATATGTTATATCTCCTAAACCCCGTTCGACAAACCAAATAGTTAGGTAGTTTTTTTTCTCTAAATTACTTCGTTTCTATCGACTAAAATACGTTCTCTAAGTACCAAATCAAACAGGCGCAGAAATTTAAATACCTGGAAAGTGTTCTAACAGAAGACGGAAAATGCGACACAAAGATCCGAAGGCGAATTTTCATGGCGAAGGACGCATTCCATAATCTGAGTAGAGTATTAAGAGACAGGAAACTTTCGCTAAACCAAAGAAGAGAGTACTGGATTGCTATGTGATGTCTGTTCTTCAATATGGTAGTGAATGCTGAACAATATCATCAACGATGAAGGAAAAACATTGAAGCATCTGAAATGTGATTCTACAGAAGGATGCTGCGAATATCATGTAACGAGCACATGAGCAATGATAAGGTTTCGGAAAGGATGGAAATGAAAAGGAAATTAATACTGAGCATCTAGAAGAGACAGCTAAATTTCTTGGGACATTTAATGAGGAAGGACGGCTCGAAGAATCTGATACTCACACGTCAGATAGAGGAAAAGACAGATAAGAAAAAGCAGCCGATATCATATTTGAAGGGCCTGAGCAGGTGGATGGCAGATTGGATTTTGGGTGGGGTAACAGGAGAAAGTGTGCTAAGCGCCACCAGGGATAGGGAGTCGTAAAAATGATAATAATAATATTTCCCGAGGAGTGCGATTTCCAGAAAACACAAATAAAATTTAAGACTTACTGTTTCGACAGTATGTGTTTCCTTCATCAAGTTATAAAGTATATTGTCTAAATATTTTTAAAAATGTTAATGTGTTTTTATCATTTATTTTGTTTTATTTTTTATTTTCTTGAAATACCACTCTCTCTTCTGTAATAATGAGGTTGCGCTTAGATATCAGAGTCCGGACTAATAGAGAAATCCAGGTAAACTGACCAAGCAAAATTGAGAAAAATCACGTTGAAAATACGTCTTTTGATAAATGTTGCAGCCTCAGCTGAAGAAACACAAGAACACATATTTGAAATAATAATAATAATAATAATAATAATAATAATAATAATAAAGAACATAAAGAAGTAGATTGGATTGCACAAGAGATAGAACGAATGAAAAATAAACCAGAACAGACATGGGCTGGAATTACAGAAGAGGATGTTAAATTTGCACTAAAAAAGCACACAACTGGAAATTCCCAGGTATAGATAAAATTCCTAACTTTTGGCTATATTATTAAAAATACAGCACATAAAAACTAGCCAAAGAACGCCAAGAAATGGTTGACGATCCCACTAAAATTCCTGCATGGATGACCAAAGGAATTACATTTCTTCTACCCAAGAATGGTGACACAAACAACCCGAAAAACTACAGACCAATTACATGCCTTCCGACAACATATAAACTATTAACATTTATTTTAACAAAACAGACATATTTAATCTTAGAAAGAAATGACATGTAACCGCTTGAACAAAAAGGGTGCAAACGTGGCTGTTATGGATGTAAAGACCAATTACTTATTAACAAAATGATCCTGGAAAACTGCTACAGTACAAAAAAAAAATCTTAGTACTGCCTGGATAGATTATCGTAAGGCATTCGATTGTGTGCCACATTCCTGGATTTTAAAGACTTTAAATATATACAAGATATCACCCGTCATCATCAATTTCATCAAACAGTGCATGTCTATGTGGAAAACAACCCTTTACCTCAATATAAATGGAACCTATAAGTCTGGTGAAATAAACATCAAAAGAGGTATATTTAAAGGTGATTCCTTGTCTCCCTTACTATTCAGCATATCATTAATAGCACTAACCAGTCAACTTAATTAAGACAGAATGTGGTTATAAAATAGACCAAAAGAAAATAAGCCATCTATTTTACATGGATGACTTAAAGTTGTATGCTAAGAATGATAATGAGCTGGAAGGTCTTCTGCAAACTGTAAAATGCTTCAGCAAAGGCATTGGAATGAAATTCAATTTGAATAAATGTGCTAAATCTAGAGTTTTACGTGGATCACTACAAGAAACATCCTTAGCTTAGACCCTGCTGTAACAATAAAAGAAATAAAGCCAGAAGAAGCTTATAAATACCTATGTGTAAATGAGAGTGAAAAGATTCACCATAAAGAAATAGTGCGTAAAGAGCAGTATAGAAGGCTACGAATTATATTAAAAACTGAATTGAATTCTCAGAACAGAATTATGGCCATTAATAGTCTTGTAATCCCAGTTGTCCAATATACTTTCAACATCTTGAACTGGACTCTAAACGACATCAAACGAATGGATTCTAAAACAAGAAAGCTTCTTTCTAAGCATATGATGCATCATCCAAACGCTGATGTAGACCGTCTATACATACCCCGTAGAGAAGGTGGAAGAGGTCTTATTCAGCTGGAATTGTCATACAGGACAACAACTATTGGCTTACTAACATACGTAGAAACAACAAAGGACTGGATGATATAATTAGTAAGGCAACATGAAGAAAGAAAGAAAGAAAAAATATTCAATAATAAAAGAAGGCAGTAAATACAAACAAGATTTACAGTTAGTAGATTCTGTAGAAAAGCAAAACAGAAGCCAAGAACCAACTATTGCTGCAAAAAATATGAAAATGAAAGCCAAAGATAAAGCTCTTGAACAGATGAAACAACGCTGGCAAGACAAACCTCTGCATGGCCAATATCCAGAACGTGCCAATAAATCCAATGTTGATAAAGTTAATACTCATCGATGATCACGTGCATCTGGATTAAAGTCTGAGACTGAAGGCTTTTCACAAGGGAACTTTCAGGCAAATATTATACATAATAATATGGATCCAAAATGCAGGTTTTGTGATAAACACCAAGAAACAATAGACCATCTAATCTCAGGCTATTCTGTACTTGCCCCAAATGAATATAAAAATCATCACAATAGAGTGGGGCAATATTTAAATTGGACAATGTGCAAACACTATGGAAAATCTGTAAACAAACACTGGTATGAACATCACCCAGCACCGGTTACAGAAATAGAAGATGTCACCATTCTATAGGATTACACCATCTGCATAGATAGAAAAATTGAATTAAATAGGCCGGACATTATTGTTAAAAACCAGAAGGAAAAAATGTGCCTATTAATTGATATGGCTTATCCAGTGGATTGTAACACAGCAACCAAGGAATTCGAAAAACTTTCAAAATATAAAGACATGGAAATTGAAATAGAAAAAATGTGGAAATTGAAAGCAAGAATCGTACCAGTGATAGTGGGTGGACATGGAATGGTAAAAAATGGAACAAAACAACACATTGAAAGAATCCCTGGAAACCCGAGCTTAAGGGATATACAAAAAATTGTCTTGTTAAGTACAGCCCACACACTAAGGAGAACTTTGTCTATGTAAGGCTAGGCATGTAAGGGGAGATAGAAAAACATGAAATGGAGCCATAACAACACATCACGACCTCCCTTAGGCCTTTCCGCAGACTTGGTAGGTAGAGCGACCATAGCAGAAATTAAAATGATAACATAATAATAATAATAAAAATGATAACATATTAATAATAACAAACACGAGATAGAAATCAGTAGAATGTGGTACATCAAGATTACCGGTTTATTTGGGTTTAAAAAGGATTATCGAATAAGTAGTTGAAATTTTTGGTAATCCTAAAACAGTGATTTACAAAGCGTAGCTTCAATGTAACACAATACATTATAATTCAACCATAATAATAATAATTGCGCATTCACTTTCCTTCTGAGTTGGTTGGAACATAAGCCACCACAAGTTTTGCAAAATTGAAGATGCCTCCATCATCTGGAATTTCAGTGTTCAGACTGGAAGGTAAAACATTACCAAGTCTCATTGGCGCTTTGAGTATAATATCAAAAGAAGCAAATATGTAGATCGATTTCCCGGCGGCAATGAATGACATCAATTGCCAAAAAATCTTCCGTATTGGCGCATCTCATATGTTGCATAGATTTCACTCCATGTGATGATCATAATTACATCTATTCTGCTTGTAAGGTAACTAATCTGTTTGATTCTTTTGATGCAAGAAATCTCATTGCCTCCAGAAGTTTCTGATTGAGACTTGGGGCTAATTTGTAGTACATAAAGCAAAAGTAAGCAAAATAATAATAATAATAATAATAATAACAGTTAGTAGATTCTGTAGAAAAGCAAAACAGAAGCCAAGAACCAACTATTGCGGCAAAAAATATGAAAATGAAAGCCAAAGATAAAGCTCTTGAAAAGATGAAACAGCGCTGGCAAGACAAACCTCTGCATGGCCAATATCCAGTACGTGCCAATAAATCCAATGTTGACAAAGTTAATACTCATCGATGGTTACGTGCATCTGGATTAAAGTCTGAAACTGAAGGATTTATACTTGCAGCACAAGACCAAAGTCTTTTCACGAGAAACTTTCAGGCAAATATTATGCATAATAATATGGATCCAAAATGCAGGTTTTGTGATAAACACCAAGAAACAATAGACCACCTAATCTCAGGCTGTTCTGTGCTTGCCCCAAACGAATATAAAAATCGCCACGAAAGAGTTGGGCAATATTTACATTGGACAATGTTCAAACATTATGGAAAAGCTGTAAACAAACACTGGTATGAACATCATCCAGCACCGGTTACAGAAATAGAAGATGTAACCATTCTATGGGATTACACCATCTACACAGACAGAAAAATTGAAGCAAACAGGCCAGACATTATTGTCAAAAACCAGAAGGAGAAAACTTGTCTATTAATTGATATGGCTTGTCCAGCGGATTGTAACATAGCAATCAAGGAATTTGAAAAACTGTCAAAATATAAAGACCTGGAAATTGAAATAGAAAAAATGTGGAAATTGAAAACAAGAGTTGTGCCAGTGATAGTAGGTGCACTTGGAATGATAAAAAATGGAACAAAACAACACATTGAAAGAATCCCTGGAAACCCCAGCTTAAGAGACATACAAAAAATTGTCTTATTAAGTACAGCCCACACACTAAGGAAAACTTTATCTATGTAATGCTGAGGATGATAGGGAAGATAGAAAAACATGAAATGGAGCCATAACAATACGCCACTACCTGCCTTAGGTCTCCCCGCAGACTTGGTTGGTAGTGAGACCAAAGCAGAAATCGAAATATGATGAAAAATGACATAATAATAACAATAATAAAGAAGAATATTCAATAATAAAAGCAGGCAGTAAATACAAAAAAGATTTACATTAAGTAGATTCTGTAGGAAAACAAAACAGAAGACAAGAAGCAAATATTGCGGCAAAAAATATGAACATAAAAGCTAAAGATAAAGCTCTTGAACAGATGAAACAACGCTGGCAAGACAAACCTCTGCATGGCCAATATTCAGAACGTGCCAATAAATCTAATGTTGATAAAGTTAATATTCATCGATGGTTACGTGCATCTGGATTAAAGTCTAAGATTGAAGGCTTTATTATTGCAGCGCAAGACCAAAGTCTTTTTACTAAAAACTTTCAGGCAAATATTATACATAATAATGTGAATCCAAAAGGCAGGTTTTGTGATAAAGACCAAGAAACAATAGACCATCTAATCTCAGGCTATTCTGTACTTGCCCCAAATGAATATAAAAATCGTCACGATAGAGTGGGGCAATATTTACATTGGACAATATGCAAACATTATGGAAAATATGTAAACAAACATTGGTATGAACATCACTTGGTAGGTAAGGTAAGCATAGCAAAAATCGAAATAATAACAATAACCAGCGGAACCCGTGGAATTTCCATGGAAGGATAATTTTACTTTGTCATACTACAAATGATAGTAACGTCTTCAAACGTAAAGGTATTGGATAATAAAATAACGATAACACAGAATGTAATTTTATCAAAATATCTATAAAAGTAATGCACATAGAAGCTACTTTACTGTAATTTTATATAATAAGCGGCGTATGCACTGACCATAACCAAAATACTGTACGCTATTTTGTGAGAGATTTTGAAAGAGAATTCTTTTTTATTACTGAAAAATTATGGCTCTTATGTCCATTGTAAACAGAAAAAAACAACTGAGTAATAGCCAAAGGTGTAGAGGCCAGAAATTTCGTTACTAGGTCGCGGGATACAAGAAATCTACCTATTTTTACTATATTGTACAATACACACAAATATACACACACAATTACTGCTACCACCACCAGCTTAAGCTGCTGCTGCTACGGTAATGCTATAGTCTCTCTCCTCCTATTCTCTCACTCTTTACTGCCCTTCCGTTTGGCAAAGGTGAGACAAAGGCTGAGGAGAGTAACGTTTATAAAAAGATAGAGGGAAAAGAAAAGCTCGTGTAGAGAGTAAGTGTGTTACCTTTTTTCATTGGCGTAACGGATGGAGGAACTAAGTAACTAAGTAACTAAGGAAGGAACAAGTAGAATTATTATGTGATTGGCTGTCCCTGTGGTGCAATACAGTTTCAACATCCTTAATTGGATCATAGCTGACATTAAGCGAATGGATGTCAAAACGAGATAGCTTCTCTCTTCAAAGAAGGATAATCAAAGAAATATTAAAAAAAAAAAACTTTATTCAGTAATAAAAGAATCCAACAAATTCAAGAAACGAATTTTATTTTAAGTTGGTGATATGTGTAAATAAACCATAATACACCTAGTGCGGCAGAAAAGAACCTAAAAAAGAAAACAAAAGCAAATGCAATGAACCAAATGTAGAAACGGTGCTAATTTAAGCCTTTTCATTTTCTATACTCTGCCCGTAAGAAGCAAGCTGGTGTAGACAATCTCCATATCAGTGGGTATGTAGTGCATGATTAAAAGATAAAAATGGAGGTTTTATTCTTGCTGCAGGAGGTACCTAAAGTAAACAGAAAGCAAGGAGTACATATAAACTACGAAAAAACTGAATGAATAGTCATCAGTAAAAAGTCAGTCCGTCAGCTAAATGCCATAAGTGATACACGCTTTAGGCGATCACGTCTCGAAAAAGATATGACTAACCGGGCAGAAGATTATCTTGCAGTATGCTGCCATTGCTTTCCGCGATATACTAATTGCCAACCAAGGCTATAGAATCCAATCTCTTTTGTTATTTAACCCATACCTGGAGGGAAGAGACGTATTAATACCTTTACCAAGGGTATTTGTGCGTAAGTGAATGCAAGGAATTCAACTGGAATTTGAACTCGGCTCCCCGATTTGTCGTTCCGAGTCGGGGACAGTAAACAGGGGAGCCCAAAATGCCAAAATCAAGCCGGGAATTCTAAAATCAAGCAGGTACAAAAATCTAAATGCATGGGAAATGTTCTAACAGAGGACATTGAGATTCGAACAAAGGCGTATTGGCATGACCAAGGATGCATTCCAGAAGTTGAGTAGAGTATCGAGAGACAGAAATATTTCTCTGGAAACAAAGAAGAGATCACTGGATTGTTATGTGATGTCTTTCCTTTAATGTGGCAGCAAATGCCGGACAATCTCTTCAAAGATAAGGAAAAGACTTGAAGCAACCGAAATGTGTTTCTACAGAAGAATACCATGAACCGAACATGTGAGCAACGACGAGGTTTTGGAAAGGATAGAAACGAAAAGGAAACGTATACTTAACATTAGAAAAAGACAGCTTAACTTTCTGAGATATTTAATGAGGAAAGAGAGCTTCGAGAATCTGATACTCACTGGACTACCATATCTGGTCGAGTGCTCCTGCTATCCACCTAGCAATTCATTACAAAATTCAACGGAGAATCTGTCACGTGATCCATCCCGACTTGACAGCTCGGATACAATCACTTTCTCAATGGCGCAATGTGACTTCCCTGTTTCTCTTCCACAAATATTTTCACGGCTTCTGCTCTGATAAACTTAGCTTTCTGGTGATCCCTATGTATGAATTTACAAAAGCCACAAGATTAGCAATTAGGTCCCACCATTTTATTGTGAAACCAATAAAATGTAAACACAAATTCTACTCCAGAATTCTACTTCTCGCACTTCCCGCTTGTAGAATTCCCTTCTGTTTACTTGCTTCCCTACAACTACAATCTCCAAGAATTTAAATGTAAAGTCAACAGTCATCTCACTAACTTGCATCCCTTCTCTCATGCTCCTTTCTCCATCCACTCAACTTTCATCAGTATTCTCATCCTTCTCTTACCCACTTCCTAACAACCCCTATAACCCGTCACTCTTTCTCATAACTTTCCTCCTATGTAATACCCTGCACAACAGTGCCAGTAAGCTGTCTTGCTTGGGGCGATATGATTAAAACAATCTTACAAAGAGCTTTATTAATGTAAAACATTTTCTTAATAATTCTCAGTTGGAAATGTCATTTCTTACCTTAGGTCTCTGGTTGGAACCCGGAATGAAATACCCATGCACCAGAAATCAAAGGGAATAATAATAATAATAATAATAATAATAATAATAATAATAATAATGTCGTTTGAGTAAATAACATTATGTGGTCGTTTCGATAAGTGACAATCAAAGGTAAAATCATTGACTACAGCACTGACGATGAAATAAACCCATGGGAAGATTCAAATTCGCAGGGATTTTATAAAACCATTTCTTAAAGTGCATTTTGTATGCTGTCATATACGGTGGATGACTGAGAAAGACATATTTGCCCATCTTGTAGGCGCGGCTGGGTAGGAACACCGATCTCATGGGACGTTGCAAGCGACTGGGATTGAATTACATCTGGAAGGCATATTCGGATATGAAAAGGACGTGGTCTTTCGTTTCTTGAGAACTGCATACTGACTTTTAAATTTATTACTGCGAGTTAATTCATTTGAATTAAATTAAAAAATCCAAACAAACAAAATATTATGTTATTTTCTATTCGATATAATTCCAATAATAGATTTGTTAATGTCAGAAGGCATATAAAGGATGGGTAATTGATTGATTTACGAAGAATTAATCGGGGGGTGGGCATGTATGTCTATCAGTGCACATAAAAGAGAGAGAGAGCAATTAAGATGAGACAAAGGAGAAACGAGGTAGAGGGGAAGCAGTTGTCATAATTAGAGGGAGAGAGAAATGTAAAGAAGAGAGAAGAGAGACTACCCCCCACCAAAAAAAGAGAAAATAGTAGTTGAGAAAATGAGAAAAAGGACAAGCGAGTGGAGGAAAGCAGTTTTGATAATTAGTGTGAGAGAGAAATATAACAAAGAGAAACGGAGAGGCTCTAATATGGAAAAAGAGAGGTAAACAGCAATTGAGATAAAGAGAAGAAAAGAATAAGATCGACAAAACAATCGTGATAATTTGAGGGAGAGAGAGTATAAAGAGAGAGGGTGAGAGGAAAAGAGGGTGCGTCTAGTTGAGGAAAGGAGAAGAAAATAGCAGTTGAGAAAAAGAGAAAAAGAACAAGTGATATAAAGGAAGAAAACAAATTGTGTGTGTGTGTGAGAGAGAGAGAGAGAGAGAGAGAGGTCGAAGTAGAAAGGTAAACAGTGAGATAGAAAGAAAGCAAGTGAAACATAATTTGAGATGCATAGAGAGAGAGAGATTACCTGAGAGAGAGTGTGTATATGGGAGAGAGAGAAAGAGAAAGAGAGAGACAGAGAGTAACTGAGATAGTGCATTTGAGATACATAGAAAGAGAAAAGGAGAAACTAAAAGAGTATATGCGCATGCGCGCGCATCTATATGTGTATGTGAGAGTCAGCAAGTGAGAAAAAGAGAGAAAGAAAGGAACAGTTACAGAGAGAAAAATCAATCGAGATACATACGAAGAGAGAGAGAGAGAGAGAGAGAGAGAGAGAGAGAGATGAGGGGAGCGAAAGAGTACTTCTGATAGCGAGAAATTAATATTCCTAGAGAGAGGAAGAGAAAAGGAGAAATTGAAAGAGAGAAAGAAAGCAAATGTAAGATATATATATATATATATATATATATATATATAGAGAGAGAGAGAGAGAGAGAGAGAGAGAGCGAGAGAGAAATCTAACGAGATGCATACAAAGAAAGAAAATGTGGGACTGACTAAGTGGGACTGACTAAAACCGGGAAAATACAACTGCGAAGTTTTCTTACTCATGTTTAGTTAATGCAAGGCCCAAGAGCCACTCAAGTTTGAAGTAAGAGAAAAAAGAAGTGTTGTTTATGAGGTTATTTAGAAAAGATAATTAAGGATACTGCGAAAATCATGGATTTCGCATGTGAGCAATAATGAGGTTTTGGAAAGGATAGAAACGAAAAGGAAATTAATACTGAGCATCAGGAAGAGACATCTAAAGTTCTTGGGACATGCGATGGGGAAGGAAGGCTTGGGAATCTGATACTCGCAGGTCAGATAGAGGGAAAGGCAGACAGGGGAAAGTAGCGGATAACATATTTGAAGGGTCTGAGCAGGTGGATAGCAAAGCGGGGTTTGGATTGGGTAACAGGAAATAGCGTGCTAAGAGCCACCAGGGATAGGGAAACGTAGAAAGCCACGATCGCCTACGTCCTGAAGGGACAGGGCACATAGAAGAAGCATATATATGCCAAATGTTTATAAGAAATTATAATGTGGTTATAAAGTGGGGGATTAAATCTATATTATAACCAATATACAAACTGATCCCTCATTTTGTGGAATGCTAGTTTCTATACATTTATATTCTAAGGGCCACCAGGGATAGAGAGACGTGGAAAGCCATGATTGCCTACGTCCTGAAGGGACAGGGCACATAGAAGAAGCATATATATGCCAAATGTTTATAAGAAATTATAATGTGGTTATAAAGTGGGGGATTCAATCTATATTATAACCAATATATAAACTGATCCCTCATTTTGTGGCATGCTAGTTTCTATACATTTATATTCTAAGGGCCACCAGGGATAGAGAGACGTGGAAAGCCATGATTGCCTACGTCCTGAAGGGACAGGGCACATAGAAGAAGCATATATATGCCAAATGTTTATAAGAAATTATAATGTGGTTATAAAGTGGGGGATTCAATCTATATTATAACCAATATATAAACTGATCCCTCATTTTGTGGCATGCTAGTTTCTATACATTTATATTCTAAGGGCCACCAGGGATAGAGAGACGTGGAAAGCCATGATTGCCTACGTCCTGAAGGGACAGGGCACATAGAAGAAGAACTGGTTAACCCTAGACGTGAAAAGGTTAAGAATGTAGGGGTCGGCAAAACGGGGAATTTGTTCCACAAAGCACTGCCTAAGTGAAACTTCCTTACTTATGGAATACGAAGAGAATGAGGATGATTTATTATCGTGTACAAAGCATGGCGGGTCCCAGCTACAAAGGGTGGGTGAATCAGGAAATGTAGTTCACCAGAGCACTTGCACTAGAGGCTGAGAAAAAGAAAGGAGAAACTGAGATGTGGTAGGGGAAACAGTCATTAGATCTCCTCGGAAGAAGTGTGTGTTCAGGCTTTGTTTGTTCGGGGAGTGGGTCATACGAGACCGAGCAGTCTAAAGCACGTCAGATCTGATGACGAATTACCCTAGGAGACGCAGGTTCGTATCCTTCCAGAGGACACATTTTTCTAAGAAGATTTCACGATTATTCAAACAGGTAGATGTAAATAAGTAAACTGTTTAATAATAAAAATCATCTACTCATATATCAGTCAGTCAGTTAAATGACATGCGTGATACACGCTTTGGGCGGAAAGAGACACGACTGACTGGGCAGAAGATTATCCTGCAGTAGGTTGGCATTGCTTTCTCTAGTAGACTGGTTATAGAACCCAATGTTCTCTTGTTTAACCCATAACTGGAGGAATAATACCTTTCCCAAGGAAATTTGTGCGTAAGTAAATGCAAGGAATTCAACTGGAATTCGAACACGGATCCCCGATTTGTCGTTCGGAGTCGATATCCACTACACCAAAACGCACATGAGTATCCATTTAAAATAATGTTTAAAACAAAATGAATTCAAATGAATTCTGGAAAGTTGATGTTGATTTTTAGTCGCTCATGTTCCAACAAATTAGAACACGTCAAATTTACCGACATTTCTGATTAGAGCACACTTCAAACTATCTCTTGATCAATCAAGTTTCAAATAACTTAATTCGTGTCAATTTTGCGTCTCTATAAAATTGGGAGATTATAAGTTGCATTTTAAACACTTGATGTTTGTTTTATTACAGTAAAAGCAAACACGCCTCGCAAGCAACACAAAAGATATGTACTGTGTAGTGTGAAGGTGCTTTAGCGGGCAAAATTGTTTTACTTAGTTTAGAGTTGGTGATTGCAATCGTATTGATGATGACGATAAAATTAAGACATCGATTGCGAATAACCAGCATTACACAACACGAGAATTGGCAGGAAAACTAAATTTAACAAAATCCACTATCCATAAACACTTTGGGATTTGAAAAAGAAATCACTCGATCGGCGGTTGAAAGCGAGGAAAAATTTACTCGCCCCCAAATAATTTTATTCGACCGACTCCATTTTCTTAATAATCACCTGACGTAAACATAGCGTGAATCGCTGACGAGAAATAAAAAATGAAAGTTTAATTAAAATTTCGAACGTGTTAGAAGCGATTTAAATTTTTTTCTAAAATAATAACAAAAAAAATTTGACCTTCCCTCTTAATAATAGCATAAACATTTTGATGATAGCATTTATTTATATTAAGTTTGAGCCCTTTTAACATCATGATATGTTTTTTTTTTTAATTTTATTGCAATTGAGCGGAGTTACCTAAATTTGTAGTGTCTTTCTTCTGTTTGACTATAATCTTCATCTCATAGATGATAAAAAATAACAAATCTGATATTTTCAACGATTGTCTATTGTATAATTTGTTTTTTCGGTGCGTGGTTGAAAGAAGTATGCGTATTTTTCTTTTCCTTCTTTCAAATGTTCGTTTTTACTTTTCGTAAGCGGAGAGAAAATATAGATGTTCAGTTAAAGATAATATTTTTCCAAATGAGTTTCTAAAAATCTGTGAGCGTCTTTTAATCAGAACGATAGAAACATTTTGGCTCCACTCTGGAAGCGTTAATTAAACAAATGTTTACACTGACTGGAATGATAAAAGGTCATTGTAGGTCATTCTAAGTAACTTGTGAATCTTCAATGGCATACTTTTGTGTTGTAAAACGAATCAGATTTCTTTTTTCTATATTTGAAGGGACACATTTCATTGCGAGATTTTTAATCGACTGCGAGCGAGTAAAGCATATAAACTTTATTCGTCCAATTAAGTTTTTAATAGACTGAGTCGATCGAGGGAGTGAAATCTCAAAGTCTGCTTGGGTACTCAAATCGCAAGTACCACATGATCTGAGTGTAAATAATCTTTTGGATCGCATTTCTATCTCTGATTTCCTTAATCAACGTAACAAAAATACACCCTTTTTGAAGCAAACTGTAACGGATGATGAGAAATGGATCTTTTAGAACAATATTCAGCGAAAAGATCCTGGGGTAAGCAATATGAGCAAACTTTAACTACCCTAAAAGCAGGTCTTCATCCTAAGAAAGTCATGCTGTGTATCTGGTTGGATTAGAAAGAAATCCTGTACTATGAGCATCTGACAAGTTTGTAACATACAACGTGTGTTAGCACTGCAATACCCTGTCTTCAACAGCCGCCGACCATGGGTGGTGTCACGGTTTCGGTGGCTATGGCGGGACCGCCACCCCTGTCGCCACCAGCAGCGCTTGCCACCAGGCAGGGTATGAAGATAAACTTGTTGATTGTCCCTCTTGTATATTCTCATAAAGAAGTAAATAAAACGATCGTTCCTTTTTGCAGTTTGTATCAGCAATGAAATTTCCTGAACGCGTTTGCCGTTATTAACGCGCTCGTGAAGGAAGAAGAAAAAAAAACGTTATAGATGACCACACAAATATCTCATTTGCGCATATTAGATCGTGATGTTGCGCGAATTTTGTTTGCTTGTTGTTTTGATCTCGACCAAATCCAACTTGACGCGTTCTGTACCGTTGTTTGAATGCGGTGTGAAGCACTTTTTAAACCACGGCCAGTGATGCCTATTTTAGAAAAAAAAGAAATAACCGAATGTCCCAGAAACCTGCGACACCCAACCTCAATAGGCATCACGTTACACCTCAAACAATTGTCCACACATTCGGCACGCAGTGACTCGTATCAGTTTTTCTTTAGCTCGTCAATAATAACCAGTCAATTGATTCTGAAAAGTACTGCTCGCAACTGGACAGCAATCCTAGAAAAACGCCCAGAACCGGCGAACATATAAGGTTTTGTTTTTTATAAGGATAACGCCAGATCTCACGTTTCTTTGGTGGGCAATCAAAAATTGTTGCAATATGGCTGGGATGTGTTACCACACCTGCCATATTCCCCAGACATTGCTCCTTCGAATTTTCATTTATTCAGGTTCTTGCAAAAATAATCACAATGTTAAAAATTTCAATTGTTTGGATGAAATAAAAAAACACCTTACCAAGAAAACCACCGAAATTCTGGGAAAACTGAATCTTTAAGTCCATGGAAAGATGGAAAAAAGTTGTGCAAGAAGGTGGTTGATATTTTATTGAATAAATATTTAATGTTATAATTTTATTTCATGATTTAATTTCCATTAAAAAAATCTGAGTGAACTTTTCGGACAACACAATAATTAGAGCCGTTGATGTCTGCTGGATTTTAAATCAACCCACCGAACTCACCCCCGCCAAAAAACAAAAAATAACTCATATGCTATTTCTTTTGCGATGTTGAGTGATTTTATGTATGATCCTGTTCTCAGGTTTCTAGACGAGAATAAAATCACCCAACATCGCAAAAGAAATAGCATATAAGTTATTTTTTGTTTTTTGGCGGGGGTGAGTTCCGTGGGTTGATTTAAAATCTAGCAGACATCAACAGATCTAATTGAATTTCCCACTATATTTTTCTACTTCGATACGCCTGATCAGATTATGTATTAAGTCGAAATTGTGGTCAAACTTATTACGATGAGCCAATAGTGCGTTTCAATTGTTGTTATGTAGCATATCTCTGTGATGTTCATATAGTTTTTATTTTTAGGCATCCGGATGTTTTGCTGATGTATATTATTGGGCATTTTTTATATTCTATTTTGTATATTCCTTCCACTGTCTTGTTTTTGTTTCTATCTCGTTTGGTGCTAACTATATATCTTACTGTTAAAAACCTTTATCAACATAACTCTACAACTATTGCTTCTTCGCGTCTTCCTTTTTTGCTTGCTGGGAGATCTTCTCTGTGGTTCCTGTATTTAAGAACTCTGGAGAACCCTCAGACCCCTGCAATTATCGCCCTATCCATCTCTAGCCAATTTTGGCAAAGTGTTCGAAGCTATTATCAATACTGAAGTGGTTCAACATCTCACAGCCTCTTATCCGACAAACAGTATGGTTTGCGCTTCACCAGGTCTACTGTTGATATGCTAACGACTATCACATATACCAGGCTCTCGATAAGAACGGTGAAGCTCGAGCCCTAGATATCTCCAAAGCATTTGACAGAGTCTGGCACGCTGGTCTTCTGCGCAAGCTACAGGGCTATGGTATAACTGTACACTTGTTTGATCGAATCCAGTCGTTACTTTCAAATCTCGTAATGAAGGTAGTATTGAACGGGCATGCTTTCAGATCTTATCATCCGAATGCAGGTGTCCCTCAAGGCTCTATTTTAGGTCCTACGCCTTTTCTGATTTCCATCAAGGATCTTTCTGGTTCAATCAAATCTCAAGTAGGCATCTACGCTGAGGGCATCATTTACTCCCGTCTCGATAAGAAATCTGCCGAGACAAAGCAAACTTAGCTGCTGATATTGAAAAGGACCTCCATTCTGTGCTGGACTGGGGTAAGAAATGGCTCGTGAAAAAAAGGAAGCTGCTATACTTTAAGCACCATATACAATCTCTACTACTCACCATCAGGATAGATCAGATTAGTCTCTCTGAAAGCAATACACTGCGCCTCTACGGTCTAACTCTCTCAGTCGACTCCAAGAGGAATGATTGCATTGAATCAATCTTGCACATATACAAATTTACAATTCGCTCGTACATTGAGTACTGCTGTCACAACTAGCCGGGTGTCCCTGCTATTCATCTCGGGGTTCTCGACAAAATCCAAAGTAGAATATGCAATGTTATAGATCCAGACATGGTAACTCAACTTCAGTTACTTTCTCACCGACGTAATGTGGATTCCCTCAGTCTCATCTACAAATACTTTCACGGATTCTGCTCCGATGAGCATAGCTCCCCGGTGCCCCCTCCGCATGAATTTACTCGAGCTAATAGACTAGCAACTAGGTTTCATTTTTTCTAGTGAAACCAATCAAATGTAACTGCAACTTCTACTCTACCAGCTTTTTATCTCGCACTTTCCTCCTGTGTAACTCCATTTCGTATACTTGCTTCCCTGACAGCTACAATCTTCAAGAATTTAAATGCAATGTCAACTGCCATCTCTTACGCCATTGACTCGCACCCTTTCCCTGACAACACTTAGATCATATTGTTGTCCCTGTCCACTCTACTCTTATGCAGCTCTCTTCACCTCAGTGTTCTCATCCTTTTATTAACCATTCTCCGACAAAAAAAGAAAGGTTTAATAATAGCGAGTGGAAAAATGGTGCAGGTTAACAAACAGTGTAACATCTTAAAAGTTTACCTCAGTTAAATGTTTGTCATTGTAGAGTCGAAAACTGAAACTTCGATCAGAATTGGTAATTTCAAGTTGAATAGCTGAATACGGAAGATATTGATAGAGATCAAAATTTATAAAGGACGACAAGTTTAAACTTTAATTAATAAAGCTTTTCTGAAAGATCTTCAGGCCAGAATATGAGATCTTATCAGTTGCCTAAGTCTCGAGAAATCACTGAATGCGTTCAGTGAACATATTAACCTCTTTGTATTCCCGATGACAGATATATTGAATATTATCATTACTCTAACCAAATAGGCTGCAGCTTTCATATATTGCTTGTATTTACCCTTTCATATTTATCTCTTATACTGAAATTATTAAAAATCCACACATCCCGCAAATATATATTCAATAAATAAGATGAACTTTTCGATATAAGGATTTCTAATACAGATAGAAGCATACTTTTTTTTTATTTTACTTCTTTCTAAAAGGGATTTAATTTTCTTTTTTTGCAGATTGAAAAAAAAAATTTTGAGAGTTTTGGAGATTAACAAAAATGGCCGACCAAGAAGCATGCTCCAGTATTGAGCAGAAGACAGTAATCAAGTTTTTGGTTGCTGAAACCAGTTGAAATTTATAGAAAAATGTCAACTGTGTATGGTGCCACATCTTTCAGTTAAAACAATGTCTACAAGTGGGCTAAAAGGACGGAGCAGTGTTGAGGATGAAGACAGGCCTGGGAAGCCCACAAAAGTAAGATCTCCTTAGGTGATCGAATCAGTCAATGACCTCATTCAGTCTTACAGAAGGGTGACAGTGGATGACATTGTAAAGACTTTGAGCTTATCTCTTGGGGCAGCACACAAAATTGTCCATGATAACCTTGCCTACTCGAAGATCAGCTCACACAGCAGCCCAAATGGTGCAGACCATCAACGAGTTGGGCTGAGAACTGCTCCCTTATTCTCCTTACAGACGAGACCTTTCCTCTTCAGACTTTCACTTGTTTGATCCCTTGAAAGCGTTCACGAGAGGCACGAAGTTTGAAAGTGACGATGAAGTCAAAAGTGCAGCGAGCGATTGGCTGAGAGATCAGTCCAAAGATTTTTTACGATGAGGGAGAACGGAAGCTTGTGCACAGATGGGAAAAGTGTGTGACACTGCTGGGAGACTAGGTTGAAAAAAAAAGTAAGCTTCTGTCTGTATCAGAAGTCCTTATACCGAAAAAATCACCTTATTTATTGGATGACTCTCGTATATATGTATACTAGCAGTATAGCCCGGCGTTGCTCGGGTGTAATGAAAGCTTTAAAACTAATTCATGGTCAGGGAGCTCAAACTCTTTGGATGTTGGCACGAAAGACTAAAAAGCAATAGTTGTTTCCAGTTAAAGCGAAACCGTAGACTGAAAGAAAAATGAATGGATGTAAGTCAAATTTTGATTTCCTGGTATCGATATCAAATAAGTTTTTTTCGTCGTAAACTGAATTTTGAAGGCTAAATAAGTCCTCTGAGTAAATGGTGTCATGGCTGAGACTAAGGACTACATTTATACCTACTTAGAGCCAAACTCGAAGCAAAAACTAAAATAAAAGGGCTGAAAAAATACAGACATACAGGCAGATAAACAGACACACACACAAACATCTTGCCTTATATATATATATATATATATATTAGCGATTTTCTGCACTATTGTAAGAATTGCAACCTTGAAACCTCTGAATATCGTTTCTTATGTCTTTGTCTATGAGTGTATCAAATTTGATTAAAATCAGAACACTTCTTTAACCGATTTTTTCGATTATCGATTTTCGATATTTATCGGGGGTACCTCGATACAAAAACTAGCTAAGAACTGTTGAAGTCGCTTATAGTACAACTGTGTAAATTTTCAAGAAAATCGGTTCAGCCGTTTCTGAGTCTATAGGTAACGGACACACACACAGAGACAAACACACACACACACAGACAAAGTTCCATTTATAAATAAGTTTAGATTTAGATAGATAGATAGATAGATAGATAGATAGATAGATAGACAGACAGACAGACAGATAGATAGATAGATAGATAGATAGATAGATAGATAGATCAATCAGCCTGCAATATCTTTCTATTGTAAAGATTTTTAATAACTTCTTGCTCTTATATAAATATCAGACAAGAAAATTAGTTCAGTTTGTTAATTGTCAACATAATTAATGGAATCTGAATAATAATAATAATAATAATAATAATAATAATACACTTGTGTATCGAATCAAATTGTGGGTGTAACAGCCTAGTGTATATTCGGTGTTGTTCTTGGACAGGCTGTTTTATAGTTGGGCTATAAAGTAGAATTCTTTTTTTATTTCTATGCCGTATCCCTTCAGGACGTGAGTGATGATAGCCCTCCATATCATTTTTTTTTCTAGCTCTAAATAATATTTAGTTAAATATTTGATGTGGTAATTTTGTTTTGTGTTTTAACTGCCTTTAAAAGTCGACATGAACTTTCCGGACAACCTAATATATATATATATATATATATATATATATATATATATATATATATATATATATATATGTAAACATGTTACGGAAATTAACGAATTTTAACGAAATTTGGTTATAAGCAACTGACAATTTGTAATGAATTATTTTGAACATTATTTTTACCGATACTCGTATTTAAGTAGATATTCTGTTTTTAATGAAACAGTATTTTATATTTATATCTACCGGCCTGATTATTTTACGATAAATTTTATTACGAAAATGTGTGCTATCGTAAAAAAAAAAATCAGACAGGTAGATACAAATATAAAATACTGTTTAATTAAAAACAGAATATCTACTTAAATACGAGTATCGGTAAAAATAATGTTCAAAATAATTCATTACAAATTGTCGGTTGCTTATAACCAAGTTTCGTTAAAATTCGTTAATTTCCGTAACATGTTTACATTTGTTGACATTACGATACATTTCAGAGCAGATATGGTTTGTTTACGGTAGATCGAAAATTGTGTTATATAAGCATGATAAAACCTCGTCTGATCAAGAGGCTATTCATGGTCGAGTGGTTAAGACAGTACCAGATCAAATGGTAGCTTCCCCTATGTAAATAGGGGTCGCAGGTTCGTATCCTGCTGGATAGTACACATTTTCGTAATAAAATTTATCGTGAAAAAATCAGGCCGGTAGATATAAATATAAAATACTGTTTAATTAAAAACAGAATATCTACTTAAATACGGGTATCGGTAAAAATAATGTTCAAAATAATTCATATATGTATTGATTTTTTAACTACTTAGTTTTTAATCATAATAAAATTAGACCAGTACACAGTTGTATGAAAAAGTGTTGAATACAATTATATTGTAGAACTTTTTGAATATTCTTCATTTGTTAACGAGTTATTAAGCGACTTAAGTTTCTACAATATGATATCTTCTGGAGACATCACATGGTAGAAACTTAGGTCACGTAATAACTCATTTAAAAAAGAATAATACACTCTCACACTCTGATTGAGCACTCTGAAAGAATGGTAGACTTTGAAAAACAGTAGCTACTCTGGCATCTACGCATCGTTCATTCAGCAATGAACGAGAAGACTCTCGGCTATTGGGCGTGTATAATGATAATATACACACTGAAAAGTCTGCCTACTTCTACCGAGCCCCCGTAGCTCATAGGTAGAATTGCCGACTGACGCCAATTCGGTCGAGTTTCAGTCCTGGGTAAAAAGCAATCGGCTGTCTAACCGTACTGATGAGCTGTGATACAGCGAAACAGATCTGTCTGCGGATGACTATATATATATATATATATATATATATATATATATATATATTGAGAGGAAAACTCAACAAATATTTAAGCGGTTATAAATTCTGAATTTATTTCGCCAGTAGTAAGAATACAAACAGCTTCGTTCAAATCTTGGACAATAGATAAATAAATAAATAAATAAATAAATAATTTCACTTAGAATATTCGAAAAACGGTTTTGAACAGAGGGGTAATTTGTTACTTGCATGGAACGATATGTTTATATTCTAGATGGAAGTGACAAAAATTTACGAAAACATACATCAAACCACACACACACACACACACACACACACACACACACACACACACGGAAGAAAGAAAACGTACTTGAAATCGCACAAACGCACAAAAAATATTAAGTGAGAATGTATTCAGACACAAACTTTATGTTCAGTATTCTCAGTATCTATCTCTTGAAACACTGTATCAAATAATAGTGCGGGTGTAGGAGCCAGGATTATTCTATTCCATGTTGTTTCCTACTCGGAATATAAGTTAGGCGTTTTATTCTTTTATATCCTGTTCTATTCCCGACATGGATGATCATAGCACTCCCAATCTTCATATCATTTGTTGTATCTCCGATGTGGATACGATACACAGAGAAAGTGTGCTGCGGTATTATTCAGCACAATATCCGGTGCTAAACGGATATACATAGAACAGTACAATTGTTACAATAACAGACAAGACAGAACATACAACACTTAAGGGAGGGGTTTACATAGCAATAGTCACTGAAGTAATCGATCTCAATATTACTTGAATATGCTACTATTATTATTAGTAGTACTAGACCATTTTAATCTATAGGCCATTCCATCAATGAGAGTTCTGGGGAGGTGTCAGCCACTCTACAACACATTTGTAGCTCTAAATAATGTTTGTCTCTTTACTATCCTGGTTCTAAAGTTGTTAGACAGGTTACATGCTGTTCCTCTCTGTCCCTTCTTTCTTCAATATATTCTGTGAATGTCAAATTCTCCTTTTACTTATTATGTGAAGCTTAAATCGTCCCTTTCTGATCCGTCTTGCCTAACTGGAGAAAAATCGTGGTCTGATTAGTGATGATGAATTGATAGTCGCTTGGTTTTTGAGGTATTAAGTCCGGAAAAAGAAACGTCACCCTCCACTGACAAAGCGTCAATGCTTGAAATCGACATTTACCCGAGCTTTTCATCAAAGAAGAGATATGTTACGAGGCTGATTTTCCCGTGGGGCACACAAGCGCGTACACTCGGGCATAAATTCCCCGTAGACCTCCCATACACTCTTATTTGCATGTCCCCAGAGATAAATCAAAGGAGTATTTTCAGGTAGTTCAGGTAAATGTTCTGCATGTTGTGAGGTCGTCGGTGTATTATTCATTTAGGGTTTATTAAATTTTTTTCTTTGAAATTTCAAACGCTTATTTATACGCCTAACAGATCCAACTTGTGGATAAACATTTGATCTAAAAACACTATATGTTAATTACTGGGTAGAATGTGGTTACCCTTTAGGACAACTCGAGACTGCGATCAGTAGGAATAACACAGGAATAATGTGGGAATCCTTTTTTTTACTTAAACAAGGTAATAAAGACAAGGGTTTACTAAGTGTGGAAAAGTAATATTAAGGAGAGAGAACAATAAAAGAACAGGAATTGAGAAGACAGAAGATAAGGATTCACAATGCATTTAAATTTTTGAAAGTCAAAGTTGATTGGGAAGTTCCACAAACGAGGCGTGTCGGAGAAGAAATTGTTAGCATTGAACTTACAGTTACATCGAGTCATTTTAAGTGTAATATAACGAGATCTTGCCTTCAATCTAGTCAGTTAAGAGACATTCCTGATACACACTTGGACGACCATGTGTTTTTCGATTCATGACTGACTAGGGAGATGATTTTCTCGCAGTAGCTTGCCATTTCTTTTTGTTATAGACTGGTTGCCAACCAAGGCTATAGGACCTAGTCTTCCCTGCTATTCAACTCGTAGCTGTGGGAATAGAGACTGATTTATAAATTTTCCATGGGTATTTGCCCGTAAGTGATTGTAATGAACCTGATTTGTATTCGAACTCGGCTTTCCGATTTCTAGTCGGCGAAATCGACTCATCAGAACCGTTGCCACGAGAATATTTATAGAGCGAGCACAGAGAAGCTACGTTACGGTGATAGAAAAGTGAATGAAGCCGAGATGATAGGTCCGGATTAATAACATTGCAGATTCTTATTTTTGCATTTTACCAAGAATTTCTAAATACACAGCAAAAGCACCAAACCAAATGTGGCATCACTATTCAACGCATGGCCAAACGGTAAATGCACAAATGTGTAAGATTTGTAAAAATCATCTAGCCCTACCCAGTGAACCAATTTTCCTTGCAGTACACCTAGTAATTGATTCAATAAAGTGTTCTGTCTAACTCCAACTACATTCACTTGACTTTTACACTGACCAATTACTACTTTTTTTAATCGCTGCAAAAATCTTTCAGTGGATAAACGTTCTCTGATGAAAACCTGATTTAACTGTTTGTCGAATTATGTTTCGCATCAAAATCCTATTGATCTATTTGAATTTAAATGCAATGGGAATCCTTATCTTCTGTCTTCTTAATTTCTGTTCTTTTATTGTTCTCTCTCCTTAATAATATTTTCCCACACTTAGTAAACCCTTGTCTTTATTGCCTTGTTTGAGTAAAAAAAAAATGGATTCCCATATTTTTCCTGTGTTATTCCTGCTGATCGCAGTCTCGAGTTGTCCTGAAAGGTATCAACATTGTACCCAGTAACTAACATATAGAGTTTTTAGATCAAATGTTTATCCACACGTTGGATTTGGCAGGCGTATAAATAAGCATTTGAAATTTCAAAGAATAAAATTTAATAAACCCTAAATGAATAATACACCGACGACCTCACAACATGCAGAACATTTACCTGAACTACCTGAAGACCTGCCCGATAAAGTAGCACAACTCATTGCAAAATGGCGAATGAATGCAGTTGTATTTTATTTTTGTAAACGAAAAACTTGATAAATAAGAACGGAAATTATTTACGACCGAACCCAATAGAAAAATGTAACCGCTCAACATAGAGTCAGTGAGAAAGAATAAATTTTCACTACTAAAAAAATTATAGTAGCGAAATTTTAGTTGGGTTTTAAAACAGGATATATTTCTGACTGGTCGGATGAAAGAAATTTCGAGACGAAAAAAGGAAATAGTTTTTTTTTTATTTTTACTGATAAGCGCACTTAACTTGACAAGGGAAAGGACATTTTTTCTGTGTTCTCCTGCGCTTCCAGTCAGTTTAGTCAGACAGAGAGGGCGCTGTTGCGCCGATGAATGTGGTTACCATATACAGTACTGTGCAAAAGTATTAGGACAAGAACCATTTTATATTTTATGAGGAATATTGACAGAAAATAAACAATTTAATTACAGTAATTCTATTTGATTTACTCAACAAATGCTTTAACAAGAAAAAATACTTGTTACAAAATAAATTCAATATTTAGTATAATAGCCTTTTGATTTGAATAATAAAATAATTGCGACAATTTACAAATCGCATATAATATATATATATATATATATATATTTATATATATATATATATATATTTATATATATATATATATATACTGTACTGTGCAAAAGTATTAGGACAAGAACTATTTTATCTTTATTTGTAAGTATTATTAAAGATCGTTTTACGTTTATAAATATTTAAAGCCATCTGTCGCTTTCTGCGTCACGTGATGTAAACAATCTCTCCACGAACGCTCTCGCGAAATACGTTTCAAAATTTAAATTTTAAAATCATTTGTTTCTGATGAAAGGCCGAGGACGGTTTGAAATATCAATAATAAACAGATACTGTCAGAAAAATACATTTTTAAACTTACAACTTTTTATTAGTTTTTCCTATATATATATATATATTCAGTACTGCTAAAAAGTATTAAGACAAGAACTATTTTATCTTTTATGAGGAATATTGGCAGAAAATAAACAATTTAATTACAGTAATTTTATTTGATTTACTCAACAAATGCTTTAACAAGAAAAATACTTGTTACAAAATAAATTTAATATTTAGTATAATAGCCTTTTGCTTTGATCACAGCCTTCATTCTGTCAGGCATTGACATCACAAGCTTCTTCAATGTATCTAATGGCATCTCCTGCCAAGCAGCTTGTATTTGTTCCCAAAGTGTGTCTTGCGAAGTAACATTAGATTTATCAATTCGAGTAGGGGGAATAAGAAAAAAGTCAGTCATATCCAAGGATAATAGAATAATGAGTAGTTTCAAAATATCTTAATTTATAGAAAATAGGAAAAATTAGATATAACATCTTTTTAATACATTTCTTTTACACCTAGTTTTAAATAATCAATAATTATTAGCAATTTACTTGGCTTTTCACTCTGCATTGAAATTTCAGTGAGGTTTTTAACATCACCCCTGTCCTAATACTTTTGCACACTACCGGTAGTGCGTAAAATTGTTAGGATAATGGTCATTTTAAACTTTATTTTGATGCCTCATAAAAGATAAAATAGTTTTTGTCCCAATACTTTTGCACAGCACTGTAATAGCAGGAGAGGAAGAGGAAAAAAAGGACAAGATATTCACAGACCAGGAAGAAAGAAAGAAACTAGACGCTCGTTCGAAAGCACATTTAGGATTTCGGAGATTTGGGGGTCAGATTAATTTACTGAATTCGGTAAGAAACATAAAAAGAGAAGAAAACTGGAAAATAACTTCAGTAAATCGGGTCTGACGGATTATTTTCCGAACATAGGGCTTTTTTGGCTTAACGTGTGTATTTTTATTTCAAAAATCGGTTTTTCTTTTGCAGCTCTTCACTCGTGATTGATTTCAACCGAAGCAATGACGAAACATCCAACTTGTTTGGGGGCTATTGATAAGGGCCATTAAAACGTTTACACATTTCTTGCACGTCTAATACATTTCTTTATAACCTTAATAACAACATTATTAATGCTAAATAAGAAAGTTTTAAACTCTCAGTTCATCGCAGTTGTTAGTCATAATAAAAATAATTGGCCACGCATTGAATAGTTATGCCACATTTGGTTTGGTGCTTTTGCTGTGTATTTAGAAATTCTTGGCAAAATGCAAAAATAAGAATCTGCAATGTTATTAATCCTGACCTGTCATCTCGGCTTCATTCACTTTTCCATCGCCGTGACGTCATAATAAAAATTTCTTTTTTCGTGTAGATCGACTGTATGTATAGTGCCGGCAATAATTATGTGGCCATCCCAGTGTTAAAAAAAAAAGATGTATTTCAATAATTTCATACTATTTTTAGTATTTATTGCCAAGTGGATAATTCTAAGTGAAAATAGAATGGTTCTTTTATTATTATTACTTTGCAAAATTTTACAAGGCAGTCAAGAATGCTTTGCTCTGGCCAGCCAATAATAATAAGAGACTAGCATAGGGAAGAGAGCACAAAAACTGGACACCAGAACAGTTCATTTGATGCACGTGTTATTGTGCGGTATGCCGGTAGTGAATGCGTTTGAGAGTGAAAGAGAAAAAGAATATGGAAAAGTATACGTTCGTGTGCCTAGGTGAGAGAAACATTTGAAAATTGCTGCTTGTGTGAAAACCAGAGAGAGATAGAGAGAGGGAGAGAGAGACAGAGAGAGAGAGAGAGAGAGAGAGAAGGAGAGAGAGATATACTCTTATAGAGAAAAAGAAAGAGAGAGAGAGAGAGAATATAAATTGAGATAAAGATATAGAGAATTTGGAAAATGGAAGAAAGCAAAGAAAGGTTTTGAAATGTATACGTTTGTGTGTATGTGTGTGTGGGAGAGAGAGAGTGAACGAGGAAGAAAGAGAAAAATAGAAGAGAGAGCCTTTACAAAACATACACTTATGTATGGGTATGTGTCTATGTGTCTATGTGTGTGCGTGAGAGAGAGAGAGAATTGTGAAGATGAAAGAGAAGGGAATAGAGAATTTGTAAATACATACGGTCGTGTGCGAGTTGGTGTGTGTGTGTGTGTGAGAGAGAGAGAGAGAGAGAGAGAGAGAGAGCGAACGAGTGCAAGAGAATCAGACAGAGAGAAAGAGAATGTTTAATGTCAGTAACAATCGCAAAACTATTTTTTTTATATACGTGGAGGCCAAACCATTTTACGTATATCATCGTACTTGTACCCTCATCGATTTGTGGCAATGACAAAATATAATATTTTATTAAGTCTAAAGTTCACCGGAATTGTATTTATACTCAAATTGAAATTGGCCAAACAAAAAAAAAAAAATTGCTAAGAACCACCACAAAGGACATGAAGTTGGAGAGATCTCTGATCGTTTACGTCTTTTCACGGCGTACTGAAGACAAATTAAACCTTTATAGTACCATGCATGTAGAGATGTATAGATTCATCTCTTGTATCGACCGTTAATTCATTCACTTGACAATTACAAAGTGTATTAGATTCAAAACAAGTCCTTAGTTTGTCCTCATCAACGCTTGTTAACTATACTTTACTAAAAATGCCTTTAAGGGAGTCACCATTTTTTTTTTTTATAAAATCTTCCGGAACAGCTGCGGAGAAGTTCAGTTACTAATTTGATTTTCATCCAAATATTGTACTAATATTACAAGCAACATTTATTCTAGTCTTTCGCAATCGATTTTTCGGTCGAAATATTTGTTTCTGTTTCTATTGTGAGCATACTTTTAACTCCCTCCATGACTATCCACATATTCATTTTATTATCTGTGAATGGCCAAGCATTCTTGGAAAAAAATAGAAGGTTACAAATGCTTATCATTTTTTTAAAATACGATCTCACATCAGGACGTAGGTAACCATGAATCTCTATAGATTAAATTTTATTATCATTTCACCCTATGCAAGTCAGGATCACTAATGGTGCGCAAAAGTTTACAGTGATAGAAAAATAGGGTACAGGGGATGTCGAAGAAAGAATAAGAGATAGAAAGAGATCAAGAAGATAAAATATGGCAATTGACGTCGAATTTAAACATTTGGAGATTGTAGCTATGAGGGATACACAAACGGGAAGTGCGAGAAAAGAAACAATTTGAGTAGAAGTAGGGGATATATTTACCTATTTCAACTGTAAAAGTGTAGGATCTTGATTCCAATCTAGTAGCACGGGTATATACATGTGGTTGGGGAACTAGAGCAGTTATCATAAAATACATGTAGAAAGGACCGATGGTAGCCACATCACTTTGGGGAGAAAATGAATAAAGGCGAGCTATTTACAGTCAGCTATGATAAACTTTTAGCCACTATTGATTACTACAATGTTGGCTCGTTTAATAACGTCTCTTTTTTTATTTTAGACTATACCGTGTTAATATCGACTTACTCTCATCTATGAACGACTAGCAGTATAACTGGAGCTCAGACTCCTTGGAAGTTGGCACGAAAGACTAAAAAGCAATAGTTGTTTCCAGTTAAAGCGAAACTGTAGAGTGAAAGAAAAATAAATGGATGTAAGTCAAATTTTGATTTCCTGATATCGATATCAAATTTTCTGCATTATTGTAAGAACTGCAATCTTGAAACTTCTGAATATCATTTTTTATATCTTTGTCTTTGAGTGTATCAAATTTGATTAAAATCGGACCACTCCTTCTATAACCCAGTTTATTCGATTATCGATTTTCGATATTTATCGGGAGTACCTCGACACAAAACCTAGCTAAAAACACTCGCAGACGCTTATAGTACAACTGTGTAAATTTTCAAGAAAATCGGTTCAACTGTTTCGGAGTCTATAGATAGCAGACACACACACAGACACACACACAGACACACACACAAAGTTTGATTAATAAATCAGTTTAGATGAGCATTGTACGGAAATTGAAAAATTTTGGATACACGAATCGCTACACGGTTGTCTCTCAATTTAATGGAAAAAATTTAATCGAGCGCATTTTCATTTGCGATTCTTTCTTCAAACGTAATAAGAAACCGAGCCATTTTTAAAAAGAATGATTACAGGCGATATATAATAGATTGTTTACTTACATCTGAATAAGACATGAAAAAAATAAACAATGATGGAATAAAATAAAATGGATAAAGATTAAAGTCATGAGAGCAACTTAAGCACAGTTGATCTTGTTTGTTGAAGTTGGCAAGAAGGACTTTGATATTTAAAGCGTTTGTTTTGTTTGGCGATTATAATCAATCCGATTTTTCTGTGAAACGATATACACACACCTCAGCACGCGCAATCCTTACGCTGATCCCATTCGTTTATACAGGAAAAAAAGCTGTTTTCCAGCGTTTGACTTTACACATGAAACTGTGTACAACTTTGTTTTTGTGGTCCTTTTGCTGCCGAATCATACAATTTTCAGTCGCGCACACAATGAGTTATTTTCTAGCAAAAGTACGACTGTATCAAAAAGCGTTGTTTTTTTTTGTTACTTAATCATTTCACCCCAAGTAAGGCAGGACCGCCTGTAGTCCGCAGCGTGTTACAATGAGAGAGAGAGAGAGAGAGAGAGAGAGAGAGAGAGAGAGAGAGAGAGACAGACAGACAGACAGACAGACAGACAGAGAAAACAAGATAGAGGGTATGTTGAAGAAAAGATAAGAGATGGATGAGAATCAAGGAGATAGAAGATGGCAATTGACGTTGCATTTAAAGTTTTGGAGATTGTAGCTATCGGGGAAGCAAGTTGACGGAAGGAATTCTACAAACAGGAAGTGCGAGAAAAGAAACTGTTAGAGTAGATAAGGCGGTTACATTTAACTATTTCGACGGTAAAAACGTGGGATCTTGATGCAAATCTAGTAGCACGAGTAATTACATGTGGTCGGGGAACCAGGAAAAAAAGCTTATCAGAGCAGTTGCCATGAAAAATACTTGAAGAAAAGACAGAGAGAAGCCATGTTATGTCGGTGAGAAAGTGACTGAAGTCAAGATGTCAAGTCAAGATCGATAATATTGCAGATCCTTCTTTGGATTTTGTTGAGAACCTCGAGATGAATAACAAGAGTACCAGACCAGAAATAGCAACAATATTCAATACAATTTATGATAATCGATATGGTATTTGTTGGAGATTAATCAGCTGGTAATACTTAGTGATTATTTATATAATACACGTGGCACAAGGTCTGAAGAAGAGGGAGAAAGGTCAAAGGTTAGATCTTATAGATAAATTTTGAATAGTCCCAATCATTGACCCAATCATTTGATAATAATCCTATCACTAAAATAGCGCAATTTTACTTACCGTTAGAGTGACTCTTTTCGAAGTCTCATATGTACAACTTTTTTTTTTAATGTTGCGAGTGTAGAGGGGAGTAGACTGGTTTATATAACGCAGGTGTGGCCAAACTCGCTTATTGTATGAATCATACACGACAAAGTTCACATGCTTGAAATCCGAAAGACAGGAAAAAAATTTGCTCATATGAAATGCACGTATACTATTATATTTATTCATTTATTTTGGGGACCCTAGAAGTTATGCCTAGGTTTGTCATCGGAGGCCACAATTTAAACAACCTAAGGTATGCAGATAACACAGTGCTGATAGCAGACACAGAAAGGAAACTACCTCTTACAGAAGGTAACTGAAGAAAGTGAGAAGAAAGGACTACAAGAAAACCGAATGCATGGTCATCAGCGAAAAGGTCAGCCCAATATGCCAAATACAGGTCGGGGATACTAAAATCAAGCAGGTACAAAAATTTAAATACTTGGGAAGTGTTCTAACAGAAGACGGAAGGTGAGACACAGAGATCCGAAGGAAGAATTCCAGAAGTTGAGTAAAGTATTAAGAAACAGGACAATTTCGCTAGAAGCAAGAAAGAGAGAACTCGATTGCTATGTGCTGTTAGTTCTTCAATATGGCAGTGAATGCTGAACAATATCATCAAAGATGAAGGAAAAAACTTGAAGCAACTGAAATGTGGTTCTACAGAAGGATGCTGCGAATATCATGGATCCAGCATGTGAGCAATGATGAGGTCCTAGAAATGATGGAAACAAAAAGAAAATTAATACTGAGCATCAGGAAGAGACAGCTGAAGTTTCTGGGACATGCAATGAGGAAGGAAGGCTTGGAGAATCTGATACTAACAGGTCAGATAGAGGGAAAAAGAGACAGGGGAAGCAGCGGATAACATATTTGAAGGACCTAATCAGGTGGAGGATGGAACGAGGATTGCATAGTGTAACAAAAGAAGGCGTGCTCAGAGGCAACAGGGATAGGGAGACGTGGAAAGCCATGATCGCCTACATCCATTCCATTCACTTACATCCAAATACCCTCAAGAAAGGTATTAATCCGTCGCTTCCTTTTAGCTATGAATCAAATAACAGAGTGGATTGGCTTCTATAACCTTAGACAAATGAGTTTTCTGGGACATGTAATGAGGAAGACGGGCCAGGAGAATTTGATACTCACAGGTCGGGTAAAGGGAAGGAGAGACAGGGTTTAGTAGCGAAGAAGTACTTGTTAGGTCTGAGCAAATGGATGGCGGAGCGGGGCTTAGAAGAGATAGCAAGAGAAAAAATATTGAGAGCGACAAGAGCCAAGTGGAAGTCCATGATCACCTACGTCCTGAAAGGACACGGCACATGAAGAAAAAGAATGAATGGCGGACCGGGGTCTGGAAGAGATAAAAAGAGAAAAAATATTGAGTGCGATAAGAGACAGAGCCAAGTGGAAGTCCATGATCACCTACACTACCAGCCATAATTATTAGGCCACCCCCGTTTTTTTAAAGAACTGATGTATTTCATACTATTTTTGTTATTTATTGCCAAGTGGATAATTTTAAATGAAAATAGAATGGCTCTTTTGTTATTATTACTTTACAAAATTTTACAAGGCAAGGAAGCAAAGATGAACTCGTCCGAATCACCCTAAATTTTCTTCATAAGTAGTTATTAAATATTTATAAATTCATTTGATGCACATGTTATTGTGCAGTATTAACAAAAGAACCATTCTATTTTAATTTACAATTATTCGCTTTGAAATAAATACTAAAAAATAGTATGAAATACATCATTTTTTTAAAACACTGGGGTGGCCTAATAATTATGGCTGGTAGTGTACGTTCTGAAGAGACACGCACATGAAGAAGAAGTTGGCAACCAGTCTACCGCAGAACGCAATGGCAATCTACTGTGGGAAAATCTTCTACCCAGTCAAATAAATGATCGCTCACTTAACTGGCTGACTGAATAAACAACAGGGACTTCTAAGAAAAGTGTGAGAATTTGCATTTCAGTTGCATGAAATTATATATTTACATGATGTGAGTGAGGTCTCATTAATGCTCTTATCATCGACACCAGTCTTATGAGATTCCTGTGTAACACTTGCTGTCCGTAAATTTCTTTCATCACCCCTCCTTCCACCATTCCTTCCCACAACACTAAAGAATTTTCTTGCACTTCCCGCCTGTGGAATTCCCTTTCTTATACTTGCTTCCCCGACAGTTACAAACTCCAAAAATTTAAATGTAAGGTCAACTGTCATCTCCTATCTCACTGACTCGCATCCTTTCTCTCGTACTCTTTTCTTCGTCCACTCCATTCACATCACACCAGTATCCTCATCTTTCTCTTACCCACTTCCTGACACCCCCTATAACTTGTCCCTCTTTCTTATTACTTTCCTCCTATGTAACCCCCTGCGCAACAGTAGCAGTGAGGCAGCCTTGCTTGATTGGGGTAAAATGATTAAAAGAAATTATGCTTCACTCAGATCTAGCATTAAAATTAGGATTTAAATGCTTAAATATTTTTACTAACCATGAAAATTTAACTTTAGTTTTAATCCGACGGGGTTTCAATTCATACCAGTAAATAAGTATAAAACGTGAAATAAAATAAAGCTTAAATAAATAAAGTTGCAACATATTTCCGCTAGCCGCAAATTAAATGTCAAAAAGGTCGCATGTGTCTCTAGAGCCGTGGTTTGGCTACCCCTGATATAATTCTTGTTTGCGTGGTAACTCTGAAAGCAATTCAGAAGATACACGAGTAAAGATGATTCTTTTCGACCCTTACAATTCTGCTCAGTGACTAATATTGTTACGTCGATGATATTCCGAGTGAAGTATGTATTTACCCTACTCACACAGTGGAGCGAGTTGTGACATATTTTTTTAAGGACCCGAACGGGTACACACTGGCAAGGGATAAAAAAATTGCCTGGTCACCACCGATGCAATGGAGTGGTACAGCCTTAGGCATCTATTTCCTGGGACCGCATGGCATGTGTCAGTGAAGTTCATAGCCAAAATAATCTAAATTCGCGTCAAAATAGCAAAGAACTTTTCTACAAAATCTCTATCTGATAGAATGTATGGATCAGTAAACCTAACGACACACACGGCACTAAAAGTGTCAGATTATTTTACAGTTTGCAAAGAACGGTCAAAGGGAAGTTCCAGAATTGCAAAGATGGCAATGTAAGCTTCATATAATTCTTGGTACTTTACCATTTTTTTTTAATCTTATTTGAAGAAAACACTATTCAGCTGAATCGTCTCCAAGGGGTTTTGGTGACATTATTGCAAAGAACAATGATGAGAAATGTTGTTATTTACTACATTTGACAGTCAAGATTTCCTTGCTAAACTTGGAGGTCGTTACGAATCAAATAAATAAAGATTGACCTCAAGCCAGATCTTCCGTGAAAGATCAACAGCATTCACAAAGAGGAAATACACGGAGATTTCACCGGCAACCGGTAAATTTAGGAGATAATCCGGATTTTTGGAGATGACTGGAGTAGAACAAAAAAGAAAGATTCAAGTACAGTATATATATTTCGATACTAATCAGTTGCACGAACAATGAGATTCAAATCAATCAATCAATCAAACTCAGATTATATCGATTTATCTTTTGTTCTTTATTTTATTTCTTTCTTTGTGTCATTGTTTTTTTCGAAGCTGTGTCAGTTTTTTCTTTCGTTCTTTCTTGATGTTTACTTCGTCATCCACATACAAGCCTGTTTCGCTGTATCACAGCTCATCAGTGTGTCTAGACATCCACTTGCTTCTGGACGAAATTGAAACTCGACCAATTTGATGTCAGTCAGAGTCGGTAGCCCCTAAGCCATACGCGCATGTATATGCGTTGTGGTGCAGTGGATATCGACTCGGAATGACAAATCGGGGTGCCGAGTTCGAATTCCAGTTGAATTTCTTGCATTCACTTATGCACAAATATCTTTGGGAAAGGTATTAATCCGTCTCTTCCCTCCAGTTATGGGTTAATTTTAGGACAGATTAGGTTCTATAACCTTGGCTGACAACCAGTCTACCGCAGAAAGCAATGGCAACCTACTGCGGGATAATCTTCTGTCCAGTCAGTCATGTCACTTTCGGGACATGATCGCCCAAAGCGTGTATCATGTATGGCACTTGACTGATGTTTATTTTTTATGCATGTATCACTCTTTTTCTTACTTTTTCTTTTGTTCTTTCTTCCATATATCATTTTTCTTTCTTTCTTTCTTTCTTTCTTATATCATTTCTTTTCTTTTTTCTTTTCTTATTTTTTCTTTTTTTCTTAAGTAATTTCTTTCTTTCCTTATAATTGATTTTTTTTCTACATTCAGTTTTTAGTTTATTCCTTCCTCGTTTTCCTTTCTTTCTTTGTGTAATTTCTGTCCAAGCTTGTGTCATTCTTTCTTTACTTCGTGTTTTCTTTCTTTATTTCTTCAAATATTTTTTCTTTATTTTTATTTTGTGTATTTTTAATTCGAGAGAAAAATGTATCAGTGGTAATTAACTAAGCTAACTGTTTCTAAGAGAATACACACACAGACACACAGACACAAACACAGACACACACACAGACACACACACACATAGACACACACACACACACACACATATATATATTGGTTTAATTTATATAGATTGAATTCGTATATATATATATATAAATATATGTGTGTGTGTGTGTGTGTGTGTGTGTGTGTGTGTGTGTGTGAGTGTGTGTGTGTGTGTGTGGTATTAATTAAATTAATATATTTTTACCTCGTATTCAGGCAATGTAAAATCATCAATGATCTATCACTGCCTGATGCCAAGGTAAAAATCTCGAAACAGAAATTTCCGTGTCGCAATTTAAAATATATTAACTTTAATTAAAAACAAATTTAATCATGTCATTACCATATTTGTTGCATTGAGCACTTTTATAAAATAAAAAAAGTAAATGCCAGAGAGCTCGGAATTGTAAAGCTGTTGCTTCTCTTCACCTGGATATATATATATATATACGCTCTCACACCCTGATTGAGCACTCTGGAAGAATGGTAGCTACTCTAAGATTACTTGTTTGCGCCCCATTTTGTGTGCTAACACCATTCTTAGTTTATGAACTTTGTGCTTCAGTACTGTTGTTTACATTTGCATATATATATATATATATATATATATATATATATATACACTACCGATCATAAGTTTGGAACCACTTAGATTTATTCTCTAAGAGAAAGAAATAACAAATTTTATGTCTTAGAAGAATAAATATAAAAATATTTCCTTGTTGCTCATAATTGTACAATAATTAAAACAAAAATTAACATAGACCAATTTCAAATTTAATTAAAGTTTATTCACATTTTCTTTTCATCAAATAAACCACCACGAACCATTATTACTGCAGAGCAAATCCTTAGCATTCTTTCTAATAACTGATAAAAATAAGTTGGTGAAAGTGATTTCCAAGCATTCTGCAAGCATTTAAACAGCATTTGTTCATTTTTAAAGTTCATTTCGAACTGTACGGTCAATTTCATCCCTTATTCTCCTTCTTTAATAGTGGTTTCTTAACTGCTACACAGTTTTTAAGCCCAGCAGAATGAAGTCATCTCTTAACAGTAGTAACAGATACTGGATGTTGCCGAGTAGAATTCATTTCAATTGTAATTCCTGAACGGTGTTTCTTCTAATCTTCTTGCTAGATATGATCACGTGTCTATCCTCTACAATACATGCTACTCTGGGCCTACCAGATCTTTTTCTGTCAATATTTAACTCAGTTTCACGAAGTCGTTGAACGTAATAATGCACGCCATTTGTTGACAGGCTATCCTTCTTTCGAAAGAATTTCAACCTGAGCTCTTTTTTCAAAGATAATCCGTTTATTCCTTACCATTTATACCGTAGTAATATGGTTTACAAAAATAAATTATATCGTAATTATAATATCTGAATAAATCTGAATTTTCGGCAAAAACTTGATCACAATAAGAGGAGTCAAGTAACAAACTGAGTAAATGTTTACTTTAAAGTTGAAAAGAATACTTTTTTTAATTGACATCTGCATAAGAAAAACAAAAAATGCAAATGCGCCGAATTTGATTCTGCTAAAAATGTAATTTTATCAACTTTGTGAAAAAAATTTGGGTGGTCCGAAACTTATGTTCGGTAGTATATATATATATATACATATATATATATATATATATATATATATATATATATATATATATATATATATTGTAATAGTTGTTACAATGGTTTATAAATTCATAGTATCACTACACAAAAATTTTCGTGTTTCGAAGCTAACCTTGTATTTTTGTTGCCTCTCTTCGGGTGAAGAAGTTTGTATATGGAGCACTCTTTATAAAAGTAAATGCATGAACAGCAGGTTAACAAACCTATGAGTTCCACAACTTTGTTACAATATATATATATATATATATATATTATTTACTTAGTTTTATTGGTATAAGACGGCTGCGCAAAAATCGTATTTTAAAATGCGTTGTATTGAATTTATTAAATCAATTCGGCAAGCATATACTTTCTATACGCTAAGATTCTACTGAAAAAAAGATGAGTAGATATTGTCAGTTGACTATCGCAATCTACAATACGTCATGAATGGGTACTGTGTTTTCGGTAGGCTATGACGGTAGCTTGAATAACTTTTGATAGCTAACCATCCACTCGTTCTACTGTTCTCGAATGCGGTCTTTAAACGTTTTGTTGACACACTCATCCATCTGATTTTTGTTCAACATCATCGAAAAAAGGAGGCGAGATACTGTTAATCAACTACCACACTCTACAATTACCATTACCCTAGCATAATCTACCCGGTACACTTACAGTAACCCTTTGAATAATCTACCTGATACGCTTACCGTTACCCCTTGAGTAATCTACCTGGTACGCTTAAAGTAACCGCTTGAATACTCTCTTTGGTACGCTTACCGTTACCGCTTAAATAATCTACATGTTACTCTTACCGTTACCGTTACTTCTTGTTACCTGATACGATTACCCTTCTCCTTTGAAAAATTTACCTGGTACGCTTACCGTTACCGCTGGAATATTCTTTCTAATACGCTTACGGTTACCCCTTGAATAATCTGCTTGGTACGCTTAGAGTTACTGCTGAAATAGTCTCTCTGTTACGCTTACCGTTACTGCTTGAATAATCTACCTGGTACGCTTACCGTTACTTCTTGAATTATCTACCTGTTACGCATACCGTTACTTGGTAATAGCAACTCGATCAGCTGCTGTAGGCCTAAGCACTGATGACGTCACTTTATAAATACTTGTACATAAAGGTTAAGATTTGGTTATCGAATAAATTATTTTTATTTTTGTGCAGCCCATTTTATTTTTACCAAGTCATTTTACTTTTTATCATGATATTTAATTTTTTACCAACCCATTTCATTTTTTGACCATTTCATTTTTTTACTAACCCATTTAATGTTTTACCATCCCATATGATTTTTTACCATCCCATTTCATGTTTACCATTCTATTTGATTTTTTCCAACCTACTCTATTTTTGTGTAATAAAAAATTAACTGATGTAGCCCCATTTCCCAAATCTACAAACTATAAATAAAAATAAATTTTATCCTTTTTGTACAAAATCTCCAACAGGAAACTTGGTTTTCGGCATTGATTTTCTTTAAAAAATGCATTTGTTTTGCCGTACATGTTTGTACTTCTGTAAAACTTGATTTTTTATGTCATGTTATTTCAATAAACACTGTATTTTATTTTTTGAGTCTACAGTTTTATTTAAACCCATATCAAAATTCATTGGGGTTTCATTTATATTACCTAGATTACTTAAGAGATAGTCGTGTGCCTTGCATTGTTGCATTGCATACCGATGGAAGTTAATTTTTACTCTCGAGATCTGTCGGTAATTTTCAGGCAATTCTAGTCCCTCCAGCTATGGATCAAATAACAGAACGGATTGGGTTCTATAACCTTAAACAAATGAGGGACAAGTAATGAGGAAGGAGGGCTTAAAGAATTTGATACTCACAGGTCGGGTAAATGGAAGGAGAGACAGGAGAAAGCAGCCCTAGATATATTTTATAGGCCTGAGCATATAGATGGCAGAGCGATGCTTAGAAGAGATACCAACAGAAAAAAATATTGAGAGCGACAAGAGACAGAGCCACCAAATTGGAAAGTCCATGATCGCCTACGTCCTGAAGAGACACGCACTTGAAGAAGAAGTTGGCAACCAGTCTACCGCAGTACGCAGTGACAATCTCCTGTCAGATTATTTCTTTTCATGAACCTAGTACATCAAGATGCAGTGACCTTAAATCATTTGCTGAAATCTGGGTTACATTTAGCCTACTTAAGTACAAAGATACGTTATATTATTTCTTGTCATTGAATAACCATTTTGACGATGTTCACGCGCCGTGTCTGCTTTTATGTAGCGGCTAATGTGTGGTGACTTGTCCTTAATGCACATTTAGTCCTTGGAATGCTGTTTAATACGTCTTCTTTTCTTTTCCAATCTCAAATCATCTTTTCTGTTACGCCATAATGTCTTTCAGCAGCGCAGTTATTATGTTCCCTGGCAAAGTTTACTGCTTTCAATTTGAAAGAAGCTTCATTTTTTTTTACTGGTAGTTGATTGGGTCTTGCGATAAATGGATTCTATTAATGTTACCCTGGATTATACTAAAAACAAAGCGAGAGCTCGTACCTCCCTACCTGTCAAGAAGAATTGGATATTATATTAAACTATGATTACCAGTCTATTCCTTGAAATATTACTATCAGCATCTTTTTCATTAACGCAGTCTGACAAAGCGCTTTGAACACACCCAAGGATAACATCTGTTTTGCTTAGAGTGTGTGACAATGGTTTTGAATATCTATCATGACGAATATGCTTTTTATCTTTATTGTGCAATCATAGCACATCTTTTATAAGGCAAGAGTACTTTTATTAACTTACACTTTTATTACAATAATATGAAAATATATGTCGATATTTACAAAGGCAGAGGTTGACCTACTGTTCCAAATCTAACAACTTACGATAAAGTGCAGGATTTAAGGTTCATATTTTATACAAACATATAAACACAACCCTCTATCTGGAGGGATTTTTTAAACTTAAAATACGTATACGGCATTTAAGAAAATCTGTTTCTAGTGTTTCAAAAAGTATCAAATATTTTCATATAAAATCCTAGTCGGCATAGACGCTTGTTTTTTTTTTGTTTTTGTTTTTTGCAAGAACCTATCCTGAGACAGTATATCAGTTAGTTGAGTGCCATACATGATACACGCTTGGGCGATCATGTTTCGACAGAGACATGACTGACTGGGCAGAAGATTATCCCGCAGAAGGTTGCCATTGCTTTCTGTGGTAGACTGGTTGCCAACCAAGGCTATAGAACCCAATCTGTCCTGCTATTTAACCCATAACTGGAAGGAAGAGACGGATTAATACCTTTCCCAAGGGTATTTGCGCGTAAGTGACATTTGTATTAAAAAGTGTTTAATACAATTATATTGTAGAACTTTTGAATTTCTCTTCTTGTGCCAAGAAGAGATATTAGAAATTATGACATACTCAAATAAAGTCAGTCAGTTAAGTGCCATACGTGATACACGCTTGGGCGATCATGTCTCGAAATAGACATGACTGACTGGATAGAAGATTATCCCGCAGTAAGTTGCCATTGATTTCTGCAGTAGACTGGTTGCCAGCCAAGGCTATAGAACCCAATCTGTCCTGTTATTTAACCCATAACTGGAAGGAAGAGACGGATTAATACCTTTCCCAAGGGTATTTGTGCGTAAGTGAATACAATGGATTCAGCTGGAATTCGAACTCGGCTCCCCGGTTTCTCGTTCCGAGCCGATATCTACTGTACCACAACGCACATCCGAGACAGTTTGATGAAATCCATTTTACAGTCTATAGTTTGATGAAATCCACTTCTCTTCTTCAGGATGGTTTTAAATTCAGACTATTCTTCTGATAAACAATAAATGGTTGTGGCCTAGATTACACGGGAGACCAGACAAAAAGCCCGTCAAAACAGATGGCATGAAAATATTTGGAGAAAAGTAAAGGGAAGCCATGTCACGTCGGTGTTCACAGGAAGAAAAACATAAAAGCAAATAACGCTAAGAGCAAGTTAAATTCTAAATAAAATCATACAATTTTTTAATGTATTTTTGTGTAGCGGTGTGTGTTTATTTTAGTCAACGTGTTGCACGTGATAAAAGAAGAAAGTCATTTCGTTTTATATCAAGCAAGTAGAGAAGATATGCGTCCTGACCCTCCGACGGTTCGTAGCGAAGATCCATTTTCAGACAGGAAATATTTCTGTTGCATGCTGGGAGAACTTTTATTATTTTGCGTTCAGTTATTTTATTTGACAGTTTTAATAAGATTTGTTCTATTATTTTTTATATAGAGAGTTTCCACAAAGTCCGTGTGCACTTTAAGAAATTATAACGCTATTTGTATTTGTGATAGAAAAACTTTAAGAAAACTGAGTGCATGGTCATCAGCAAAAGATACAACCCAAAATGCCAAATACAGGTGGGGGATAACAGAATCAAACAAGTACAAGAATTTAAGTACCTAGGAAGTGTTCCAACAGGAGAGGGAAAATGCGACACGGAGATCCGAAGGCGAATTGGCATGGCAAAGGACGCGTTCCAGAAGATGAGCAAATACTAACACACAGGAAAATCTCAATAGAAACGAAGAAAAAAATGCTAGACTGCTACGTGATGTCAGTTCTTCAATACGGCAGTGAATGCTGGACAATATCATCGAAAATGAGGACAAAACTGGAAGCGGCCGAAATGTGGTTCTACAGAAGGATGCTACGGATATCGTGGACTGAGCATACAAGCAACGACGAGGTGTTAGAAAGAATGGCAACAAAAAGGAAATTGATGCTGAGCATCAGGAAGAGACAACTGAAGTTCCTGGGACACGCAATGAGGAAGGAGAGCCTGAAGAACCTGATACTGACTGGTCAAATAGAAGGAAGGAGAGACAGAGGAAGACAGCGGATAACATATTTGCAGGGCCTGATCAGGTGGATGACGGAACGGGGGTTGCCAGGAGCAACAGGAGCAAACATACTAAGAGCCACAAGGGATAGGGAGACGTGGAGAGCCATGATCGCCTACGTCCTGAAGGGACAGGGCACATAGAAGAAGAAGAAGAAGAAGAAGAAGAAGAAGAAGAAGAAGATAGAAATAATCTGTAAAAAATGTTATAAAGTTTAATGTACCTAGCTTTAAGTATATGTATTGAATAATTCTTTACCACAAAATTTGCAACAATTTTTAGATAAGTAAAAAAATATGAACTGCAAAATCGTATTCCCCTTTTGTATTGCTAATGATGGCGGACATGTGGAAACTTTTATAGTATTACCCTTTTGTATTGCTAATGATGAAGGACATGTGGAAACTTTTATAGTATTACCCTTTTGTATTGCTAATGATGGAGGATATGTGGAAACTTTTATAGTATTACCCTTTGTATTGCTAATGATGGCGGACATGTGGAAACTTTTATAGTATTACCCTTTTGTATTGCTAATGATGGAGGATATGTGGAAACTTTTATAGTATTACCCTTTGTATTGCTAATGATGGAGGATATGTGGAAACTTTTATAGTATTACCCTTTTGTATTGCTAATGATGGAGGACATGTGGAAACGTTTATAGTATTACACTTTTGTATTGCTAATGATGGCGGACATGTGGAAACTTTTATAGTATTACCATTTTGTATTGCTAATGATGGAGGACATGTGGAAACTTTTATAGTATTACCCTTTTGTATTGCTAATGATGGAGGACATGTGGAAACTTTTATAATATTACCCTTTTGTATTGCTAATGATGGAGGACATGTGGAAACTTTTATAATATTACCCTTTTATATTGCTAATGATGGCGGACATGTGGAAACTTTTATAGTATTACCCTTTTGTATTGCTAATGATGGAGGACATGTGTGAACTTAAATAAAATTTCAACAAAACCTTAAAAAAATATAGATTTACTTTTTTCTAATCCTTTTTACAAATTATTTCTATCTCAAATAAAAATAAAGTTAAAAATGTTTTAAAGTGCACACGAACTCTATGGACACCCTGTATTATTATTATTATTATTATTATGTCATTTTTCATCATATTTCGATTTCTGCTTTGGTCTCACTACCAACCAAGTCTGCGGGGAGACCTAAGGCAGGTCGTGGCGTGTTGTTATGGCTCCATTTCATGTTTTTCTATCTTCCCTATCATCCCTAGCATTACATAGATAAAGTTTTCCTTAGTGTGTGGGCTGTACTTAATAAGACAATTTTTTGTATATCTCTTAAGCTGGGGTTTCCAGGGATTCTTTCAATGTGTTGTTTTGTTCCATTTTTTATCATTCCAAGTGCACCTACTATCACTGGCACAACTCTTGTTTTCAATTTCCACATTTTTTTCTATTTCAATTTCCAGGTCTTTATATTTTGACAGTTTTTCAAATTCCTTGATTGCTATGTTACAATCCGCTGGACAAACCATATCAATTAATAGACAAGTTTTCTCCTTCTGGTTTTTAACAATAATGTCTGGCCTGTTTGCTTCAATTTTTCTGTCTGTGTAGATGGTGTAATCCCATAGAATAGTTACATCTTCTATTTCTGTAACCGGTGCTGGGTGATGTTCATACCATTGTTTGCTTACAGCTTTTCCATAATGTTTGCACATTGCCCAATGTAAATATTGCCCAACTCTATCGTGACGATTTTTATATTCATTTGGGGCAAGCACAGAACAGCCTGAGATTAGGTGGTTTATTGTTTCTTGGTGTTTATCACAAAACCTGCATTTTGGATCCATATTATTATGCATAATATTTGCCTGAAATTATTATTATTATTATTATTATTATTATTATTATTATTGTTATTATTATTATTATTATTTTATATTTTATTTATTAATTTTAATTCCTCTACAAAGTCGAGATGCCTGGTCAAGATCGATTCTATTACAGAACCTTTTTTTGATTTACTACGTCAATATATAATTTTGATGAGAAAATACGTGTACTTGTAAAATCAAAATCGGCACAATTTTATTCGGCGCCAATGTTTTACTTTGGTGAGAACGTATGTGTACTTGTGCTTGTAAAATCTTAGTACACTCTTTGGCTGTACATTTCTCTATACGTGTATCACCGAAGAGAAGAGACCAAAGAAGGGAGGAAGTAAACAAAATTTCATAATATAATGGACAAGAGTTCTGTGCGTTCATTACCTTGCGCGCGCTTTACCGGAAAGTCTTATCGAACGTTGGCCTGGTGTTGCCTATAAGTCTTTATGTGCAGTTGTCTTTGTGCAGAGAATAGGCTTTTGTGGTCGCATTTAATCCTGCTTTTGTGTACAGCAATATGGCTAACATAAGTGTCATTTACGTATGTGTGCTGTACAACTGTGAACCACTAGCCCGCTTCTTCTCTTTTAAACTTTATGGTTAGACTGTGAGGAAAGTCGAAACAAGTACTAGAGACAAACTTTTATTACCACGTGAACATTCAACTTGCCTCTTTCTTTCTCCTTATCTCTTTTTGCCATTCTCAATCAAACTGTAGCAGTTCTTACTTATTTTCCCAATAAACCTTTCTTTCTTTCTTTCTTTCTTTCTCCCATCTCTCCTTTAACTCATTCCCTGTCTACCCCATTGATATTTTTTTATTTTTCCCCTTCTTTCTATTTTCTCTTTCCCCACTTACTTTCCTGCAACACGCTTAATTTTTTATTTCTTAACATAGATGTAATCTAAATGTCATTTTCAACGATTGAGTTTTGAGTCCTTATCGCCGTCTCTTTTTTCTTTTCTCCTTCTCCCTACTGTCCGTATCATTGTCTAGACGACAACCTTCTAACATAATCTATTCGCTTTTTCCTTTTTCCTATCATTCTTTCTAGTTTTATCTTATTTCATTCTTCTTTCATGTAAACTTCCGGATATGATCTTCTTTTTAAGTAAACTTCCGGTAAATTAATTTTGTACTGCTTTTGCATAACAAATGAATTTTGCGCTGAAGAAGTGAGACTTTCCCTCGCTGAAATGGCTATATGGCATAAGATATATATATATATATATATATATATATATATATATATATATATATATATATATATATATATATATATATATGGGATGTGCATTGTGGTACAGTAAATATCGGCTTGGAACGCGATATCAGAGAGCCGAGTTCGAATTCGAGTTAAATTCGTTTAATTCGTTACGCGCAGATACCATTGGGAAAGATTGGGTTCTATGTCCTTAGTTGTCAAACAGTCTACCACATAAAGTAATGCCAACCTACTGCGGGAGAAACCTATACTTGCGAGAAAAGAAAAAAAATAATATATATCATTGCCGGTTACTCGATTTCAGAGCACAATGATAGGGAGGTTAGCGAGTTCCCGCTGCATATGCTCAGCCACAGTTATTAGGAGAACGCAAAATCTGGTATGATAATCAGTTTGAACAACGTCGGTATGCTAAACCACTCGGTCACGATGGCTTGTGAATTCGTGCTAGCATAACCATCGACGACTTCTCTCATATATCAACAATATATTGTATATTTGGTAAGTAATCTCTCTTTTATGCAGGTTTCATTAAAACGTCAGACAAAGTATTATGGTTAAGGCATTTGTGTAATTTTTCATGTGATCTTGTGGCTATAAAGAAAATATTACAGGCTAACTAAATACTCTCGGTCCGTGCTTTTCTAACTTTATATGAGTAAAAGCATTATAACGGTATCCTCCCGAAACTTCGAAGTCGACATGAACCTGCTTATTTAAAGTGACAAATTCTTTGCATTAAAACCATATATATATAATTAGTAAAAATAAAAAAACTAAGCTTAAAATACGCTAAAAAATTAAAATATGAAATAAACTGAAGGCTCAATGGTAAAACTGCCAAAATATGGATATAATAATACCAGTTCTTATAATATTAGTCATAATATATCATATTATATGTATATATATGTATATATATCTGTTCATATTATTATTATATAATAATACCATTTTTTTTCACCATTTTATGCAATGGCAGTCATCAGGCGTAAATGAAACTCTGAGTAACAGAATTAGTATATATATATATATATATATATATATATATATATAATTTTTAGAGTTTTAATAAATAAATAGATATTAAAGAATGTTATTTAAAAACTTAGAAAATTAAAATGCATTCTCAATCGAAATATAATTAGTATAATTACATTCAAAAACAAAAGTTAGATAAAAAATAAAATGTTTTCTTTGTTTCTTTTCTTTTTTCTATTTTGTTTTAGAAAATGTTGAACTACAGAGAAAACTAAAGGAAAAAAAAAGGATTCTAACAATAATGGATACATCAACGGAAATAGAGTCTAGACAAGGGTTTTGATCGACTGACAATTTTCTCGTTAAGACTGAATGGAGAAATTATGTATTTCCCAAAAATATTTTTTTTCCAAATAAAAGACAATCTCTATTTTGGTTAGTTAAATTGAACACATACATTTTTCTGTCTTCCCACATCCATAAATAACAAACTTATTATTTCTTATATTCAAATGAAAATCATTTTCACAACTATGATCAAACAATGTCTGATGATGAGGTTAAAATTTCGAAAGATAGAAATTTCTGTGTCGCAATGTAAACTATATCAATTTTTAATAAAAAACATATTTAATCATATATATATATAATCTTAACTATAGTAATAACAATACCAATAGTAACAGAATTAACTCTGCTGAAACTAGTATTAATTAAGCTATAATTTAAATCGTCTTGTACAACCCACCGAGGACAAACTCGGAGGGAAAAGAAGGGGAAGTAAAAAAAGAAACAAACGAAGTACATGAACAAAAAGTCAAACACTCGTAAGAAAGAAAAAGAAACCCCAAAACGAAAACCTTAACACTAAAGCGCTCAATACGAAAGTAGAGCAAACAAAGACAGGCGAAACCGTGGTAGATTTTCTGTCTGTCTCTCTCTCTCTATATATATATTAATCATATCACCCCGAGCAAGGCGGTAACGCCACTCACCTGCAAGGGGCTACAAAAGAGTAAAATGATTAGATAGAAGAGAGTGAAGAGAAGGACGAACCAGTTAGAAAGGTGCAAGAGAAGGAAGGAGGGAATACAGATGTGATGACAGTTGCAGAGGTGGAGAGAAATGAATAGATATACAAGGTGATGAAGAAAGAACTAGGGTCAAGTGGTTAAGAGATGAGTATTGAAATTTAAATTCCTGGAGGTTGTAGACCCCAGGAAAGCAAGAATAAGGAAGTCTGGTTGCACGAATAAACACCTGTTGCGGAGGCACCGGTGACTTTCGTTGGAGCAGAAAGTATTTATAAAACAAACAAAGGGAAGCCACATCCCGTTGGTGGGAAAGTGGCTGGAGTCGAGCCGTCAAGTCGGTACCTATCATATCACTGATTCTCCTTTGGATCCTGTCAAGAACACTGAGATGAACAGCAGGGTCACCTGACCATATATGGCAGCAGTACTCCATGCACGGACGAATGGTTGATTTTTATATATACAGGATGGATTCAGGCGGGAAAAACATCCTGGCCTGACACAGTGACCTTGACCTTCCTAGCAGTGGATTTAGCTAAATGAACTCAGCTCTCAGATTTCACATTTCGTGCCGATATCCATTACCACACAACAAACATTCTTACAATATTCAGTCAATAAAGTGCCATACGTGATACACGCTTGGGCGATCATGTCTCGAAAGAGACATGACTGATTGAGCGGAAGATTATCCCTCAGTAGGTTGCCATTACTTTCTGCGGTAGACTGGTAGCCAGCAAGGCTATAGAATCAAATCTGTTCTGTTTTTTAATCCATAACTGGAGGGAAAGGATGGATTAATACCTTTCCCAAGGATATTTGCGCGTCACTGAATGAAAGGAATTCAACTAGAATTCGAATTCGGCTTCCCAATTTCTAGTTCCGAGCCGATATCTACTACATTACAACGCATATCCAAGCAATACTTATAATACTACAACACCAAAAACATGTAAAGGACACAGAATGTGTCCATTGTGACACGGTCCTACCAACACGAACACGTGGTCTATTAAAGCCGAAAGTGCTCAGAAGATTTCTACCCGTAGAGGTCTACAGTTGATGTTTGGGATATCATACATGGAAATCGCTGGGAGAATCCAACAGATATGGGGAGAGAAAGTGAAGGCAACAGGGAGAAAGGAAGAGAGAGAGAGAGAGAGAGAGAGAGAGAGAGAGAGAGAGAGATGGCGGGAGGAAGAGGGTGAGGGGTGAGGGCGAGAGAGAATGATATGGTTATATAAGGAGAAAGGAAGAGAGAGAGAGAGAGATGGCGGGAGGGAGAGGGTGAGGGGTGAGGGCGAGAGAGAATGATATGGTTATATAAGGAGAAAGGAAGAGAGAGAGAGAGAGAGATGGCGGGAGGGTGAGGGGTGAGGGGTGAGGGCGAGAGAGAATGATATGGTTATATAAGGAGAAAGGAAGAGAGAGAGAGAGAGAGAGAGAGAGATGGCGGGAGGGAGAGGGTGAGGGGTGAGGGGTGAGGGCGAGAGATAATGATATGGTTATATAAGGAAATAAGGAGTTACTAAAAGTTCTCATCTCAACTAAGACGTACTTTTAAAAATAAATAAATGAGATATTTTATTATTTTTCTGTAGTAGGCCAGGCCAAGAACTATTGTATATTATGTAGAGAATGGATGATATAGATAGATAGATAGATAGATAGATAGATAGATAGATAGATACAAAAACTGAAATAGATAAATAGATAGATGAAAAAACTAGAATATATAGGTAGATAAAAAAAAGACTAGAACAGATATATATACATATATACATATCCATATCTATCTATATATATATATATATAGAGAGAGAGAGAGAGAGATAGATAGATAGATAGATAGATAGATATTAAAAATGAGATAGATAATGACTATATCAAATAGAAAGATAAATGATAAAAGGATTAGAATAGATAGATAGAGAGAGAAAGAAAGAGAGAGAGATGGAAGAAGAGGAAGAGGGGGTGAGGTCAAGAATTATATTGCTATTTAAGGAAATAAAAGTTACTGAAAAGTTCTCATCTCGACTAAGACGTATTTTAAAAATTAATAAATGGGATCTTTTACCATTTTTCTGAAGTAGGCCAGGCTAAAAACCATCATATATTATGTCGAGAATGGATGAGATAGATAGATAGATAGATAGATAGATAGATAGATAGATAGATAGATAGATAAAAAATCCTGAGACAGATAAATAGAATGATAGATGAAAAAAAAACAAACTAGAATAGATAAAGAAACGATTAGAACAGATAGATAGATAGATAGATAGATAGATAGATAGATAGATATGAACAGACTGAGATAGATAGATAGATAGATAGATAGATAGATAGATAGATAGATAGATATGAACAGACTGAGATAGATAGATAGATAGATTATGACTAGACTGAGATAGAAAGATAAATGATGAAAAGACTAGAATAGATAGATAGATAGATAGATAGATAGATAGATAGATAGATAGATAGATAGATAGATAGATAGAGCAAGAGAGAAAGAGTATATGACTAGACTACATGTATTTGTTCGAATAGATGTGGGAAAAGAATGTGATGCTAATTTTGAAAGAAAACTGTTTAGAATAAAATGATACAATCTTTTTTTAACTTCTTTCACATATCCCCTTCTGTCTTTTCTCTCACTCTATATGTCTGATTCACACATATATCTATAGACTAGAGCTCTCTACCTTCTTCTTCTTCTTCTTCTTCTTCTTCTTCTTCTTCTTCTCATCTTTATCACATCTTTTCAATTGCTGATTGGTGTCATCGCATAACACAGACCGTAATCGATCGAATTGTGCACTCGGACTGGCCGTAAACCACATGAATCTCAGGGTGAATGCATCTCGATGCAGGTCTGCAATTTTCTTTTCTTTTATTCTTGTTCACTTTATTCTTACAATTCTCATTTTCAGTTCACATTCATACTAAAACCGTAATTCCATCATTCCATCATTCCATCAACCCATATCCAAGGAAACCATATTTTAAAAATAAACGAAAAAAATAAAAAGCAAAAAAAACAAAAAAGAAAAAACTTCTGTCCGCTCGTCTCAAAAGGCATTTCAATCCACTTTTTTTTCATTTATTGATGTAAAAGAAAAATAAAGAAACCAAGATATACCAGACAATGTGATTATTGAATGAAGTCGTGAAAAACAATGAATCCATTTTTTTAAAAAAATGGTTGGACGAATTAGAAGAATGTTTTAATTAGTAGGATGACCTAAATAATTGCTTTAATTATTTTTCACGTCTTTCTTTCTCTCTCTCTCTAATGTTTAATCAGAATATTTTCTTTCTTTCACCGATTATTAATTATTAAATTATATTTTTTTATGCTTAAGCCCGTTCAAACTTGGGGCGTTGGTGGTGGATTACGCTTCGTATCCTCAGCACCTTCCTTACTATTTATGCTACTATTGTCTTGGAAGTTTTAATCTTTCCTTGAATCTCCACCTTCTCTAGCCTCATCTCTATTTGTCTTTTTTTGCGTGCTTACAATTGTGCCTGCTATTGTGTGAGCAATTATGAGAGAAATAAAAGCCTTGCCAGGATTCGACATTGACGGTCAGAATCTGAACAATATCGGATAAGCGGATGACACAGTGCTGATAGCAGATACGGAAAGAAAAATGCAGGACCTTCTACAGAAGTTAGTAAAAGAAAGTGAAAAGAAAGGAGTGATCGTTAACCTCAAGTAAAGTGAATGTATTGTCATCAGCAAAAAGTGGAGATCAATAAGCCAACTACAAGTCAGAGAAACTACAATAAAACAAGTAAAAAAACTTAAATACCTGGGAAGTATTTTGACAAAGGATGGAAAATACGACATGGAGATTCAAAGACGCATTGTCATGGCCAAAGACGCATTTCAGAAGCTAAACAGATTACTGAACGGCAGGAAAATCTCATTAGAAACAAAAAAGAAGAGTGCTGGATTGCTATGTGATATCTGTCTTTCTCTATGGAAGTAAATGCTGGACGATGTCATCAAATATGAAGGAGAGGCTTGAGGCAGCAGAAATGTGGTTTTACAGAATATGCTGAGGATACCATGGGCTGAGCACGTGTGAAATGATGAGATGTTGGAAAGGATGCAAACGAGAAGAAAACTGATACTAAATATCAGAAAGAGACAAATGAAGTTCCTGAGACACGTAATGAGGAAGGAGGGCCTGGAGAACTTAATACTCACAGGTCGCATAAATGGAAGGAGTGACAGGGGAAAGCAGCGCGATACGTACTTGTTAGGTCTGAACAAATGGTTTACAGAGCGGGGCTCAGAAAAAAAAAGAGAAAAATTATTGAGTGTGACAAGAGACAGAGCCAAGAGGAAATCCACGATCACCTACGTCCTGAAGGAACACGGCACATGAAGAAGAAGAAGAAGAGTGCTGTCCTAATGTTCATTTTACACAATTTTCTCAGTTCCAGCTTTATATATTATCAATTAGCATAAACTCGTGTTTTCTTAATTGTCATAGTGAATGCCCCCAACGATATAGGTTAGTTGTTATAAAAAGCTTAATTCAACGCACACAAATAATATCTTCTTCCAAATCCATATTTTATAAAGAATTGCACAACATTAAGCAAAACCTTGTCAATAATGGATTTCCTAACTCTGTCATTGACCAACAAATTAGAATGATTCTAAACAAACTTAACAATAGCTCTAACAATATTGATAATATTTATAATAGTGTACGTCAAAATAAACATAACAGTATTAACTTATACTATTGCAACCAAATACATAATAATTACAAATAAGATGAAAAAACTCTGAAAAACATAATACGTAGAAATGTTAAACCAATAAATAATAATAATAATCAAATTAAGCTCATCATATATTATAAAAAGATTAAAACAATTGACCTCATAGTGTCTAATAACGCTAAAACTACACAACTAAATCCTCTACAGAATACCAATGTAGTGTATTAATTTACATGCCCGTTCAGAGATTGTATCTCTGGTACTAATAATAAACCCACTACATACATTGGTTTTACTACAACCATTCTCTCTCGTAGACTTACCTGTCACCTTTCTGATCAGTGTACAATTAAACAACATTTCTTAGAAAAACGTAGCCATGTAAAAAATATCAGACAGATTTTAGTCAACAATACAATAATACTCTCTCATACATACAGTAAAAACAGCCTGCAGATATTGGAGGCCGTCTACATTAAATCAAAACAACCTACACTTAATAAAATCACGTTTAAATCTGGTCATAACACATTACATTGCATTTAAATATATGGTTTCTGTTAGCATTTTGAGCTTACACGCGGTGTGACGTCATAGAACCGCATTACAATTTTACGAACTGCCTTTTCTATTTGGTAACTGTTATCGTCGCTTAGCAAAGTTTTATGTCAACACAAGATAAAATCGTCTTTGATGGTGGTTATTTTTATGTTAACGTCCCTGCAACCTCTTTGAAGTTGGCTCATGTGAGCCGAAAGCTTTGAAACAACTTAATAAAAAATTATTCAAATGTTAGAGAATTTTTGTCTTTATTTTCACTTGAAATTAAAGCCAAAATACGATGTTTGGAATGGCTCATGAATAACATAATAGACATTCATTGTCTCTTATATCTAACAGTATATATTTAGAAAAAAAATATATATAAATATATGGTTAAATAAAATAAAGACAAGAGGAAAAATGTATTTTAAATCGCCTACGCGTTTCGTCCTGTGATGGACAAAAAGACGAAATGAACTTTTTTTCTAAATTACGTATCTATAAACAAACAGTGTTGGCAACCACAAAGACGCTCACAAATCATTTCGAAAGATTAACAGAATATTTTAGTTGTTAGAATTCCTTCATGTGTAATGCAAAGTCACGAGATATTAAAATGAAGGGAATTCAACCGTTTTCTTTGAAACTTTTTATTATGTATGTTAGTCTGTTTTAGAATTCCTTCATGTGTAGTGGAAAGTCACGAGATGTTAAAATGAAGTGATTTCAACCGTTTTCTTTGAACTTTTTATTATGTATGTCAGTCTGTTTTAGTATAATTTCCATAAGCTATAATTTTATAATTTTATAAGCTATAATTTATATAATTTTAGAATAATTTCCATAAACTAAAATATTTTTTTTTTTGCCTAGATAAAGTCCATCACAAGACGAAACGCGTAGGCGATTTAAAATACGGTTTTCCTCTTGTCTTTATTTTATTTGACCATCCTGTCCTTAATCTCAGATCATAACTGAGTATATTTTTACACACACACACACACACACACACACACACACACACACACACACACACACACATATATATATATATATATATATATATATATATATATATATATATGTCACTCTGTGATCTGCTGTATTTGTTGACATTTCATGCCAGTCAGATCTGGTGCTTATCACTTGGGATAAACTGACACAAATCTCCTTAATAGTCCAGGAGTTACCGTATTAGTCTTGGTGTTTTTATGTCGGTGGGATATTTTCTTAAATACGGATGTGCAATTGTGGTGCAGTGGATATAGTCACGGAACAAAAAATCAGAGAGCCGAGTTAAATTCGTTGCGTTCACTTAAGCGCAAATACCATTAGGAAAGGTATTAATCAATCTCTTCACCCTCCAGCTATAGGTTAAATAGCATGGGTTAAATAGCAGAACATAGATGGATTCTATATCCTTGGTTGGTCTACCGCAGAAAGTACTGCGGGGGAAAAAACTGCGAAGTAGGCAACGAGAAATCTCTCCACTGCCTTTCGCAATTAGACATGGCCTAGACAGATAATAAAGAAAAAGAAATCTGTGGAAAACCACTATGGCCTACATCCTGGAAGAAAATGATTTTGAAAAAAATGAAATGTCTATATTGACTTAATTTAGAAATTTTGTAAAATCTTTTCAACTGAAGTCGCATTGGATTACCGAACATGAGAGATTATGTGAAAAGCAAGACAATAAAGCCACTAAGACGCAAAGAGTTACCGGGTGTGTGAGAATATGAGAAAACGAAAACATTATTAAGGACAATAAAAGAACAGGAATTAAGACGATACAAGATAACATTGCATTTAAATTTTTGATGATCAAAGTTGACTAGGAAGCAAGAAGTTCCACAAGCGAGAAGTACGAGAGAAGAAAATATTAAGATAGAATTTGCAGTTATGTCTTGCCATTTAAGCTCTTAGATTATGTGACTTTGTCGCCAATCTAGTCTGTCAATTAATTACATGCTTTGGCTATCATGTCTCAAAACATGGTTAGGCAGATGAATTTCCCTCAGTAGGTTGCCATTTATTTCTACGGTAGACTAGTTCTCAAATAAGGCTATAGAAACCAATTTTGTCCTGCTATTTAACCCATAGCTGGTGCAAAAAGAGATCCCAAGGATATTTGCGCGCAATTGAATGCATTGCTTATTAAGGGCGAGTGAAATCACAAAGGTTGTTCACAGGTCAGATAGAGAGAAAGAAAGACAGGAAAAAGCAGTGGATAACATATTTGAAGGGCCTGAGCAGGTGGATGGCAGAGCAAGGTTTGTGTGAGGTAACAGGAGAAGGCGTGCTAAGAGCTACCAGGGATAGGGAGACGTGGAAGGTCACGAACGCCTACGCCCTGAAGAGACATGGCGCATAGCAGAAGAAAAATGTTCATCATAAATTTTTTAGAATTACTTAATACCGTCAGCATTATCATAAATATATTTCATCCGAACAGCACAATAGTTAGAGAGTTGTGCTAGAAATATGAAATTCTTATTTTTATAGTTGTCTCGAAAGAGACATGACTGATTGGGCAGAAGATTTTCCTGGTTCCTTTACTTTCTGCTGTAGACTGGTTGCCAGCAAAGGCTATAGAGCCCAATCTGTCCTGCTATTTAATCTATAACTGGAAGGAGAAGCGTGGGTGTTTGCGTGTAAGTGAATGTAACGAATTCAACTGGAATTCGAACTCGGCACTTCAATTTCTCGTTCCGAGCCGATATCCACTGCACCGCAATGCATATCGTAATTCCATATGGATGACGAAAAAAAAAATTGGATCCAGTTAGAAAAACGTCAACGTCGATTCAAATGGACTTCGAGTGATAGTTTTTCTAATTATCCAGTTTTGATTTTCAAATCTTCATCATTACATAATCCTTCAAGGCAAAAAATAAACCCCAATTCTCTTGATAGTCCGAAACTATTTCCTTTTATGGTCCCTGTGGAATATACTTAACTGAAAGGTAATTATGTGGTATAGTAGTAATCGCTAAGATGAAGTTGGTATTGCCTTAGCGGAAACTCTCAGTCTTTGACTGATCTTTCTAGGTGTTATTATTATTATTATTATTATTATTATTATTATTATTATTATTAATATTATCATTAATATTTTTATTTTTATTATTAATATTATTATTAATATTAATATTATTATTATTAATATTAATATTATTATTATTATTAATAATAATATTAATATTCTTCTTCTTCTTATTATTATTATTAATATTATTATTATTATTATTATTATTATGAATATAATTATTATTATGAATATTATTATTATTAGTAGTAGTAGTATTATATGTTTTGGCTTTCTGTAGGTTTTTATATACATTGGTTTTCATTATTAATTATTAATATTATTATTATTATTATTATTAGTCGTAGTAGTAGTAATAAGATTATATGTTTTGTCTTTCTATAGGTTTTTCATATACATTGGTTACATTATCTTGTAAAATCCCGAGACACCCAAAAGTGTCTTAAAAATGTTAAGTACCACTCATGCGTTAAGTAGTGAGCAGCTTTTTGGATGACTCCAAGTTGGTATGGTATCACCACCTGTTCAAAGAAGACACACGATTTTAATTGGATTGATCCGTGTGTGTTAATCTCACCACTAGAAACACCTTGACACATCATTGACGCATTCCAAACTAGCTCAAATTTCAAATCAGAGTAGCTTGTACTTTTCTTAATTATCGTGTTTGCTACAATTGTGTCATTTATTGTGGTAAAATCAATAATATGACAAATTTAGGTACCTTTATCTATCTCAGTTTTTCCCACACAGGGTGGCGCGCTTCATATGTGCGACGCAAGATGATAGCAGGTGAGGCAGAATGATGGAAAAACAATCAAAGATTTAGAAATAAGCAAAAAAAAAAACAAAAAAAACAAAAAACAACTCATATCTCATAAATAAATATGATTTCAAAATTTACATATTATTATAAATTACTTGTAATTGCATGCATGAGACCCAATATAAATAGTTCTAAATAATCCAACAGCTCCAACAACTTCTTTTTTCGCACTTCCCGCCTGTGGAATTCCCTTCCACATACTTGCTTCCCCGACAGCTACAATCTCCAGGAGGTTAAATGTAAGGTCAATAGACACCCCCTAACACACTAACTCGCATCCATTCTCTCAAACACTCTTCCCATCTACATCCTTACCCGTATATCACCCTCTTTCTGACATTTTCTATATTTAACCACTCTTTCTCATCACCTCCCCCTATGTAACCCCCTGCGCAATAGTGGCAGTGGAATGCCTTGCTTGGGGTGAAATGATTAAAAAAATAATGATAAACCGATTTTATCATTGTGTTATTCTCCATTATATCAAGTATTAAGAATATAGTAACTAGAGTCTGCAAATTATAGGAGAGAGTTATCAATCCCAGTATAAATAGTTCTAAATAATTATAGAACGATTTTATCATTGTGATATTTTCCATTATATCAAGTATTAAAAATATCGTAACTAGGGTCTGCAAATTAGAGGAGAGAGTTAACAATCTCAGTATAAATAATTCTAAATAATTATAGAACGAATTTATCATTGTAATATTTTCCATTATATTAAGTATTAAGAATATAGTAACTAGGGTCTGCAAATTAGAGGAGAGAGTTATCAGTAATAATGTTCTGACTTCAAATTCGCAGTTATCTTCTTTTTCTGATCTCTCTGTTTATTGTAATTGTATTTTGTATCAGATAAAATTTAGCGAGAAGCGAACAAGATTTAATTAAAGAAATTCAGCCCAGAGAAAAATGTTTGGAAATCACTGCAACTAGCATAATAATATAATAATATCCGGACGGCAATTATGCATCGTCTTCTTTTTCTATATGCCCTGTCCATTCAGGGCGTAGGCGATCATGGCTTTCCACGTCTCTCTATGCATAGTGGCTATTAGCACGCCTTCTCCTATTACACCATGCAACCCTTGTTCCATCATCCACCTGATTAGGTCCTTCAAATATGTTATCCGTTGCTTTCCCCTGTCTCTTTTCCCCTCTATCTGGCCTGTTAGTATCAGGTTCTCCAAGCCTGCCTTCCTCATTGCATGTTCCAGGAACTTCAGCTGTCTCTTCCTGATGCTCAGTATCAATTTCCTTTTTGTTTCCATCATTTGTAGGACCTTACCATTGCTCATATGCTCGATCCATGATATTTGCAGCATCCTTCTGTAAAACCATGTTTCAGTTGCTTCAAGTTTTTCCTTCATCTGTGATGATATTGTCCAGCATTCACTCAGTGAGTCTGAAAATCATTGTTCCATAATATTTTGGGTTTTCTAAATTTCTCAAATGTTTTCCAAGGGACATCATCATCATCATCATCATCATCATCATCATCTCACCCGTTACACCCCAATGGTCTGTAGGGTAGCAACTTTTTGTTACTGTTTCCGTAACGAACTGTTTTTATGGGGCAGGCTTGTTAGCCCTGCGCCCATCACCCAAACCTAGGGGACCGGTGGACCATTCTTGGTCCTTACGTTTGCAGCACCTGGTATTCACAAACGGTCATCTATCTAAGTACTGACCAGGCTCGATGTTACTTAACTTCGGTGATCAGAGGAGAACCGCTGTATTCGACACGATATAGACGTAGGCTCCAAGGAACCTGCTCGGATCAAATTTTGAAGCTTTAACAAGATAAGACACGTATATGCTAACAGCTCCAATTACCTAAGAATCCATAAGAGGCATGTCTTTTGTAATATCAGATATTAATATTATTATGTCATTTTTCATCATATTTTATTTCTGCTATGGTCGCACAACCAACCAAATCTGCGGGAAGACCTAAGGCAAGTCGTGGCGTGTTGTTATGGCTCCATTTCATGTTTTTTCTATCTTCTCCATCATCCCTAGCGTTACATAGACAAAGTTCTTCTTAGTGTGTGGGCTGTACTTACAATTTTTTGTATATCTCTTAAGCTGGTGTTTCCAGGGATTCTTTCAATGTGTTGTTTTGTTCCATTTTTTATCATTCCAAGTGCACCTACTATCACTGATACGATACTTGTTTTCAAGTTCCACATTTTTTCTATTTCAATTTCCAGGTCTTTATATTTTGACAGTTTTTCAAATTCCTTGGCTGCTATGTTACAATCCGCTGGACAAGCCATATCAATTAATAGACAAATTTTCTCTTTCTGGTTTTTAACAATAATGTCCGGCTTGTTTGCTCCAATTATTATTATTATTATTATTATTATTATTATTATTATTATTATTATTATTATTCAGATAAACATGTTTCAGATTTTATAATAGCGGAAATAAGGACTGAGATTCTGCCAAAAATATCCTACGAGGATTATCATTTAATGTATAGGACAAATCTGAAATACCTGTTTTGTACCAATGTTGTGAAAAGTACTGGTCATCAAATATCTGGGTGTTTTAGCCTAGCCCCGAATGAATTTAAACACAGACTTTTTAGGAGAGAGAAATAGCTGCATTGGAAGATATGCTAACATTATAAAATTCCCGTGCAGAAAAATCGTATAGACACGATCCACCACTAGTGAAGGAAGAAGAAAATGTTACAATTCTCTGGGAGTTAACCATACATAAAGGTGGCATTATAGAAGCCAACAGACCAGGTAAACAATTAAACAAGTCTTCAAAAAATGAAATTCTGTGTTATTTTGGTATTTATCTGTCTCCCCACATAGGCGGAATGCGACACAAAGCTTTTTTAATTTAGGTTTTCCGAACCCTTAAATTCGACCAATAATATCCCGTCATCCCTGCACAAAGCTGCTGTCGATTTTCCCTAAACGAGACTATCCTTCGACAGATCCCCGTTTGGGTTCCTCCTGTTCGAAGGCGGCGAAGAAGACAGTTGCCAACCAGCCCGAGCCGAGACTATTTCATTAACTTGGCTATCATTGTTTTTTCACAACAAATTGATAATGTCACAAAGACACAAGTGGTTACGGAGAATGGAAGAGCATGGGGATTTAGTGATCAAAATTGACAAATAAAAAAGAAGACAGAAGATAGCCATTAATGTTGTATTAATATTTTTGAAGATTATTAGGTGACAGGAGAGCAAAAAACCGGAACATATTACCAGAGGTGAGAAGTGCGAGAAAAGAAACTATTAGAATAGAACTTATGGTCACATCTAGCTATTTTAAAAAGTAAAACACTCTGACCACTTAGCCAATCTGGTAGCACGCATAAATTCACGCGCTCGAAATATCAAGAATGAGAGTTCATTGGAACAACAACCGTGAAAGTATTTATCAAAAAGACAATAGGAAGTCACGTCACACCGGTCGGAAAGTCAAGATGCCAAGTCAGGTTCGATAACATAGCAGATTCTTTTGTCGAGAATCCAGGGACATATATCTGAAATACAATATTAGATATGGTCAGAATATTCAAGACGCGGACGAATGGTAGATTCATAAATGTGCAAGATGGTTTATGGTTTTTGCGCAGAAAAAATTGTTTGGCACGAATAGAGACATATATCCGGAATACAATATTAGATATAGTCAGAATATTCAAGTCGCAGACAAATGGTAGATTCATAAATGTGCAGAATGTTTTATGGTTTTTGCGCAGAAAAAAATTGTTTGGCACGATATAGTGCGCCGACCTTCTTAGCAGTATATCTCGCAATACCGACTTAGCAGACCGCCTGCAGTCTCTCTCTCACCGGCGCGACGTGGATTCCCTGTGTCTCTTCTATAAATACTTTCACGGCTTCTGCTCCAATGAACTTAGATCACTGGTGCCCCCTAGGTTCGAATTTGCACGAGATACTAGATTAGCAACTAGATCCCACCCTTTTACAGTAAAACCGATAAAATGCAACCGCAACTTCTACTCCAACAGTTTCTTTTCTCGCACTTCCCGACTGTGGAATTCCCTTCCACAAGACTGCTTCCCCGACGGCTACAATATCCAGGGGTTTAAATGTAAGGTCAATAGACACCTCCTAACAAACTAACTCGCTTCCATTCTTTCAAACACTCTCCCCACCCACCCAACTATCTATCACCCCCCTTCTGACATTTCCTATATCTAACCACTCTTTCTATTTACCTTCCCCCATGTAGCCCCAAGCGCAATAGTGGCAGTGGAATGCCTTGCTTGGGGTGAAATGATTAAAAAAATATATATTATTCGCTTCCATTAAGTTGAGATCCGAAGACTCATTGGCATGGCCAAAGACGTTTTTCAAAAGCTAAGCAGAGTACTGAGAAACAGGAAAATCTGATTAAAAAAAAGAGTGCTTGGCTGCTATGTGGTATCTGTTCTGTATGGCAATGAATGTTGGACGATCACCACAAGGATGAAGGAGAGGATGGAGGCAGCAGAAATGTGGTTCTACAGAAGGATGCTGAAAAGCATGTAAGCAACGATGAGGTGCTGGAGAGGACGCAAGCGAGAAAAAATTTCATATTTGATATCAGGAAGGGACAGCTGAGACTCCTGGTGTTGTATATCAATAAACAAACAAACACGCATATATATATAAAATATATCAAGTGATATTTTTATTAATGAAAGATGGACCGTGTAGCCTAGTGAACAGATAGTGAGAGAGCGCTCTTCCAAGGTTGACAGGGTGACGGGGGGTGTCGTCGTATCTGTTGCTCCTCTACTCTGGTCTGGCTCTCTGCCCAGACTGACTGCCGTGAAATCCGTGCCTGAGGTCTTTTTATCTCCAAACCGGTACTTCCGATTTTTGCCTCGCCTACGCACGCCCACGTAATTCTCAGGGACACCTGTTCTGCTTGCCTCTTGTAGCCATTTCCGCTACTGCCGGAAATAAGCTCAAACAAACATCCGTTCCTTTCAACGGCCGGAAAACGCCCCCGCTTGCATCAGCTTCCTTCTTCGGGTGGGGCCAGATTATTATATTACACTGGGACAGGTACTGAGGAACGAGGGCCTGAAGAATCTGTTACTCACCGGACGGATAGAAGGAAAGATTGTCAGGGGAAAGTAGCGCAAGACATATTTGAGCAAATGGATGGCAAATCAGGGTTTGGGAGAGATACCAAGAAGAAAAATATTGAGAACAACAAGAGACAAGAGCAAGTGGAAGTCCATGATCACCTACGTCCTGAAGGGACACGACACATGAAGATTTGGTAGAACTGAATAATCATAATGAAATCAGTGGAAAAAACCGGCTTACTGCATGTCGGAGAAACTAAAATAAAACAATAAAAAAAATTAAATACCTGTGAAGTGTTCTGACAGAGGATAGAGAGTGCGACACTGAGATCCAAAGACGCATTGACATGGCCAAGGACGCATTTCAAAAGCTAACCAGAGTACTGAAAGACAGGAAAATCTCATTGAAAATAAAGAAAAGAGTAATAAATTGCTGTATGATATCTGTCCTTCTACACGGAAGTGAATGTTAGACGATCTTCTCAAGGATGAAAGAGAGACTTGAGGCAGCAGAAATGTGGTTTTACAGAAGGATGCTGAGGATACCATGAACCGAACACGTGAGCAAGGATGAGATGTTGGAGACGATGCAAACGAGAAGAAAACTCATACTTAACATCAGGAAGAGACAGATGATGTCTCTGTAACACGTAATGAGGAAGGAAAATTTAATACTACAGGAGAAACAGAAGGAAAGAGACGGGGGAAAGCATCGCAAAACCTACTTGATATGCCTGAGCAAATGGATGGCAGAGCGGGATTTGGGAGAGATACCAAGAGGAAGAATATTGAGAGCCACAAGAGACACAACCAAGTGAAAGCCCATGATCGCCTACGTCTTGAAGGGACACGACACATGAAATTTGACTTACATCCATTCATTTTTCTTTCAGTCTACGGTTTCGCTTTAACTGGAAACAACTATTACTTTTTAGTCTTCCGTGCCAACGTCCAAAGAGTCTGAGCTCTAGGATCATGGATTAGTTTTAAAGCTTTCATTACACCCGAGTAACGCCGAGCTATACTGCTAGTTAAGGTATAAAACTTAAGGTATGTGTATAATCTTAGTTTTTATTTTCTTTTACGAAAATTATCAGTGGAAAATACCATGAAGCCATTTCTGACATTAGGTTTCTAATTGGAACCGGGAAAGAAATGTGTATGTAACTGAAACTGAAGGATTTAACAATAACATGGAACAATAGGTTGTCTGAAAGTCAACCACGTTTCCGGAACAAGCAACCAGGAAATACATCAAGCATAATGGAATGTAAATATTTTGAAACGAGATCTGCCATTTACACAACACTCTGCTTAAGGCTATATGGTCTCATCCATAGACAAACTCAGCCATCTGTTTGAAAGCGACAAGGGCGTAATTCACCCGACAATAAAACACGGCAATAGTTTTCCACGGCTATGTTCTCTAGCTGAGCTGAGACACGGTAACCAACGTCATGGTTTCAATAATGGATTCCTTGTTAGTCCACTACTACGACCACCCGCCATCGAATTCAGCGTACACTAAACAATTTAGTAATGAGGAAAGTTATACCTATGTTGAATTATGGTTTTATACGAAATAATATTTGGTTGCGAATTTTGCTTGAGAAAAAAATAAAATAAATATAACACACACACACATAAAAACAAAAACCAAAATAAAAAAAAGAAGAAAAAAACAAAAACAAATCAACCGAAGCAAATGCCGCCTCAGATATAGTAACTAATTTTTCTGAACCTAACAATCATACCGTGGACAAAAGGTATTAAATTCTCTTTAGAACTGTTCTGCCACAGCTACGATACCTATTTGCTTCTATACATAAAGAGGTAGTGTAGATATTCCAGTTCAGTTATTTTCAAAACCTCCTTGATTATTATGTGTTAGTCGCAGTTGAGCGAGAAGAAAAAAAAAAAGAAAAAAAAAAGGAAAAAATACTCCTTCTAACACCAAAATGAAATTAAGGTACAGATTATAGCAGCATTTAGTAACTTAAAAAAGGAGACAGCCCAGAAGAGATGCAGAAAATTACAACATTATCAGGAGGCCGTAGTTCAAGCCAATGGTGATTTTATTGAATAAATGCACTTTCTAATATTTCAAGATATTCTTGTGTAATTTCGGTAAACATATCTGTTAAAATGAGATGTCAGCGTTATTTTCATTTTTGGGTAATTTCAATGACGATTCATATATTGCACACACACACACACACACACACACACACACACACACACACACACACATATATGCATATATATATATATGTATATATATATATGTATATATATATATATGTATATATATATGTATATATATATATATACATATATATATGTATATATATGGATATATATATACATATATATATATATATATAAATACATATATATATATATACATACATATATATATATATATATATATATATATATATATATATATAGTGTGGTGGACAAAATAATGGAAACTATAATAGCATCATTTGTAAAATTTGATTAAACTTTCAAAAGCTTGTCTATATTTATGTTTGGTGATTTAATGTTAGCAGTATTTCATTTTTATTCCTAAAATTGTTGTTTTTTTTTTCAGATATTATATAAACAATTTTATTAAAATCAAATCTCAGGAGAGTTTAAGAATTTTAAATAATCAACTTCATTTTATGGTTCAGGAACTGTTTCCGGAGGGAAATTCCATCTTTCAGGATGATAATGCATGCATTCGTACTGCCAAAGTCGTAGTTGAATGGAACGGCGAACATTCTAGTGAAATAGAACATTTTATCTGGCAACCACAGACCCCAGGTCTTAATACCATTGAATATTTATGGTTAATTTTAGAAAAAACAAGTGAGGAGTCGATATAATCATTGAAAGAATTAGAAACAGTTTCATCTGAAGAGTGGATATAAATTAATCTGGAAACTATTAAAACTTTCTACGAGTCGATTCCTCTCATAATTCAAGCCGTAATTATTGCCAAAGACGCTCCTACCACATACTGAAATAAGTTTTTTTCAAATTTCAAGATGTTTCCATTATTTTGTCTACCCCTATATATATATATATATATATATATATATTTCAAGGTGTTTCCATTATTTTGTCTACCCCTGTGTGTATATATATATATATATATATATATATATATGGATGAAAGAATAATGAAAAAGGAACATATGCGAAACATCCATTCAACTTGCTTATATAATGTAGTTTCTGTATATATATATATATTCTACAAAGGTCGAACCCAAAGCATTCCGAAATTCATAAAAATTAAGCAACGTAAAACAAACCTTTACCAACAATAACTTCTGCAAATATGTCGTCCATGAACAAAGAAAAAAAATTAGCCTTAATGAAATATATATATATATATATATATATATATATATATATATATATTATAGACATCCGCATTGTTTCGCTGTATCACAGCTCATCAGTACGGTTAGACTCCGACCGCTTCTTAAGCCAGGATTAGAAACCCGACCGAATAGGCGTCAGTCTGCGATTCTATCTCTGGGCCACGAGCGTCCGGTAGAAGAAGGGAGACTTTTTGGCGCGTCAATAGCTAGAGTGCTCTAATTCATTATTGAATGAGCGATGCGTATATGCCGGAGTAGCTACTTTTTTCAAAGTCTCCCACTCTTCCAGAGTGCACAATCAGGGTATGAGAGCGTAAATGCTATATATATATATATATATATATATATACGAGGTCTGATAAAAAGTATCGTGACAAAAACGGAACTAAAATGTGCAGAGTGAAGCCACTTGGTACAGATTGACCTTGAACCTTTTTGTTCATGCGCAGTAAGTTACAACGTTTTCACTCATTCCGTTTTTGATGGTAATGCATGAAAAGAAATGTACAACTCTCTACAGAAATTCTAAAAAAGTGGCCATGTTTTGTACAACAGATTTAGGACGAGAGCAACATACTCCAGTGCTGAAAGCCTCCATATCAACCAGATCTTTCTCCTTGTGACATTTTCCTCTTTCTAAAAATGAAATCACACATTTAGAGACGTCGGGTATCGGGCCCGTGGTTATGAAACGGAAACTGGGACGGGCTGGGCACTTAGATGACAAATCAACATCCAGAGCCTTCTCAGTCTTTGAAGTAACGCCTCTCTAACTGACAATGTCTTCAGGGATGTATTTATACTAACTTTGTAAACTGCGCCTTGCTGCGTTTAACTCATAGTTTGGGGTTTTGAATTCTGTTTCTCCGAGACCAGTTGCCACTCAAAGCTATAGGAAACATTTAGTCGATTACGCAGTCCGAGTCGCTATCCATTACTCTCCCACTGACTTCGTAAACGACCACTTTGCTGAACTGATAGCACAAATGCCTCAAAGACCCCCTTTAGAATGTCAACACAGGCAGCAACGTTTGGAAAGATCTTTCTTCTGGAAGGTCTACTAGACTCTGATGAAGTCTGGTAACTGAGAAAAGAATGATCGAATGAGCAGAGCATAAATAGACTGCCCGCTACATGGAGTATTTCAGTCTTTTTCTAGAAAAATGGTATTAAAAAAGACTCTTTGTGCAAATATATGGGTGCGAGTGCGTTTCAAAGGCTAACTTCATGAGTTACACACGTCGCTATAACATCACAGTTTATCACTCTAGTGTCCACGCTGGTTTCGCTTGCAATCTATGCAATAAAGTGTACAGGTCAGTTAGTGGACTTATGTAACAGCAACGTTTTTTTTTGTTTTTTTTTAATCATATCACCCCAAGCAAAGCGATAACGCCACTGATGCGCAGGGGGCTACGTAAGGGTAAAAAGAATGGAAAAGAGAAAGCCGGAAACCACATCCTAAACAGGGAACAAGGGATGCGCTTCTTTACCTGTTCAGTAGACGTGGGTGGAGTGTGAACCGGGCGATAGTTTAGTCTATCTACTCCAATTGGAAAAAAAATAAAAGAGTGAAAAGATTGGAAAAGAGAAAACCGGAAACCGCATCCTAAACAGGAAACAAGGGATGAGCCTCTTCACCTGTTCAATAGATGTGGGTGGATACTAATTCAGCAGGGGATAAGATTCCTTAAAAAGCCGTGTATAGGTCACTCACTGGACTAATGAGACCCCAGAGACGTCATCAGTGGCGAGGAAATAAACTGTGAAGTTATAAACATAGTTGTACTAAAACTGGCCAGATCTATCTATCTATTTATCTATTTGAAGGGAGCCGATACTTTTTGGATCAAGTGGACCGTTAATAATTATTTTCGCTTAACGATCTCCCTGATGTAATCAGATCCCACGTTGGCATCTATGCTGACGACATCCACGTTTACTCTCGCTTCGATTCACAATCTGCTGAGGCTGACAAAGCGAACCTTGCTGCCGAGCTTGTAAAGGACCTCCAATCTGTGGAGGACTGGAGTAAGAAATGGCTCGTGAATTTTAATGTTTCCAAAACGAAGCTGCTATCTATTAACCATCACAGACAATCGCTCTCCCACATGGATTAGGCTAGTCTCCCTGAAAGCAAAACACTGCGCCTCCTCGGGTTAACTCTCTCAGCAGACTTCAAGTAGAATGATTATATCGAATCCATAGCTAAATCCACTGCTAAGTAGGTCGGTTCTCTGTGTAGGACCAGGAAGTTTTTCCCTTCTGAATCCATCCTGCACATATATAAATCTACCATCCACCCATGTATTGAATACTGCTGCCACATCTGGTTGGGTTCCCCTGCTATTCACCTCGGTGTTCTTGATAAAAAAATCGAACGGATAATTTTGTAACGTGATCGATCTCGACTTGGCGTCTAAGATGCAGTCACTTTCTCACCGGCGTAATGTGACTTCCCTCTGTCTCTTCTACAAATACGTTCACGGCTTCTGCTCCGATGAACTTAGCTCACTCGTGACCTCTATGTGTGAATTTACTCGAGATACAAGACTAGCAACTAGGTCCCACCCTTTCACAGTGAAACCAATAAAATGTAACAGCAATTTCAACTCTAACAGTTTCTTTTCTCCCACTTCCCGCTTGTGGAATTCCCTTTCCGTATACGTGCTTCCCCGACAACTACAATCTCCAAGAATTTAAATGTAAGGTCAATAGTCATTTCCTATCTCACTGACTCGCATCCTTTTTCTCATGCTCTTTTCTCCGTCTACACCCACTCTCATCACACCAGTATTCTCATCCTTCCCTTACCCACTTTATGATTCCCCCTATAACCTGTTCCTCTTTCTCATCACTTACTTCCAATGTAATTTTCTGTGCATTAATGGCGGTGAGGCTGCCTTACTTGGGGTGAAATTGATTAAAAAAATTACAAAAAACATATCCTCATAATCTGCAACTTTTACCGCCCCCTCTTATGCCCAGAAAACAACCTCATTCAATTACCCTCTACTCTGAAAATCTCTTAGGTTTTGTATTGGATGATCGTTCAGAAAAAAGAAATCTATCTATCTATCTATCTATCTATCTATCTATCTATCTATCTATCTATCTATCTATCTATCTATCTCAGTCTGTTCATGTCTATCTATCTATTTATATATCTATCTATCTCAGTCTGTTCATTTCTATCTATCTATCTATCTATCTCAGTCTGTTCATATCTATCTATCTATCTATCTATCTATCTATCTAACGAGAGCTACTGTTTGGCTCAAGTTGACTGTTAATCTTTGTCTTTTCTATATATACTCATAATCTGCACCTCTTATATCAATAGAACAACCTCTTTCAGTTATCATCTACACTGAGTGGCTCTTGGGGACTTGTATTGGGTCATTCTTAAACAAAAGTGATCTATCTATCTATCTATCTATCTCAGAATTATATCTATCAATCTCAGTCTGTTCGTATCTATCTATCTATCTATCTATCTATCTATCTATCTATCTCGGTCTGTTCATATCTATCTATCTATCTATCTATCTATCTATCTATCTATCTATCTATCTATCTATCTCAGTCTGTTCATATCTATCTATCTATCTATCTATCTATCTATCTATCTATCTCCCACTGCTTTTCCGTTCTTTCTTTCTTTCTTTCTTTCTTTCTTTCTTTCTTTCTTTCTTACCCAGTCTAATCATCTATCCAGTTTTGTTGGTTGCTGTTCCTATCTGCCTGTCTCACTTGCTCGCTGGCTCACCTTACCTTTCAAGTGAAACTTTCTCAATCACACACACGCATGCGCACTGCAAGACATGAAGACACGAGCGACAGTCTTTTGAAAGACTTTTCTTGCATTATAATTGGAGAGAGTATATTACAGAAAGAAATCGATAATCTATCCTTAACCCGGATCAGGAGATTTCTTAAAGAAAGATGGATTTGATTTACTTCGTTGGAGGCGATCGAACTAATGCATAATCAGTTGAATCATCTCCCACTTTGTTTATATTAATGCATTTTCATTGATCCAGTGCATATAGTCTTCGAAAGATGCATTCGCCAGAATATTGCATCCGTTGATGACAGTGGCTAACACGGTGAGGAGATTATTATTATTATTATTATTATTATTATTATTATTATTATTATCTATGTTATGTATTCACAGCAAATGTTGGTTATACATGACTGATGACAGGTCTCCCTAAATATTCAGCACACTTCTCACTATTCTTGCAAACTATAGTAGCGCAAGAATCAGTGATATTTTTTAAAATTTATTTTCAAATACCTTACTATATTTTTTTTATTTTTTTTTTATAAGCGTTTCACCCCGAGCAAGGCATGTCACTGCCACTACTGTGCAGGGGGCTACGTAGAGAGGAGAAAGGCTGGTTAAATATAGGACATAACAGAGGGTGGGTGATAGGCGGGTGAGGATACCGAGAATGAGGGTTGGGTAGATGAGAGTGTTGTGAGAATAGTTGGGAGTTAGTGTGATAGGAGGTGTCTATTGACCCTACATTTAAACACCTGGAGATTGTAACTGTCGGGAAAGCAGACTTGTGGAAGGGAGTTCCACAGGCGGGAAGCGCGAGAAAAGAAGCTGTTGGAGTATGGATCAGTATTTTTTAAACTCTGGCACACTAACCATCAATTAAAGATACACCACTACTAACCATGTGTATATTATAACCGATTTTTAAAATATCAAAAAAAATATTTATTTGAACTATTTTACATGCAGACACTTCAAATTTTGTCCTTTGAGTTAACATTAATAGGAACTGAAGAACATAATCAGGAACTGAAAATTTAATTAAATTGTGATTAAAATGGCGTCATTTGCGCTGGATACTATATACCCATGGTCAGTGTTCTTGGGTTAATCATTTCACCCCAAACAAGGCAGAACCGCCACTCGTGCGTAAGGGTTACAAAAAGAAAAAATAGGTACAGTGGGTGTAGAATAAATGATAAGGAGTGGATAGGATTCAAGAAGAGAAAAGATGGAAATTGACGTTGCATTTAAACTTTTAGAGATTATAGCCATCCGGGAAGCAAGTAAACGGAAAGGAGTTCCACATACGGGAAATGCGAGAAAAAAAGCTATTAGAGTAGAAGAGACGGTTACAGTTTCAACGCTAAACAGAGTGGGACCTTGATGGCAATCTGGTAGCACGCGTAAATTCAGTTGGTATTTCGTAAAGTCCACCAAAGCATCTGAAACCTAAGTTCAAAGCTTTCTATGTCCTCTTTTTTCTGTTTTATTTCTTTTAAATTTGATATTCTTACTCCCATCTCCTTCGTCTCTTTCTCCGACCTCACACCGATTTCATTAAATTCAGCCCTTTTGTGTGGTCGTCGTCGTCGTCCATGTTGTTATGCTCACAAGCCCGAGACAAACTAGAAGAATCAGAACCTCTTCAAGTCTGACAACATTTTATATATTTTACACCCTTGTGCAAAAAAAAAAAATAATAACGTCTTTCTAGGATTGTCCTGGGTATGACGGTAAACTGCATCCGGCAGCAAGGTCTCTGATTGGGAGCTTGCGAGGAACATGGAGCCACCTTTTAATTGCTGTTGTTTTCAGGTCCACTCTGACCCGGAGTGGTAACACCTATTAGGGTCCCAACTATGGGCAAATAGTTAAACCCCAACGTGGGGTCAAAACACTATGAAAGTATAAAAATAAACTTTTATAGAAATATATACATTTTTGAAGGAAACTTATTACCAACAACACATTTTTAAAGAAAAAAATCTTACCATAACACATTTATGAAGGAACGAAAAGTATTCTAAGCAAATTTTCAGTTTTCTAAAATAAAAAAAAAATTGACTAAATCAACCTTATCACTATAACCGAAGATTTAAAAAATAACTTAAAATCTCATCTTCTTGGTGTTAAATAACCCAAATAGGTTGACATGCCATTAAACAAAACTCAAGCTCAAACTCTTCCTAGGATCTTTCACACTTTCCCTGGTCACGTATACGTCATCTCTTGATGTTGTTTTTATCTTCTGACTGCATTTTCTTCTACGTTTTGCACTGATGGATCCAGTTTGTTTCTTCGCCTTGATTACACGACTGACAATTGAAAGGATGACACCAACAATATCCACGATCTCTCTGTAAGGCTTGCCAGTGTGTTCATGCAGCACTACAATTTTCGGGTGCTTCCGCGGAGTAACGTTCGTTGCAGAAAATGAACGCAGGACAATTAATCGACAGTCGAGACAGTAATATCTGATATATTCACGGACAACGCAATATTTTTCAAGGCCAAAAGAAATTTCATCATGCACCCCAAAAATAGATTCGTATTATTGCACACCATTGCAAATAACCTACTCTGAGGAAAAACAGAAATCAATTACACCCTGTCACTCCAGTCGGTCTAAAACTGACCATATAGTAAAAAGAAGGAAACTAAAGCAGTCGTTTCAATTAATTTGCACAAGGGTGTAGATAAAAATTTCTTATCACCCCAGCACCAAACTGTAAACCTATGTGAACCTTTTAAACAAACATTTTTACACATTTTTTCTAATACTTCTTTGTAATAAAGCATTTTTTTTTAGCCTTCTGGGATGGGGAAGATGATGTAAATGTTGTTGTTACACGGTTTTACCTTAAAATCTATTCAACAAATACAAAACGTTTCTTTCAGGAAAAAATGTATTCCTGGGTTGAAAATATATCTGAAATCGATTTCAGGATGTTGAAAGAAACGGATACACAAGCATTGATTCTTGTACTCGCTAGTGTAGCTTAAAGGTTAGGGCATAGATCTGCAGTTCTAATCATCATCGTCATCATTATAGTTTAACGTCCCTTTCCATGCAAGCATGAGTTGTACAGGTTTTTCTCGACGGCTTGTAGGTGTAGATTTTTTTTATTTAAGATTTGTTGTGCAGTGGATATCGTCTCGGAACGACAAATCGGGGAGCCGAGTTTGAATTCTAGTTGACATTCCTTGCATTCACTTATGCACAAACGCCCTTGGAAAAGGTATTAATCCGTCTCTTCTCTCCAGTTATGGGTTAAATAATAGGACAGATAGGGTTCTATAGCCTTGGCAGGCAACCAGTCTACCGCAGAAAGCATTGGCAACCTACTGCGGGATAATCTTGTCCAGTTAGTCATGTCTCTTTCGAGAAAAATGATTGCTCAAAGCGTTTATCACGTATGGTACTCAACTGACTGTCTTCTCTTAGACATGTTACTATGCAAAGCTAAAGACTGTTACATATTTTTTTCTCCTAAATAATCCCTGTTTGGGGTTTGAGTATTTTTCTATAGTTGGGACCCTAAAAGGTGCTACCACCCCGAGTAGACCTGAGAAAAACAACAATTAAAAAGTGATTCCACTCTCCTCTAAACCATTCGATCAGAAGCCTTGCTGCCAGATTTAGTTTATCGTCAATTCCAGGAATTACTAATGTTGAATGAAATTCTATTTCGACTGATTCAAGTCAACGTAGCTTTTTTAAGTGAAATAATTATTCAAGACGAAAGTGATAATGACTCTCCGCACATTCGATTTCTTTATAATCTCTAAATTCCATGATTTCTCACGACGCATAGAAGAGTGATTTGTTTTCGCATCATGCGCAGTTTTGAATTTCTCCTAGACTAGTTGCCAAACAAGACTGAAAATCTCAGTCTACACAGGGATTTAACTCATAGCAAGCGATTGGCAGAAGAGAGTGATATTTTTTTTTACTGCTTATCAAACCTTTTGGTTGAAAACGAAACATATTCTAGTATTGTATAAATAATACCTTTTTGTGTATGAATATTGCATTAACAATTTTTTAAAAATATAAATAATTTTTTACATCTTATAAGACCTTTGTGCTTGAATACAAAACATATTTTACTATTCTAAGAATAATAGTTTTGTGTGGGAACATTGCATTAACAATATTTTGAAGATAAATGATCTTTTAAGATACCAGTCTTACTATTTACTCCATCGCTGCTAATGTAAAGTTTTCCTTTATATATATATATGCTGAATGTAATCATGTCTTTTCATGATGGAATGAAGGCACCTGTTGTTTCAAATGGGGAGTCTTCAGAACCTTTCAATGTGACAAATGGTACCAAACAGGGTTGCGTAATGTTTGCTTTGTTCTTTTCAGTTATGCTGAAGTATGCTTTTGCTGATATTGGTACAGGCGTAGAATTCAAATTCAGAACAAGTGGTGGTCTCTTCAACCAGTTGCGTTTCAAAGCTAAGACCCTCATTCGACAAACTATCATTAGGGATCTTTTGCTTGCAGATGATGCTGCACTTTGTGCAACCTCTCAGGAGGAACCGCAACTGCTTGTAGATAGGTTTTCCGCTGCTTGCAATGCATTTGGTCTGACAATCAGCATAAAGAAAACAGAGGTGATTCACCAACCTCGCCCCATACCAAAACAAGTTCTGGGTGTAAAGCAGCGGCCACCAGTATACAACTTTCCCGATAAACCAATCCGAGTAGATGTTAAAGATCTGAAATATGTGAAAAACTTTACCTATCTTGGAAGTAAGATTAATTGGAATGCTTCTCTTGATGATGAAATCATTAATCGAATTGCGAAAGCAACTAGTGCTTTTGGGAAACTGCGCCATCAGTTATGGGATGATAGGGGGATTAGCCTAAGGACTAAAGTCCTTGTGTATAAAGAAGTTGTGCTAACGACGCTGCTTTATGGATCGGAATCATGGACAGTCTAGAACTGAGAGCTTTTTTATGCAATCACAGCTGCGTTAGGCAGGACATGTCTTACGAATTGAAGATGACCGGATACCAAAGCAAGTGTTGTACGGCGAGCTCAGCATTGGACGGCGGAATGTGGATAGACCTCTGCTTCGCTTTAAGGATAATCTGAAAAAATAATTTGACATGTACAATATTCCTCACCGTGATTTTGAACGAATTGCCTCTCAACAAATTGAATGGAGATCTGCCTGCCAGAGGGGCATCAAGCAGTTCTCTGAGACTGAGATTGACCAACTGCGCGTAAAACGTGAGAGAACCAAAGCATCTGCAGGTGTCCCATCCGATCATTCGTGCAATCTCCCTTCTTGCCTCCATTGTGGACTTGTAGGACTCAAATGTCATTTACGATTAAGTGCAGGCATGCTACATCGAGTTGAACAGTTGTCTAGACCTCATACTTCGAAATCGACGGGAGAGTCCATCATATATATATATATATATATATATATATATATATATATATTATTTAAAATGGTGTTTGGTATATTTTTTCTTCCTGATTATATGAACAATATTTTTGTGGGTGGTAACGATCATAGTGATAGGTGCAGCTAATTTGTTTGCGAGTGTAGCTGAAAGGTTGTTGGAGGGCAGGACTATGACATTTGAGTAATTTTTGTTGAAAGTATTTGTTTTTGGGGGTGGGTGCATTGTGGATTTTGTAACCGCGTTTTTTAGAGTTGAGAATGAAATAGTGTGGGTAGTGGAGAAGTTTTCATGTTTCCTCAATATGTTTCTCTTCTTCATTTAGATATCAGGGCTGTATATTCTAAGGGTCCTATGTTAAAATCCAATGATTAGTGTAGATTTTATTGTTTTCTTTTTAATCATTTCCCGCCAAGCAAGGCTTTAACGCCACTGATGCGCAGGGGTTGCATAAGAAAGTTGAAGTATTAGAGTGAAGACAAAGACGAACCAATTACAGTGGGTGTCAGAGAAAGGGCAAGAGAAGAATGGGAACACAGGGGTGAAGACAGTTGCCAAGGTAGAAAGAACCAGATACACGGGGTGATGTAGAAAGGGCTGGAGTTAAGTGAATAAGAGATGGGAATTCCTGGAGGTTATAGCCGTCAGTAAGGCAAGTATATGGAAGGGAGTTTCACTGGCGGGAACAGAGAAATTGATTAGTTCGTTTTCCTTTGCGGTGTTTTGGTAAACTTTAAAATCTAATCATGTCAAAGAAAGATAGAAAGTTTTTATTTCAAATTCGTGTGTTAATTCAACGGTGGGTTTAACTTTATTGTGTATCATTATTATGTTTAATAGGTTAGTATCTTGGGAATAAAATAAGAGGATGTCATCTATGAATCTTATGTAAGTAGAGCTGTTATGTTTGATGCGTTAGGCGGCATATCTTCACTCAAGCATGTTAGGCTGAATAATGTAGACACATTTTGTCTATTTATATTCATTTTATTCTTCTCATACTTAAGAATTGATTACTTCACATTGTCATTAAAAATTTCAAAGAATTAGTTTTTCGCACTCCTTTTATACTCCCAAGTACTTTCAATCTTATCCGGCATCATCCTCAAGGGTAAATTGCTAAGACAATAGCTAATGAACGTTATTGTAGTATCTATCTATCTATCTATCTATCTATCTATCTATCTATCTATCTATCTATCTATCTATCAGAAACGGTTAGATTAGTTAATCATCACTGATACATTTTTCTCACGAATTTAAATACACAAAATAAAATAAAAGAAATATATTTTAAAAAGAAATAAATAAATTATATTAGAAAGAACGAAATAAAGAAAGAATGACTGATCTAGTTGACTCGTAAGTGTATACACCGCCCCCCACACACATACACACACAATCACACAAACAATACAGATAGATAGATAGATAGATAGATAGATAGATAGATAGATAGATAGATAGATCAGGTAATGAGCGCTTCGGAATAAAAAAAATTTGAGAGCCGAGTTCGAATTCTAGTCGGGTGCGTTGCATTCACTTTCGCGCAAATACCGTTGGGAACGGTATGAATCTGTCTTTTCTCCCCTATCAATAGATTTAATAGTAGCACTTGTCTCTGGAAAAATCATTGTTATCTCCATAAAAATAGTGTTTATGCAATATTTACTCGCAAAAAAGAAAAAAAATCTTACATTGGTATTTTCGGTTTTAATTAAACCACAAAGGGTTGATAAGCTGCTAAAAGAAATAAATGACTCTCGACTCAAACATGATTCTGGTAAACGAAATATCATCTTCTGGTTATTATCATTATCATATATATATATATATATATATATATACACACATTTTTTTTTCCATTTTTAAACGAGTTATTTAGCTGGCCAGGTTTCTACCATGAGTGGTGTCTTCAGGCGATTTTTAATAGAGAGTTATTAAAAATAACTATTAAAAATAATAAAATATATATATATATATATATATATATATATATATATATATATACGATTTTCTCATACACATGATTTTAAAAATCGTTCATCAATTAAATACACTTGACACATTCATTTATTTGCACACATACATTTAAACAGATATTTGTTTTTTTTTTGTAAATTTTTGTAAATCCGTGTCTTATTAACAGAAGAAACTTAATGAAGTAAGTCATGTTAAAGACAATTTTCGTAACTGTTCTTTACTTATTCTATTATATATATATATATATATATATATATATATATATATATATATATATATATCATCCACAGTCATCAATGATTACAAGCATAAGCGTCGGTTTATCTTGAAATGTTTAGATAACTCCATTCTCTGAACTTATTTTCCAATTTAGCGGAGAACTGATTTTTAATTGGTTAATCGAGATATATCCACAAATATATTTAAAAATCTAACATTAAGCCCCTCCTTTAACTGTTAAAAAAAGTTAACAAATTATTTTGAATTTTCAATAAAAGTTTTTATATCACTAGTTGCTAACCATTTCCTGACAAAGTACAATCCATTGTACCGAAAAATGATAGCTTTTGTGTAGCAACGAAAAATGTTTTTATCATGAGTCATTTAAGTGCCATACGTGATAGACGCTTTGGACGATCATCTCTCGAAAGAGACATGGCTGACTGAGCAGAAGATTATCCAGCTTTCTGCAGTAGACTAGTTGCCAGCCAAGGCTACAGAACCGAATCTGTCCTATTATTTAATCCATAACTGGAGGGAAGAGACGAATTAATATCGTTCCCAAGGGTATTTGCTGGTAAGTGAATGCGAGGAATTCAACAGGACTTCGAACTCGGCACTCCGATTTCTCGTTCCGAATAGATATCCACTGCACCACAACGCACATCCGGACATCATAATCACTTGTAACAAAATGTGCGTTGAGGTGCAGTGGATATCAGCTTGAATCACGAAATCGGAGAACCAATTTCGAAATCCATTTGGATTTGTTGCATTCACTTACACACAAATACCTTTCCGAAAGACATTAATATAATCCTTCTCCCTCCAGCTATAGGTTAAACAGAAGGACAGATTCGGTTCTAGAGCCTTAGTTGGCAATCAGTCTACCGCAGAAAGTGATACCAACCTACACTGCAGGAAAACCTTCTGCCCAGTCAATCATGTCTCTTTCAAGACATGATCGCTCAAACATGTATCACGTATGGTACTCAGCTGATTGACAATAAAAAAATATAATAATCACACACACACACACACACACACACACACACACACACACACACATATATATATATATATAAATATATAGATATATACTTATAGATGTCAAGTCCATGAACGGCGAGGATAAACCAACAATATCTACTTAATATAAAATATTAAATGTTATATAGAGATGCAGATATAACACTTGATATTGTATATTACGTAGAAATCTAAATGACGTGTCGAGTTTTTGTTTATAAATATCATTTGATATATATATATATATATATATATATATATATATATATATATATATATATGCATGCGATGTAGATATAGAAGAATCCACAGGTGTATCCTGTACATACAGTGGTAGGATAACTCTCTAAGAGAGCTCTAAATATATATATATATATATATATATAGAGAGAGAGAGAGAGAGAGAGAGAGCAAATATAAGAAAAAATTAAGGCAGACACGTTATTTCATAATAAATCGTCAGTTTAGGTTTATTTCAGGCGAACATCATCAGCTTCTCTCTTTATTGTACAAAAGATTTTACACGAATGAACTTCACAAAGGCCTAAAAAACGGAATAAAAATAAAGAATCGCTCCTTTAAAAGAGAAAAATTAAGAAAAAATGCATCACTCCATCACTTCGGCGAATACGCACACATATTCATACATAAGCACATATATACGCAACATATAATCAAAGAGCACGCGTAAGAGCGGTTGTCAACTTAAATCTAAAGATACATTCAGCAAGTCAGTTTGACTGCTCACCCGTAGATTTGAAACGTAAAGGAAGTGGGTTAGGGGAGAGAGAGAGAGAGAGAGAGAGAGAGAGAGAGAGAGAGAGAGAGAGAGAGAGAGAGAGAGAGAGAGCGTTAGAAAGAAAGGGTAAGTATCTTCAGGCGTAAACGAAAAGGGAAGAAGAAGAAGAAGAAAGAACAGAGAAATAAATTTGAATTAGAAAGAACAGATGATAAGAGAAAATGAAAATAAAAAGATATAAATAAATATTATATATTAACGGTGAAAGGATAAGAAATTGGGGTCTAAAATATTAAAAATATTTAAGAGATAATAGTTAATCAATCTGTTGTAATCACAAATACCATCACACTAATAATCAAAATTATACTAATTATACAATCAACAAAACAAATATAATACAATACAAAGTTTAAAAAAATTAAAAAAATTAAATTTAAAAGTAAGTCTAATTATTCTATTTAAATTTAGTTGTAAACATGCTTCGTTCAAAACGACCGACAAGGAGTATTTGCTTAATTTTTTTATTTTATTTTTCCAGTATTCTTACATGTTTCCTTTATGCTGATGATGAGAAACATGAAAATATTCCATAATTTTCGATTTTTCAAGCGCTTTCAGCCTCTTCACTGGACATTTTCAAGGATGTTATTTTCCGGTGTTGTCATTATATCCTCACGAATGTAATTTTTTGTGTTTTCGAAAAGGAAAGTTCTTTAAAGTTTTCACATGATGCTTTCGGTCGGGCATCGTGTTCAGCGTCTGTCTGTTTTTTAAGAAACTTTCAAAACTCCATTTCCATTGTTAAATAATGTAAGATTGATGATAGGGGAAAATTGTTTGATATATAGTGCCTCTCTTATAGTAAGGGGCCTTTGATATTGTGATTTAAATAGCATTTTTGTATTTTCAACCAAAATTCTTCTCAAGGGATCTTGTAAGTTATGGGGTAATAAATGTTTTTTATTGTACAGTTATTACCAGATAGTTGGCATGTAACATTTACCTATATTGACCATACTCCTCACGGAAGTGGTAGTATGGACAATATAGGTAAATGTTATATGACAAGAAATACAATCTTGTAAAGAACATTAAAATTCATACACAATATTAATAATTGTTAGTCTAAATTTGATGGGTTATTATTATGTCATTTTTCATCATATTTCGATTTCTGCTTTGGTCTCACTACCAACCAAGTCTGCGGGGAGACCTAAGGCAGGTAGTGGCGTGTTGTTATGGCTCCATTTCATGTTTTTCTATCTTCCCTATCATCCCCAGCATTACATAGATAAAGTTTTCCTTAGTGTGTGGGCTGTACTTAATAAGACAATTTTTTGTATATCTCTTAAGCTGGGGTTTCCAGGGATTCTTTCAATGTGTTGTTTTGTTCCATTTTTTATCATTCCAAGTGCACCTACTATCACTGGCACAACTCTTGTTTTCAATTTCCACATTTTTCCTATTTCAATTTCCAGGTCTTTATATTTTGACAGTTTTTCAAATTCTTTGATTGCTATGTTACAATCCGCTGGACAAGCCATATCAATTAATAGACAAGTTTTCTCCTTCTGGTTTTTAACAATAATGTCTGGCCTGTTTGCTTCAATTTTTCTGTCTGTGTAGATGGTGTAATCCCATAGAATGGTTACATCTTCTATTTCTGTAACCGGTGCTGGGTGATGTTCATACCAGTGTTTGCCTACAGCTTTTCCATAATGTTTGCATATTGCCCAATGTAAATATTGCCCAACTCTATCGTGGCGATTTTTATATTCATTTGGGGCAAGCACAGAACAGCCTGAGATTAGGTGGTCTATTGTTTCTTGGTGTTTATCACAAAACCTGCATTTTGGATCCATATTATTATGCATAATATTTGCCTGAAAGTTTCTCGTGAAAAGACTTTGGTCTTGTGCTGCAAGAATAAAGCCTTCAGTTTCGGGCTTTAATCCAGATGCACGTAACCATCGATGAGTATTAACTTTGTCAACATTGGATTTATTGGCACGTACTGGATATTGGCCATGCAGAGGTTTGTCTTGCCAGCGCTGTTTCATCTGTTCAAGTTATTATTATTATTATTATTATTATTATTCTCGGCTCGGAACGAGAAATCGGGGAGCCGAGTTCGAATTCCAGCTGAATTCATTGCCTTCACTTACGCACACCCTTGGAAATGTATTAATCCGTCTATTCCTTCCAGTTATGGTTTAAATAATAGGACAGATTGGGTTCTATAGCCTTGGTGGGCAACCAGTCTACCGCAGAAAGCAATGGCAACCTACGGCGGGATAACCTTCTGCTCAGTCAGTCATGTCTCTTTCGAGACTTGATCGCCCAAGTGTGTATCGCGTATGGCACTTAACTGACTGATTATTATTAGATAAACAATGTTTGGAGTCTTCCATTTTCTATAATATATTATAAATTTTACATGTTTTTGAGGAATTACGGCATGAATATGATGTTTAATAATGTTTCGTACAGAAATTTCACCCTATTTATAATTAATGCGCATTTGGGTGCAATAAAATTTTACTATCTAGTAATAATAGTGTAATAAAAAAACATTTATTAATTTATAACTTATGAGAAATCTTAAGAAAAGTTTCGTTTAAAATACAAACAATACTATTTAAATCACAATATCAAAGGCCCCTGGCTATAAGAGAAGCACTATATATCAAAGATTTTTTCTTCTAACATCAACCTTAAATTATTTAACAGTGGAAATAGAGTTCTGAAAGTTTTTTTTTAAGATACTCAGGTGATGCCCAGCCGCGCGCATCACGTGATAGTTTTAAAGAACTCTCCTTTTTAAAAACAAAAAAAAAATTATATTACCGTCAAACATGGGGACATAACACCGGAAAATAGTATTCTTGAAAATGGCCCGAGAAGAGGCTGAAAGCGCTTGGAAAGTCGAAAATTATGGAACATTTTTTATATTCCTTATCTCCAGCAAAACGAAACCTAAGAATACCGGAAAATTAAATAAAAAATAGATAAAATATTCCTTGTCGCTCGTTTTTAACGAAACATGTTTAAATAAAAGATTGATGCCCATATATATATATATATATATATTAGAGAGAGAGAGAGAGAGGGCGGAAAGAAAGAAAGACAGACAAAGGAAAAGGATAGTAAGTCAGATGTTTTGAGTGATAGATCGATATTAGTTATAAATTGGTATTTTTAGGTTAAAGAATGTTGAAAGTCTTTTCAATCAGTGTCAAATTTCCAGTCTTCTTCTCGTCATTCGTAAAAGAACTTCATCATTTGATGGCGGACTGACTTGCACAGTGCATAAAACAAGTCAGTAATGTATTATTGATTTTATTTGTCTACTTTCCACTCTGATTATGGACCGACAGATTTATCGATCGATCTAGAAATCGATTGATTGATTGATTGAGTGATCGATCAACTTTTAAAAATACTTATTCGTTATGTTTTTTAATTTTTTTTTTTAGTAATCTTTTCCTAATTTTTTTGAAATTTGTCCTTGGGAAACTTCTAAAAGAGCAATGTTGTCGAACAGAAATCGATCCAAGAATTTTCGAATTCTCTTCTTTCGGAAATGAACACATTTGCGTTGATGTTGTTGGTGGTATTATTATTTGGATGCGTGGATGGTGTAATAGTGTATGGTTCTGAGAAAGAAATAGGTGAGCCGAGAATTTACGCTTATTTTTGTACAAATAGTCTTGGGAAAGGTATGGAACCATCTGTTCTCTCTCCGCACTTTTGAACTAAATGACAGCGAAGCCGTGCTTGCCGACCAGTTTAGGAGAATAAAAATTCCGAATTCAAAACCCTCACGAAGCGCATACAATATATCTATCGAAAAGATTATAAAGTTCAAATTGAAAGGCGGCGTAGACTTGTGATTCTTATAAAGCCGACTGAAGTCAAATAGTAATGGTTTATAGATCAGGAGTTAGTAGGGTAGGGGAAGAATGGAAGTTTTTTCCCATCTTCTTTTTTTTAAACTGTTTTAACTTACTATATATAACTGCGCTTTTAGAGCCCCTAGTCAATCATTCAGTCAGTCAAGTGCCATACGTGATACAACGCTTGGGCGATCATGTCTCGAAAGAGACATGACTGACGAGGCAGAAGATTATCCCGCAGTTTGTTGCTATTATTTTCTGCGGTAGTTTGGTTGCTAGCAAAGGCTATAGAATCTAATCTGTCCTGTTATTTAACCCATAGCTGAAGGGAAAAGACGGATTAATACTTTTCCCAAGGGTATTTGCGCGTAACTGAAATGCAATGAATTCAACTGGAATTCGAACTTGACTCCCCGATTTCTTACTCTGAGTCGATATCCACTGCACCACAAGGCACATAAAACATCATTAAATGTTACAATGCCAATCAACATTATTTTAACAAACACGTTATCAATGCAGGCGTAAATACTTATATAATTCGTTGCATTCACTTACGCGCAAATACATTTAAGAAAGGTTTTAATCCGTCTATTTTCTTTCAGTTATGGGTTAAATATAGGACAGATTGCATTCTATAGCCATGGTTAGCAACCAGAAGCGTCCGTCGCAAGAAGCGTTCGTCGCGAGAAGCGTCCGTCGCGTGATGTAGAAAGGACACACATTAGAAAACTGCAAATGTTTACTGATAGATTTCAATTTTAGTTCCAAATACTCACGCAGAAAGAAAGAAAAATACTGAATTTTAAAATTAAATACATATAGGCTAGGGTTAAATAGGTACTTAGGTATTTTGAATCTTTATAAATATTTCAATAGTTAAACATTTTTTAGAGAAACTTAAAATTTTTTTTCTTTAAAACAACATTTAAAAGTATTATTACAGTTAGATTTACGTTTAAAAAATATTCAGACTCTGTTTCTTTCTGCATCACGTGACGGACGCTTCTCGCGACGGACACTTCTAGTTTAAATTTTAAAATCATTTGTTTCTGATGAAAGGCCGAGGCCGGTCTGAAATATCAAATAAATATATATAATAATAGAAATAAATAAATACTGTCAAAAAATACATTTTTAACTTACAACTTTTTAGTAGTTTTTCCTATAAATATTAAGACAGTATACGTGGATTATCATTATGCTATATATATACGGTGATACTTACTCATACACACAGTAAGAGGAACCTGCAGATATTAGAGGCCATGTACATCAAATCAAAACAACCAACACTCAATAAAATCAACTTTAAAACAGGAAATAACATATTACATTGCATTTGACTACACGGTTTTGTTGTCATTTCGCGCTATCCCGCGGTGTGACGTCATAAAACCGCATCGCAAACTTAAGAACTGCGTTTATTATTTTTGGTAACTATTGCCGTTGCCAAGCGGAGTTTTATGTCAACACAAAATAATATCATCGGTGATGGTGGATTTTATAATATTTCAGTTTAAACAACCTCTCTGAAGATGGCTCATGTGAGCCGAAAACTTAGAAGAAAACCAATAAATAATTATCCAAATGTTGGAGAATTTTTGTCTTTATTTTCAACTGAAATTAAAGCAAAAATACGACGTTTAGAACGGCTCATGATTAAACATAATAGACATTCATTGTCTCTTATATTTAACAGCGTATGTTTAGAAAATTACTTGCTGCCTCGATATACTAAATATATAAATATATAAGTATGTATTTCACAGTAGGCGTGTCAGTGACTAAACTGGTTAAACCGCTCCATGTTCTTTCGAGTGAAACGGGTTGTTAGCAACCCAGTAGGAGAAAAATTAAGACTTAATAAAGGGCAGAAAATTCTCGAAACGTCAACGACCAGATAACTAGAGGTAGTGTCTCAATAATCCATTGAGGAGAAGACAACGGGAAACAACTGCACTATTAATCCCAAGAAATATCTTAAGAGTTATTAAAGAAAATATAAAACGTAACAGCGTCAAGAGGTTGAAGTCTATGTGAATTAACTCCTCGTTCGGTAAAAAACGACATGCACAACAGGTGTCACCTGACCGCTATACAGCGTCTTTTAGCATAAACGGTGTAAAGGGGATAAAATTCCTCGGAATTGATGCCTCGCCCGGAAAGGAGCGATACGAGCAACAAGTGTCACCTAAGCGTCTTCCAGCGACTGTTCGAATCAAACAAAAATAATTCTTCGAACATGGAACGTTAGAACGTTAAACAATTGTGGCCAGCTTAAAAAATGTAAAGTTGAGTAGGTTAAGACGTCAACATTTTAGGTGCATGAGAAATTAAGAGGCTAAAAGAATAAAGTTTGTCATTATTTGCGCTTAAATGAAATGCAAAAGTTTCTACTGGAATTCGAACTTGACTCCAAGATTTCTCGTTTAGAGTCGATATCCACTGCACCACAACGCATGAAACTACGGAAACTAAATAAGCCTATATACAACAGGCTCGTGATCGACCCGAACTTAAATGAAAAATCTATGGATTATCTAAAAAGAAAATACGAAGGTCAAAGTAGAAACGGAAACTCGAAATGGTGCAGAAATCAAAGCTAAGACGGAACGAAATACATGAAAATTATACAAAGAAACAAGGAACAAATGCAAACAGGCCAAAGAAGAATATCGCAACTACAAATGTGCAGAAATAGAGAAATTGGTTATAAGAAATAAAAGAGACATGCATAAAAATAAGAGAACAGGAGAAAATACATGTTCATCAACAGGATGCATAAAATCTAAGGACGGAACACACATATTCTTCTTCTATGTGTCCTGTCCTTTCAGAACATAAACGATCATGGCTTTTCATGTCTCTCTATCCCTGGTGGCTCTTAGCACGCTTTCTTTTGTTACACCAAACAATCCTCATTATCCACCTAATCAGGCCCTTCAAATATTATTCACTGCTTTCCCTGTCTCTTGTTCTCTACATCTGGCGTGTTAGTATCAGGTTCTCCAAGCCATATTTCCTTATGGTATGTCCCAGGAACTTTGCTATCTTTTCCTGATGCTCAGTATTAATTTCTTTTTCGTTTCCATCCTTTCCAAAACCTCATCATTGCTCACATGCTCGATCCATGACATTCGCAGCATCCTTCTGTAGAATCACATTTCAAGTTTTTCCTTCATCTTTGATGATACTGTCTAGCATTCACTGCCATATTGAAGAATTGACGTCATATAGCAATCTAGTACTCTTTTCTTTGTTTCTAGCGACATTTTCTTCTGTCTCTTAATACTCTACTCAACTTCTGGAATGCGTCCTTGGCCATAGAGAAATGAAAAATAAAAAGACTTCAGGGACGAATATATCGGAAATCTCTCTTCCACGAAAAGCGAGAGCAACCGGCAACGCACAAAAATAGCGACGGGTCGGAAATATTAAAACCGAAATGTCAGCTGTATTAGCCAAATTGAACAGAAACAAAATTGCAGAGCCAGATGAGATTGTAATAGAGATGCTGGCAGCCGTAGACGATTTTGGTATGGACAATATTACAGAAATAATACGAGGGTCATTCAATAAATAAAGTGAATTTTTCGGTATAAAGACTTCTAATACAGATAGAAGCTTACTTACCTTTTTTCAACGTAGTCTCCCAGCAGTGTCACACACATTTCCCATCTGTGTACAAGCTTCCGTATTCCCTCAGCGTAAAAATCTATGGACTGATGTCTCATCCAATCGCCCACAGCACTTTTGACTTCATCGTCACTTTCAAACTTCGTGCCTCTCGTGAACGCTTTCAAGGAAACAAACAGGTGAAAGTCTGAAGGGGTAAGGTCTGGGCTGTAAGGGGAATGAGAGAGCAGTTCCCAGCCCAGGTCGTTGATGGTCTGCACCGTTTGGTCTGCTTTGGCACCCACCAGCAGCTGATCTTCGAGTAGGCAAGGTAATCATGGACAATTTTGTGTACTGTCCCAACAGATAAGCTCAAAGTCCTTGCCATGTCATCCAATGTCACCCTTCTGTCAGACTGAATGATGTCATTGACTGATTCGATCACCTCAAAAGACCTCACTATGTATGCCTCCTATGCCTGGTCTTCATCCTCAACATGGCTCCGTTCTTCTTTAAACACTTTAGCCCACTTGTAGACATTTCTTTTTTTGCTGAAACATGTGGCACCATACACAGTTGACATTCTCCTATGAATTCCAACTATTTTGCAACCTTCAGCAACCAAAAACTTTATAACTGACCTCTGTTCAATACTAGAGCATGTGTTTTGGTCGGCCATCTATGTTAATCTCCAAAACTCTCAAAGTTGTTTTTCAATCTGCAAAAAAAATTAAATCCCTTTGAAAAAGAAGTAAAGAAAAAAATTAAAATGAAGTAAACTTCTATCTGTATTAGAAATCCTTAAACCGAAACATTCACCTTATTTATTGAATGACCCCCGTAGAAGTCCTTAAACCGAAACATTCACCTTATTTATTGAATGACCCCCGTAGAAGTCCTTAAACCGAAACATTCACCTTATTTATTGAATGACCCCCGTAGAAGTCCTTAAACCGAAACATTCACCTTATTTATTGAATGACCCCCGTAAATGAAATCTATAACAGTGGTGATATAAGGAAGATCTCAGCAGATCCTTTTTCATAACACTGCCTAGGAAATCAGTTGCAAACGAATGTGAAATTCAGTGAACATTCAGCTTAATAAGTCGCATAACAAAACTCATCATCAGAATTCTTAGAAGTAGAGTGTGCAGTAGAATCAGGCTAGAGATAGGACAATAACATTGTTAACTCGTCAAAAATCCGGGGAACAAGGAATGCGATATTTATGCTCAAAATGTTATCAGAAAGAGCAATTCAAACGCAGAAGAACGTGTATCTATGTTTTATAGACGATGTAAAGGCGTTAGACAAAGTACACCACAAAGAAATGTTAGGGCTGCTCAGAAACCTTGCCAGATTCGGAAAAAAAAAACATTAGAATAATCAGGAATCTATACTGAAAGCAAAGCCGCCTGCAAACGGACAGAAAATGTGTTTAAAATATATGCAAAAATAGAAATGGGTGTAAGACAAGGATATGTCTTCTCACTAGATTTATTCAACATATACTATTCAACCAATTCTGGGAGAACGGAAAATCATGCCAAGATTCATAATAATAATAATAATAATAATAATAATAAAAGATACAGTACTATGCAAAAGTGTTAGGACAAGAACTATTTTATCATTTAGGAGGCAGATTGACAGAAAAAAAACAATCTAATTCAAGTAATTTTATTTGATTTACTCAACAATTGCTTTAACAAGAAAAATACTTGTTACAAAATTAAATTTAATATTTAGTATAATAGCCTTTTGCTTTGATCACAGCCTTCATTCTGTCAGGCATTGACATCACAAGCTTCTTCAATGTATCTAATGGTATCTCCTGTCAAGCAGCTTGCATTTGTTCCCAACGTGTGTCTTGCGAAGTATCATTAGATGTATCTATTCGAGAGGGGGAATAAGAAAAAAGTCAGTCATATCCAAGGATATTTGAATAATGAGTAGTTTCAAAATAACTTGTTTAATAGAAAATAGGAAAAATTAAATATAACTTCTTTTTAATACATTTCTTTTACCCCTAGTTTTAAATAGGCAATATTTATTAGCAATTTTTTTTTTTTTTTTTTTTTAAATCATTTCACCCCGAGCAAGGCAGAAACGCCACTGATGTGCAGGAGGTTACATAAATGTAGAAAGATTAATTAGAAAAGAGTAAGGAGTACAAGCTAGTTAGAAAGGAACAATAGAAAACTGAGAAAGCAGGTGCAATGACAGGTACATGGGCGGAGAGAAAGGGAAGGTTATACAGGGGAGGGGAGAGAGCTAGAGGCCAGTGGTTAGTAGGTGAGTATTAACTTTGCTTTTAAATTTCTGGAGGTCGTAGCCGTCAGGAAAGCAAGAATACGGGAGTGAGTTCCACAGGCGGGAAGTGCGAGAGAGGAAGCTGCAGGAGTAGAATTGTCGTCTGCATTTGACTAACCTGACTGTGAATGGGTGGGACCCAGTTGCCAGTCTGGTTGAACGGGTAAACACCTGTTGAGGAGGCATCAGTGACTTGAGCTCATCCGAGCAGAAGCCATGAAAGTATTTATAGAAGAGACAGAGGGAGGCCACATTTCGACGATGGGAAAGTGGCTGCAGACGAGTCGCCAGATCAGTACCTATCGCATTACAGACTCTCCTTTGGAGCTTGTCAAGAACACTGAGGAGAACGGCAGGGGCACCTGACCATAAATGGCAGCAGTACTCCATGCACGGACGGATGGTTGACTTGTATATATGCAGGATGGATTCAGGTGGAAAAAACATCCTGGATCGACATAGTGACCCAATCTTCTTAGCAGTAGATTTTGCTATGGATTCAATATAGTGCTTCCATTTGAGGTCTGAGGACAGGGTAAGTCCGAGGAGGCGTAGTGTATTACTCTCCGGGAGAATCATCTGGTCCATGCTTATGGGAGGCAGAAGAGGTTGCCTGTAATGGTTGACAGACAACAGCTTGGTCTTAGAGGAATTGAAGTTGACAAGCCACTTCTTGCCCCAGTTCACCACAGAGTGTAGATCCCGCTCAAGGTCAGCAGCGAGATTATGTCTGTCCGCCACGACAGGTTTCTTACTGGAGCGGGAGTATATTGTAGTGTCATCTGCGTAGATGCCTACTTGGGACCTGATCTCATCTGGGAGGTCGTTGATGAAAATAAGGAAGAGCGTTGGGCCCAGGATAGAGCCTTGTGGGACACCAGCATTCGTGCTGTAGGACGAAGAGGCACGCCCATTCAGAACGACCTTCATTTTGCGGTTATTTAAGAAAGATTGGATTAGGTCAAGCAGGCGACCGGTAATACCATAACCGCGTAGTTTGCATAGGAGGCCAGGGTGCCAAACCCTGTCGAAAGCCTTGGAGATATCCAGAGCAACCGCGCGAGCCTCGTCAGACTCATCAAGGGCCTGTAGCATGTACTCCGTTACAGTAGTTAGCAGGTCGGCTGTGGACCTGTCAAATCGGAATCCGTATTGCCTGTCGGAGAACAGTTTGTGGGCGGTGAGATTTACTTGGCTTTTCACCCTGTATTTGAATTTCTGATGTATTTTGAATTTCGGTAGTGGGCAAAAGTGTTAGGACAGGAGTGATTTTAAACTTTATTTTAATGCCTCATAAATAATAAAATAGTTCTTGTCCTAATACTTTTGCACAGTACTGTATGTAAATGGTACAATGTTGATAGCCGACACGGAAAGAAAATACAAAACCTCCTACAGAATGCAGCTAGGGGAAGTAAGAAGTACTAAACATAAACTTTAAGAATAGAGAATGCATGGTTATCAGCAAAAAGAGGAGCCCAAAATGCAAATTATAGGTCAGGGATACTAAAATTAAACAGTTACAGAAATTTATATACCTGCGAAGTGATCTAACAGAGGACGGAAAGTGAGAAACTGTGATCGAAATACGTATTTAAGATCGCCAAAGACTAATCACAAAAATTACTAAAAGACTAAGAGTTTTAGTTGGAAAAAAGTTACTGAACTGTATGGCAGCAAATGCAGGACAATCTTCTCAGAAATGAAGAAGTGACTCGAAGCACCAGAAATGAAGAAGTGACTCGAAGCACCAGAAATGAAGAAGTGACTCGAAGCAACAGAAATGAAGAAGTGACTCGAAGCAACAGAAATGAAGAAGTGACTCGAAGCACCAGAAATGAAGAAGTGATTCGAAGCACCAGAAATGTGGCTATACAGAATGATGCCGAGGATAAAATGAGCAACAATGTGAGCAACGACGACGTTTTGAAGATAACGGAAACAAAAATATTTGACATCAAGAACAGGCAGTTGAAATATTTGGGACACGTGCGTTTTGGCGCAGTGGATATCGGCTCGAAACAAGAAATCGGGTAGCCGAGTTCGAATTCCAACTGAATTCACTGCTTTCACTTACGCGCAAATACCCTTGGGAAAGGTGTTAATCCGTCTCTTCCTTCCAGTTATGGGTTAAATAACAGGACAGATTGGGTTCTATAGCCTTGGTCGGCAACCAGTCTACCGCAGAAAGCAATTAATCAAAGAAAAATTAACCAGCTCCTTACGCTACACTGGTGATTCCGACGTGATAGGAACACGCACCTCTACATTACAAACCTACCTTCTTGTTCCGTGTCTTACTTCCGGCCCAAACAGGTCACTACAATTTTGTGGCGAAGTTTCGCCACAACGACACAACAAATTGTCGACGAAGATCCGCAACAAACAGGATGATGTGGAGGGCCTTGATAGCCTACGCCAGAAAGAGACACGGCATATACACGACTATTTTTTTTTTATAAATTGTCATGATTATTTTCGTTGCCGTCTTCTCGTGGGATCGACGGTGGATATCGAAAGTGAAATAGAGTGTTCTTTTATTCTTACTGATAACCAATATTCCGTCTAATACGAAAGCAGACTTTTGGCACTGGAGTGATGGCTGTGAGATTTTTTATTCTCTACAATATGTCTCAGTCATGCAGGGAGGCCGTGAAGAGAACAGAATGCGAAAGCAGACGACTCCAGTAAATAAAACAAAAGCGGACAAGATCAAGAATTGAAAGTGTGTTGGAAACGAAACCAAAAAGAAATATGAAAGACAACAAAGGAAATCGGAAAAACTAAAACTAAATGAAATCAAAGACAAATTGGGAAATGCAAAGAAAAAGGTAGAGACGGAAAAAGAATGACGGTGAAAATAAACTTTTATATAAGTAAAAAGAAAACAAAGATAACTAGAGAGAGCAGTCAAAGACCATAAACATCCGCCATGGAAATACCGACATCATCCAAGCGATTAGCAAGATATGATAATTAAAACAAGAAAATATGGCTGCTATAGTATTTACATTTAAATCAAGATTAAAAAGTTGCACCATCAGTATTAAAACCTAGTTAGTTATTGATGACATCAAGAATGTTGCTGACGTACACTACCAGTCATAATTATTTGGCAACCCCAGTTTTTTCAAAAGAAATTATGTATTTTTAGTACTTATTGCCAAATGAAAATAGAATGGTTCTTTTGTTATTACTTTGCAAAATTTTACAAGGCAAGGAAGCTAAGATGAACTCGTATGAATCACCCTAAATTTTCTTCATTCTTTCAGTGATGAAACTGCATTATAGGTAATTATTAAATATTTATAAATTCATTTGATGCACATGTTATTGTGCAGTATTAAAAAAGAACCATTCTATTTTCATTTCCAATTATTCACTTGGCAACAAATACTAAAAAATAATATGAAATACGTCATTTTTTTAAAACACTAGGGTGGCCTAATAATTATGGCTGGTAATGTACGTTCATGGATAGATCCCTGACGAAGACCCACCTTAATGTGAAATGGTCTAGAAGTATGACCGTTCAATATGACCTTTATTACACGATTTGTTATGAAGGATTGAATTGTCAAATATTTCTCCGGAGGTACCATAGCCCTTGCGCTTGTGGAGAAGTTCAGCGTGCCAACTCCTGTCAAACGTCCTCGAAATGTCTAAAGCCCCAATCAGAGCCACGCCGTTCTTACCTAACGTTTGATAGACACACTTAGTAATAACCGTTAACACATATGCAGTATACCTAGAGAAACGGAAGCCATGTTGTTAATCTAAAGAGGCGGTGTGAATTGAGATGCATAATCAACTTGAAATTCATTAGACTTCTTTATGTGCCGTGTCCCCTCAGAACGTAGGCGATCATGGCTCTCCAGAACATCCTGTCTTCTATAGCTCTTAATAAATTTTGGCTTACTGTTATTCCTTCGGATGTGAGTTGTGGAGCAGTGGATATCGGTTTGAAACGAGAAATCGGAGAGCCGAGTTCGAATTTCAGTTAAATTCATTGCATTCACTTACCCGCAAATATCCTTGGAAAGGGTATTAATCCATCTCTCTCTTCAGCTATGGACTAAATAACATAGCAGATTGCGTTCGGTAGCCTTAGTTGGCAACCAATCCACCACAGAAAATAATGACAACCTACTGCCGGAAAGTTTTAATTCCAATCAGTCAAGTCTCTTTCGAGACATGATCGCCCAAGCATGTATCACGTATGGCACAAGACTGATTTATTTTTTCTTAACCTTGTTTTGCAATCTATTTACCAAAGTTTACGAAGTAAGTCATGCGTTGTTTTCCTTTGTCTACCGGCCTTTAATCTATCTTGTGAGTATCAGATTCTCCAAACCCTCTTTCTTCATTATGTTTCCCAGAATCTTCAACTATCAATTCCTGATGTAAAGCATAAGTTTCTATTTTCTCCAAAACTTTGTTGTTGCTTAAAAATTTGGTCCATATTCTCAGCATCCTTTTGTAGAACCACATTTCTTTTGCTTCAATCTTCTTCATCTTTGAGGATAGTACTTTGCCAAAGAGTTAAAATTTAAATAGTGATAATTTGAAGGTTCAATCGAGTTTTTAAAGACGCTCCTGTCAAAGGAGGATTTCCAATAAGCTGAAGCAAGAAGCAGCAAAACATTTTGGAAATCTTCTAAACACGTATTTAGGGTATTGGAATGGTTACCAATGGCTGGCCCTCATTTTCATGTTTCATTTCAATTCTTAGGCGAGATTTCGGTATTTATTATTATAATTTGATCTATAAAACACACCAGATTTTGCTGGACATGGAACCAAAGTACTAGATATTCTCAACGAATATACTGATATCATGATTCGAAAGCTCTTCCCGGAGTACGACAGGTTCCAAGGAGTGAAATCTTCCGAGGGTGTCCAATCTTGACATTGACCCTGATCATCTCCAGCCAATTCTGAATTTCGATTTTTATGGTGCCCAGAGCAGCAATAACAATCAAAAAGGACTTCCAGTCTCGCGTCTTGGGTATGATGATAAACTACGTCCAGCAGCAATGCCTTTGATTCAAGTGTTGCGTGTTGAGGAGCATAGAACCACTTGTTAATGGCTATTGTTCCTAGATCTACTCTGATTTGGGGTGCCATCACCTGTTCAGGTCGTAGATGTAAGCAAATTTGAAATGGTAGGACATTCAAGCAGCTTCAAAATTTTAAGTATTTGGAAAATGTTCTAACAGAATACGGAAAGTGCGACACAGAGATCCGAAGGCGAATTGTCATGGTGAAGGAAGCATTCCAGAAGTTGAGTAAAATATTAAGAAACAGGACAATTTCGCTAGAAACAAGGAAGAGAGTATTGGATTGCAATGTGATGTCGGTTCTTCAATATGGCTGTTAATATTGGACAATATTTTTGAAGATGAAGGAAAAGCTTGAAGCAGCTGAAATGTGGTTCTACAGAAGGATGGAAATGAAAAGGAAATTAATACTGTGCATCAGGAAGAGACAGCTAAAATTCCTGAGACATGCACTGAGGAAGGAGGGCTTGGAGGACCTGTTACTAACAGCCCACATAGAGGGAAAAAAGAGAGAGGGAAAAGCAGCGGATAACATATTTAAAGGATTTTATCAGGTGGATGACGGAACGAGGGTTTCGTGGTGTAACAGGAGAAAGCGTGCTAAGAGCCACCAGGGATAGGGTGATGTGGAAAGCCATGATCGCATGCGTCCTGAAAGGACAGGGCACATAAAAGAAGAAGAAGTAAAAGGAGAAGAAGAAGAAGATGAAGAAGATGGACATTCTATCATGATCTCAAACCTCCAGACCTTTTAATGATTATTAACAGTACAAAACCGTCTCTTTGTCGCGACCACACCCTGTCTAGAAAATGACTGACTTTTTGATGGATAACTTTACTCCGTGATTAATAGCCAAATGAGTTCAATTTTGTAATTACAGTTAGTTTCTTGGTGTGCAGCGACCTTTGTCATTTGGTGCATTTCTGTAATTTTACGGAAATACAGCAGGGTCTCAGTTAAAACTATTTTCATGTCAATTAACCCACTTTGCTGAGACGGTTTCTGATTAAAGGTGTTCTCAAATATGTGACCCCCAAATCACATTGGATAATCTGATCAATAAAACTAAATAAATAAATCCTCTCGACATCCAGTCATGGTGTATTTCCAGCTCATGAACAATGATACACAGTGTGGCAGCCCCTGGGGAACCAACTAATTATGATCAGGCAACTGTCAAGAAAATTAATCATACTGAACGAGATCTTTAATTTAATGTGTCTAAATCCATCAAGAAAACAATATACGTGTAAACAACTCTAAAAAGTTAAGTTTAGAAGCCCCAGGAGCCATATTAAATGCAGCGCCAGGGCATTTATTATTCTTATTAACAAACTGTTGTATCGCTAAGGTGGATACGGTACCCAGAAAATGTGCTGCGGTATTATTCAGCACAATATCCGGTGATAAACGGATGTCTATAGAAGAGTAGAACAGAACAAAGAAAAGACACAACGTTTAACAAAAGAGAGAGAGAGAGAGAGAGAGAGAGAGAGAGAGAGAGAGAGAGAGAGAGAGAGAGGAGAAAAACAAAAACAAGGTACAGGTTATGTCGAAGAGAATAAGGGAAGGATAGGAACCAAGGAGACAACAGATTTCAATTGACGTTGCATGTAAACTTTGGGAGATTGTAAATATCAGGAAAACAGGCAAACGGAAGAAAGCTTCACAAACAAAAAGTGTGAGAAAAGAAACTGTTAGTGTAGAAGAGAGGGTTAGATTTCACTATTTCAACGGTAAAATGAATGCCAAACTAATAGAACGCTTAAATTCATGTGGTTGGCGGAACAAGCGGAAAAAGCACGTCAGAGAAGTGCCATGAAGATATTTGTAGAAAAGACAGAGGGAAGCCACTTTTCTTCGGTGAGAAAGTGACTGAAGTCGAGATGCCAAGTCAGGATCGAATATTGCAGATCCTTCTGTAGATTTTGAAGAGAAGATCAACATGAATAGCAGGAGAACCCGACCAGATATGACAATAGGATTCAATGTAAGGACAAATGAATAAATTTATAAATGTGTAAAATAGGTTTTTGACGGGAAAAATATCTTGGCAAGACAGAGTAACCCAACATTCCTAGCAGTAGATATAGCCATAGATGTAGTTGTTTCATTTGTGATCGGCTGAGAGTGTGAGGACAAAGAGGCGCAGTGTGTTAGTCCTCTTTAAGTTATGTATAAAAATGCATACGAAAATAAAAAGACTTTTATTTTTTTTACATAATTTTATGCTAGTATAAAATTATGTAAAAAATACAAATCTTTTTATTTTCGTATGTGTTTTTTTCTTTTTTAGACATTACTTGAAGAAGACATACTGTCAAAATACTGTTAAATATTGTGCTCTTATAAGTGTTGAATTATTATTATTATTATCATTATTATTATTGCTTTAGTTAATAAAATCATTATTTTAACTGAATTCATATAGGCTTACTGCAAGACTCAAACAGAGACTGTTCTCAACGTTTATCATAAGCTGAGTTTTCTTGTACATTGATTTGTTTTTACGGCTTATCAATCTTTTTAAGATTACTTAAAGCCGAAAAATAATTTGGGATTGTAAGAATTTTTTGGAGATAATAATAGTTTTCTGATACAGGAAATATTATTTAACCCATAGCTGGGAGGAGAATAGGTAGAGTCATACCTTTTCAATGGGTATTTGCAAATAAGTGAATATAACGAAACCGAATGGAGCTCAAAGTCGGCTCCCCGACTGTTCATTACCAGTCGTTATCCATCAACGTTGATAAATTTCGATGATAGGATGAGAAACGGTGTTTCATCGTGATATTGACGTAAGACAGAGTTTACTTGTGTAAACGTCACACAAAAATATATACTAATAAATTGCATCGCTGGTACATATCCCTTTAAACGGTATAGTTCCGGCTGAACAGAAACATAATGGAATGCTAACTATATATATATATATATATATTTTTTTTTTATTTTTTTTTTTCTTCGTTTCTAATTCGCTCGGATATATATATATATATATATATATATATATATATATATATATATATATATATATATGTATATCCGAGCGAATTAGAAACGAAGAAAAATTTCCAACGTTCAAAACATTAATTTAAAATGGAAAATCCCCAAACAAGCAAGAACATCTAAATCAATAAAGGAACCATGTTTCCTTTGTCTACAAGAAAAAATTGAAATCATTAAATACATGAATAGCAACAGACTTTTAAACCAGAGGCATGAAACCACAGTAAACTGCAAACACATTAAAGAACTAAACTTACAAACACACTGAAAAATTCTACAAAAGCCAAAGTTAGGACTCTTTAGAGACGATAAGCCATTATAACATTAACAACACACTTACATCAAATTTTACCTATTCCATGCCACAAACTGTGATCTATTTTAAAGTTTTATAGAAAAAAGTGATTTTCTAAATTAAAATTAAAATTAAGGTTTGATATACAAAATTAGATTAATTATTAAAACTGAGTTTAAATAAAAAAAATATTCTATAGTTGTACAATTAAATAATAAAGATAGGTCAACTAAATGGTATCTACCATTCCCACTTCATCGCATCTAATTCTATTCCTCCCCACCCTTACAATTCCTTACTCTCCCCTTTTACTAAACCCGAAGAAAAAAATCCAGCCATTAGGCCATAAAAAGCTACACCCTATCTTTTAATGTTAAATCTATATACAAAATTACCGACAAGTTCATTAATCAACCCTATTCCATACCCATTCACTCTTTTCAAAATTCTAACGGACAATTTACAAGACTTTTTTTTTTAATCATATCACCACGAGCAAGGCGGTAACGCCACTGATGTGCCGGGGGCTACGTAAGAGTGAAAAGATTAGAAGAGAGAAAGCCGGAAACCACATACTAAACAGGGAACAAGGGATGAGCCTCTACACCTGTTCAATAGACGTGGGTGGAGTGTGAACCGGGCGATAGTTTAGTCTATCTACTCCAATTGAAAAAAGAGAAAGAAAAAGTGAAGATTGGAAGAGAAAGCCGGAAACCACATCCTAAACAGGGAACAAGGGATGATCCTCTACACCTGTTTAATAGACGTGGGTGGAGTGTGAAACGGGTGATAGTTTAGACTATCTACTCCAATTGAAGAAGAAAGAGAAAAAAACAAAGGTAACGGTGGTGAGTTAATTAAGTTTTAACTTAGTTAAAGTCCAGTCAAATAAATTTCTTTGAAAAAATATAAAGATCACTCGTTCAAATAACCATGAAACTATTTTAAAATTAGCCACAAAAATAAAACAAAATAAAATCAAAGCAAAATTATAACTTACTTTTAAGAATATTTCAAAGCTGATCCTAACCCAAACGCACGTGTACTACTGCCAGTAGAGAAAAAGAATTATTTTATCTTTTGGCTGAGGGGTGGTGCAGTCAACAAGACAATGACCAGGTAAAAGACGAACAAGGAATTTAACAGGACTTTTATTCCCTTATCGCTAACCCCCGCCAATATCCCACACACAACTCGCCAAATATAAGAAAAGAGACTTTACATTCCTTTCCCTACCACCTGATGAGACATTGCCAGTTCAATGTCGAAACAAAATGTACACTTTGTAGTGGATAAAAATGTGTACATATTCTAAACTATAATTTAATATATATATATATATATATATATGTATAAGAAAAAAGTGCAAGAAGCTGTGAATGTTTTGTTTAAAGTGTAAATTTATTGTTGTTATTATTATTAAGATTACTTGCTTTTTGTGTGAGATATTAAGTGTCCATAAATGTATTTGTATCGCTACACGTGTTTCGATTTTAAAGTTGACTCTTTTCAGGAGAATAAACTTGTGATTTTACATATCGATATCGGTTTGGTTTTCTGATGGCCAAAGTATCGTGTATATATAGAAATAAATGGTGAGCAGGTCAGAAAATTCGTATGCATGCGTGTTTGTTGTTTTTTTTTTCACACCCGCACGGTAAGACGCTTCCATCACCATGACACAAACACCATTATGGACACTTAATATAACATATAAAAAGAAATATTAATAATAATAACAACAATAAATTTACACTTTAAACAAAACATTCACGGTTTCTCTAACTTTTTTCTTCAATACCAATTTCTCTCGCTGGAACAACCCCCATTAAATTTCTCTTTTTAATATATATATATATATATATATTACGGAATTTATCGGAGCTTTACGAAGTGGATTAACAACCAACATACTTTAATTTATTTATTTGAACATTATTTTTAACAGATACTCGATTTCGAGTAGATACACCGTTTTTAATTAAATACTATATATATATATATATATATATATATATATATATATAGAGAGAGAGAGAGAGAGAGAGAGAGAGAGTATTGTAATTTTGTTATTACACTGGTTTATTAAAGCATAATATCACTACTCAAAAATTTCCATGTTTCAGAACAATACTGTCCATCTTCAGGCGATAAATCATTTTTACCATTTATCTTAACATATCACCTGAAGAAGAACATGAAAAATTTTCCATAGTGATATCATGCTTTTATAAACCATTGTAATAACAAAATTACAATATTAAGCACTATTCTGTATCGAGCACTCGTTATAAAAGTAAATGCTTGAACAGTGTGTTTTAATCTACGCGTTCTTCAACTTTCTTGTTATATTTCATATATATATATATATATGTGTGTGTGTGTGTGTGTGTGTGTGTGTGTGTGTGTGTGTCGGCCTAAATATTTTTGAGAAATGTTCTCGGAAAAATGTGTCATTCGTCAGAGTTCAAACATGAGACCCCTAACAACACAGGGAAAGCTGTCAATTGATTCAGCTTCGTTTAGACTGTGAAATCATTGGTGGTCGAGCGGTCTAAGACGCGTCAGGACAGTTTTACATGAACCTGCATAGTTATGTGTCAAATCTTCCCTGCATTAATCCTATTAATGTTCTATCTTTACTCTGATAGCCAACACTCTCTGATAAAAATGTTTTTCTAAAATAACTGTTATTAGGAAAACTATTGAAAAAACAATCTTGGTGCTAAATATCATCACAATTCAACACTATATATATATATATATCTCACAATTCAACACTATATATATATATATATATATATATATATATATATATATATATATATATATATATACTAAACAGTTATAAGTCATATTTAATTTAGATTTATATTAGACCAGTAAACAGTTGTATTAGAAAGTGCTCAATGCAAGTTTGAAAGGAAATGAAGCTTTAACATAGAGAGATTCTAGACATTGACTTGGAGAGATCAGCCAATTACACTGCCATGTTTTCCAACTTTTCGGTTTCGTCTGGAGATTTGAACTACTTATCTATCTATCTATCTATCTATCTATCTATCTATCTATCTATCTATCTATCTATCTCATCTATCTCGTCTCTTCATTATCTATCTATCTATCTATCTATCTATCTATCTATCTATCTATCTATCTATCTATCTCAGTCTCTTCATTATCTATCTATCTATCTATCTATCTATCTATCTATCTATCTATCTATGATAAATTATAGTTCAGAACATGTACAAATTATCATCTACTACAAAGTGTACATTTTGTTTCGACATTGAAAGGACAATGTCTCATCGGGTAGTGTCAAAAGAAAAAGGATATTTTTTATCTTATATTGATGAATTATGTGTGAGAGTTAAGTCGGCTGGAAAATGGGAAATCTGAGTTGTAAGTTATACGTTAGAATTTGAACGAAAAGAGGGAAGAGGTAGAGGAGAGAGGTGATTAATGGACGTGTTGAAAATTTTATAGGCAGATTTAACCGTAGATGATAAGGTATGGTCCTTTACAGCATTTACGGCCAATCCTTTGGGTTTAACAAAGAGAAAAAATAAGAAAACGTATATGGGGTGGGAGTGGTTAGGTGAGGATGCGCTGAAAAGGAATTGCTATTTGGTAAACATATCTGCATTAGTAAAGTATACGACTATAAATATTTTTAGTTTTAATGAAAATTCTTTTCACACAACCTGCAGAGACATTGTCCTTTCAATGTCGAAACAAAATGTGCGCTTTGTAGTAGATGATAATTTGTACATGTTCTAAACTATAATTTATAATAAATATTATATAATATATATAATAGGTCTATTTTTATATTGAGCACTGTTTTAAAGCAACGTTTTGAACGTTGTTAATTTTTTCTTCGTTCCTCATTCACTTGGATATCTATCTATCTATCTATCTATCTATCTATCTATCTATCTATCTATCTCACACTTTTCATATCTATCTATCTATCTATCTATCTATCTATCTATCTATCTATCTAATATTTGATGGGTTTCAGCAGATGGATGGCGGAGCGGGGTTTGGGAAAGATACCAAGAGGAAAAATATTAATTTCGTCAAGGGATAGATGCAGGTGGAAGTCCATGATCACCTATGTCCTGAAGGGACACGGCACATAATGAAGATGTTAAAGAAAGACTTTAATACAGTTCTAATAAGAAGCCTAATAATGATAATTGCGATCATAATAAATAAAACGATATAAAATGTTATAACAGCAGACAAAATATGAATAAGAATGAAAAGAACAAAACTAATAATTTTGATGGATATAAAAATGGAAACATGAGTCACATTTTCAAGAAATGAAGAGATATTTGCATAAATAAATGCACAAACGTTGAAATCAGTGACAACAAAAGAGCTTGTAATGGCAGCGTGAAAGAAACACAAAAACAAACGAATAGTGAATCTATTTCAAGACTAAAAAAAAAAAAAAGAGAAAAAAATTGTCTGAGACTAACGTCAGCCATTTTGGTCTTGCTCATACTTGGATAATTATTGCTCAAGAGTCGGCTATTAGGCGAACAAACGCAAATAATAACAACAGTTAGAAAAAAGCGTGGCAAACAATATCGTCTCAAGTTATTTATACTATTTCGTATTTATACAATGAAATTCGACTACTAAATAGGATTGATCGTTTATTGACTGATATATGGGGTGTTCCAAAAACGATTTCCAACAATGGCGCGATGGTTAGCTCATTCGTTCCGCTGATCAACTTGTTATTGTTCTGAGTTCGATCCTCAGTGGATGACAGGGAACTTAATCATTAGCAGTGGACGACATTATTAGCTGAGAACGGAACCATTAGCTGAACGACAGAAAACTCCACCATTATCAGCAGATGTCACAAACTGAACCATTTGCACTCGGTAACTCAGACATCCATCATGAGCATTTATCAGTCACATGATCTCGTCTCGTTTTCATGCGAGAAAGGCAACATTCATTCATGATTGGTAATCGTAACGATTCGGACGTTATATCTTTTGACGTTCTTTATGTGTATCTTTTACTCAGCAAAGTTATGGGAATATTGAACAGAACCCTTGATTCAATCCTTTTGTATCACAAGTAAGATAGAGTTGGTGTTCTGATTATGTAGGGATTACCACTTAACTTAGTGTGCGTTGTGGTGTAGTGGATAGCGGCTCGTAACGAGAAATCGAGAAGCCGAGTTCGAATTCCAGTCAAATTCTCTGCCTTTACTTACGCGTGGGAAAGGTATTAATCCGTCTCTTACCTCCAGTAATGGGTTAAATAACAGGACAGATTGGGTTCTATAGCCTTGACTGGCAACGAGTCTACCGCAGAAAATAATGGCAACCTACTGGGGGATAATCTTCTGCCGAGTCATCCATGTCCCTTTCGAGACATGATCGCCCAAGCGTGTATCACGTATGGCAGTTAACTGAGTTAACTTAGACGCCCTGTAGATGGTGCTGACTTCTTTCCATTTTCACTTTAGAAAACAGTAGATAGAGGACACACCACTTTACCTAGAGCGAATCATTTTAATCGGGTGAGAGTGGAGAATATTGCTAAATTTCAAACATTGACATGTGGTACCTCTCTAACTGTTGGGGAGTCCTTTTTTACGTATATAAATGGACTCGTCTAAGGTATACAAATGATCTTGCTAACAGCGAACAGCAGAGTGTGTAAAACAGTGAGTGTATAAGGTAGGGCTTGTAACGCAGTGCTTGTCACAGCAGTTGAACCGCCGCTAGTTGGTCAGCAAGAATATAGACTTATTACTCGAATTTACTTCTTATCTACAAGATTGTATATATTTGACTCCTACTAACAAGGATTCCTGAATCTACTAACCGTGTCCAGGTTGTATCTATTTTGTTCAATATACTTACATTTTCCTCTCAAATCTGTTTTGTGTTATTATTATTATATTGTGTGGTTTCTAACAAGAATCCACAACACTAATACACGCACGCACGCACGCACGCACGCACGCATTTTCTGATACAAATTATAGGCTAAAGGTTTGGAGTTACCTTCAGGATTTAGATGATTACGAGCATCTGGATTAAAGACTGAAACAAAAGGCATTATGCTTGCGGCACAAGAGCAAAGTCTTTTCACTGGGAGCATTCAGATAAATATCATTAATAAAAGTGTGGATCCAAAATGCAGGTTCTATGACAAATCTCAGGAAACCATAGGCCATCTAATGTTCTGTAACTGCGCCAAATGAATATAAATATTGTCCCGATCTTGAAAAAGATGTTAATGCACACTGGTATGAACATCATCCACCACCCTTTATAGAAATAGAATACATCCCGTGATATAACCATTCAGCTATTTATTGAAACTAATTATTTTTTCTAACCCTACCCTATCCAGACAGTTAATAATGCTTCCTTATAATTAAAGGTAGGCCGCAATTCGGGTACCAAATATTTATAAACTGGGTGGGGATTGAATTAAAAATGTTCTGGGTAGAAATATTTCCCCAAAACTAATTGCTGGTATGGGGACGTCTATTCGGGTCTCGAAAGTACATTAAGAACGTGTGTGTGTGTGTGTGTGTGTAATTGGACATACGTGTTCGGTAGGTACCACCACGGACTTCTTAAGAAACAAAAATACATTTTAAATAAATTAAACGTCTTCTTTGAAGTTAGATTTTGGTTTTAGCTGAAAGATCTTTAAACCTAATCCTTATGAATAGAAAAATAAATTCTCATTTGTAAATAAAGCTTTTAGGCATTCTTAAAACATTGGCTCATTCACTTGTCACTCATTGAACCGCCATTATAGACTAAAAATGTCAACAATTTAAAAAAAAATCTCTTAAAATTCCAGTATTTGTCTTAGAGATGTGTTTCAAATTACATTAGCAATTTTCAGCATTAATAAAATGCATTTTATAAAAATAATGCTTGCTTTTTTATTAGAACATAATGGAAATTAATTTTTATTTACGCACAGTAGCTTGTGAGGTCATTGGTCAAGATCGGTCAAATTCTCAAAAACCGAAAAGAAAAAATTGTCTGTTAATTGATATGGTTTGCTCAGCTGACTGTAACACAGAAACCAAGGAATTTGAAAATCTATCCAAGTATAAAGACCTGAATGTTAAAATCGAAAAAAATGTGGAAATTGAAAGCAAGAATAGTAACAGTTATAATAGATGTGCTTGCAATAATTAAAAAGGAACACAAAAAGACATTGGAAAAAATCCTGGAAATCACAGCTTAAGAGATATCCAAAAATTCATTGATAAGTACAGCCGACGCACTCAGAAGAAATTTGTCCATGTAAGGATAGTAATATTATAGGAGTTTGAAAAACAAATCACCAAATGTAGTCATAATTACACACCACTGCCTTAGATCTTGCCGCAGACTTGTTAGGTAGCGTAAGCATAGCAGAAATCGAAATATAATAATAATAATAATAATAATAATAATAATAATAATAATAATAATAATGCAAACAGACGCTGGTATGAACATCACCCAGCACCGGTTACAGAAATAGAAGATGTCACCATTCTATGGGATTAAATCTTCTACACAAACAGGAAAATTGAAGCAAATAAGCCTGACATTATTGTTAAAAAGCAAAATAAAAAAATTGCTTATTAATTGATATGGTTTGTTCAGCGGATTGTAACATATCAATCAAGGAATTCGAAAAACTGTCAAAATATAAAGACCTGGAAATTGAAATAGAAAAAATGTGGAAACTGAAAACAAGAATAGTGCCAGTGATAGTAGGTGCACTTGGAATGATAAAAAATGGAACCAAACAACACATTGAAAGAATCCCTGGAAACCCCAGCTTAAGATATATACAAAAAATTGTCTTGTTAAGTACAGCCCACACACTAAGGAGAGCTTTGTCTATGTAACGTTATGGATGATAGGGGAGATAGAAAAAAACATGAAATGGAGCCATGGCACTACACCACGATCTGCTTTAGGTCTTTCCGCAGACTTGGTAGGGAGTGCGACCATAGCAGAAATCGAATTAAGATGAAAAATCACATAATAATAATGCACAGTTTTATCACCAAATGAATATAAAACTCGGCTTAATAAAGTGGGCCAATATCTACATTAGAAAACCTGTAACTTTTACGGGAAGGAAACTGCAAAACACTGGTATCAACATCACCCAAACCCGGTTATAGAGATGGGGACCTGTAACAATTTTATGGGACTTCACAATACACTCAGACACAGCAATCAAAGCTAATCGCCCAGACATTGGGGATCATTGAGCTGGCAGTTCCTGTAGGTTGTAATGTACCTTTGAAGATCATAAAAAATACTGTAAAGATACAAGGATATTGAAGTGGAAATAAAATATGTGGTAATTGAGGACATCAGTAGTTCCAGTTGTAGTTGGAGCCCTGGGATTGATTGGAAAAATTTCCGCTAGGCTCAGTTAAGGAATTGCTGATAATCCATGCCTTAAAGAAATGCAAATAAATTTTACTCATGAGTACATCCCACACATTACGAAGTACCTTATCTTTGTAAATTGTGTGTGATTTTAGGGGTTGTTTTTTTTTTTACCAAAAATGATCAGTGGAAAATGTCATAAAACCATATCTGACCTTAGTTCACTGTTTTGGTTCCGAAAGGAAAAGTGTATGCAACAGAAATCAAAGGAAGAAGTAATAAAATTAATAATAATAATAATAATAATACTGAAAATATTCCATTTTGGTATAAAATTTCCATTGAAATTTTATCTCTTTATTGCCATCTAACTTGCTGATAATCATAGGGCTGTCAGATTTTAAATTTTAGTTAACCCTCTAAAAAAAAAAAAAATTAGACATCATGCCCTTTGGTTTAAATAGTTTAGTGTCCTAGCTTAGCAAGAGTTAAATGAAAAAAGAGATGAAACTTACTAATTGCTAATTCCAGAGGGCGGCCTATATATATATATAGGAAAAACTACTAAAAAGTTGTAAGTTTAAAAATGTATTTTTTTGACAGTATTTATTTATTTCTATTATTAAATTTGATATTTCAGACCGTCCTCGGCCTTTCATCAGAAACAAATGATTTTAAAATTTAAATTAGAAACGTTTTCTCTAGAGCGTTCGTCCGAGAGACTGTTTACATCACGTGACGCAGAAAGCGACAGATTTTTTTAATATTTGTAAACGTAAATCTATCTTTAATAATACTTATAAATGTTGTTTTAAAGAATTTTTTTAAGTGTATCTAAAAAATGTAGTAATATTAGAAATGTAATAATAGAAATAAATAAATACTGTCAAAAATACATTTTTAAACTTCCAACTTTTTAGTAGGTTTTCCTATACATATTATTAAGACAGTATACGTGGATCATCACTATGTTATATATATATATATATATATATATATTTGAAAAATACATAATTTAGATGCAGTTAGGACACACCATCAGTGATGTTACCCTGGTTCATTGACGGTTTCGGTCCTTTAAAAACATCATGCCTTCTCCCCAGGTTGATCCAGCCAAGGTTGATCAGGCCCCGGCCTGTGTCCTAATCTCTATTTGCTACGTTATTGGAATTCAAGATGTTTTGGTTGCACAGGAGAAGAGGAAAAATTCCTTGAATAAGGTCGTCCACAAATAAATGAATGTCCAGTGTGGTTCCAGTAAATATCCGGAAATATATAAATTAAAATAAATTGATATTCGTGATATTAATGTATTATATATATATATATATAGTGCTGAAATTTTGTTTTTTTAAATGTTCAGTTCAAATCTCTGAAGATTCTCAAATTCAACCTCAACCTCACCAAAATGTAGCAAGTATTCGCTTCATATATGCATTTGTGGGTTTTGCGACTTGTCAACTGTTAACGAGCCAGAGTTACAACGGTTTGTGACATATGCTTGTTAACTATTGTTCCACAGTTGAACGTTTTCACCTGGATACTACGTAGAGAGTGTAGAACAACACTAGATGTTGTTGCTATGGCTTGCTTTGCAAGTAGATTTCACTAGAGGATATGGCGCTTGTCTCACGTCCAACCTGTTTTGAATTCAGAACTGTTTTTTTCCCAGATTGCTAAATAACCAAGGCCAGAGAAGTAAGTCTGCCATGTTATTTACACCCAAGTAACCTACTGGTCTCGGTTGAATTTCAGTTTTTAGTTTTGCTTTACGGTATATCAACCTCTGTGGTAAGAAGGTCAGGTTTCAGGGTAATTCTTTTAAATGTTCGGTTACAGTGAGAAGGGTGATTTAGTCAGATTTTGAAGATTTTTTTCTTTTAGAAAACTCAATATGTCTTCTGGTTTTGCATTTTTGAAAAAAGTCCTTTAAAATGAAAGAAAGAAAGTTTGGTTCGTTTTGTTTTACTGCATATCAAACTCAACGGTTTATTTAATGCTGACAAAATGTTTACAATAGATTAGTATGAGTAGAATATGTATCTTTGTAAAAAACAGTTTGTAGATCGGGTTTCATTGACGTATTTTTATAAAAGAGGGTTTTTGTCGAGAGGTTTGATTCATTCATTGATTTATATTGTTTCATGGCATGACAAATTCAACGGTTGATTTAATGTTGACAAAATTTTTACAATAGATTCGTAAGAGTATAAGATGTATTCTTTGTAAAAACAGTTTGTAGATCAGGTTTCATTGACGTATTTTTATAAAAGAGGGTTTTTGTCGAGAGGTTTGATTCATTGATTGATTTATATTGTTTCATGGCATGACAAATTCAACGGTTGATTTAATGTTGACAAAATTTTTACAATAGATTCGTAAGAGTATAAGATGTATTCTTTGTAAAAAACAGTTTGTAGATCGGGTTTCATTGACGTATTTTTATAAAAGAGGGTTTTTGTCGAGAGGTTTGATTCATTGATTGATTTATATTGTTTCATGGCATGACAAATTCAACGGTTGATTTAATGTTGACAAAATTTTTACAATAGATTCGTAAGAGTATAAGATGTATTCTTTGTAAGAAATCAGTTTGTAGATCAGGTTTCATTGACGTATTTTATGTAAGGAGGGTTTTTGTCGAGAGGTTTGATTCATTCATTGATTTATATTGTTTCATGGCATGACAAATTCAACGGTTGATTTAATGTTGACAAAATTTTTACAATAGATTCGCAAGAGTATAAGATGTATTCTTTGTAAGAAATCAGTTTGTAGATCAGGTTTCATTGACGTATTTTATGTAAGGAGGGTTTTTGTCGAGAGGTTTGATTCATTGATTGATTTATATTGTTTCATGGCATGACAAATTCAACGGTTGATTTAATGTTGACAAAATTTTTACAATAGATTCGTAAGAGTATAAGATGTATTCTTTGTAAGAAATCAGTTTGTAGATCAGGTTTCATTGACGTATTTTATGTAAGGAGGGTTTTTGTCGAGAGGTTTGATTCATTGATTGATTTATATTGTTTCATGGCATGACAAATTCAACGGTTGATTTAATGTTGACAAAATTTTTACAATAGATTCGTAAGAGTATAAGATGTATTCTTTGTAAAAAACAGTTTGTAGATCAGGTTTCATTGACGTATTTTTATAAAAGAGGGTTTTTGTCGAGAGGTTTGATTCATTGATTGATTTATATTGTTTCATGGCATGACAAATTCAACGGTTGATTTAATGTTGACAAAATTTTTACAATAGATTCGTAAGCGTATAAGATGTATTCTTTGTAAAAAACACTTTGTAGATCGGGTTTCATTGACGTATTTTTATAAAAGAGGGTTTTTGTCGAGAGGTTTGATTCATTGATTGATTTATATTGTTTCATGGCATGACAAATTCAACGGTTGATTTAATGGTTGACAAAATTTTTACAATAGATTCGTAAGATAGATGTATTCTTTGTAAAAAACAAAAGTTTTTGTAGATCGGGTTTCAATTACGATTTTTATAAAAGTTTTTGTCGTTTGATTCATTGACTGATTTATATTGTTTCATGGAATGACAAATTCAACGGTTTGATTTAAAAAATGTTGACAAAATTTTTACAATAGATTTCGTAAGATAGATGTATTCTTTGGGTTTAAAAAACAGTTTGAGATCGGGTTTCATTTTTGATAAAATTTTTATAAAAGAGGGTTTTTGTCGAGAGGTTTGATTCATTCATTGATTTATATTGTTTCATGGCATGACAAATTCAACGGTTGATTTAATGTTGACAAAATTTTTACAATAGATTCGTAAGAGTATAAGATGTATTCTTTGTAAGAAATCAGTTTGTAGATCAGGTTTCATTGACGTATTTTATGTAAGGAGGGTTTTTGTCGAGAGGTTTGATTCATTCATTGATTTATATTGTTTCATGGCATGACAAATTCAACGGTTGATTTAATGTTGACAAAATTTTTACAATAGATTCGTAAGAGTATAAGATGTATTCTTTATAAGAAATCAGTTTGTAGATCAGGTTTCATTGACGTATTTTATGTAAGGAGGGTTTTTGTCGAGAGGTTTGATTCATTCATTGATTTATATTGTTTCATGGCATGACAAATTCAACGGTTGATTTAATGTTGACAAAATTTTTACAATAGATTCGTAAGAGTATAAGATGTATTCTTTGTAAGAAATCAGTTTGTAGATCAGGTTTCATTGACGTATTTTTATAAAAGAGGGTTTTTGTCGAGAGGTTTGATTCATTGATTGATTTATATTGTTTCATGGCATGACAAATTCAACGGTTGATTTAATGTTGACAAAATTTTTACAATAGATTCGTAAGAGTATAAGATGTATTCTTTGTAAGAAATCAGTTTGTAGATCAGGTTTCATTGACGTATTTTATGTAAGGAGGGTTTTTGTCGAGAGGTTTGATTCATTGATTGATTTATATTGTTTCATGGCATGACAAATTCAACGGTTGATTTAATGTTGACAAAATTTTTACAATAGATTCGTAAGAGTATAAGATGTATTCTTTGTAAGAAATCAGTTTGTAGATCAGGTTTCATTGACGTATTTTATGTAAGGAGGGTTTTTGTCGAGAGGTTTGATTCATTCATTGATTTATATTGTTTCATGGCATGACAAATTCAACGGTTGATTTAATGTTGACAAAATTTTTACAATAGATTCGTAAGAGTATAAGATGTATTCTTTGTAAAAAACAGTTTGTAGATCAGGTTTCATTGACGTATTTTATGTAAGGAGGGTTTTTGTCGAGAGACATATGTATTACTGGTGTATATATTTTTCTTGCTGTTAATTGTTTTTTCTTTAATAATGTTTTGTTAGTAATATATTTTCTTCATAGTATATTAATGGTAATTTTTTCCTTCAAAAATGTATATACTTCTCCAAAATGTATTGCTAGAATTTACACTATAAAAATCTATTTTTATACTTTCATAGAGTTTTGACCCCAGTTTAGGGGTTAACTATTTACCCATAGTTGGGACCCTAACAAGTGCTATCTCCTCGGGTCAGAGTGGACCTGGAAACAACAGCAGTTAAGAGGTGGTTCCATGCTCCCAAAAACTTCCCACTTAGTTGCGTTGCTACCGGAAGCAGTTTATCCTCAAACCCAGAACGCCTCATGCGTTGGTGGGGGGGGGGGGGGTTGCCATTCGGCAAAGGGGCAGTTAGCGTATTCTGAAGCCCCAGACGACAGGTGAGGACTCGGTTGAGGTTTGAATTCGATATGCCGATAGCATTCTCCGCGCCAGTAACCGCTATGCGACTGCGCGGATATAAATGATGACATTCAGAAAGCGTTCGGATTGAAACATGCTGACATTTGAATTATCGAAGAACCTGCAGGGAAGGGTTGATGAAATAATTTAGGGAAAGGGGATTTTTTTTTGTTTTTTTTTTTGGTGGGGAGCTTTTAAATGGAGCAAATTCGTATATCTAACGTGTTTTTGTTGTTTTAATGCTTTTGCTTAAGTGCACCGAAAAGAAAGGAGCTCAGATTATATAATAAAATAAATTTCTTGCATAAAATGAATTCTTTTGATTCTTTTTTTTAGGTAAAGAGTTAAGTAGATAGATAGATAGATAGATAGATAGATAGATAGATAGATAGATAGATAATGAACAAACTGCGACAGATAGATAGATAGATAGATAGATAGATAGATAGATAGATAGATAGATAGATAGATAGATAATGAACAAACTGCGACAGATAGATAGATAGATAGATAGATAGATAGATAGATAGATAGATAGATAGATAATGAACAAACTGGTGACAGATAGATAGATAGATAGATAGATAGATAGATAGATAATGAACAACCAGATAGATAGATAGATAGATAGATAGATAGATAGATAGATAGATAGATAGATAGATAGATAATGAACAAACAGACAGATAGATAGATAGATAGATAGATAGATAGATAGATAATGAACAAACTGCGACAGATAGATAGATAGATAGATAATGAACAAACTGTGACAGATAGATAGATAGATAGATAGATAGATAGATAGATAGATAGATAGATAGATAGATAGATAATGAACAAATCAAGCAGATAGATAGATAGATAGATAGATAGATAGATAGATAGATAGATAGATAATGAACAAACTATAGAAATGATAGATAGATAGATAGATAGATAGATAGATAGATAGATAGATAGATAATGAATGAATTGCGACAGATAGATAGATAGATAGATAGATAGATAGATAGATAATGAACAAACTGCGACAGAATGATAGATAGATAGATAGATAGATAGATAGATAGATAGATAGATAGATAGATAGATAGATAATGAACAAACTGCGACAGATAGATAGATAGATAGATAGATAGATAGATAGATAGATAATAAACTGCGACAGAATGATAGATAGATAGATAGATAGATAGATAGATAGATAGATAGATAGATAGATAATGAACAACCAAGATAGATAGATAGATAGATAGATAGATAGATAGATAGATAGATAGATAGATAGAATGAATGAACGACAGATAGATAGATAGATAGATAGATAGATAGATAGATAGATAGATAGATAGATAGATAATGAACAAACCAGACAGATAGATAGATAGATAGATAGATAGATAGATAGATAATGAACAAACTGCGACAGATAGATAGATAGATAGATAATGAACAAACTGTGACAGATAGATAGATAGATAGATAGATAGATAGATAGATAGATAGATAGATAGATAATGAACAAACTGCGACAGATAGATAGATAGATAGATAGATAGATAGATAGATAGATAGATAGATAGATAGATAATGAACAAACTGCGAGAAAGTGAAAGAGAGAGAAATAAGTAAAGAGTTTAATAGATAAAGGAACAAGTTGCAATAGATAGATAGATAGATAGATAGATAGATAGATAGATATGAACAGACGGAGATAGATAGATATATGAATAGAAAAATAAAGAGAGAGAGAAAGAGAGAGAGAGAGACCTAGTGAAAGCGTGTTACTTATAGATAAATAGATAGTAAAACATTATTGATTAAAAGATAGATAGATAGATAGATAGATAGATAGATAGATAGATAGGATAGATAGATAGATAGATAGATAGATAGATAGATAGATAGATAGATAGATAGATAGATAGATAGTGAACAGGCCAAGATAGATAGATAGATAGATAGATAGATAGATAGATAGATAGATAGATAGATAGTGATGTGAACAGGCCAAGATAGATAGATAGATAGATAGATAGATAGATAGATAGATAGATAGATAGATAGATAGATAGATAGATAGGGGGAGTACAGATCATTTTATAGAAAAGTTGATAGACAGTGAAAGACAGTTAAAGGAGGGAAAGTGCATTAGAGAGATAGCTCGCGATAAGTCTGTTTACGTACGTAGAACGACTGCTATGGTTACTGAATGACACAAAGAGCAAGAGTGTGCGAGAGGGGTAGAGAGAGAGAGAGAGAGAGAGAGAGAGAGAGTGAAAGGAAAAACGTTGAAGCGGATATGACATCATTCAATTCGTAGTAATGCAACGTAAGCCTAATATGGCGAGTATCGCATGTAAGACATTATTATAGGTAGGAAAAGGAGAAAAACAAGGGTCTGCTAAACACTTGATTTCTTCTTTAAAATAAAACCCACCGACCAATCAGTTAGCGAGCAAACATGATTTTCTCAAGTTCTGAATACGTATTTTTCTTTTAGAAATTACATTTTTGAAATTACTAGTTTTGGTGATCGTTTGTAGTTTTTGAAATTACCTTTTCTATTCTTTTTTTATTGTTCATTTTATGTTATTGACTGATTGTGTGATATCTAATTATATGGCTTTTAAAAAAAACTTACCTTTTTTTATATAAAAATCTCTGAACCACTGACCTTACCTACTACATCTAGTTCAATTAGCTGTAAATATATCGCTGCAAAATAAACCCGAATTAAAGTTGCAACCTGTGTGATTCGTTCCAACCTCCGTGATGAAAAAAAAAAAAAAAAAAAAGGCTGAATTGAAATTGAAACCAAACGTGTCGATACCATTCAATAAATATCTGTTCTGATTAGATATGTAATACAAGATGCAAAATGGCTTGTAATAAAAAACAAACAACAACATACGATATGGAAATGACACAGTGTTGATAGCAGACAAGGAAAGTTAACGAGAATTCCGATTGAATGCAGCAAAGGAAAGAGAGAGGAAAGCCTTAAACATCAATTGCAAGAATACAGAATATGTAGGAGTATGGAGAGGGTTAATGTTAATTTTGAATTGGCCTTGTGTGAAACATAACCAACTCCCTACAACTTACAGGTTTTATCAGAATCATCAAAAGGTTATCAGTAGGTGGATTTGTGGAAGAATAAAAGTATATCTTTGCATGCTTGAATAAAAATTTGTTGATATAAAAGAATAACATGAAGTAGAAGTTAAACGTTCCAAGAAAATTGTATTAAGAGTTGAAGGGTATCAAGAGTTCGTTAAAATTTCAGTAGTAGTCCTTGAAAGAGTGAGTTTATGTGTACGTAGGCAGGAACGTCTGTATGTATGTATGTATGTATGTATGTATGTATGTATGAGTGTTTAATGTTCGATAGGATTGTCTTCGAAGTTGTCGCTCAATGTGAATGGTTAAAAGGAAGGCGGTGTGAGGTGAGAGAGAAAGATAGAGACAATAATAACGATCACTCGACGTTTGTCAAAGGTACGTGTTAATTACGCTCGTCATCGTTTCTCTCTGGCGACGGCCGATTTTGCTTCGTCTTTTATTTAGTTTGTGGGGCTCCAGAAGCTCATTTGTGAATTCACTCCCGGATGTGATTCTGGCCTTTCTATTTTGTTTTTAGATGTTTTCTAGTTTTCTATTGACCGAAAAATATGTCGCATCGAGGTGTGAAATTTTGCGTGTTTTGATTTTGGTTTCGTTTTGTGTGTGGGCTAAGCAAAGTTTGTAAATCGGGTAAATTCGTTTATTTCTAACAAAATCAACGATCAAGTGCTTAGTATTTAAATTTTTAAATCTAGAACTAGTTTTGTTCACGACAAATGTAAGGTTGGCAGCAAAAGGAACAGCCTAACCTGCACATTACAAATAGGGGCGGACCTGAAGGAGACTACCACCACCTTTAAATTTGTTGTTTTTCACTTTTTTTTTTACTTTTTCAGTGCAATCTTATCGATTACACCCTAAACTTTCCGAATGACGAAAATAATTTGGAAAAATTTCAATATTTAAACAGTTTTAGATGGGGCTCAGTCTCTCTTACAACATTACAGTAAATCGATCCTCCATTTTGGAACCACTCGCCGGTACGACATTACCACCACCTGTAAATTTGTTGCTTATCAATTTTTTTTTTCTTTTTTCATAGCGATCTTATCGATTTAACCCTAAACTTTCCGATTGACAAAAAAATTGGAAACATTTCAATGCTTAAACAATATTAGGGGGGACTCAGTTTTTCATACAACTTTATAGTAAATCTATCCTCCATTTTGGAAACACTCGCTTCGAGTGGTTGCCCTTTTGTTTTTAACTTCTAGGAAGTTAATGGAAAAAACCGTTTATATGTTTAAAAATTTTATTAGAACAGGAATTATTTCTTTGAAATATATTTTTTAATGTTTTACATGTCATACGAATTAAACATAACATGTCCACAGGAACATAACTTGCCCTGTGCAATTAAATTTTTTGCTTGCGCCTATTCAACAACTGAATCCTTTGCGAATTTTTTTAATAAAATCATTCTTGGAATTTCTGAGGTAGATGCCATCATAAGAACTGAAGAAAACTTGAAAAAGACAAAACAAGAGCAACAACTCGTCGCACAAAACCCAAAATTCAAAGCGACCCCAAAACTAAAAAAAAAGGGCAAGAACTCGTAAAAGACAAAAAACAAAAACAAAAAAAAAACAAAAAAAAAAACAAAAAAAAACAAAAAAACAAAAACAAAAAACAAACAAACAAAAAACAAAACAAAACATATAAATAAAGCGACCCCAACGCGAGTGGTTCCAAAACCCAGGCACAAATTATTATAACCTTGTATGAGAAACTTAGCTCCCACCCCTAAAATTGTTTAAATATTGAAAATTTTCCAAATTATTTTTGATAGTCGGACACTTTATGTAATAATCAATAAGACTGCGCTGAAAAAAAAGTAAAAAAAAGAAAAAGAAAAACAACTTTAAAGGTGGTGGTAGTCTCCTTCAGGTCCGCCTAAATAGAAGATACCAAAATCAAGCAAGTACAAAAGTATCTAGAAACAGTTTTAACGGAGGACGAAAAATGCGACACCGAAATATATGCAAATGATTTGATAAAGCATGTCGCCGAGGACTATTAGGAACGCTAGGTAAGTCTGATTTATTTGAGAAGAATATGAGTGTTCTGATACAATGGATACCGGCTCGGAACGAGACATCGGAGAGCCGAGTTCGAATTCTAGTTGAATTCATTGCATTCACTTACGCGCAAATGCCCTTGGGAAAGGAATGAATCCATCTCTTCTCCCGCCAGCTATGGATTAAAGAGCAGGACAGATTAAGTTCTATAGCTTTGATTGGCAACCAGTCTATCGTAGAAAGAAATGACTAACTACTGCAAGAACATCTTGGCAACAAAGATAAGGACAATAGTCCGAATAATGCACTCATCGATTAAAAGAAACATGATCTCCGAAACGTGTATCACGCAAGGCACTTCAGTGACTGACTGATAAATAGCAGGAGAGATTGGATTTTATAGCCTTGGTTGGCAGCCAGTCTACCACAGAAAGAAATAGCAATCTATTGCGGGAAAATCTTCTACCTAGACAGTCATGGATCAATCAGTAAGTATATTACATAACTAACTGATTAGTCAGTCAGTTAAGTGCCATATTAGATACACGGCTGGACGATCATGTCTCGAAAGAATAAAATGAAAATTTTCCTCTTAATACTTTCTTTGGTAGACTGTTGCTAACTAACGTAATAGTATCCAATTTGTTTTGCTATTTAAGCCGTAGTTGGAGGGAGAAACGGCGGATTAATACCTTTTCCACGGTATTTGTGCGTAAGTGAACGCAACGAATTCAACTGGAGTTCGAACGTGGCTCTTCGATTTCTCTTTCCGAGCCGATAGCCACTGCACCACAACGCACATCTGCGTTGACTGAATAGAATAAATCCATAACTTATATTGGAAGCAAAACACCTGCATACGAATAGAAAATGAATAAAAAAAAATGACGTAATATGAGGATGTGATTTATTCTACTTTTGCAGTGATGCAATCGTGAGAGAATTAGAAGTCCTACCAGGATTCACTATTGGAGGCCACAATTTGAACAACATTAAACATAAAGATCATTGACGACAAAACAGGGAAATAAAACTACAGGAATTCCTACCGAAGACAGAGTTTTGGCTCTCAGCAAAAACGAACGACCCAACATTCAAATTACAAACTAGCGATACCAAAATCAAGCAAACACAAAATCTGGCAAGTATTTGCTCCTAATCCCCATTAGCATGGATCAGGCTCGTCTCGCTGAAAGCAAAAACACTACGCCTCCTCGGGTTAAATCTCTCAGTATATCTCAAGTGGAATGACTATATCGAATCCATATCTAAATCCGCTGCTAAGAAGGTCGGTTCACTGTGTAGGGCCAGGAAGTTTTTCCCGTCTGAATCCATCCTGCACATATATAAATCTACCATCCGCCTGTGTATTGAATATTGCTGTCATATCTGGTCGGGTGCCCCTGCTATCCACCTCGGGGTCCTTGACAAAATCCAACGGAGAATCTGTAAAGTGATCGATCCCGACTTGGCAGCTTAGATGCAGTCACTTTCTCACCGGCGTAATGTGACTTCCCTCTGTCTTTTCTACAAATACTTTCACGGCTTCTGCTCCGATAAACTTAACTCATGTATAAATTTACTCGATCTAATAGATCAGCAACTAGGTCCCACCGTTTTACAGGGAAACCAATAAAATGTAACATCAATTTCTACTCTAGAAGCTTCTTTTCTCACACTTCCCGCCTGTGGAATTTGCTTTCGTATATTTGCTTCCCCGACAGGTACAATCTCCAAGAATCTAAATGTAAGGTCAATAGTCAACTCCTATCTCACTGACTCGCATCCTTTCTCTCGTGCACTTTTCCCGTCCACTCCACTCTCATCCCACCAGTATTCTCATCATTCTCTTACCCACTTGCTGACTCCCCCTATACTCTGTCCTTCCTTCTCATCACTTTCCCCCGGTGTAACTCCCTGCGCACCAGTGGCAGTAAAACTGCTTTGCTTGGAGCGAAATACTTTTAAAAAAGTGTTTAGATAGAGGATGGAAAGTGTGACACCGAAATCCAAAGGTGCATTAGGTTAGAGAAAGATACCTTCCAAAAGCTAAGCAAAATAAAGGAATCAAACAATTTCTAGTATTTACATTATTCAGACTATTGTTCTCATCTTTGTTGCCATTTGTACAAAGTTTCGGCATTTGTACGCTCCGGCTTTCTTCAGGTGCTAGGAATTTCGAACCAAACCCTTAATGTCACATGGCCCAGTGGATATAGACGTTGGTTAATTCCTGTGACTTGACCCAACATATTGTGAGTTCAATACCAGGCAACAGCAGTGGTGAACAAATTGTTTAGAAGTTGGATTAATTTCTGAGTTGCTCAAAATACTCGTTCTCTCGTTTAATGTTAGCTAGCATTAAGACAGTTTAGTTTTACTTAATTTCTTTTTTTAAAGGGTTGCTTATCATTGCATCGCGAGTCCTGTTATATATTTTTTTTATTTTAGAAAACTGAAGATATCTTCTAGTTTTGTATTCAAAAATGTATTGCTGGTAATATTTTTCCTTAAAAAATGTCAGTCAGTTAAGTGCGCTTGGGCGATCATGTCTCGAAAGTGACATGACTGACTGGACAGAAGATTATCCCGCAGTAGGTTGCCATTGCTTTCTGCGGTAGACTGGTTACCGACCAAGGCTATAGAACCCAATCTGTCCTGTTATTTAACCCATAACTGGAGGGTAGAGACGGATTAATACCTTTGTCCAAGGGTATTTGCGCCTCAGTGAATGCATGGAATTCAAGTGGAATTCGAACTCGGCTTCCCGATTTCTTGTTCCGAGCCGATATCCACTGCGCTACGTATACTGTTGATAATATTTTTCCTTCAAAAATGTGTATTTTTCTATAAGAGTTTATTTTTATGTATATATTTCGATGAAAGTCTATTTTTATACTTTCATAGTGTTTTGACTCCAGTTTTGGGGTTAACTATTTGCTCAAACAAGGGATCCTAACATGTGCTACCACTCTGAATCAGAGTGGACCTAGGAATAACAGCAATTAAGAGGTGGTTCTATGCTCCTCACAACCTCCTAATCAGTGGCCTTGCAGCCTGATGCAGTTTACCGTCGTATCCAGGACCGAACCAGAATGGAGAAGCAATGTCTGGATTATGTGTCCGGGTGGTCAGAAGTGGTTACACCGATGCGTACTTGAAAAGAAATCCAATGTGAGTGTTTTATGTATGACTGGTGCGAATCTGTTACACTGACACGAGCTAGAACAGAGATTGCACTGTGGGACGTATGCGTCCGGTTGGTGAGAAGTTGTTACACAGACGCGTACTAGAATAAAAAGGCAACGTGGGAGTTATGTGTCTTGATGGGGAGAAGCTTTTGGTTACAATAGAACCTGAAACTCTTAATTTCAAAATGTCATACTTGAAAAAAAAAAAAACTTCGGTTTTCTGACTTATAGGAACGCTACTGCGTTATCTGTCTGGAATAGTCTTACATATAAGCCACGTTTCGATCAATTGACCGGATTGCATATTTTTCTGATATCATTTTTTCCGAATTGGTTATAAGTTTGTTTTATTCGCCTTTAGCATGATCAATGATTTGCAACAAAGAACAGAGTCGAATGAAGTTGATTTAAAAAATAGACAAAAGCTATTTGTTGAAGCCTGATTACTGAACGGTAATAATGATGCTTTTTGTCTCGCTTGTGTGCATTTTCTCTTAATCAGGCGGGAAGAAAATGCATACTTGTTGAATTCGACTTGTGCAACATTTATTTAATATAGAACAGTCTTCAAATCCAAATATATGCGTGCGTGTTTATTGTATATAATTTACTAAATTTATAAGGGAAAAGTGCTCAGTATCGGTGAAAATATCGCGTTTATAGCTACAGAAAGTATAGACATAGAGCAGAACTTTTGTATGATGACGTCTCTATTCAATGTTCAATTTTCATTCCTATATCCATACAGTCAACATACAATCTTGGTTCCTCTGTCGACACTACATCTATCTATCTATCTATCTATCTATCTATCTATCTATCTATCTATCTATAACTTCACATCATATTTAGTGGGAAAGCTATTTCAACATGTAAGTTCGAGACATGCATTGTCAACCCTGTTCAATCAAAGTATAGAGAAAAAATCTTATGCCGGAAGCAGGGGCTAGTAAAGGAAGGCGTTGGGAATGTTGGTTACTATATGGTTAAGCCAAGGTGAATCGTAGTGGTAAATTCCCTTTTGGTAGTGGGAAGCAGGTTGCTTGGCCATTGGGTTACTAGTGGTAGGTAGGAGAGAAAAGGTTACAGATTCCCCAAATTTTAAAATCTAATTCATCTAAAAGGCAAATTATTTTTTGAATAATGGAAGAAGGAGATAATTATTGAAATTTAAATTTATTACTGTGAAGACACATACTAATGATTTCTTTACGCTTATTCAGAAGTACATTCTGCTATTGAAGTTTCAAAATTTTAATTTTTTCTGTTAAACATAGATTACATCTATCACCTAAGCTATTAGGAGTACGGGCCGTGTCTATCAGCTTCCACTTTATCTGTGGATTTGGGTCCTTCTTTCTCATTTCCCAGTATTTTCGGGTGGGGGCTGTCTGATACCTTAAATTAAGGTTAGTAAAGGAGTGCCAATTACAGGTGGGGGTTATTAAAATCAACCAGGTACGAAAATTTAAATATCTGGGAAGTGTTCTAACTGAAAACGGAAAGTGCGACACAGAAATCCAAACGCGAATTGGCATGGCGAAAGACGCTGAGTAAAGTATTAAGACACAGAAAACATTCACTAGAAACAAAGAAGTGAGTACTTGATTGCTATGTGATGTCAGTTTTTCAATATGGCAGTGAATGCTGGACAATATCAACAAAGATGAAGGGAAAACATGAAGCAGTTGAAATGTGGTTCTACAGAAGGATGCTGCGTATTTCGTGGACCGATCATGTGAGCAATGACGAGGGTTTGGAAATGATGGAAACGAAAAGGAAATTAATATTGAGCATCAGGAAGAGACAAATGACGTTCCTGGGACATGCAATGAGGAGGTGGGCTTGGAGAACCTGATATTAACAGGCCAGATAGAAGGAAAAAGAGACAGAGGAAAGCAGCGGATAACATATTTGAAGGGCCTGAGCAGGTGGATGACAGAACGGGGGCTGAGAGACGTTACAGGAGAAAGCGTGCTAAGAGCCACCAGGGATAGAAGACGTGGAAGGCCATGATCGCCTACGTCATGAAATGGCAAATTACATAGAAGAAGAAGAAGAAGAAGAAGAAGAAATGAGTGCCTGTGTGGATAAAATTTTTGTTTCTAAATTCCAACTGAAATTCCGATGTAAACGTTATATTTTTCCTTGTTTTCTTTAGGGTAGATAGTAGCTTGATAGAACACACACACACACACACACACACACACATATGTTACATATAAAAATTCAAATTTTCGAAAATCGGGTGACCATTTCGACGAGTAAATTTAACACTCGTCTCATCAGGGGAAAGTATTTTTTTGTATGTGTGTGTAAAAATTGAAAGATGGAGAAAAAGAAAAAAGAGGAGGAAAAAAAAGAAAAAAAAACGAGGTAATTCTTTGCTATAGGAAATTGTAAGTTTGCCACTTTGACGACAGAAACGAAAAGAGATCAAATAAAATAAATTAAAATTAAGAAAGAAATAGGTCAGGCGAAATAACGGCTTTACAAGGCCACTATTAAAGGGTCACGGATAACGTTAAAATCAAAATAAACTGGGTAAGTATAACTCAAGTTAAACATTAAACAGAGAAAGAAAATAGATATAAGAACGGGAAGTTATTATATAATATAATTAAATATGGCTAATAAGAAAAAATAATTATTAGGAAATTAAATCAAATTTAAATTTATGAAGGCATTAAAACCAAAACAAACAGGTTAAACATAACTTGAGTTAAAAATAAACCATACTCTTAGAAGGAAAATAGATTTAAAAACGGGAAGTTATATAATATAATATAATATAATATAATATAATATAATATAATATTCACGCTGTCTGTCTGTATCTGTTTTCTTTTCGTCTGCCAGTTTTTGTTTGTTTCTCTCTCTCTTTCTTTCTTTCTTTCTTTCTTTCTCTTTTTGTTTCTGTGCATGTGTATATGTGTGAGTGGGTGTGCGTGTGAGCACACGGGTACATTTATAAAACCGTATCTTCATGTTGCAACAAAAAAATAAATTTATTTTAAACTGTATATTCCCCAAGGGTATCGGCTCGAACGAGAAATCGGGGAGCTGAGTTCGAATTCCAGTTGAATTCAATGCATTCACTTGCGCGCAAATACCCTTGGGAAAAGTATTAATCCGTCTCTTCCCTCCAGTTATGGGTTAAATAACAGAACCGATTAAGTTCTATAGCCTTGGTTGGCAACCAGTCTACTGCAGAAAGTACTGGAAATCTACTGCTGGATAATGTTCTGCCCAGTCAGTCATGTCTCTTTCGAGACATGATCGCCTAAGCGTGTATCAGGTTTGGCACTTAACTGACTAATATTCATTTTAAAACACTATGTAAGTTTGTGTCAGTGTACTTAGTCGGTTGTGGTCCAGTGGATTTCGACTCGGAACGAGAAATCGGAGAGCCGAGTTCAAATTCCAGTTGAATTAGTTGCAATCATATACGCGCAAATACCCTTGGGAAAGGTATTAATCCGTCTCTTCCATTCAGGACAGATTGGATTCTTTAGCCTTGGTTGGCAACCAGTCTACCGCAGAAAGCAATGGCAACCTACTGCGGGATAATCTTCTGCCCAGTCAGTCATCTCTCATCACGTATGGCACTTCACTGACTGACTGTACTTAGTCGAACGATACTCAGATCGAAAATCTTTTAAAATCTCACTTCAAAATACAGCCAATGCTTATATCAGACCATAGAAATATTAATGCATCCTCGTATACAATACGCAAACACACGTACACATATATGTTTATAAATTTAATTTTAATAAAATAGATTTAATACATAAATAAAAATTATTATCCTTACATTGTTATGGGTATATTTTTAAACTTATCTTCATTTTTCCATCAACTGCATTAACAATTTTAATTTTAATTTTCATTATTTGTAAGCAGTTTTTTTTAAATGAAGCCATCAACATTTTGAAACATTATTCAAATTTATAACTTTCTGGAAACTAAACATTGTGATGATAAAAAAAACATTACATTAACGTTTTCAGGAATCTATTTATATATAAAGTTCTGTGATTTACGTTAATCTGTTCGTCCGTTCGTCCGTTCATCCGACCGATCGTCTTCTTCTATGTGCCCTGTCCCTTCAGGACGTAGGCGATCATGGCTTTTCACGTTTCCCTGTCCCTGGTGGCTCTGAGCACGCCTTCTCCTGTTACACCACGCAATCCTCGTTCTCTCATCCACCTGATTAGGTCCTTCAAATATGTTATCCGTTGCTTTCCCCTGTCTCTTTTCCCCTCTATCTGGCCTGTTAGTATCAGGTTCTCGAAGCCCTCTTTCCTCATTGCGTGTCACAGGAACTTCAGCTGTCTCTTCCTGATGTTCAGAATTAATTTCCTTTTTGTTTCCATCATTTCTAAGACCTCACATGCTCGATCCATGATATTCGCAGCATCCTTCTGTAGAACCACATTTCTGTTGCTTCAAGTTTTTCCTTCATCTTTGATGGTATTGTTCAGCATTCACTGCCATATTAAAGGACGGACAGCACGTAGCAATCCAGTTTCTAGCGACATTGTGCTGTTTCTTAATACCTTACTCAACTTCTGGAATGCTTCCTTCGCCATGCCAATTCGCCTTCGGATCTCAGTGTCACACTTTCCGTCTTCTGTTAAAAAGCTTCCCAGGTATTTAATTTTTTTTCCGCCCGATACAATCTCTAAAATAGCCATACATTGACTGATCGAAACTAAATTTTTGGGGAAAATAGCAGATAAAAAAGGTAGGAAGTATAGTTGGTTTTACTCGGGTGCGGAGCTTTGTACAAATTGTTATTAATATTCTTGAAATTATTAAAAGTTTTATTATTTAATATCTCTCACTATTTTAAAAACAATTTCATGATTAAAATAACAAAATACTTATTTAATAAAAAATGCAATATTTTTTTGGGGGGGGTATCTTTTCTTTAAATCTAAACTTATTTATTGTTGGAAATTTGTCTGTGTGCGTATGTGTGTGTGTGTGTTTGTGTGTCCGTTACCTATAGACTCCGAAACGGCTGAACCGAGTTTCTTGAAAATTTACACAGTTGTACTATAAGCGTCTGCGGGGGTTCTTAGTTAGATTTTGTGTCGAGGTACGCACGATAAATATCGAAAATCGATAATCGAAAAATTCGGATTATAGAAGTGGTCCGATTTTAATCAAATTTGATACACTCATAAACAAAGACATAAGAAACGATATTCAGAAATTTCAGAGTTGCAGTTCTTACAATAATGCCAAAAATCGATAATATATATATATATATATATATATATATATATATATATATATATATATAAGGCAAGATGTTTGTGTGTGTGTCTGTTTATTTGCCTGTATGTCTATATTTTTTCAGCCCTTTTATTTTAGTTTTTGCTTCGGGTTTGGCTCTAAGTAGGTATAATTGTAGTTGTTAGTCTCAGCCATGATACTGTCTACTCAGAGGACTTATTTAGCCTTCAAAATTCAGTTTACGACGAAAAAAAACTTATTCGATATCGATACCAGGAAATCAAAATTTGACTTACATCCATTCATTTTTCTTTCAGTCTACGGTTTCGCTTTAACTGAAAACAACTATTGCTTTTAGTCTTTCGTGCCAACATCCAAAGAGTCTGAGCTCCAGGACCATGGATTAGTTTTAAAACTTTCGTTACACCCGAGCAACGCCGGGCTATACTGATAGTGATTATATACAAGAATCCAGTCTCCATTTCACTTCGTATTTTTTAAATGTAGTTCCCAAGTTTACTTTGGTTGGATGTGTTGAATATCTAGAAGGCATTGTTATCTACATAAATAGCTAGAGAGAGAGCCACAGATTGTGTGTGTATGTCTGTGTGTGTGTGAGAGAGAGAGAGAAAGAGAGAGAGAGAAAGAGAGAGAGAGAGATTTGCACATTTAATCGTTAAACAGGCTTTAAGACAATAATGTTTGCACTGATAGTTTTTATTTGTCATTCTATCTTGTACAAGGTAATCGTCTTTGGCTTTAGTCTGTCAGAATTTTCCCTCCGGACAGTTGCGAAACATTGATCATTTTCAACAACGGTATATCTTACGTTTTATTAAACGTAGAATGTTTTTTGCAACCCACTGACGCGTGTTGAAATCCTCCCAGTATTATTTAGTATTGTTGAACTTATCGCTAATATATTTTTGACGGGATTTACAAGCTCTACTTTTCGTTCAATTTTACCGACTAGTCGAGGAATTTTGAATGAGTTGATTTGTTTGGAAAATACTTTAGCAAAGACCGTTATTCATGGTTTAATAACTGTTTAACTTAATTTAATTTTATAGGATTTCATAGTTTGTGAGAACAACAAACAAATCACAAGGTGAAACGTTTTAAAATGTTGGAATTTGGCTCCAGTAATAAATATTTACGCATGCTCATGCGTAAGAAATACTAAGAATTTATTCTACGCTCTTGAAAAAGAAAAAAAATTCTTTAAAAATGTTGTTAACCGTGAAATTCTATAAAATGAAATTAAACTCACCAATTATTAAACCACAGCGAAGGGTCTTTGCCAAAGTATTTATCAAACAAATCAGCATATTCAAATTTCCTCGATTGGTTCGTAAAATTGAACGAAAAGTACAATTTGTAAATCTCGACAAAAATATTAGCAATAACTTCGACAATACTAAATAATATTGGGAGAATTTCAACACTCGTCAGCGGGTTGCAAAAAAGAAAAACAAATCTACATTAAATAAAAAGTAAGATATTCCGTTGTTGAAAATGATCAATGATTCGCAAGTGTCCTTAGGGAAAATTCTGACAGACGAAAGCCAAAAACTATTACCTTGTACAAGATAGAATGACAAATAAAAACTATCCGTGCAAACATTATTGTCTTAAAGCCTATTTAACGATTAAATGTGAAATCTCTTTCTCTCTCTCTCTCTCTCTCTCTCTCTCTCTCTCTCTCTCTCTCTCTCTCTCTCTCTCTCTCTCTCTTACACACGCACACACAAGCGCACACACAAACATGCACCCATCCACATGTGCGTTGTGCGTTGTGGTGCAGTGGATATGATTTCGGAACGAGAAATCGGAGAGCCGATTTCGTATTCTAGGTGAATTCCTCGCATTCAATTACATGCAAGTACCCTTGGGAAAGTATTAATCTACTTCCTCCAGCTATGGGTTAAATGGCTGAATAGATTGGGTTCTATATCATTGGTTGGCAACCAGTCAATCGCAGAAAGTAATGGCAACTTACTGCCTGAAAATATTCTTCCCAGTTATTCATGTCTCTTTCGAGACATGATCGGCCAAGTGCGTATAACCTTTGACAGTAAACTGATATATATATATATATATATATATATATCCGTTACAAACTAAACTAAGCATAAATGACTATTAAAGGACGAAAGATTTTCGCCTATTTTGATGTTATTCGTTTTTTGGGGGGGATCTAAATCCGTGAATGTGTTTCTTCATGCTTAGTTTCAAAGAAACGATATATGAAATTCACTATTTTTTTCATAATGTTTAAAGTGTTTTCTTTAACTTTTTCATAAGAAAAATCTCGAATTGATGTTGAAAATTGCCGCATATATTGTTGATTTAAGATGGAATGATCTGTTAAGACTTGTCTATGTTTTGTATTTAGACACATTTTATTCATTTTCAAATTCGCTTGTTGAATTGCATAGGATCCATTGTTGATTTATTTAAGATGGAATGATCTGTTACGACTTGTCTATATTTTGTATATAGACACATTTTATTCATTTTCAAATTCGCTTGTTGAATTGCATAGGATCCATTGTTGATTTATTTAAGATGGAATGATTTGTTAAAACATGTCTCAAATTTGTATTTAGATGCAGTTTCTTTTTCAAATTTTCTTGTTAGATAGCATATAGTCCATTGTTGATGTATTTAAGATGGAATGATCTGTGATGACATTTCTCTAATTTGTATTTAGATACATTTTATTTATGTTCAAATCTTCTTGATGAATTGTGTATACTTCATTTTTGTTACATAATTAAGCTACAATTTTGCATTTTATAGGAATACTACTCTATGATGTGCGTTGTGGTGCAGTGGATATTGGCTCGGAACGACAAATCGGGGAAGCGAGTTCGAATTCCAGTTGAATTCATTGCATTCACTTACGCGCAAATACCGTTGAGAAAGGTATTAATCCGTCTCTTCCTTCCAGTTATGGGTTAAATAACAGGACAGATTGGATTCTATAGCCTTGGCTGGCAACCAGTCTACTGCAGAAAGCAATGGTAACCTAATGCGGGATAATTTTCTGTCCAGTCAGTCATGACTCTTTCGAGACATAATCGCCCAAGCGTGTTTCACGTATGGCACTTAACTAACTGACTGACTCTATGAAAATTGAGTTATAGTAAATAAAGGGACCCCGTGTCATAGACCTGGAGGGCGTATCATAAATTCAAGAAGTGGAGGAACTTGCACCGGGCCTTGTATGTATAGAGAACATAACTTTAAAAATAGAAGATAACTTTGCATAAATTTAATGCACAATGGTACTAACACCAACATATTAATAAAATAATTAATTCCTAACATTATATGGTGCACAATTGGAGCATCCATTGATATAAGTGATGATGTGTTGAGCAGTTCAGTATATCCCGTTGCTTGAATGGCTTCTGTAGACTATTAAAAAGTCAAAGAGGTGCTGTAACTGATAGCGTAATGACATTATTAATGACTAATTCAAGCGGTTATAGGATAATGATTGGCTGAATAGGTTATATTGAGGTCTATATTTGTGCTGAGATATGTACATAGGTATACAGATATATATGGCGTATGGAGATACAGGGTGAGGGAAATGTTCACGGCCCGAGCCACATTCGAAAATCATATTTCCATTCCCAAACAATATAATTATGAAATTATAAAGTTATTCAGATGAAGAAGCATTTAGCATCGCATCAAATTTAAATAGGTGTCTACTTCTCGATTTCATTGTTTATTTGTTTCCGTTCAGTACCGCCTTTCATGTAAGTATCTATTTTAATTTTTCGTTTTTTTACTACCTTGACAGATGATTTTATTATTCATTTCTTGGTGTTCCCAAGTACTTTCAATCTCCTTCCGCAATATTCTTCAGGGATGTGAGTTGTGGTAACAAAAATACCCGCAAAACTGTGTTGCTAAAAAGTTACTGTAAATTGTCTTCTTAGTTCAAATATATACTATACTACAAATCCCCGAGGCAATAATCGTTAAAAAACTTAAGCCGTCAATTAATAGAATCAGCTAGTAATGTTCTAAAATATTTATTAAAAAAGCAATGTTTTTTTCCTGCTTTAACACGTCCATGACCATGACATTACAACATTAAAAAAATTCATTTTGGATAATTTTCATGTTCAAATGAACGTTAAGCAATTTGTCATCCATTATATTTGAAGCAAAAAGTAAATTTACAGTCATTTTTTTTTTAGCAACACAATTTTGCAGTTATTTTTGTTACCACGACTCACACCTAAAAGAAAATTTGCTGCTTAAAAACATGCACGCACACACACACACACACACACACACACACACAAACACACACACACATATATATATATATATATATATATATATATATATATATATATATACTTTTTAGAAAAGAAATGACAGTGTTTTTTAGACACTGTTAAAGCTTTACACTAAATAATAATCAAAATTGAGAAAAAAAAAGAAACATAAATTTTAATATACATGCCAAATATCCATAACATAACGAATCAAAAATAACTATAAAAATATAAAAAATTAGAAAATTGCTATGGCTTTATTCAAAAACAAAAATAGTTTTTAAAAAGAGTAAAAAAAACAAACAAAATGAATAAAGGTTAAGTTGGTGCAAATAAAAATAAAAATAGATTGTACTAGTCGTATATATAAAGAGGATATAGCGCAAAACTTGATATTGTTTAAGCACAGACACGTTACGAATAAATTCATTGGAGTAGATAGACTAAACTATCGCCCGGTTCACACTCCACCCACATCTATTGAACAGGTGAAGAGGCTCATCCCTTGTTTCCTGTTTAGGATGCGGTTTCCGGTTTTCCCTTTTCATGTCTTTTCACTCTTTTATTTTTTTTTTTCCAATTGGAGTAGATAGACTAAACTATCGCCCGGTTCACACTCCACCCACATCTATTGAACAGGTGAAGAGGCTCATCCCTTGTTTCCTGTTTAGGATGCGGTTTCCGGTTTTCTTCTCAAGTCTTTTCACTCTTTTATTTATTTATTTATTTATTTTCCAATTGGAGTAGATAGACTAAACTATCGCCCGTTTCACACTCCACCCACATCTATTGAACAGGTGAAGAGGCTCATCCCTTGTTTCCTGTTTAGGATGCGGTTTCCGGTTTTCCCTTTTCAAGTCTTTTCACTCTTTTATTTTTTTTTTCCAATTGGAGTAGATAGACTAAACTACCGCCCGGTTCACACTCCACCCACATCTATTGAACAGGTGAAGAGGCTCATCCCTTGTTTCCTGTTTAGGATGCGGTTTCCGGCTTTCTCTTTTCCATTCTTTTTACCCTTACGTAGCCCCCTGCGCATCAGTGGCGTTATCGCCTTGCTTGGGGTGATATGATTAAAAAAAAAAAAAAAAATATGATCTTGTTATTTGAGAACTTAACCAGATGCTATTTATAACTTGTAAGTTATAAAAAACCCTTGAAAAATTATTTAGTCACCCCCAAAATGATCGCTTGAAGATAGAGTCATAGTTAAAATGTGATTCTGAAAGAGAAAGTTCCTTGTCGTGAAAATTAATTCCTTGTTGTGAATTAATTATATTACAATTATATATATATATGTAGGCATCCGCAGACAGATCTGTTTCGCTGTATCACAGCTCATCAGTATGGTTAAACATCTGATTGCTTTTACCCAGGATTGAAACCCGACCAAATTGACGTCAGTCGGCGATTCAACCTCTAAGCTATGGGCGCTCGGTAGAAGGAGGCAGACTTTTAGCGTATGATGTACCATGCGCCAGTAGTTAGAGTGCTCTATAATCTTATATCTATAGCACGATTCGGAGTTTCATGCACTATGCAATAATCAGATGCATAATATGAACTGACCGTTCCGGGATTTGAATTTTTGGTTCTCGCGTTGTTCGTGGTAATTATATATTATAAAACTGGGATGCTATTTTTTTAATCATATAACTTAATTTTTTTAAACTGAAAATTAAAAATGAAACTGGAAAGCAAAATCTCAAAATTTGAATGAATAGGTAGAAATTTTTTTAGGGCAGGTGGTATACGTTTAGTGCCTATGGGTTAAGAGGGATTACTTGTTTTTAGTTTAAGGAAAAACAAACAAAATTATAATTAATAATACTAATATGAAAAAAGTCTGCATAGACGAAACTATATTAATCCGGGACACGGAACTGTGAGTTAATTATATGCGCCTGACGATTGCATTGTCGGACCAAAGACTTAGAATAACATGTATATATATATTAATATATACTTAATAGTTACGTTATATCACATTGGGCACTGTTTAGTTGAGACCAGAAAAATATTTTCGTGTACTTCTGTATATATATCGCACTCTCGGTTACTGGCGTCCGTTTACGTTGTGTACATCAAAAGCTAAAATATGGCTTCCTAGCGCCTGTAGCTTAGAGGTAAAATCACTAACTGATGTCAATTCGGTCAGTTTTTAATCTTGACTACAGGTCTATATGCGGATAATTTATATATATATATATATATCATCCGCATACAGTCCTGTTTCACTGTATCACAGCTCATCACTGCGGTTATACATCCGATTGCTTTTAGCCAGGATTAAAACTTTTTTCTTTTTTCCCTTTTTCTTTTTTCTCTTTTTCTTTTTTCTTTTCTTTTTTTCTCTTCTTTACATTAATCAATCGTCTATTTTTTCTTTATCCTTGCTTTCCTCTTTCTTTGGGGTTCTTTTTCGAATGAGCAAGAAATTTTCGTAAATAACCGTTACAAATGTCTATTCTAATATTCAATAAATGAGGTGAATGTTTCGGTATAAGGAATTCTAATACAGATAGAAGCTTTAATTTTTTAAAAAATTCTTTTACTTCTTTTTCAAGGGGATTATAATTTTGCAGATTGAAAAAAACTTTGAGTTTTGGAGATTAACAAAATTGGCAGACCAAGAAGCATACTCCAGGATTGAACAGAGGTCAGTTATCAAGGTTTTGGTTGCTGAAAAGTGAAAACCAGTTGAAATTCATAGGAGAATGTCAAATGTGTATGGTGCCACATATTCAGCCAAAAAATGTCTACAAGTAGGCTAAATTGTTTAAAGAAGGACGGAGCAGTGTTGAGGATGAAGACAGGCCAGGGAGGCATACAGACGTGTGGTCTCTTAAGGTGATCGAATCAGTCAATGACCTCATTCAGTCTGACAGAAGGGTGACAGTGAATGACATTGCAAGGACTTTGACCCTATTTGTTGGGACAGCACACAAAATTGTCCATAATAGAGTCGTCTTGCATCAAGACAACGCAGTGTCTTGATGCCAGACGACTCTATTATGGACAATTTTGATGCAATAGGTTTTGTGTCGAGGTACCCCCGATAAATATCGATTTTCAAGATTTATCGGGGGTAACTCGACACAAAACCTAGCTAAGAACACTCGCAGACGCTTATAGTACAGCTGTGTAAATTTTCAAGAAAATCAGTTCAGCCGTTTCGGAGTCTATAGGTAACGGATACACACACACACAGACACACACTGACAAAGTTCCATTTATAAATAGGTTTAGATGAATAATTTCGTTAGATTTTTGAGTTCATTTCATAAATACTTTTCGTGTTTAAAAAGTTTGAAAAACTAACGAGATTTCTTCATTACTAATAAATACTTTCTGCAAAATAAAATTCTTAGATTTGCCATGATAAAGTCAATCAGAAGACGAAACACACCGGCTAAGCTAAGAATGAATTTGTCTTTATTCATATTGTCCTTTAACAAATACCTTAGTTATATCTTAAATTTATATTTATATATATATATATATAAACTTATTAGTGAACCACATTCAAGGCTGTTTCATTGTATCCCAGCTAAATCAGTTTGTCTTGCTTCCAGCCGAGATTGAAACTGGACCGATTTGTCGTCAGTCGCAGTGACTACACCCGAAACTATGGACACATGGCTAAGAGAGGAGAAAATTTTAGCGTCATATATATATGCGTTGTATACAGACGATAGCCCCCGGGAGAATAAATTATAACGGCGCTTGGTGCCAAAATTGAACATTTTTCAGTCGCTTACTGATAGGGAGGCATTTTTAGCGAAAGGGTTTTTGTAATAAAGAGCACGATATGGACATACAGCGTTAATAGAATTAATGTGGAGTGGTTATTTACTTAATTGAACAGTTAAATAAAATACATTTCCATATTAATTCGCGCTCTCTCTCTCTCTTTCTCTCTCTCTCATATATATATATATATATATATATATATATATATATATATTAATCGTCACACCCCCAATCAAGTGAAAATGCCACTAGTACACAGAATTTACAGGGTATGAAAGAAAGAGAATAGGGAGGTTTGAAGAAAGGTTCAAGAATACAGAAGATGCCGATTGACGTTGAATTTAATTTTTTGAAGATTGTGGTTATCAGGCATGCAAGTAAATGGAAGGTCTATTCTACAGGTGGGAAGTGCGAAAGAAGAAACTGTTGGAGTAGAAGTGACTGTTGTATATAGCTACTCCATAGTAAAATGGTGGAAACTACATGCCAATCTAGGAGCACGATAAATTCACATAGTCAGTTACAGCAACTGAGAGATAGATATGTAGATAGATATTAAAAACTTAAATGATAGATATATAGATATAAACTGAGAGATATGAACCGATTGAGATAGATAGATGCATAAATAGATAGATCGATCGATAGATAGATAGATAGATAGATAGATAGATAGATAGATAGATAGATAGATAGATAGATAGATATGGTAACTGAGTGATAGTTATATAGAGAGATAAGAAAAAACCGAGGGATAGATGTATAGATATAAACTAAGAGATAGATATGGACAGATTGAGATAGATAGATAGATAGATAGATAGATAGATAGATAGATAGATAGATAGATAGATAGGAAACAACTCACATAGATAGATAGATATTGACACACTGAGTGATAGATATATGAAAAACAGAGGGATAGATATATAGATATAAAGAGATAAAAATGAACAGATAGATAGATAGATAGATAGATAGATATGAAACAACTAACAATGGTAGATAGATAGATAGATAGATAGATAGATAGATAGATAGATAGATAGATAGATATTGACACACTGTGTGGTAGATATATAAAAAACTGAGGGATAGATAGATAGATAGATAGATAGGAAACAACTCACATAGACAGATAGATATTGACACACTGAGTGATAGATATATGAAAAACAGAGGGATAGATATATAGATATAAAGAGATAAAAATGAACAGATAGATAGATAGATAGATAGATAGATAGATAGATAGATAGATAGATAGATAGATAGATAGATATGAAACAACTAACAATGGTAGATAGATAGATAGATAGATAGATAGATAGATAGATAGATAGATAGATAGATAGATATTGACACACTGTGTGGTAGATATATAAAAAACTGAGGGATAGATAGATAGATAGATAGATAGATAGATAGGAAACAACTCACATAGACAGATAGATATTGACACACTGAGTGATAGATATATGAAAAACAGAGGGATAGATAGATAGATATAAAGAGATAAAAATGAACAGATAGATAGATAGATAGATAGATAGATAGATAGATAGATAGATATGAGGTATGAAAAGGCTAGATAGATAGATAGATAATGAAAAGGCTAGATAGATAGATAGATAGATAGATAGATAGATAGATAGATAGATAGGAAACAACCCACATAGTCAGATAGATATTGACACACTGATTGATAGATATATGAAAAACAGAGGGATAGATATTTTGATATAAAGAGATAAAAATGAACAGATAGATAGATAGATAGATAGATAGATAGATAGATAGATAGATAGATAGATAGATAATGAAAAGGCTAGAATAGCTAGCTAGCTAGCTAGCTAGATAGATAGTGTGACTGACATAAGAATCAAATTAAGAACTAATACTTTTCAAAGCCTTAAGAAGCGAACGCCAAAAAGAAAAGAGCCTTTAATAAACAGGAAATTCAATTTTGGATCTCTTTTTGCCAGTTGAATAGCGTCACATTTTCTTTCACAATGCTTCACTTAAATTGAACACCTCAGCCCTCGTCTGTCGAAGTCATCTTTTCTCTTGCTTTCGTGGACAACTAAATCGCTTCACTGACCAACACACTTCATAACAAACGATGTTTTCCCGATGAAGCTTCGGCAAATGATTATCGATACCCCATTCTCCCCCAACAACCAACCTGCCCACGCTAGACCTACGAAATTAACATCAGCGTCCTTCTTCATTCTCCTGGAGTTCATCATTTCTCTGCAGCCCAACAGTGAAACATGTCTACCTACGCTCACTGAAACGATTGCCAACACTGGCAAAGCAATTGCTTTCACCAATGGCTTTCTAAAGGATAAACTATTGAGACGTTGATTGGATATTCAGGAGAGACGGAGAGAAGATAGATAGATAGATAGATAGATAGATAGATAGATAGATAGATAGATTAGATTAGATAGATAGATTCGTTCTGTAATAGATAGATAGATAGATAGATAGATAGATAGATAGATAGATAGATAGATAGATAGATTCTGTTCTGTGATAGATAGATAGATAGATAGATAGATAGATAGATAGATAGATAGATAGATAGATAGATAGATTCTGTTCTGTAATAGATAGATAGATAGATAGATAGATAGATAGATAGATTCTGTTCTGTGATAGATAGATAGATAGATAGATAGATAGATAGATAGATAGATTAGATAGATAGATAGATAGATTCTGTTTTGAGCTTGCTAGCTAGCTAGCTAGCTAGATAGATAGATTCTGTTATGAGATAGATAGATAGATAGATAGATAGATAGATAGATAGATAGATAGATAGATAGATAGATTATGTTCTGAGCTAACTAGCTAGCTAGATATATTTTCAATTGAGAACTTCTATCTGAACTGATCGCTTTTTTATTGAATATTTCTATAACAAGGAACAGCCAGCTATACGCGGAGAGTGGATCGTAGAAAATGATTCAAGGGTACGTGGTTATGAGTCTGGACAAAATATTGCTTGAAAAATATTCATGGTTTGAGGAAACACATCCTGCTTCTTCGTCTGCCGTGTTTGTAAGAGCGTCCGTGTCTATGCTGAAACCAGAGAGTAATCACGACTTATAAATTGAGAGATGCAGCAAATGCGTATATTTGTTTTTTTTGGGGAGGTGCTGTATTAACCAGAAAGATGTTTACGTAATATATTTGACCTATTATAAGTGGGTGGGAACTTAGTATAATTTTGCAGAACGACAACCCTATATAATGTTGGTTGATTCTTTTGTAATTCAAGACTATAGATAATTTTTTAGTTTTTCCGATATTATATTCTATCGCGTCTGTATCCTGCTGTATGTTATTTCTACACGATCCATGTAGCTAATGTCCCTGTTAAAGAAAATGTAGAAATAATAATACAAAACTTATGTAAGCATCCTTAATTCCAACCTCCAAATAATAGGTCAATATTTTAGGTAAGTTTCTCCTACTCAATGCCAACATAATTCTGTAAGCCGTTGTAAAACAATGGAAGCAACCGACGTTAAATTTGTTGTTTTCTTCATAAGAGACTGTATATTAACGCGTGTATATAAAAAAAGAGAAATATATAATTTTTTTAATCGATTCACTCCAAGCAAGGCAGTACCGCCACTGATGCACAGGGGACTACATAAGAGAGTAAAAGTTTAGGCAGGAGGAGAGTGAAAAGAAAGACGAACGAATTACAGGGGGTGGCAAAGAAAGGACAGCAGAAGAATGGGAGTACAGGTGTGATGTGGGAGTACAGGTGTGATGTGGGAGTACAGGTGTGATGTGGGAGTACAGGTGTGATGTGGCTAAGGATGGGAGTACAGGTGTGAAGACAGTTGCAAAGGAAGAGTGAGAAAGGTAAAGGGTGATGTAGAAAGGATGATAGAAGGATTGGAGTCAATTGGATAAGAGATGGGAATTGACATTGCATTTAAATTCCTGAAGGTTGTAGCCGTCAGGAAAGAAAGAAGGGCGTTCCACAGGCAGGGAGTGCGAGAAAGAATCTGATTTAGTAGAAATGGTCGGCTGCTTTTGGTTGATCTAACTGTAAATTGTTGCCAGTCTGGTTGCACGAGTAGATTCTTGGGAAGGGAACACCAGTGACCTAAGTTCGTCGGAGCAGAAGCCATGAAAATATTTGTAAACACACAGAGGGAAACCACATACCGCTGGTGAGAAAGTGGTTGCAGACGAGCTACCAAGTTGGGATTTATCACATTACAGATTCTCCTTTGGAGCCTGTTGAGAACACTGAGATGAACAGCAGGGGCGCCTGACCATATATATATTTTATTGCATCGAAAATATTGCCCATCAAAACATAATTTATTCCTCACTATTTGCTTTTGAATCTTTACTATACAGGTCGAGAGAAAGGAAAAGAACAAGATGCACGGGGTGATGTAGAAAGGACTGGAGTCAAGTGGATAAGAGATGGGTATTGGCATTGCATTTAAATTCCTGGAGGTTGTAGCCGTCAGGAAAGCAAGTGTATGAAAGAGAGTTCCACGGGCGGGAATTGCGAGAAAAGAAGCTGATGGAGTAGAAATGGTCGGCTGTATTTGGTTGATCTAACTGCAAATAGGTGGTGGCCTTGTTGCCAGTCTGGTTCTACAAGTAAATTCTTGGGAAGGGAACACCAGTGACCTAAGTTCGTCGGAGCAGAAGCCATGAAAATATTTGTAGAATAGACAGAGAGAAGCCACATCCAACCGGTGAGAAAATAACTGGAGTCGATCTGCCAATCACATTACAGATTCTCCATTGGAGCCTGTCGAGAACCATGAGATGAACAGCAGGGGCGTTTGACCAGACATGACAACAGGCTTCTATGCACAGTCCGATTTTTAATCATTTAACTTTCAAGCAAGGAAGTAAAGCCACTAAGACACAGAGTTTGAAAGTCAATGAAAAAGCAAAAGAGAAACAATTTTAAGGAGAGAGAATAAAAGAGGAATCAAGATGACAGGAGATAACGATTGACATTACATTTCAATTTTCAAAGTCAATGTTAGCTGGGAAGTAAGAATAAAGATAAGGGTTTCACAAGCGAGATGTGCGAGTGAAGAAACTGTTAGCATAGAACTTACGATTGTATCTAATCAAATATATATCCCAGAAAAGATAGGGAAATACGTTGAGGGAGGACGTAAGACAACAAACGGCAGTTACAGATTACATCGAAACGTTACCGATACAGAGACGCTCAGCTTTTAAATTTAAATCTTAATCTCTGATGTATTTAGATCTAATCTTACGCATTCCATTTTTTTGCCAATTAATCTTATAATTATTTCTTTTAATTATCCGATATTATATTAATAGAAAATATTCTGGTGTAAATTCTAATAGCATTTTGTCTTAATATATTTATCTCTCTTTTAATCAAAGTCAGCATTCTTTAAGTCGACATTATCTGTAGACCGACTTATTAAAGCGAAATATATAGAAATTTTATTAATTTCCGATTCCTCTGCAGTCAATTTACGTCCAAGATCATACAACATATTTCATTTCCTCAAAAAATTACTAATAATAATTTGAGAAATTTCCCAAAACGTATTAATAGCAATTTTGCAACAATAGATTATCTATTCTGAGTTGATGTAGCAGTTTTAGGTTTACGGCCTCATAATGTTGAAACACCGGTTCCTGTACGATCACTAAAGTTAAGCAACGTCGAGCTTGGTCAATATATTTCATTTCCTCAAAAAATTACTAATAATAATTTGAGAAATTTCCCAAAACGTATTAATAGCAATTTTGCAACAATAGATTATCTATTCTGAGTTGATGTAGCAGTTTTAGGTTTACGGCCTCATAATGTTGAAACACCGGTTCCTGTACGATCACTAAAGTTAAGCAACGTCGAGCTTGGTCAATACCCACATGTTATGCGAATACCAGGTGCCATAAGCTTGGATGTGAGGGTGGTGGAATGAATTATAGCTCGGAATCGTTAATCGAAGAACTGAGTTCCAATTTCTGTTCTGTCCGTTATATTCACTTAGGTGTAAATCCCGCTGTGAAAAGTACGAGCCTACGACTTTTCCCACCAGCTATGGGTTAATAAGTAAGATTTATATTGCTAAGCTATTATTATCTCGAAAACACGAATTCTTAGCTTTAAATAGCCTAAAAATGGTAGATAAGCAGTAGAAAACGAATCAATCAATTTTTTTTTTTTTGAAGCAGATAACATTGTTATTGTTAATACACAGACAGATAAATAGTAATGGTCTTTATGAGGAATATCTGGAATCCATTGACCGAGCCGTCAGTAATGCCTTCGGTTGAAATTTCTAAAATATTTCTCTTAAATCAATAGTTTCAAGAAAACAGGTTTCTCAAGTCCATTAATTATTATCGCTCTTTCCTGTACCGATGGAAATAATTTAGCCGTTTCCCTACGAAGAAACATCTGGGATTCATTAACCGAGTAACCAGTACTGATTTCGGTTGAAATTTATAAAAAATGTCACCGGGTGAGCGAGGAAACGACGGAAGTGGCGGTATTTCAGGTTCGACGACACCGAACCAAGCCGGTCACGACGAAGGCCAGAAAACCGGACAGCAAAGCGCGCCAGCCAGCGAAGAGATGGAGGCCGCCGGCGAAAGGCAAGCGAGACGACCGACGCCGACAGCGACAGCGGCAGCAGCAGCGGAAGACGCGAGCAAAAACCCGCGCCCGCCGACAGCCACCACCACCACCATTACCGACAGCGAGAGCCACCCTCCAACCAACACCGACGAGCCGACCTCCCTGACAACGGACGGCCGCCACCCGGCCCCGATCGACGCGCTCCCGACACCGACAAAGGCGTGTCTCCCGCCTATGCTACACCTCCCGTGTCTCATCACAGAGTCGGACTAGAGTGAAGCTCAACAGGGTCTTCTTTCCCCGCCGATCGTTCCAAGCCCGTTCCATTGGCTGTGGTTTCGCTAGATAGTAGGTAGGGACAGTGGGAATCTCATTAATCCGTTCATGCGTGTCACTAATTAGATGACGAGGCATTTGGCTACCTTAAGAGAGTCATAGTTACTCTTTCTTTGTCAGGAAAATAAATATCTCAAGTCCAGTAACTGTTATCGCTCTTTGTAGGATTGATAAGGGGGTTCCTTGCTTACCTTTACCATTAAGTAGTGTACAACGTCAATATCTTGATTATATCGTTATTTTATTTTCGACTTACATATGATAACCATTTTAGTTGTTGTTGCTGTAGGTAGTCACAGTTATTTGTTTTGTGATTCTGTAGCGCCAGTCCACAACATTCAAAAAAGGATGGCTTTTGCCAAGACCCTCATCCACAATATACTCCCGCACCAGTAAGAAACCTGTCGTGGCGGACAGACATAATCTCGCTGCTGACCTTGAACGGGATCTACACTCTGTGGTGAATTGTGGCAAGAAGTGGCTTGTCAACTTCAATTCGTCTAAGACGAAGCTGTTGTCTGTCAACCATCACAGGCAACCTCTCCTGCCTCCCATAAGCATGGACCAAGTGATTCTCCCTGAGAGCAACACACTACGCCTCCTCGGCCATACCCTCTCCTCAGACCTCAAATGGAACCACTATATTGATTCCATAGCTAAATCTACTGCTAAGAAGGTTGGGTCACTATGCCGATCCAGGATGTTTTCTCCGCCTGAATCCATCCTGCATATATACAAGTCAACCATCCGTCCGTGCATGGAGTACTGCTACCATTTATGGTCAGGCGCCCCTGCCGTTCTCCTCAGTGTTCTCGACAGGGTCCAAAGGAGAGTCTGTAATGTGATAAGTACTAATCTGGCGGCTAGACTGCAGCCACTTCCCCACCGTCGAAATGTGGCCTCCCTTTGTCTTTTCTATAAATACTTTCATGGCTTCTTCTCCAACGAACTTAAGTCACTGGTGCCTCCTCAACAGGTGTTTACTCGTGCAACCAGATTGGCAACTGGGTCCCACCCATTCACAGTTAGTTTAGCCAAATGTAGACGACAATTCTACTCCTTCAGCTTCTTCTCTCGCACTTCCTGCCTGTGGAACTCGCTCCCATATTCTTGCTTTCCTGACGGCTACAACCTCCAGAAATGTAAATGCAATGTCAATACTCATCTACTAACCACTGGACTCTAGCTCTCTCCCCACCCCCGTATATCCTTCCCTTTCTCTCCACCTATGTATCTGTCATCGCACCTGCATTCTCAGCTTTCTATTGCTCCTTTCTAGCTAGTTTGTACTACTCTTCACTCTTTTCTAATTAATCTTTTTACAGTTATGTAGCCCCCAGCTCATCAGTGGCATTTCTGCCTTGCTCGGGGTGAAATGATTAAAAAAAAAAAATTCATGCATTCACTGCCATTTTTTCACCATCGATTTTATAATCATTTGGATACAGTTGACTGTTTAGACATATCTGAACGGTATTTACATTATTCGGACTATTGTCCTTATCTTTGTTGCCATTTGTACGACATTTCGGCCGTTGTACTCTCCGGCCGTCTTCAGGTGCAAGGAATTTCAAACCGTATCCTTTATTGCAAACACTGGGATATATCAACTCCATTCCTTGCGTAGTAGTGCTTCTTTTATTAGTCATGAGTTATCTCCCTCTAACCCTGTAAGTTACTTGTTCACCACTATTGTAGCCTGGTACTGAACTCACAACTCTTTGGGTCAAGTCACTGAAATGTATGTATTCTACATACAAATGGAAATCATTTTCACCATAGTTATTCAACATTGCCTGATGATGAAATAAAACTTTAAATCTCAAAACAGAAATTCCAGTGTCGTAATGTAAATTAAATTAATTTTAAATAAAAACAAATTTAATTAGGCTCTGCGATCTATGGGTATTGAGCATCTTTTTAAAAAGTAAATGCCGGAGAACTCTGGATTGTAAACCTATTGATTTTCTTCATATATATATATATATATATATATATACACACACACAAACACACACACACACACACACACACACACACACACACACATATATATATATATATATATATATATACATGTGCGTATACATACGTACGTATATATATATATATATATGCGTGTGTGGTTACATATAAGCAATTTTATATATAGAGGGGTGCGATGGATAAACTGTCCTCTAAATTACACAAAAATGAAAATAGCACTGACATGCATAATATATACATGTGCGTATACATACATATATATATATATATATATATATATATGAAAATACCACTGACATGCATAATAACTACAAACAGAATAAAACAATCATAAAAATGTCATTCGTGCGAATATATCTCCCGTTGATCCTAATGAAAATTAGAATTAATAATATAATATAAAAAATACAATACTGATTATATATCAATTCAAATGTCCCTTGGGAGAATGTATCTCCACTAAAAAAAATCAGATATTTATGTTGGATTTACAACATCTGCATTAGCAAGATGTCTTACATTACGCATGTCTGACTATTTGTCCATTTCTAAACATCTTCAACAACATTCATGTCTACATTCACAATATAAAAATAACTATCGATAACACAACTATCATATACCAAGGAAACAACAAAAGCAAACTACAGAACCTCGAGGCAATATTCATTAAAAAACTCAAAGCAATCGATTAATAGAATCAGCTATAAATACTGTAGTAATGTTTTAAAATGTTTATGAAAAGAACAGTTTCTTTTTCGTGCTTTAACACGTGCATGACCATGAAATTACAAAATAAAAATCACATTTTGGATAATTTTCACGTTCTAATGAACGCTAAGCAATTTGTAAACCGTTAGATCTGAAGCAAGAAAATTTACAGTAATTTTTTTAGCAATACAGTTTTGCGGTTATTTTTTGTTACCACAACTCACATTTCGGAAGGAGGTTGAAAGTACTTGGGAAATCGGGAAATGAATAATAAATTAATCTATCAAAATTACAGCTCATTTTTCACATTTTTCATTTATAATACGTGAAATATTATCCGTGAGTATTAACGGATTTAATGTAAAATAAGCAGACACAATATTTGCAATTAATTTAATCTGACATGCATAAAATAAAATTTAATGCCTAAACAAACACACACACACACACACACACACACACACACACACACACATATATATATATATATATATATATATATATAGTAAAGAAATAATGTTTTTCTTGTCCTTTGTAATCGTTACATAAGTCAGTAGAAATATTCCCCTTTGGGTCCTGTATTCCCTTTTCGACCTCATTAAGGTATTCTTTGATTTTCAACCAAGCGAGCCCCTTCCGGCAAATACCCTTCATTTGTTCATTGCAAGCTAACTCATGTCAACTTCTCTTTCTCTAATCAAGTTCAACAATTTTTTCCCCAAAACTTTTTACTCGCCTTTTTACTTACACACTTCTCTCTCTCTTTAACAAGCTGAGTCTCTATTTTATTCTCGACAGTTTTTCTCCATTTTTTTTATCGTTCCCCTCTTTTTCTTTTTAGTGTTTCTCTCATCAACAAATTCTCATAGAAAGTGACCTTGTCATATTAGTCATCTTGTACACAATGTTAAAGAAATCTTAAAATTGTGCGTAGTCAAGCGAAAGTTAATGCCAGAAAGATTAATGAAAGCCAGCATGTATCCAAGGTACCACTTGCTTGGACTGTGTCCATGAGAGTGACGTTTAATTTATATTAGTTCTAGGGTAAAGCACTTGAGGGCCAGCTACTACCCTTGGGATCTGCGCAAAACGAACACTGGAGCAAGCAAAAAATTTTCAACCTATTTTAAACGTTATTACTTTTCTTCATTCCTTGCTGTGAATTGGGATCAACTACAGATCAGATATGAATCGGAATGACTAACAAGCCACATTAATATCAAGGACACATTGCCAAGTAGATATAAACGTTGGTTAGTTCCTGTGACTTGACCCAAAGTGTTGTGCGTTCAATACCAGGCTACAGCAGTGGTGAACAAGTAACTTACAAGGTTAGAGGGAGATAACTCGTGATTACCAAAAAAGGCACTGCTACACAAGGAATTGAGTTCATATACGCCGGTGATTGTAATAAAGGGTTATCTTAAAAATTCCTAGCACTTGAAGAAAGCCGGCGCGTACAACGACCGAAACGTCGTACAAATGGCAACAAAAATAAGGACAATAGTCCGAATAATGTAAATACTGTAAATACTACCTCATTTCAGAAATATAGACAAACATAAATATTAAAGATACCAAAAATGTTTTCTCTGTTTTTATATTTTTTCTCCTCTATATTTCATTCTCTGATGATGGTTAATAAAATTGAAACACGTTAGATTTATGAATGTTCCTTATTTGTTTCTTATTATATCATTTGATAATGTACGTGCATTTTGTTTCATTTGTATTGTGTGCATGTTTGTTCTGTTTTATTTGTGTGTGTGTGTGTGTGTGTGCGTGCGCGCGTGTGTGTGTGTGTGTGTGTGTATGTGTGTGTGCTGCTCCTGCAGACTGCTGTCCAATTTCATTATACATTCTTCTTCTTCTTCTATGTACCTGTCCCTTCAGGACGTAGGCGATCATGGCATTCCACGTCTCCCTATCCCTGGTGGCTCTTAGCATGCCTTCTCCTTTTATACCATGCAACCTTCGTTCCATCATCCACCTGATGAGGTCCTTCAAATATGTTATCCGCTGCTTTCCCTTGTCTCTTTTCCCCTCTTTTTTTGGTCTGTTATTATCAGGTTCTTGAAGCCCTCTTTCCCCATTGCATGTTCCAGAAACTTCAGCTATCTCTTCCTGATGCTCAGTATTAATGAACTTTTTATTTCAATCATTTCCAAAACCTCATCATTGCTCACATGTTCGATCCATGATATTCGCAGCACCCTTCTGTAGAACCACATTTTAGCTGCTTCAAGTTTTTCCTTCATCTTTGATGATATTGTCCATCATTCACTGCTTTATTGAAGAACTGACATCCCATAGCAATCCAGTACTCTCTTCTTTGTTTCTAGCGAAATTGTCCTGTTTCATTACATAGTGACTAAATAAATAAATAACCTAAGAAAATATTTCATTGGTTAAAAATAGAGATGTCTTTAGCTTTCTTTTGCGCAATGGGAATTGCTCGCAGTAGCCTATTGAAATGAGTAGCGATCTCCCTTTTCAGCTTTGTGTGTCTTTTTCTGTTCTGTATCGGTCTGCCAGAGGTAACAGGCGTTACTTTAACGACTCCAGATGCAGCTTTTACGCAATGAACACATTCCATTGTCCGGAAAAGCGACTTCGGCTATTGTACAATATTCAGATACGGATTATTCAAAGATACAAACCACAGATATGCATTTCTTTCTCTTTTTTGCTGTTTATAAAAATGTTTTTTTAATACACCAAAGGATGGTTTGGTTTTATTTATTTGAGAGTATTTTTATGCTTAGTTTAATTTCTAAGTAATATATATATATATATATATATATATATATTAACTATAGCAACAACAATACCAATAGCAAGAGAACTAACTCTACCAAAACTAGTATTAATCAAGCTATAACGTAAATAGTCTTGTATAACCCACCGAGAACAAACTCGGAGGGAAAATAAGGGGAAGCAAATAAAAGAAACAAAAAGTCAAGCACTCGTAAGAAAGAAAACGAAACCCCAAGACGAAAACCCTAACACTAAAGCGCTCAGTACGAAAGTAGAACAAAAAAAGACAGAAAATCTAAGCAAGAGCCTCCAATTGGAGCCAATTTCCCTGACGAACCGTTAGGCGAAACCGTTGTCGGTTGTTGGCTCTTGCTTAGATTTTCTGTATATATATATATATACTAGCAGTTTAGCCCGTATTTTACTCGGGTAGTTTAAGGAATAATAATAAGAAAAAACATATGATGAATTTACATAGCAAATACTTACCCAACGTCCACCCTCGTCACTTTTATAGATATAGATAACAATGCAGAATGTCTGTACTGGATTTGGGTTGAAGCGGGAGGGGAAACATATATAGATATAGATATAGATAATATAAAGTTGGGTGATCGATTCTATATTATAATCAATACATAAACCGATCCCTGACTTTGTGGGGTGATAATATATATTTTTCAACCCGTAATTTGGGCTTTCTGAAAAATTTCAAGGTGTCATTGGCGTTCTAAAATTTTGATCTACATCTGAGCGCAACTTCCGTCGAGCTAGACCGCAAAATGCAGACACTAAGTCGAATCTATCAAACAAGCAAATACTTACACAACGTCTAATTTGAAAGTGAATTTATAAAGAGAATTCAAAATGAAGAAATCTGTAGGTGATTAGAACCAGGAGAACCTTTAGTTATTTTAAACTAAATAGAATCTGTACTTAAAAAAAAAAAAGACTAGATATATAGGTAAAAGTCTATCAGTCTTAATTAGTTGCTTCTGTTTTATAGGCTACTAGCAGTTTAGTCCGGTTTCAGTCGGGTAGTTTAAGGAATAATAAGAATAAAAAACATATGATGAATTTACATAGCAAATACTCGTCACTCTTATAGATATAAATAACAATGTAGAATGTCTCTATTGGATTAGGGTGGGAGGGGGAGGGGCAACATATAGAGATATAGATAAAATAATGCAGGGCGATCGATTTGATATTTTAATCAATACATAAACTGATTCTTGACTTTGTGAGGTGATAATATATATTTTTCTACCCCTTTGCTTTCTGAAAAATTTCAAGGTGTCATCAGCGTTCTAAAATTTTGATCTACATCTGAGCACAACTCCCGTCGAGCTAGACCACAAAATGCAGACGCTAAGTCGACTCTACCAACTAAAAATGTACTGACACAACGTCCACCCTCGTCACTTTTATATATATAGATATATATATATATACTATTTACATTGTTTGAACAATTGACCTCATCTTTACTACCAGACTTGCGACGTTTCAGCCGTTGTACGCTCCGGCCTTCTTTAAATTGAACAATTTACTACAATCACTGGGGTATATCATTCTCATTTCATGTACGATGCCTCTTCTGGTCTCCATGCTGTTATCTCCCTTTCATTTAACTCTCTAAGTTATTTGTAGCCTGGTATTTCACTCACAACTGTTTGGGTCAAGTCACTTGAACTAACCAACGTCTATATTTACTGGGCCATGTGTTCTTGAGAATATAAGAATGTGAATTTCTGGGAGTTATAAACTTAATCTCTCAGCGACCGTTTTTTACTAGAGCTCATATTGCAATCTTTGATGCTAATGATTTTCTCTGGCATTTTTTTTTTACCAGAAGATTTACTCGAAAGCGACATAACTGACTGGGATGAATATTTTACCATTACTTTGTTCAGTAGACTGGCTGCCAACCAAGGCTAAAAAACCTAATTTTTCCTGCTATTTAACCGATAGCTGGAAGAATTAACTGATTAATACCTTTCCCAAGGGTATTTGCGATTAAGTGAATGCAACGAATTCAACTGGAATTCGAACTCTGCTCTCCGATTTCTCGTTATGCAACCGCAATGCACATCCGGAGGTACATCCTGTAAATTATATTCTAACCTATTATACTGACCTTGTTCCTCAAAGATTTCATTACATAACTAATATAGAGAACGTCTTCAAGAAGATAAAAGTAGAATTTATTATAGCCTATTTGAAGGAGGATTGCTTACAAACCCTATATTTAAAAACAACATCTTTAAATAACTGATAGACTAGATATGCCGTTAAAACAGAACAATCACTCAATCAAGCGGACGAAAAGGTGTCACGGCGTAAAAATACATTGCGCGGCGGAAGAATACGTCGTCATGGAGCAAAGAAAGGGGTGTTGATCAGTTCCTGGTTGTCTCTCCTTTTTTTCCTCTTTATATGACGTTTCCTTCAAGACGTAGGCGATCATGGCTCTCCACAATCTCTTCTCTTTTGTAGCTCTTAAAAACTTTGCCTTGCTGTTATTTCTTCCAGGTCCTGTTCCCTCATCCGTTACTAAGTACGTTCTGCGTTGTCTCTCGCTGCCCGTCTTGTCATCTAGCTGAGTATCAGATTCTCCAAACCATCTTTCCTCATTATCTGTCTCAGAAACCTCAATTGTTTCTTCCCGATGTAAAGTATTAGTTTTCTTTTTGTTTCTGTTTTCTTCAAAACTTTTTCGTTGCTTACAGTTTTGGTCCACGACGTCCAGCAGAACCACATTTCTGTTGCTTCAGGCCTCCTGTTCAAATGTGTGGAGATCGTAAAGAGGCTGACGCGCTTGGAAAGTCGAAAATCATGGAACATTTTAAAAGTTCTTATCTCCAGCAGAACGGAAACATGTCAGAATACTCGAAAAATTAACTAAAATATTAATAAAATCTCCCTTGTCGGTCGTTTTTAACAAAAAGTTTAGGCTTTCTCTTTTCCAATCTCTTCACTTTCTTTTTTGTTTATTTTTTTTTTCAATTGGAGTAGATAGACTGAACTATCGCCCGGTTCACACTCCACCCACGTCTATTGAACAGGTGAAGAGGCTCATCTCTTGTTCCCTGCTTAGTACGTGGTTTCTGGCTTTCTCTTTTCCAATCTATTCACTCTTACGTAGCCCCCTGCACACCAGTGGCCTTACCGCCTTGCTCGGGGTGATATGATTAAATATATATATATATATATATATATATATATATATATATATATATATATATATATATGCCTGGGTTAGGGAGCAATCGGAGTCTAACCGTACTGATGAGCTGTGATACAGCGAAACAGATCTGTCTGCGGATGACAATATATATATATATATATATATATATATATATATATATATATATTGTTTATAACTAAATTTCGTTAAAATTCGTTAATTTCCGTATATATATATATATATATATATATATATATATATATGTATGTTACGAGGATGCATTTATAAAATAAATAATATTAATAATATCTAAAAAGGTAAAAATCTATAGTAAGGGATTCTATTTAGTCCTACTTGTTATTCCAAAAGTTTTAAATCATAAAGTAGTTGTAAAAATAGGGAAATTAGAACGTTGCAACCCTCGTTCCGTCATCCACCTGATTAGTTCCTTCAAATATGTTATCCGTTGCTCTCCCCAGTCTCTTTTTCCCCTCTATCTGGCCTGTTGGTATCAGGTTCTCCAAGCCATCCCTCACTGCATGTCCCAGAAACTTCAGCTGTCTCTTCCTGATGCTCAGTATTAATTTTCTTTCTGTTTACATAATTTCTAAGAATTCATCATTGCTCACATGCTCGATCCATGATATTCACAGCATTCTTCTGTAGAACTACATTTCAGTTGCTTCTAGTTTTTCCTTCATATTTGATGATATTGTCCAGCATTCACTGCCATATTAAAGAACGAACAGCACATAGCAATCCAGTACTCTCTTCCTTGTTCCTAGCGAAATTGTCCTGTTTCTTAATACCTTACTCAGCTTCTGGAATGTTTCCTTCGCCATGCCAATTTGCCTTCGGGTCTCTGTGTCGCACTTTCCGTCTGCTGTTATAACACTTCCTCGGGTATTTAAATTTTTGTACCTGCTTAATTCTAGTATCCCCGACCTGCATTTGGCGTTTTGGGCTGCCCTTTTTATTGATGTAACTTAAAAAACAATTTCCTTTCATTATATATATTATATCTATGTCCTTCATATGTTACATTAGTCGTAATTATGCTAACACATGTCATGTAAATATGTTCTTATTTCGTACATTATTACTCTACTATTGTGTTAACATACATCAGTGACGTAAGTTCTTATTCACGGAAAATCACGCTTATGTTTCGACTTACACAGAAAATCTGGTAACGACATAATTTAGGAACGGAACTCTCGTATATCGAAGACCCTCTGAAAATGTATTTTTTAAAAATCCTTTAATTCCTAGCGAGGCGTTAATGTCACCAAGACGCAAGGGAGTTAGTGGGGGTGGAAGAGAATGGGAATGAAGAGAAATGCGAGTGAAGAAACTATTAGAATAAAACTTGCGGTTGCATTCCGGTATTTTAATAGTAAAACAAAATAGCAACCAAAATATAGACAAAGATATATAAAATAACGGGAAAGGAAGTGCTAGAATAATGATATCCATCCTGACCTGGTATCTGAATACCGTGATGTGGCCTTCCTCTATCGTTTCTAGATTTTCATGGCATTTGTTCTAAGAAGCTCTTCCCCTTGTAACCTCAACTGCGTATATTACTAGATTGGCAACTAGGTCTCAAAACCTGAAACAGCTAAGTGCAAAAGCAAGTTCTGTTTTCATTGTTTCTTCACTATTTCTGAGATTAGGCATTGTAATTATTTACAATCTATTACTCATGGAACGACAAGTGATTGAAATAAAGGGTTCGGTTTGAAATCCCAGTCACCTGAAGAAGTTCGGAGCGTACAACGGCCGAAATGTCGTGAATATGGCAATACAGAGGAAGAGAACAGTTCAAACAGGATAAATAATATAGTTTCTTTTCTTCTGCTTATCTCCTGTAGAACTTTCTTCTGTTCCCTTGTTGCTCCTTGTTACCTCGACTGCGTGCATTACTAGATTAGTTATTAGGTCCCAAAACTTTTAACTTTCTCTTAAAACAGTTTTTTCTGAAAAATAGATTTATTAAGTCGCTAAATGTTAGAGCACCTTCTGATATTGATAGAGGTTTTCTTCCTAAAATTTTGTTTATCCTCGTGTGGTAGGTCAACATATTCATAATAGTTATTTTGCAAGCGCAGCTTAGATGTGGCACAAAGCCGAAAGTATGGGGCACCCATAAGGATTGAATTCATTGTTCAGTTTGAACGGTTCGAGTGAGGCAAGCTTGCTAACCATTATACTAAGTTGGGCGCCTAACATATTTATTATTATAATTATTTTCTCGTTTATTTGTCTTCGCAATCAATTGAATGCATTACTAGATTGGCAACTAGGTCTCATGCTGAAATTGCTAAATTTAACTATAAGTTATATACTAATATTTTCTTCCTTCGCGCTTCTATCGGATTCTTTTGCTTTTCTGCTACATACAATCTTTGAAAAATTGAACGTCTGTCTTCCTGAAACCTATTCTTTTATTCACTTTTCATATTCTTCCACTCCCAGTAAGCCCTTTCGCCTTAGTGGCATTAAATCCTTGCTTGGAGTGAAATAATTCGAATGAAAAAAAAGAGAAAAATAGGTTATCATAGATATATGGTGGAAAGTTACCCAATCTGCGCTTTACGTTCAATTCAGTGACAGTTCGTGCTATTCAAGTTTTGAAGGCAAACAATGCTCTTCATTAAAGTAGAGGCAAAGCGGCTGTGCCAACTCTTAAACATGGCCCCGAGGTCATATCTTCCTGGACAGACAAGGCTTTTGGCCTCGATCTTTGCCTCCAACTCAACGTTAGATGACAAACGCCATTCCTTCTCCAATTTCCCACGTCTCCTGAGCACAATCTCAGTAATATATTCATTTCTGTAACAGAAGTCTCTAGACTTATCAAACGCGTCGACCCAAAGAAAGCCACTGTCCCAGACAAAATATTCCATCGCCGAGAAGTAATTTTTACTGAAACGGTGTCTTTCCGTAAACCACTGCTCTGTGGAACCGACTCTCAACAGGAAGTTTTCCCGATCGCTACAATCTTAAACTGTTCAAGTCTAGCTTTAAACGTTATCTTTCCTTCAGTCAGTCAGTTAATTGCTATACATGCTTGGGCGATCATGTCTCTTTCGAGACATGACTGACTAGGCAGAAGGTTATCCCGCAGTAGGTTGCCATTACTTTCTGCGGTAGACTGATTGCCAGCCAAGGCTATAAAACCCAATCTATCCTATTATTTAACCCATAGCTGTAAGGAAGAGACGGATTAATACCTTTCCCAATAGTATATGTGCGTAAGTAAATACAAGGAATTCAACTGGAATTCGAACTCGGCTCCCCGATTTCTCGTTCCGAACCAATAACCATTGCACCACAACGCACATCCCTAACCTTCCTATCCTTGTAAACTACCCACTAACTTAACCGTCTACCTCAAGTGACCCAAGGGCTATGTACAGGGCGAACCTTAATGTAAAAACAGAAATTTTGGCAAAATGGTAATTATGAGGAAAACGACTGGGATTCGTTCACAGAACAATTAGCGTTAGTTTCGGAGGAAATCTATAAAATCTTTCGCTTGAAACAGTTTTTACAATTTTTTAATAACGAAATAAATCGACATTTGCACTATTTTATGCAAACATAATTACTAGACATTATTATTTTAAGATTTGTTTTATAGAAAGAAAAATTCAGTTTCTTAAAATGAAAGCTGATAAATATAATTTATATTTACACAAACAAAAATTCTTAAATATTTCATTTTTAATCATTTCAACCCAGGCAAGGCGGACCGCCACTAGTACGCTGAGGTTTACAATGACATAAAAAAAAAACTGGGTACAGGAGTTATGAAAGAATGGTCAAAAGATGAACGGGATTCAAGAAGACAAAAGATGAAAATACATGTATTTAATTTTTTTGAAGATCGCAGCTATCGGGGAAGCAAGTTAAACAGGCTGGAAGTGCAAGAAAATAAACTATTTGAATAGAAGAGGCGGTTACATTTAACTATTTCAACGGTAAAGGGGCGGGACCTAGATGCTAATGAAGTAGATTTACATGGTCAGAGCAGCAAGGAAAAAGCTCTTCAGAGTAGTTGCCATGAAAATATTTATAGAAAAATTCGTGAGAAAATGACTGAAGTCTAGATGCCAAGTCAGGACCGGTTAGATTTCTGATCCGTCTTTGAATCTTGTCGAAAACCTCGAGATGAATAGCAGGAGCACACAATTAGATATAGCAGCAAAATTCAATGCACGAATGTAATATTTTATAAAAGTAAGAAATCGCTTTTAAAAGTTTCCACTAAAAAATTGTTAAAAGTTTTCATTGTTTGTTTGTTTTTTTTTTTGTCTTTTTCAATAATATATTCATGGAATGAATGTAAAGTATTTTCATAAAAGCGCAGTGATATAATTCCACGTGAAAAAGTGAATCTTACATTGAAAGGATTAATAAATACAAGAAAGTAACTAGGTGATGAGAAAGAAACATGTCATTGTTTATGGAAACAGATATTATCGAAATAAGGATGCAAGGGAATAATGAAATATTCCTAGGAAATTTAATTAAAGCTTTTCCGCTGGGCTTATGCAAACTGTAAAAAGAAACATTCTGCATTCCATTGTCTGGTTTTTTCGTCATTTTAAATACAGTTTATATTTTTATTATGGGACAGGCTTTTGCAATATTGCCAAATAAATTAGCACACTCAAATCGAATTTAGCACTTCCTGTAGAGAGAATAGCAGAAAAAGGATTGGCATCGGAGTTAATCAGTTGGGCCCTGCAGAAACTGAAAAGCGATAGAGAAGCCATCAAAATAATGAACTAATTGCCAAAGAGGACCGAGAAAGCAAAAAGGCTGGAGCTTAGTGTCTACAACTGGGAAAGAAATGTTGCTAACTGGAAAAGGATTGATAAGGGTACACCATAAGGCCCAAGTCTGAAGACTAATAAGAACATAATAACATATCAAGTGAGATGTATATTCAGCTCTTTTCATGGAGATTTAATAATAGGCATGAAGAAAATATTATTGCAGAAGGCACAATAAAAAAGCATTCTTTTGTTAACTATAATGACAGTTCTGTTTACAGTTGTAAACTTACAACTAGATGAAGATATCGACACCAAAGTTAAGTCGACCATCCAGCAGATCACACACACACACACACACACACACACACACACACACACACACACACACACATATATATATATATATATATATATATATATATAAGCTTAGAAGAAAACCAATAAATAATTATCCAAATGTTGGAGAATTTTTGTCTTTATTTTCAACTGAAATTAAAGCAAAAATACGACGTTTAGAACGGCTCATGATTAAACATAATAGACATTCATTGTCTCTTATATTTAATAGAATATGTTTAGAATATATATATATATATATATATATATATATATATATATATATATATAAGGTTTCAGCCTTAAGGTATCTTCAAACGATGTATATCAATTGATACTCCAACGATTTTTTTCAAACGTACAATAGGAACTTTAAAATAACTTAAAGTTCAAAAGAAGAAAGGAGCCGGTCAAGAATTGTAAACACTTTCATCCAGGTTTGTATGATCTTATAGTATATTGTTTGAGGTGTTTACATCCGGACATTACTTCGGACCTTTCATTTATTAACCGTTCTCGTTCTGGAAATTATATTATAGCTAACTTCGCTTCTTGGAACAATCTGCAGACAGCACTACCGTTGTAAATTCTGGTCTTTTTTTGCAGATTGTGCAATTTTAAACATTTTTAAACTTCCAATTGTGCGTTCCGACAGTTCCTGTTCTAGATTTAAGAAAAACGTTGGAGAATCGATTGATATAAATCACCTGAAGATACCGGAATATTGAAACGAAGGTTGCGTAATCGATTGACTTCCGAATATAGAAATAGAGCTATGAATATTTATTATAAATTATACTTTAGAACCTGTGCATTTTCTTACTTTCTCCTCTTTGTTAAGCTCAGATGCCGGGTCATCAAATGTTGTATATCACTATATTTTACTTCTTACTTAAAAAAACTGGCGTCTTTCAATGTTTCATCATGTCTCTTTAGTACTTTCTCTTTCTTTCGCGTTTTTCTCTTTTTGTTTTTGTTAATTCTTACTAAATATATGATACATCTTTCATTGTCCAAGGGTCAGTCAGTTAAGTACCATGCGTGACAAACGCTTTGGGCGATCATCTCTCGAAAGAGACATGACTGACTGGAAAGAAGACCATAGTAGGTTGCCATTGCTTTCTGCGGTAGACTGGTTTCCAGCCAAGGCTATAGAACCCAATCTGTCATATTATTTAACCCATAACTGGAGGAAAGAGAAGGATTAATACCTTTCCCAAGGGTATTTGTGCGTAAGTAAATGCAAGGAATTCAACTGGAATTCGAACTCGGCTCCCCGATTTGTCGTTCCGAGTCGATATCCACTGCACCACAACGCACATCAAGGGTAGTTTTATTTTAATAAAAATAAATTAAAAATGCATGTAGAAATATAAAAAAATCAAAGAAATTTTATCCTCAAATCCCGAAAACACGTTACAGTTGGATTCATGTAAAAAACTCTAAACTTTCATCTGCAAAGTCATCACTCCTGTCAGTCATGTACAATAAATGATCCTCACTACCATCCATGTCATGGTGGTAACTGATGCATACGTCTTGAAATAAGCACACGTATTTTTCAGTGTATTTTTTAGAAAAAAGGAGTGTATTTTGTAAGCCGGAAAATACAGTAATTGCAATTTTATCGTTTACAGAACTGAAATCCGACCAGCTGCAAAGGACACTGACAAGCTTATGTGATGGTAACTGCAAATTAATAGCAACACAAAGAGCTTACAATAAATAAATAAATAAATAAATACATCATTTGACGGTAAGAGAGAAAATCAAGATGGATACGAGGAGCATTCAGGCGTCTGTAATATTGTTCCAATAAATTTGCACATTCAAATGGAAGTTAGCATTTCACGTGGTAAGAATGACAGAAAACACAAAGTTAAACAGCAAGACCACCAGGAACTGTAAGCCATGGCGTAGCCGCCAAAATAACCAACCAATTTTATCCAAGAGGAGAGAGAAAGCAAAAAGCCTGAGCTTATAGCGCCAACTGTGAAATAAATGTCAGCAACTTAGAAAATAATGGTAACTAGGCCTAAGTTTGAAGAATTGTAGAAAAGCCATGATAGTATTTTTTCAATAAAGAGTCGTGATTTGAACAACGTCTCAATTAACGTCAGCCCAAACTTTCCACAGGAAGGAAGCCTCGCCGTCGGCAGTCGATTGAATAAATGCAACGATTCTAATTTCTAATTTATCACTCGTTAGACTACCCCGTTCCTCTCTGGTGCAATATTATCCAGTATAGAGACTGAATCTAAAAAGCGCAAATATTTACTGATCTTTTCTCCCCGGAACCTTTTGGCACAGATTAATCTTCTCCTCTTTGGGCAAGAAACTTCATAAGTGAATTCAAACTAGCCCCAGGACATTACACTTAAAGCCAGTATCTCTTCATTGCATTACAAGACAGAATCTTCTCATTGGATCACCATGAGAAGTCAGCGATGTAGGCCGTGTGGATTTGTTTTGATGATTTTAACGTACCCTGTAAGCCCCAGTATTGTAAGAACAACACGTCTACTTACGCCGTAACAATAATGTTGTTTCATAGACAAGAAGCCCAGTCTTCTCTAGACTGGTTTGTATTCAGTTTTCCTTAGCCTAAACTGGCTGCCAACCAATGCTTTAAAGATCAATCTGTTCTGCTAATTTAACCATAGCTGGTAGTGGAAGATTTATACCTTTCCCAAGTGAAGGTAATGGACTCGACTAGAATTCGAATTCGGCTCCACAATTTTGCATTTCAAGCCGCTATCCATTGCTACACTTTGGCTAACGTTGCCCAAGGTGGGGGCTAAAGGCCACCATATTGAGCATCTTTTGTGTTTGTAAAGTATTGAAGTAACTTGTGTTAATCTCGTGATATCTGAATACATTTAGTATTACAATATATATATATATATATATATATATATATACAAGTTTTTCTTTTTCTCAAATGTCCATAACTTTTTTTGGCGAACTCTGTATAATTAATCTACAAACTGATTTCTTACAAAAAATATAGATTCAATTCATGCAAATCTATAGTAAAAAATCTTATCGGCATTAAATTACCCCTTCAGTTGTTGATATGCCGGAAAACATCTAAACCGAACTAAAAAACAAAATTCTTAGCGACTGTATTTATTTATTTTATTAAAAAAAAACGTAAATATATTAGCATTAATTTTTATTTCAGGTTCACCAGTCCCGTGACTCTCCAGAGTAGTAGAGACAGCACAGCACTGCAGCTGTACTAGAAATGGTGTATATTGGGCAATATAGCCTGACGGAACCCATCCCTCTCCGGGCTGGTTTAGAATTCGGAAGTTTCCATCTCCAAGACTGGTTGCCAAGCAAATCTATAGAATCCTGTCTGCTATTTACCCATAGGCGCGGGGAAGAAAAGAAAAATTCATATATTCCTCAAGGATATTAACTGGTACGTGGATGTAATGAATTCGAACTCGCGTCTCCGCTTCCACAATCAGGGCCACTAACCATCATGCCACCGTGCCTCCACAAATTTTTATGTACATTCTGACTCATATACTCGTTTTCTATTGTTATTATCACAACGTTTCGATTGTTGCATTCTCCAGCCTTCTTCAGGTGCCTGTCGTTCGGCGTACGTTTCATGAAATTTTGAGCAGGACCCCTTATCTATTTTACGAAAGTCGATTGTTCGAGTTCTGCTCTCCATGTCTAGGGATATCTCGTGTTATTATTAGTTAGTTGTGCTCAGGTATGGCATTGAAATATAAGCACAGCATAGCTCAGGTACTGAACTCGCAATTGCTTTCTCACCAAATGAAACACGTATATACGAATTCCGAGTTCGAATTCCAGTTGAATTCCTTGTATAGCACTTAACTGTTATACGATCCCTCGCTAAAAATGTAAGTACATCTGCTATACTCTATCATTACAAGTATAGAGGGACGGTGTTCTTTAGGAGAGTAGTTTTATATTGTTGCAGATTAATGGAATTTGACCTCGTTGTAGATAGCCCACTATAAGTCATAAAATGATTATAAATCAAGAAAAGCAAATTGAGTTGAGAAATAACATTTTATATATACACATATCAATTAAGGTTTTTATAATTAAAGTAATCCTTTAAATATGTGTCCAACAGACGTTAAAATGTTCATGGTAATAAACTGCTGAAAAGAGAATTAATGCTTAGGTATGTGGGAGCGTTGTAAGTAAGGAATGCCTTTGATGTATCCGCTGATTGGTTCAGTAAGTAGTTCTGAGACAGGGAAGAAGGAAAAGAGAGGTGATGGCGACGAGCATAGTAAGCCACTTGATTTGGTCAAGGGAGATACTAATTACTCTCGTCTCTCTCGAGTCTGTCTGGGTGCGCCTGCGTCGGTCTGTCTATCTGCCTGGCGATGCTTTCTGTATCGGCTTTTTATTTCGACTTTTTGGATCGCAGCAGATCATTTCGGAATTCATACTTGTATTTGATTATGGGCTTCCCATTGGCCGATAAATAAAATTCGCGTAGGCTCGCGAACTGGAATTTAATATTTACTTAATTTTTAGTTTTCAACCGGAACATCTGCGCGAAGCCGGGATGCGCACCGACGACTTTTGGTCATTTGTTTTTTGGTCGTGAGAGTGCAAACATCCAGTTCCTCGCTTTTGCTAGGTCGGTATCACGACACAAGAAACAGATAAGACTGAAAACCAGAGTATTTTTTTTAATCATTTCACACCGAGTAAGGCAGAAATGCCACTGATGAGCTGGGGGCTACATAGCTGTAAAAAGATTAATTAGAAAAGAGTGAGGAGTACAAACTAGTTAGGAAGGAGCAATAGAAAGCTGAGAATGCAGGTGCGATGACAGATACATAGGTGGAGAGAAAGGGAAGAATATGGGGGTGGAGAGGGCTAGAGTCCAGTGGTTAATATATTAGTATTGACATTGCATTTAAATTTCTGGAGGTTGTAGCCGTCAGGAAAGCAAGAATATGGGAGAGAGTTCCACAGGACTGCCATATATATGCTGGAGCTACTCAGTCTTCACTTTCTAGTATTTCAGTGTGAAGGAAAGTGTGAGAAGCCATTACTTACGACTTGCCAACGCATAGAATTAATGGAAATAAACCGTGTTGGATCACCCTTTGGTTTTGGAGCCGTTGCTCTAACTGTTTAGCTGAATCTACAGATGCAATTTTGATCAGCACTGATATTCTTCTTGTTTTTTTTTTAACAGATTATATTTACTTACAGGTTTTCCCATACAAGGTCCCTTTGCAGCTCATCAATTTCGTTGAAGTTCCGTTCTCAGATATTTTTTTTGTTTTTATTTTACCGATTTTTTCTTTCTTTCTTTTTTTGTTTTGTCTTTATCACAATATTTCGAACGAAATGTTTTAAAAGATTTCATTTAAAGTTAAGATTTCAGAAATGAAAAGCTATTAGAAAAATGTCTATCTATATTGAATCACCAACTCAACTTCGATTAAAAAAAAAAACTATAAAGAAAATTCAAGAGAAGCGATAAAGTCAAGATCAAAAATAGTTTTTAAAAAAGTACGGAAGCACATTTGCGACAGAAAATGGAGTTAAAAACTTTTTGCTGGATTTTGATGACTTGAATCTGCGCTTTAACTTCCTTTCAAAGGCAAAAAGTTAAGTAACTCTAAAAATGGCTGCCACATTGATTTTTCTGTTGCTATTGCTCGAAGCAGTTCGTCCGTTTGCCAGATTTCTTTCTTCTCTTCTTTCTTTTCTTAATACCAGATTTCTTTCGTTTCGTTTGCTGTTTTTTTTTTTTTCGAATGTTTGGATTAATTTATTTCTCGTTGTTGTCCTTCGGCCTTTATGAACTCTCGTTCTATGCTTCCATTCTTTTCAAGAAGACACAGACACAAACGCACGCGCACACACTCGCACGCGCACACACCCGCACACTTCCTCTTTCGCCTTTTTCCTTCATGTCTCTTTTCTTTCTTTTTCCTTTCCTTTCATTATTTTTCTTTTTTCACACGCTTTACCTTCTCTTCTTTCTTTTTCATTTTTCTCTTCTTTATTTTCTTGACTCTTTCTTCTTTTTCCATAATTCATTAGCTATTTCTTTTTCCTTTTTCCTTTCTCCTATTTCCTTCCTTCCTTCCTTCCTTCCTTCCTTCCTTCCTTCCTTCCTTCCTTCCTTCCTTTTTTCTTTTTTTTCCTTTTTTCTTTCTTTTTTCCTTATTTCTTTCATTCAGTTTCCCTTTATTCCTGTTTATGGTTCTTGTTATCCCCTTTTATATCCTTCTTATTCACTTCATTCATTTCTCCTTCTTTCCTTCTTTAATCTTCCCCTTCGCTTCTTTTTCTTTGTTTCCTTTCTTTCTTTTTCTTCACTCTCTTTCGCATTTCTTTTGTCTATTCATTCTCTTTTCTTATTTCACGCTCCTCTCTTTCTCTCTCATTTCCTTCCTTTATTTCCTTCTTTTCTTGCTCTTTTCTTTCCTTAACAAATTTTTTCTTCTTCTCCCTTCTCTCTCTATCTTACTCATTTCATTTATTCCTTTTTCCTTTCTTCCTTTAAAGTATTCGTCTTCATTTTCACCCACTCCTTTTCTTATTATTTCCTTCTTCTCATCATTTTTGTTTCTTTTTTCTTCTTTTATCTCAACTTTATTCTCCTTTTTTCCATTCTTTTGTCTTTTTTCACTTTTACTTTCCGTCTTCCTTTCTTTCTAAATATATTCTTTTCTGTCTCTTTTCCTTCTTTATTTGCTTCTTCCAATTTCTTTCCTTTCATTTCATTTTTCCTTATAACCCTCCAATTTTTAAAATTTTATCTTATCTCTATCAATCTGAAAAGATTCGTATTTCAATAATAACATTTTTGTTTCGTTTCTTTATTGTGTCTATTTTGTGGTTAAGTCTTTGCTTGTGAGTTTCTTATCCAATTCGTGTCTACTCTTTTATACAGACGCTTATTTCTTCTCGAAAGCTGATAATCCTGTCCCCTTTATTCATTGCAAGCTTTTCTTTTTTCTCTCGCATTTACATTCGACTATCTTTTCTTTCTTTATTTCCTTCATTTTTCGTTCATTCTTTTTTAATTTATCTCTCCATTTCTTTCATCCTTTTTTTCGCCATGTCTTTCAGATATCTCCTCCGTTACTTAATAATTACCTCCCTTTCTGCACTCTTCTTTAGTTATTCTCTCGTTTTTTTTTTTTAAATCTATTTTTCTTCATGATATCGCCTCTTCACTTTCACTCTCTATTCTTCCTCATCTATTGATGTCTTCATTATTTATTTGTCATTTCTTCGGTTTGGGTTTTTTTTCTTTTTTCTGTTTTGGATGTTTGTTTTTCCATCTCGCATTTGTTCTTTCTTTCTCACGTTTGTTCTTTTTCTTTCTTTCTTTCTTTCATTTATTATTTCTTACATTCTGGCTTTTGCATTTTCATTCATTCATTCAATCATTCAGTTTTTCTTTCTGTCATTCATTCGTTAGTTTTTCTCATGTTTTTATTCCTTCTTTTTTCAAATATTCTTTCTTTCATTTTCAAATATTCTTTCTTTCATTTTTTTTTCATTTATTATTTCTTACATTCTGGCTTTTGCGTTTTCATTCATTCATTCATTCATTCATTCAGTTTTTTTTCTGTCATTTATTTGCTACTTTTTCTTACATTTTTATTCCTTCTTTTTTTAAAAAATATTATTTCTTTCATTCTCACGTTTTCTTTCATTTTTCATTAATTCTTTCTTTCTATTTTTTCTTGCGATTGTTTTTTTTTCTCGTTTACGCTTTCTTTTTTATGTCATTTATTCTTTTTTCATTCATGCTTTTCCCCTTGGTTATTCATTCATTTATTCTTTCTTTCTATTATTTTTCTTTATTTTTTCTTGCGTTTGTTTTTTTCTCTTGTTTTCTTTCCCTAATTTTTTCTCTCATTTGTGTTTTCTTTCTTTTTCTGTCATTTATTTCTTCTTCATTATTCTTTTGCCTTTTCGTTCATTCATTCATTCATTCATTCTTTCTTTCTTTCTTTCTATTTCACTTGAATATCTTGAATCGTTCTTTTCTTACCATTTCGTCGGAAAAAAGCTAAAAAAGTCACACTAAGATTTTGTAATAAAGACAAACAGGTACAGAAGTACAAAGACATTTGAGAAGAAATAAATGAAACAAATTTAAAAAAAAGAGAGAGAGAAAAAAAACAATGAAACCGAAAGATGTGAGAAATGGTGTTAAAAAAGAAAGAAAAAAAGAAAAGAAAAGAAAAGAAAAGATGATAATGAAGAATTAAAAAAAAATGTCCGCTATCTCAGAACAGCGGCCAGTATCTAATTCTCTTTAGCACACGAACGAACTTCTCTCACAATCAGTGAGATTAGATTCCTGGTAGAAAAAGAAAGAATAAATAAATAAATAAATAAAATGCATGCGACGATTTGAATTTAGTCAGAAGATTTATAGAGTCTTTGTGATGGCTACTCGCCGCCATCATCGTCCACAGAGACCTCCTTTGCTTTTTTCTGCTGACGTCACCGAGAACGTCGGTTCCGCCACTGTCATCGTCATCGGTCTTTTTTTAACGTTTCGTTCACCGCCTTTTTTTTTTCCCCCGACTACAACCCACTTCCCTCGACCTCACCACATCCCTTCTCACTTTTTCACTATGTCGCTAGTCACGTGATATACCGATCAATACGTTGGACTATGGACGGTTTAAGTATTTTTGGATGCGATTTCTACGTTTTGTATCCCAGCTTACTTTATTTTTTTTATTTTTTTATTTTTTTGGTACATTTTTTTTCGTTGAAACTTTATTCATTGTTATTCATTTATTTACTTTTTTTTTTTCATCCGTCGTTTTACGATTTTCAAGAGCAAGTCTTAAATATTCGAATCTCGCGTTCCACTTACTCTTTTAGGAACTACTTAAATACACTGGTCCACTCATAAAAAGTAGAATAATTTTTTGGGGGTTGGGGGTGGGGGGGAATTCTTTTAGTATATTAGCATTCGTTAGGCTTTCTATTTGTCAGAATCAGAATATGTTGATATTTTAAAATAATTTCAGAAGAGGGTCTTCTTAATAATATCGATATAGTGCAAAAATAAATCCCTGATTTTAAAAAGAGTTATTGGGACATTATTTATTTATAAACATTATTTGTTGCTCTGCACTTCTTTCTCGTTCCTTCCTATGATTTTCAAAAGCCAGTTTTAAATATACGAATCTTGCGTTCCACTTACCCTTTTAAGTTAGGGGTATTTTTTAGGGGAAATAATTTTTGCATATTAACATTTTTTAGGCTTTCCATTTGTTAGAATCGGGAAATATTGATTTTTAAAAAAATAATCTTAGAATTGGGACATGTTCTTAATATCTATATAGTGTGAAATATTTTGAAATATTTTAAAAAGTGTTATCAGGACATAGTTGGTATTTATAAATGTCAAGTCAAGTTTGAAAGTGTAATATCATTAGTATTTGCATAATGTTTTTATTTGCCAAATTTTTAACATTTTTTAATTTGAAAAAATTCATTTTTTTGTTAAAAAAAACTAAACATTTGCTAAAGCATTTTTGAAAACACATGCAAAAATATTTTAAGTTATTAATTCTTTATCTCCAATACAGGATAAAATAGATACAGACTGTCATTAATTTCTGTAAATTTCTGTTCTTTAACCGAAAGTGTATATATTCTGTTTGTTTTTTACTTAAAAACGAGTTTACCTGTGCCGTCAAAAATTACGTCAAAATATTAATATCGACATACCGACTAAAATGATGCCAACATATGTATTGATGTTTCTACTATTGAGTATCTTTCGTGAAGTGATATAATCCAATCCCCACTCCCGAGCGTACAGGAGAGAATTATATATATATATATATATGTATATATATATATATATATATAAACACAAATAAATACATGATAGTATTTATTATAAGAGAGAGGATATATATATATATATATATATATATATATATATATATATATATATATATTGTAAGAAAGTTGTAGAACACGTAGGTTTCTATGACTAAAAACTGACGACTAGATCATACTAAACTCCCAACCCACATTCACTTACATCGTTTTCATTAACAGCGGCGCCACTCCAATCACACATAGATAGCAGTAAAATAAACAAAAAAGATCTACCATTCCTAACCCCCCCACAAATCCCAATATAAGAAGTATTCAGACAAAATAAAGAAGGAACCTGTCTTAAACTAAGCTACCTCTCCTAACCCAAAGCCCACATTCACTTAAACATCATATCACCATAAATAAACCGTTTTCACCATTTAATTTTCATTTCAACTTATCAGCCGATGAGAAGCGCATGTAGCAGCTTCGAAACGCGAAAATTTTTATGTAGTGATACTATGATTTTATAAACCATTGTAACAACCATTACACTATATATATATATATATATATATATACTTCACCATTTTACGTCATAATTATTGCAAAAATAAATAAAATAATAAAAACGTTACTCTTAATAGTGAACTCGCAGCAAGAGATTTCATAACTGGTAGTAAAGTTAAATAACTGGTAGTAAAGAGAATGAACTGAGCCGACGCTGCCTCGCTACTGCTTCTCTCTCTATGAGCGTGACAGGAGTAATATATATATATATATATACACACACAGGGACTTTTATCATAATAGAGAGGATATTTTTGTAACGCCACCCAAAGTATATTTTTGGATAGAAAAAATTCACTTTTGTCGATATTTTAAACAGCACTCCCTTTTAAATTGATAGAAAATCAATATTTTCGATTCTGAGAAATGTCTTGACCTAATCATGGGCTGGAGAATAAAGTTTCTCCTTTTATTAAAACATCCGCGTGGCTCACATATTCCGTCCATGGCATCCTTGGCGTTTTTGTCGCTACAATTGTCTTTTTCATCCTTGAGGAGATCGTCCAGCATTCACTGCTCTATAATGGATTAGATCTTATATAGCATTTCAGTAGACTTGTCTTTGATTTTAAGGACACTTTCTTATCTCTTAGTCTCTGGAAAACATTCTTCGACACACACACACACACGCACACACACACATATATATATATATCAATAATTATACATATTATCATACGTCTGTGGCAAGACTCGAATTCATGCGCTACACAATCTTCAGGTCCATAATACAAACTGTAAACTGAGAGTTTGTATTTCGAACTAGAAACAATCGGATGTCTAACCGTACTGATGAGCTGTGAAGCAGCGAAACAGATATATATATATAAAGAAGACATGAGGAAAACTATATTTTTTCAACTACGCGTTTCGTCCCGTGACGTACTTTATCAAGCCAGAGTGAATTTTACTTCATATAAGCTATCTATAAAGAAATATTGTTGGCTATTAGAAAAAAATGTTCATAAATATTCTTAAGATTAACTGAAAATATTAAATATTTGAAAAATATATAGTTCATGTTAGAAGAGAATTTATATATATATATATATATATATATATATATATATATTAATTATTATTTTAGAACATGTACAAACTACTACAAAATTGTATATTTTGTTTCGACATTGAAAGAACAATGTCTCAACAGGTAGTTAATAATGATGGTAATAAACGTTTCATTAAAAATAATTAAAAAAACACTTCTTTTTGGGGGAAATTTTTGTTTGTACGATGTAAAAAGATATTAAAAAAGAGGGGGGAAAAGAAAGATGGTTGAAAAATTGAAAAAAATAAGATGAGAAATCTAGAAAAGGAAAAGAAAGAGGAAAGGGAAATATACAGAGGGAATAAGAAGTAAAGAGAAAAATAAGTGAGAAAGTATTTAGAGGAAAGATCAAATGGAAACGGTTAAGAGAAATTTTAAATTTTGGCCGGAAGTGAATTGTAGACAGATATTGATATCGGTTACTTGGTGTCTGAGCATTTTTGAAAAAAAAAATACTTCTATAAAAGAAAAAGAAAAAAAAGAGGAAAAGGAAATATACAAAAGGAGCAGAACATGAAGAGGAAAATAAAGAGGGAAAAGTGAGAAAATGTATAGAGGGAAGAAAGGGGGAAAAACAATAGAAACGGCTAAGCAAGACACACTTTAAATTTTGGCCGGAAGTGAGTTTCAGACATATATAGATATTGGTTATATTGTTTCAAGTTAAATCTTTTGGCATTTCTTCAAAAATGAAATTTCATACACAAACAGAGAAATTATTCATAAAACGTAAATTAGAAGATATATAAAAACGTAACAAAAAGATATAAGACCAAGCTATTGTCTGTCAATCATCACAGGCAACCTCTCCTGCCTTCCATAAGCATGGACCAAGCGAGTCTACGAGAGAGCAATACACTGCGCCTCCTCGGCCTTACCCTCTCTTCTGATTTCAAATGGAACCACTACATTGAGTCCATAGCTAAATCCACTGGCTAAGAAGGTTAGGTCACTGTGTCGAGCCAGGATGTTTTTTCCGCCTGAATCCATCCTGCTTAGATACAAATCAACCATTCGTCCGTGCATGGAATACTGCTGCTATATATGGTCAGGCGCCACTGCTGTTCATCTCAGTGTTCTCGATAGGCTCCAAAGGAGAATAAGTAATGTGATAGGTACCGACTTGGCCGCTTGACTACAGCCACTTCCCCACGGACGAGATGTGGCCTCCCTTTGTCTGTTCTATAAATACTTTCATGGCTTCTGCTCCAACGAACTTAAGTCACTGGTCCTTCTGCAACAGGTGTTTACCCGTGCATCTAGATTGGCAACTGGGTCCCACCCATTCACAGTTAGATTAACCAAGTGCAGACGATAATTCTACTCCTTCAGCTTCTTCTATCGCACTCCCGCCTGTGGAACTAGCTTCCATATTCTTGCTTTCCTGACGGCTACACCCTCCAGAAATTTAAATGCAATGTCAATACTCATCTCTTAACCACTTGACTCTAGTTCTTTCACCACCCCGTATATCCTTTCCTTTCTCTCCACCTTTGCAACTGTCATCACACCTGTATTCCCATCCTTCTCTTGCTCCTTTCTAACTGGTTCGCCTTCCTCTTCACTCTCTTCTATTTAATCTTTTTACTCTTATGTAGCCCCCTGCACATCAGTGGCATTACCGCCTTGCTCAGGGTGATACGATTAAAAAATATATATATAAATTCATTAGACCTAATATAATTAACTGGGGAAATAAAATAAAAAAAAATATAAGTAAAAATTAATAGAAATTAAGTTAAAATTAAATTTAAAATTAGAATTAAAGGCAGTAAATAGATCACAATTTGTAATAGAAAATAAAGATAAAATAACATAAGAAAAGAGATCATATAGTTAAAGTAAATTATCAAGATAGCAATACTGTAAAATGTTTAGAGTTGCTATAGTTTCATACACTAGATTTTGTAATCCTACCGGTATTGTAAGGTTAATTCTTTAATATGTTTACAATTTACTGTAGTTTCATGCCTTTGATTTAGTAATATGTCACCTTTTATGTACATAATAATTTCCATTTTTCTGGCAGACAAAGTAAACATGGTTCACTCACCGGTCTAGAGATTCTAGCTTGTTTGAGAATTTTCCATTTAACGTTAGGTGTTCTATTCTCCTCTTTTAACTTTAAAAAATATTTAGAAAGTGATGTCATATTTCGTTTGTCCTTATTAGTTAAAGATAAGAGGTGATTGTAAAAACGCTTTAAAAAAATCGTTGTATTACGAATATAAACTTTAGTAACTCTACGATTTTCTACTGATGAAATAGAGCACATGCAAAGAAGGGATTTAGTTATATATATATATATATATATATATATATATATATATACAATCATCCACAGACATGTCTGTTTCGCGGTATCACAGCACATCAATACGGTTAGGCATCCGATTGCTTCTAGCCAGAATTACATACTCTCAGTTTACAGCTTGTATTATGCACCAGAGTATCGTGTAGTCCATGAAACTCCGAGTCTTGCCACAGACGTATGATAATATGTATGATTATATATATATATATATATATATATATATATATATGTGTGTGTGTGTGTGTGTGTGTGTGTGTGTGTGTGCGTGTGTGTGTGTGTGTGTGTGTGTATTAATCCGACAGGTTATTATTACTAAAACGTTATTTTAAAGGAATACTCGTATTTGAGTGGACGTTCTGTTTATATATTAAAAGTATTTAAGCTGTAGGTGAAAAAAAACAAACATATCATTTGATAAATAAACGTAGTGCCTTCTAAAATAAGAACATCCATTAAAAACATTTTAATGAAAATCTGTTGGAATAATAATTAAAAAATAAATTACCTTTTTTAAGATTTGCTTTGTTTACGTCAGGATACAAAACTGAGGAGATATAGAATTTTTTTTAGTCGTTTCACGCCAAACAAGGCGGTACCGCCACTGATGCGCAGGGGGCTACATAGGAGCAAAACTTTAGACAAGAGGAGAATGAAGAGAAGGACGGACCAGTTACAGTGGGTGTCAGAGAAAGGGCAAGAGAAGGATGAAAACACAGGTGTGAACACAGTTGCGAAGGTAGAGAGAACGGAAAAGAACAATATATACGGGGTGATATAGAAAGAACTGGAGTCAAGTGGATAAGGGATGGGTATTGACATTGCATTTAAATTCCTGGTGGTTGTAGCTGTCAGGAAAGCAAGTATACGGAAGGGCGTTCCACAGGTGGGAAGTGTGATAAAAGAAGCTGCTGGAGTAGAATTGACGGCGGCATTTGGTTGATCTAACTGGAAATGGGTGGGACCTTGTGGCCAGTCTGGTTGCACGAGTAAATTGTTGTGGCAGGGGCACCAGTGACTTAAAGTCGTCGGGGCAGAAGCCATGAAAATATTTGTAGAAGAGACAGAGGGAAGCCACATCCCGCTGGTGAGAAAATGGCTGGTGTCGAGCTGCCAAGTCGGAACCTATCACATTACAGATTCTCCTTTGGAGCTTGTCGAGGACACTGAGATGAATAGCTGGGGCGCCTGACCATATAAGACAGCAGTATTCTTATTACGGACGGATGGTTGATTTGTATATGGGCAAGATGGAATCAGGCTTAAAAAACCTCCTGGCCCGACCCAAAATTCCTAGCAGTGGATTTAGCTATTGATTCAATGTAATGATTCCGCTTGAGGTCGGAAGATAGGGTAGGGCCGAGGAGGCGCAATATATTGCTTTCAGGAAGACTCGCTTGGTCCATGCTTATAGGGGGCAGGAGAGGTTGCTTGTGATGGGTGACAGCAAGTTCGAGAGTCAGAGAAAAATATGTCTTTAAAGGCGCGATTTAGCTTTGCTAGGATATCAACGCACTCCGTAGCTGAGAGGTCTAAAGCACGTTAGGTCGAGTGACGGTTTCCCATCTAGAAACGCAGGTCGAACAATGCATATTTATCGCTAACAAAAGATTTCGTATATTGAAGCCGGTAGACGAAAATAAATGAATATAATGATGTTTTTTCGTTTTTTTTAATTATCATATCGCCCTAAACAAGGCATTTTACTGCTACTGTTTTGCAGGGGGTTACATAGGAGGAAAGTTATGAGAAAGAGTGACAGGTTATAGGGGTGTCAGGAAGTGGATAAGAGAAGGATCAGAATAATGATGAGAGTGGAGTGGACGGAGAAAGAAGCATGAGAGAGAGAGAAAGCAGGTTAGTGAGATAAGAGGTGACTATTGACTTTAAATTTAAATTCTTGGAGATTGTAGCTGTCAGGGAAGCAAGTAAATGGAAGGGAATTCCACAGGCGGGAAGTGCGAAAAATGATGGCATAGAATTAGCGTTTACAATTTATTCGTTCCGCAGTAAAAGGGTGGGACCTAGTTGCTAATCTTATGGCTCGAGTAAATTTAAATATAGGGCGTACCAGTGAGCTAAGTTCATCGGAGCAGAAGCCGTGAAAGTATTTGTAGAAGAGACACAGAGAAGCCACATTGCACCGGTGAGAAAATGACTGTATCTAAGCTACTAAGTCGGGCTCTATCTCACTACAGATTCTCCGTTGGATTTTGTCAAGGACACTTAGATGGATATCAGGAGCACCCGACCAGATATAACAGCAGTATTCATGTTTAATAGATTAACATTAACCTCTCCTCAAATACGGGTATCCAACATATATATAATGTTAAGGTAATATATGTAGAATGAGAAAGAATTGGGGAAAAAGATTATTTTTCCACTTTTGCATACGCATTTCCTTTAACATTGCCCTTGACATACAAAGATATTATACAGTTCTATGCAAAAGTATTAGGACAAGAACTATTTTATCTTTTATGAGGCATATTGAAAGAAAATAAACAATTTAATTAAAGTAATTTTATTTGATTTACTCAACAAATGCTTTACCAAGAAAAAATATGTTACAAAATAAATTTAATATTTAGTCTAATAGCCTTTTGATTTGAATAATAAAATATCTGCGACAATTTAGCAATCGCATCTAGTATATATATATATATATATAGTACTGTGCAAAAGTATTAGGACAAGAAAAATTTTATGAGGCATATTGACAGAAAATAAACAATTTAATTCAAGTGAATTTATTTGATTTACTCAACAAATGTACCTAATAGTACCTCCTGCCAAGCAGCTTGTATTTGTTCCTAAAGTGTGTCTTGTGAAGTAACATTAGGTTTATCAATTCGAGAGGGAGGAATAAGAAAAAAAATCAGTCATATCCAAGGATAATAGAATAATGAGTAGTTTCAAAATAACTTCTTTAATAGAAAATGCGAAAAATTAAATATAACATTTTTTAATACATTTCTTTTACACCTAGTTTTAAATAATACTAATAATAATATATTATTTTAATAATGATATATTAGCAATTTACTTGGCTTTTCACCCTGTATTTGAATTCCAGTGAGGTTTTTAGGAAAACCACTTCTGTCCTAATAATTTTTGCACGCTACCGGTAGTGTGTAAAAGTGTTTTGATGCCTCATAAAAGATAAAACAGTTCTTGTCCTAATACTTTTGCACAGTACTGTATATATTTTTCAGTAGCAGTATAGCCCGGCGTTGCTCGGGTGTAATGAAAGCTTTAAAACTAATCCATGGTCCTGCAGCTCAGACTCTTTGGACGTTGGCACGAAAGACTAAAAACTAATAGTTGTTTCCAGTTAAAGCAAAACCGTAGACTGAAAGAAAAATGAATGGATGTAAGTACAAATTTGGATTTCCTGGTTTCGATATCAAATAAGTTTTTTTCGTAGTAAACTGAATTTTGAAGGCTAAATAAGTCCTCTGAGTAAATGGCATCATAGCTGAGACTAAGAACTACAATTTTACCTACTTAGAGCCAAACCCAAATCAAAAATTAAAATAAAAGGGCTGAAAAAAATACAGACATACAGGCAGATAAACAGACACACACACACACAAACATCTTGCCTTATATATATATATATATATATATATATATATATATATATATATATATATTATCGATTTTCTGCACTATTGTAAGAACTGCAACCTTGGAACTTCTGAATATCATTTCTTTTGTCTTTGTCTGTGAGTATCAAATTTGATTAAAATCGGACCACTCCTTCTATAACCCGATTTTTTCGATTATCGATTTTCGATATTTATCGTGGGTACCTCGACAAAAACCTACCTAAGAACACTCGCAGACGCTTATAGTACAACTGTGTAAATTTTCCAGGAAATCGGTTCAGCCGTTTCGGAGTCTATAGATAACGGACCCACACACACACACACACACACACACACACACACACACACACACACACACACACACACACACACACACTTAATAAGTTTAGATATGTAATTCAACACGTTATATTTGCGGTATAGCCATTTCTACAGGTTCTGAGAACACGCTATTTCATTCCCAGACGAAAATAAATATCTGCTCTATAAATTCTTGTCGGATCAGTTTTAATATATAACATAATATTACTAAGATCCATTGCGATTATTTAACAAAACTTCTGGATTTATTACTTATGTATAAACAAAAATTGTAGGAGGATTTGAAATAATTAAGTAATTCATCGAGTTCTATTTGACCTCAACAGAATGCAGAAAGCACTAGACGAACCTTTCGTTCTATATTTGGGATTCATCAGCAGTGCGCATCCACTTCGACACTGGGGCCCGTGATACAGTTGTTATGACGTTTGGGTAATAACTTAACTGTCTGGGTTTCAATTCCTGGTAGTGGATGCGCACTGCCGATGTGTTCCAAATATAGGACGAAACGGCCGTCCAGTGCTTTCTGCTTTCTGCTTTCTGTTGAGGTCTAATAAAACACTATGAAGCACACACACACACACACACACACACACACACACACACACACACATACATATATATTGATTGATTGTTTAATTACTTACATTTTGGTCCTAATAAGATTAGACCAGTGAACATTTGTATGAAAAAGTGTTCAATAGGTTCCTACAACCATACATGAACACGTTATAATTTTTTGTAATTTTAAAAATTCTGCGTTCAAAAATTCCCTGCCACGTGACCGTTAAAAAAAAAAAAAGGTACCTGAGCGTTCTTAAAAAAAAACCCAGTAAAATCATTTATTGAAAATCGCCTGAAGACAACAGTCATGGTAGAAACCTAGGTCGCGTAATAACTCGTTTACTCGTTTTGGAATATATATATATATATATATATATATATATATATATATATATATATATATATATTGTGTTTGTGTACAATTTCAAATATAACTGAAATATATACGTACAAGGAAAATATGAATAAATAAGTTTCATTTCTCCCAATATACATATATACATATATGTATATATATTGTGATGAGTGGATGGTATGGATGTTGCTTTTACTCAATGCATGCACACACATATTTACATATATATATATATATATATATATATATATATACCTGCTGTCCTCACGGACAATCACACATACATACACACACACACTCACATACACAAACACACACACACAAACATATATATATATATATATGCATTCGCACCTATACAAACGCTCACATGTATAAGATGTAATAGTTGAGGTCTTGTTGTTTACATACTGGTGTACTAATTCTGAACACAAAATGAACTATATATATATATATATATATATATGTGTGTGTGTGTGTGTGTGTGTGTGTGTGTGTGTGTGTGTGTGTGTATTAGTTGATTTTTCACGAAAGAAAACATTTATGATTATTATAAAATGAGGGGGAATATGTTGGCAAGAAGAAGACGTATAAAAAAACGTTTGGTTACTAAATGAGTAAAACAGGAGATAATACTGGATTGGTAAAATTCTTTTTTCTACTCTCTTTTTTCCCCTCTTCTCCATGTTTACTAGACATTAATATCGTCATTCTATGGTTTTTTTTCGTTCAGTTTCTCTTTGGCTGCCATGATTTAAAGTTATATCGCGCGCTTCCCCCATTTTTTCTTGGCAAGGAACATGGCGTCAGACGATAATTATGATTAAGAACGTCTTCGCTACACACTAACATGCTCACAAATATACTACACAATCGTACTATGCGTCTGAGTCCATATTCAAAAATATACAAGACTCACAGTTTTATGTGAATATATTTAGCAGTTAGACGCTCTCCCATTCTCCTGTATGAAATGCAAAATATTTGGATCTATCTAACTATCTATCTATCTATCTATCTATCTATCTATCTATCTATCTATCTATCTATCTATCTATCTATCTAGCAATGATGAAGAAAGCATTTAGTTTTCAACTTAGTCGCCTTTTCGTCACTGCACGTACTTAGTGTTGGATATTAACGACCTAGACCGATTCTAAATTTTTCCTGTACAGTTTTTAAAATCCAGCTGATGATTGACTGAAATCGGATGATATAAAGAAATAAAAGTCACATGTCACTCTTTTGCGTTATCGTCTTTTCGCAAATCTTTCTGGTTTCATAATCTGGTGTTTAAGTCAAAACCCGAATTTGAAATAATGCTTTACATGACATGTAGACCGGCCCGTTGGCCACTTCGACGTGGTGTAATGGCTAACAAGCTTGTTTTGCCAGATCAGTTTAGACTGGGTTGTGAGTTATATACTCACTGGCTACTCCATATTTTTCGTGTTATGCAATCTCTAAGCTACTCAAATTAATTTGCTGTAAGCAGACCCGTTTATTTTCGAACTCTTCATTTTGACAATAAGGTTCATCCTGTTTAAGGCCCGGGAGCCGCTCGAGATAGGAGGTTATGTTAATGAGGTGAAGATAACGGTTGTCTTTAGATTTGAACAGGTCAAGATTTTTTTAATCATATCGCCCCAAGCAAAGCAGTTTTACTGCCCTTGGTACGCAGCGGCTTACATAGGAGGGAAGTGATGAAAAAGAGGGACATGTTATAGGGGGTGTCAGGAAGTGGGTAAGAGAAGGATGAGAATACTGGTGTGATGAGAGTGGGGTGGACAGAGAAAAGAGCAAGAGAGAAAGGATGCGAGTCAGTGAGATAGAGGATGACTATTGACCTTACATTTAAATTCTTGAAGATTGTAGATGTCGGGAATGCATGTATACGGAAGGGAATTCTACCAGCGTAAAGTGCGAGAAAAGAAGCTGTTAGAGTAGAAATGGCGGTAACATTTTATTGGTTTCACTGTAAAAGGGTGGAATCTAGCTGCTAATCTTGTGGCTCGAGTTAATTCATACATAGGGAGCTTAGAAGCCGTGAAAGTATTTGTAGAAGAGACACAGGGAAGCCACATTGCGCTGGTGAGGAAAGTGACTGCATCTGAGCTGCAAAGTCGGGATCGATCACGTTACAGATTCTCCGTTGGATTTTGTCAAGGACCCCGAGGTGGATAGCAAGAGCACCGGATCAGATATGGCAGCAGTATTCAATGCATGGTCGTATGGTAGATATATATATATGTGCAGGATGGATTCAGACGGGAAAACTTCCTGGCCCTACACAGTGAACCGACTTTCTTAGCAGCGGATTTAGGTATGGATTCTGTATAGTCATTCCACTTAAGGTCTGCTGAGAAAGGTAACATGAGAAGGCGTAGTGTTTTGCTTTCAGGGAGACTAGTCTGATTCATGCTAATATGGTGGTGGAGTAGGAGCGATTGTCTGTGATGGTTAATAGATAGCAGCTTGTAGTGACCGGGTAAACATATTCTTGTGAATTTGTTCCAAAGGGTAGTGGTTCGCGGGAAGAAGCTCTTTGAGTGGAACTTACTTCTGGCCGATGGAATGCGGAGGTAATGTGGGTTGTTTGCATCCGTATAAGTGGCATGGCGGTTCCTAGCTGTGAAGGTTAGATATGGATGAACCGAGAAGAGCAGTTCGTTCGTTCGAGCACTTTACATTCTAATAAGAATAGAGAAGCGAGGAACTCGCCATATCCCGACACGTGGGAGAGAGTTTGTAAGGTGGAAAACAATTCTCTGTCAAGACTGGAAAGCGAGGTCTGGACAGCTCCTGTCCAAATATGGCAACAGTGTTTAATTTTAGGCCCGGTTTGACTGCAGTAGATATCGTCTCGGAACGAGAAATCGGGGAGCCGAGTTCAAATTCCAGTTGAATTCATTGCATTCACTTACGCGCAAATACACTTGGGAAAGGTATTAATCCGTCTCTTCCTTCCAGTTATGGGTTAAATAGCAGGACAGATTGGGTTCTATAGCCTTGGCTGGTAACCAATCTACCGCAGAAAGCAATGGCAACCTACTGCGGGATAATCTTCTGCCCAGTCAGTCATGTTTCTTTCGAGACATGATCGCCCATGCATGTTTCCCGTATGGCAGTTAACTGACTGACTCTTAAAAAGACACGGGATACCATGAGGTGTCAGGTACTTACTGGTAACCGATCATTTACATAAAGATATATGTAAATGATCGGCACCTTGTACCATCAGACATGCAAAAAGCGATTCTCAAAATTTCAGAGTGTCCTTTTCTTTTTTATTTTGTCTACTCCGGCATTTTTCTCGTTCTAGCTCTTGCTAACCTGTTAAACGTTTCACATTTGTCTGTGGGTGCCGTACAATAACAGCCGTTTCTGTAAAGGCCCCGACTTGACACACGCATTGTATATGATGAATGTGTACAATTATACAGTGTTTCGAACCAAACCTATGAAAAAAAGACTGGTGCCTTATATGAGAAATGGATGTTCGCTTATACTGCATATGAATAAGAATATCCTCGCCCACGCTGAGATGCGCTCCTGTGTATACAAGCTCACCCTTATAGTTTGGGCGTGCCGTACGGATTCGAGTATAGTGCTATCTATCTATCTATCTATCTATCTATCTATCTATCTATCTATCTATCTATCTATCACACTGTTTCTATATATCACTTTCTATCTATCTATCTATCTATCTATCTATCTATCTATCTATCTATCTATCTCAGTCTTTTCATTTTTATCTATCTCGGTATTTTCATTTCTTTTTATCTATCTATCTATCTATCTATCTATCTATCTATCTATCACAGTCTTTTCATTTTTATCTATCTCTTATTTTCATTTTCTTTTTATTTCTTTATCTATCTATCTATCTATCTATCTATCTATCTATCTATCTATCTATCTCAGTCTTTTCATTTTTATCTATCTCGGTATTTTCATTTCTTTTTATCTATCTATCTATCTATCTATCTATCTATCTATCTATCTATCTATCTATCTATCTATCTTAGTCTTTTCATTTTTATCTATCTCGGTATTTTCATTTCTTTTTATCTATCTATCTATCTATCTATCTATCTATCTATCTATCTATCTATCTCAGTCTTTTCATTTTTATCTATCTCGGTATTTTCATTTCTTTTTATCTATCTATCTATCTATCTATCTATCTATCTATCTATCTATCTATCTATCTATCTCAGTCTTTTCATTTTTATCTATCTCAGGTATTTTCATTTCTTTTTAT